>OX637405.1:24779634-25979634 GCA_951799425.1 Ilex aquifolium
GAAAGTGAATTTGAGTTTTGCCAAAGGACGAGCAAAAGTTAAGTGTGGGGGAATTTGATGAGAATGCAAAATGTCATTTTTTTTTTCTCTTTTAATATTTAGCCTTTTATACTTATTTGGTGCCTAAATGTACTCATTATTCTTATATTTTGATTGAGGATGCAAATGGAGGCATTAAATGCAAAACAAAACTAATTGGACGATTTTGGATAGTTTCAACATCACTTTGTAATCTAGGAATAACTCTCTCATCTGAGCTCCGATTGAGATGATTCAAGATGCTATGAAACGCCAAGAAAAATCTCTACAACTTTCATGTTTTGAGTTTTGAGAGATATTGGATGCATCAAGGTCGAAATCGGGCTTGGAGTTGAAGCACGTGCACTATTCACGTTCTAGAATGTTCTTTAGCCAGCAATTCTAATACCGGTTTATTTTCGGAAGCTTAAAAACCTGGGGCACAAAAATTTCAGAGGATAACACCACTTTCCTAGTTATATTAGGACTTTATTTTAGTTTTAATCTTTTCCTTAAGATTCAGACTTGGGGAGGTTTTCAGGGAGAAGAGGGACGAACGGGTAAAGAGGAAAAAGAAGAAAAAAAAATCAGCAAACTTCACACGCCGCTATACCCTCCTTCTTCTCTAACTCTTCCTTCCAGTTTTCATGAAGGCCCTATATGGCTAAACTTTGATACTTGGTCAAAGGAAACAGAAGCCTCGGAATCAATAAAACTGTAAGATCTAATTTATTTTTATTGTTCAATTTATGATTTCAGTATCGGATGTTCTGTTGTGCCTATTTTCAAGATTGTCTCATTTAATTACTAGGAGGCCTACTAGTTTATTATTTTTTGCAATCTACTGCTAGGTTAGATATCAAATCCGTAATTGTTTTATCACTCTAATTTGTGAAGCAACTAAGATTAAATGATTTGCTGCGTTAGAAATTATTAGGTCTTAGGAAGAACGCTCGACTAAATTAAATGCAACCGCTTGTGCTTGTGTTGTTTAGTTTCATCGATCTTTCTAAATTCTTAAGGCTACTACTAGATTAAACCTTTAGTACTTGTCTTGGGTTGTTTAGTAGTTAAGGTTAATTAGATCGCTTGTTTCTAATTAATTGCGACTAAGGATAGATAGGAAGATAGTTTCAACGGTAAATATTCAGATAGTAAATTGATATATACTTGCATTGATGATCAGTTGTAAACTTCCGATGGTGGATGTTGACTTAGACCAAGGTTTGTTCTTTTGATTGATTTTGATACTTTAATTTGAATAATTTCTTAGTTGTTTTTCTTAAAATTGTTTTTGTTAAACTCGAACCCCCTCTATCCTTGTTCACGTAGTATAAAACTAGGCTAGATACTCTCCGTGGGAACGATCCTTACTCGCACTACTATATCTATTTTTAGGAGTATAGGTTTTATTTTTGGTTGTCTGCGACAACACACCAATAGCCCACCTCAGAATGTTAGAAGGAAAAGATGCACATGTTCTTACAAATGAGATACATGAAAACATCGTCAAAGAGAAGACCCAATACAAAAGAGTCAAATCACGAGTGACAAAGTATCAGCACCTTAGCCAATGGAAAATGCAGATAAGGGGACCTTGATGTGCACGCACGAGTCTCTTCCCGCAACCAAACAGGTGTAGGGGAAAATGTAGTAGCCTGCAAAATCAAGACACGTGTACTCATCACAGGGGGACATTTGTCCTGATTAAAAGAAGGGTCACAAGTTGATATGGTAGAATGGGTTCCCTCGAACGGCCAGGGCGGCATTGGATGACTAGTGATCACAAAAGGTGCCTAGCATTGCAAAAGTGGCGAAATGGATCCTGATCCAAAATGGATGAGAATGGTACCACAGAAGTCTGCGGACAACCATTGCACATCCTATCTGAATCCGCCTCCCTCCACCGTGGAAGTGGATGCACATAGCTGGAGTGCCACGACTTGTAAGGATGGCATTCCTAGAAAATTTTCTAGGGTACCCTCAAAGTAAGACCCCCAGAGAGAACCTGAAACCCATTGTATGCACATAGTGGTAAGGTCAACCAATGGTATACCGTTGCTCGAATGGCCTAATGGATCAAAAATAAAGGTCGTCGCCTCGGGATAAGGAAGTATGACCATCCTTTATGGAGACCTAAGCAACAAGAGTTGACAAGCATGATTGTTAATCTCAGCCTTGGGCAGGGCCTCAAAGGTTTAGTTTGCTTAGGCAAGCCTTCCAGTACATGACTCACTACCCTTTAGGTTACGTTTGACTGGGATTTGGAGAGACTACTAAGGCACGAGGGGTGAGACGTCTAGGTTAACATATGGGATGATGGTGTTAGAGTATTTTAGCATATTAGTATTAGCAGTAGTTTAGTCTTCTATGTTGTTTTATGATGCCTTACTATATAAGGGTATCTATTGTATTTACTATGTTTTAATGTTGCGGAATTTGATGTGTCGTAATAATATTTTTTTTCCTTTGTTCTCTATTCTTGCTCTTTTTTCTTGCCTCTTTGATCGAAGTTATCATGGAATTAGAGCATACAAAGAATAAATCATAGAAGTCAGCAGAAAAAAAAAATTGCGGGAGAATTATGGCAGACATCATCATTAGTTGTGATGATGTCATCAATTCAAAGGAAGGGAGACACTCATTCCACTTGAATCTTGTGGGCTTCGCAATGATATGCTTGGATTTCAATTTTGTGGCCATCTTATACGTCATTCTATTTTTTGAAGAATTTCGATCAAAATTCTTAGATTTGAATTTCTAGAGGATTTCTTTGAATTTGATTGTCGAGATCCTGCCTAAAGGACTCGATTTAGACCTATTGTTGCTTTAATAGCAAATTTGATGAATTTAGAGTGGATCTAGGTGGAATTTGGGTTGATATTGGGTCTTGGCTTCTTCTTTCTTCTATTCAATTGTCGTGTTCTTCTCTTCGATTGCATATTCTTGGTGTTAGATACTCCTATTTTGTCTTGTTGGCCTATTGTGTTGTTGATTTACAGATTGGATGCAAAGATTTGGCTTGGGTTTTCATGATTTGAGCTTGGTTGAGGATCTAGGTTTGCTCATTGGGTTGGTGGTCTCATTTGTTTGGTGGCTATTATTTTGGGTTGGATTTTTATTTGGTTGTTTGGTGGCTGTGTTGTGTTGTTATTTGGGTTGGATTGTTTGTTGGGCTATTTGTTGATTGTTTGTTAGTGTTTGTTGGGCTATTATTTTGGGTTGGATTTTAAGATTTTTGTAGCTTGTTGGGCTTTTATCTTGCTAGATTTCTTGTGGACTTAGTGATCTATTGGGCCTCATTTTCTAGTAAATGTTGTTTTTTTGGTGGGCCTTGGTCTCTAATTTTGATTCTCGTGGACTACTCATGGTGACTTATATTTCACATCATAAGTTCTGAGGTAGAGCTGCTTCGGATGAGCATAACTTTTGTTGTAAGAAAGGCCATTGGAAGGCCAAGTGCTCGAAATTGGTGAATAAGAGTGCTAAGGGGTCAATAAATCAACTATTTAAGTCTACAAACTACCGTACATCATCAGTTACACCACCAGTGGATGATTTATCCTTATCAGCCCCCAGCTTGACAACGATTGATGATCAATTGCAAAAGCTCCTCATTCTCTATCAGCCTAGTGCTCTCATAATCTCTCCCTCAGTAGGTTCGTTTACTTTAGGTCCTTCATGTATATCCCGAACCGCCTAGGTCTTTGACTCAAATGCCACCAATCACATGACTAGTGATTATTCCTTATTTGTATCTCTTATCTTCCCACCATCTATATCTTTCATTGCATCCAATGACACTTAAATGTCTTTGGCTAATTTTTGGGACCATTATTTTTACCGAACTCACACTTCCTGATGTCTATTATATTCCTCAGCTCACTTTGAATTCAATTTTGTTAGTCACTTTTTTATACTTTTGGTTCATTTCTCCTCCTTTGGTTATATTGTGCAGGATCCAAGGTCCAAAAAGCTGATTGGGACAGGTTGTAGGAAGAAATAGTTGCATGTGTTGGAGGAACTAAATGTTCCAAATGTTGTTGCTTCCACTGTCGATTTATCTTCTTTTTATTTGAGTCCATGGTCATCTAGCTTTTATTTGTGACATTCTCACCCTGGTCATGTTTCCCATTCACCCTTGAAGTTTTTAGCCTATATTGGTGGTTTGGGTAGTTTAGAGTGTTATGACATTTCTAATTGTATTGGATGCAAATTAGTCAAATTCACTGCATTACCTTTGAATAAAAGTTTTACTAGTTCTCTTGCACCATTTGATCTTGTTCATTTTGAGATATGAGAACCTACTCTTATTCCTACACAATGAGGGTCCAGATATTATGTCCCTTTCACTGATGATTATATCAGGCATTTTTGGGTATATTTGATGAAAAAATGCTTTGAATTCTTTTTTATATTTACTATTTTTCGTGCTATGGTACGCACTAAGTATTCTTCAATAATTAAATGCTTCGATGTGATCAAGGAGTTATTGGTGAATTGGGTTTTTGTGCTAGTAATCATGATTCGGCTCTCTTTCTGTGACTCACTTTCGCAGTTTCTATTATTGTCTTGTTTTATGTTCTGATATGATTATTACTGGTGATGATACTACTGGTATCCGGCTATTGAAAAGTCAATTACAGGATTATTTTGAGATGAAAGATTTAAGTTAACTTCGATATTTCTTAGGAATGAGGTTACTTCCTCTCCTAAATGTTATCTTCTTTCTCAGTCCAAGTATGTATCAGATATTACTCATTGAGCTCATTTCTCCAACACTCTAACGGTTTAGACACCCTTAGAGCTCAATGTCCGTTATTCTTCCTCTGATGGTACTCTCTTGCCTGATCCTACTCTCTATCGCACTCTTGTTGGGAGCAAGGTATATATGACAGTTACTCACCTAACTATCTCTTATGATGTTCATATAGTTAGGCAGTTTGTTGCCTCACCTACCACTGTTCACTAGACTATTGTTATTCTCATTCTTCGATATCTTCGATATCTTCGAGGTACTCTACATTAGATTCTATTATTTTCTTCCTTATATTCTATGGAACTCATGTCTTGCTCAGATGATGATTAGGCCTATGACTCTATGGATCGTAAGGTCAACACTGATTTCTGTCTTTTTCTTGGTAATTCTCTTATTTCATGGAAAATAAAGAAGAAAACTATTATTGCTTGTTACTTAGCTAATGTTGAATATATACTATGACATCTACAACAACTAAGATAGTCTGGTTATGATGATTGATTACTGATTATAACACCAATGCTATTTAGATTGCTTACAACAGCCTTCCATGAGCATACAAAGCATATTAAGATTAACTGACACTTTGTACGTCATCATCTTTAGTTGGGCATTATCTCTCTCCCATTTCTTTCTTCTACCATGCAACTATCGAATTTATTTACGAAATCCCATACCATCGCACACTTTCCCTTTCTTCTCAGTAAACTCTTGATACGGCTACGACATCATGAGTTTAAGGGGGATCTTAGAATATTCTAGCATATTAGTACTAGGGGTAGTTTAGTCATTTATATTATTTTATGTTGCCCTTCTATATAAGTGCCTCTATTGTGTTTCTTATGTTTTGATGTAGCAAAAATTGATTTGTCATAACAATTTTTTTTTCCTTTATTCTCTATTCTCTCTTTTTTTTGTCTTGCCACTTGGATCAAAGTTATTAAATGGGACATGTGGATTGGTGGTTAAAGAATCGAAATTATGTGAGGGTCCTTGATTGGGCACCCTGGCAAAGAGCCTCATGAGGGATTTCCAGAGGCAAAGGAGGCCCCATGGTACATGTGCACTGAGTGTACCATGGGCATGACCCCTTCCAAGGTCATGCTCCCATGGCAACCCAATGGCGACCTTTTACCTCGAGTGTCCCCCTTACCTCGGGGAATACATCCCTTCCTCAAGGGCCGAGTCCAGCCTCTATCCAAGGACACATCACATATGTCTAATTAATACATGGGATACTTGGTGCGAGGTGAGCGGTCCTTTGTATAGCTGCAGTTAAGGCAGTTACATGTAGGCACAACTATCGCGTATGGAGTTGACTCCTGTAAAGAGGTAGATGCGGGCAGAACGTAGGGCAGCCTCGATTACCCGAGTTCCTATGCTGTAAGTACCTTCATTACTTGCCCCCAATAATACACACAACAACCTTGTCTGAGACAGACATTCCAACTGGTGCAAGAATATTCATTGATTTTCCTTACCCAAGGAACCTTTTGCCCAATGGTTAATAGGCAGCTTCAGTACTTCCATCTCATCCATTCATCCTACTCATCTCTCTGAATACAGTGTCATTAGACACTATGTTAACCTATTTTTAACTCCCCGCCTATAAGTACAACATGAGCGAAATGTGTATATGGCAGGGGTGAAGGCAGGGTGGGGGCAATTGCCCCCACTGAAATTTTGAAAATTTTTAGGGTTAATTTAAAATTATAATAAAAATTAAATTTTTTAATAACTTGTCCCCACTCATTTGTTTTTTTTTAATGAACTAAAAACTTAGACTCAAGGTTCACTCATACAAACTTAATCTCACAATTTTTTCTTTATTCCTTTTGTAATGACTCGCTTAAGTTACCAAACTAATCCTTCTCCGAATTCGATTACTAAAACATAGATTAATATTTTTGACTAATTATCCAAGTTCGAATATACCACATCATATTCTAAGATTTTAGATTTGACAAATTTTCATTTGGATGAGTCGAAATCTGATCATTTACAAGCTCACTAACAAAGTGATATGTCAAAATAGCATTCTCTATGAAAACTGTTTTTATTCTAATATTTTATACAAAAAAAAATTATATTAGTTTTTCTTTGTCAAGTCCAATTTTTTTCACGTGTATTTATATGTGAAATCTTTGAAAGTAAAAAAAAATGAATAATAATATGAAGAATTATTTTATAAAATGTGTTAGATTAGGAATATTTTTTTATAGAAAATAAAAATTTTAGAAAACAATCATGTTCACTGGATGAAACGAAATTTGATAGTTATTGTGTAATCGTTCTCTTTAATTTGATGGTTGCTCCACTAGAAAGAGACTCTGGCTTCGCCCCTGATATATGGTGACACACGCTGGTTCCTGGCAAGTAGGACTATACATTTTGATGTGTATAACAAAATAACCCTATATCAAGATTGCACAAGCATCACGTTTGCCACGAATTCTAGTTTTTTTTTATATTGCTAGGTTGTATGCTTTGTTTCATTTGGATGATTTATACTTGGGAGGAATTTGTATAGGATAATAGAGGGCACGCCCATTTTAGATTCTTCCCAACTGCACTGTTAAGGTGGCTTTTGTTGGCCTCTTATAAAGAGCAGCCATCTTTTTTTTTGAACAGGACCTAAGAAAGGTTCAATATCCAAATTATATATGAGAGATCTTGGTAGGCCTTTCTATTTAGGCAAGGGGGGGCTCATGAAGTACAAGAGCTAAAAACCCAAATGGCAAATAACATCTTCCAGACTTCAAAAATTTCAAACAAACCTAAAAAATGTAAAACTAGAATACAGATTTAGACTGTCCATTTAAACTTTGAAACTGAAATATCAGATTTGTTAACTCTCAAACTAGGCTTAGCCAACCAAGTGCAAGCATATGAATCCAGGGGCGGCTCGATGCAATCGGGGGCCTAAAGTGACAAATATAAATGACGCTTTCTATTTTTTTAAAATTATATTAAAATTTTTATTTTATTTTATTTTATTTTTCCTTTTGAGATGAAAATTTCTTATTACATTTTTTGTTTTAAGTCTTTCTGATGTATATTTTTTTATTGATATTATGAAAAATTGGCTTAATATTTCTTATGCATTATCGAACTTACGAAGGATTTTATTAATTTTAATTTTAAAAATTTTCTTATTGTAAAGCAAATTGTTGTAGAATGTAAATAATATTCCATAAAAAGAATACATTCAAAAAAAAAATCTAGTATTTTTATATAATTTAGTATCTCAAGTTAGATTTTTTTTTTTTGCTTTTTGTAAAATTTCTGTTAAAGTCCAACTTAGACCATCAATACTAGAGAAATTTTTATATTTGGAAATAATTGAGATTAAGACAATATTTTTTAGATTGTTATTGTCTAATGAGTTTAAGTTTTTAAGGGCTTATTTTTATGGAAGTGTAAATTTCATTGATACCCCCTCCAGATTGGTCTAATTTCAGAGACATTCCCTATAATTTTTAAAATATCACTATCACCCCCGTCAAATTATGTTTACCCTACACATACCCCAATTTAATTTAGAGTTTAGTTTCATCAAATTGAACTTCAATTTCATAAAATTGACATTTAATACCATTAATTTAAATATTAATTTCATCACACTAACATCAATTTAATCAATTTAACACCAAATTAATATTTAATTTCAGCATATTAACGTTTTAAAATTTAATTTCGTCCAATTAAAATCAAATTAATATTTAATTTAGAATTTAGAATTTAGTTTTATCAAATTAACATCAAATTGAAATTTAATTTTATTAATTCAAATATTTCTTTCATTACACTAACACTAATTTCATCAATTTACACCAAATTAATATTTAATTTCATCAAATTAACATTTTAAATTTTAATTTTGTCAAATTAAATTTTAATTTATTTAATTTAGAATTTAGTTTCATCAAATTAACATCAAATTGATTTGAAAAAAATTGAAAACATTAAAAAATTAATTGATTTAATTTCAGCATATTATTTATGATCAATTAAGATTGAAAAAAATTTATTGTCAAAAATTAAATATAAAAACGTGATCAATATTTTATGTTTTATTTTTAAATAAATAAAAAAATTATAATAATTAAAAATATAATATATTAATAAGCAAAATATTAATAGGGGCTCGTATGAAATTTTCGGAGGAGCGGCCACCAGTACTTTTCTATATCAAACATGAAAATGCTTAGGCTAATCTTACTTTGCACTCCAAAAGATACTTCGATTTTTAATTTGCACCTCAAACACTAAAAATTTTAATTTACACCTTTAATGTTATGAATTGGTAGTAATGTGGACCTTGTCTACACTGTCGTTCAGTTTCTGTCAAAAATTAAAGCACATGAGTTACAAGTGCTTTGAGTATGAGGATAAGGTATGTCCATCAATGGAGATCTTAGTTTGCGATCAATTTGATATCTTTTTATGTATCAAAAATAAGGTTTCGTTAATTAATTAGAGGTTAAGTCTATCATGTGCAACTCACATGAGGTGCCAATCATTTGTGAAATTATACATAAGTCCATGCCCGAAGTATTTGTAATTCGCATGCTTCAATTTATAATTAAAAATTAAATAGTAGTTTGGGTAAGGTCCATATTACTATAAATTCATAGCATTGAAAATATAAATTAAAATTTTTAATATTTAAAGGTACAAATTAAAAATTAAAAAATCTTTCAAAATACAAAATGACATTAACCCAAAATGCTTGAAAGAGACAAAAAGAAGATGCTCATAGTCATAGCCCTGCTAATGCTAAAGCAAGCGTCAGAGATCTAATTACAGGTTTAACTAGAGAATATGGTCAAGATCTAACTATGGTTAGTGGTGGAGTTATATTGGCTGGCAGGTCACATGCCGACAACCTTATCTCAGGTGACTTGCTGCTAGTACTTGGGCCAGTCTTGTCTCTGTCTTGCCAACTACATCTACCAGACTCACGCGTCACTTTTGTTTTGGATCACGCGCGAGGTAGTTCCAAATTGCAACGGGTGAAGTAGAGCATTAAAATCTGTTCAAAAAATAAAAATAAAAATAAAATAATACAACAAAAAGAAGTGGAGCATTAAGGCCATGTTTGTTATATGAGCTTGGATGGGATTTAAGGATCGACTTTCATACAAATAGTCTAATACACTCTTTAAACTCATATTTGTAAATTCCACAGATGGAAGTTTGATGAAACCCATGAGAGTGAGTTTTAAAAATGAAAAATTGGATTTGAAGGTAAAAATATTATTTTATCTAAAAATTCATAGTTCTATTCATTTAATAATGGATATTTTAATGAATTGAGTAATATAATTTGACATAAATATATGAATTTCGCATATATTTATATTACCTACTAAATATAGAATTTGATAGAATTTTTTTTAATTCCAAGAACAAATCCTTAGAATTAGATTTAAGAAACTTTCATAAATCCAATTCAAAT
This sequence comes from Ilex aquifolium, assembly GCA_951799425.1. NCBI lineage: Eukaryota > Viridiplantae > Streptophyta > Magnoliopsida > Aquifoliales > Aquifoliaceae > Ilex > Ilex aquifolium. Next base: position 24,789,873 of record OX637405.1, read on the forward strand.
CCCCAGTGGTAAAAAAAAAATTAAACCTGCGAAAAATAAACACCCAAACAGGTCCTAAGAATCTGATCCAAATTAGAGTGACAGTTAGTATCACGCGCCCGGTTCCATTACCAATTGGTCTTTAGTTGTTCGATTGGAAAGGTATCTCAGATCTGCTGACAATAAAATATCGCCAATGATTTATAAGTGAAACTAGTAGTACCTGTATATTGACTTTCATGTCCTAAGGTTTGATATGGGTCATCGGTAATTGAAGTGCGTGAAATGACAAATGCACCCTTATCATGTGAGAATTAATCATTCATTATTAACAACATGATCTTGGCAGAGAGTATCAATTACTGGCTTCTCATGCAGTGAATTTAGTATTCCAAATCATCCATAGTTGGGGTAATCTATGTAATCATAAAAAGGCAAAAACAATGGGAAAGTCTATGGTACCGCCTTGGGTACCGTATCAAAAGTTACTACTTTTATAGTAAAGTTACGAATCAAAATGGAGAAGTTACAACTGTTCAAGCAAAGTCTATGATCGATTAAGGGTCCATGATCGATCACAGATACACATGATCGATCATAGACTTCTACTGAGCAGTTATAACTTCTCTCTTTTGAGTTGTAACTTGACTTTTAAAAATTGTAATTTACACCTCAAAAAAATTGTAACTTAACTTAAAATTATTGTAACTTTTGATGCGATACCTCTTTCGGTATCGTAGTCTTTCCCAAAACAATGGGTCATGGTGTCATGAACATTATCACATAACTTCGTCTTTCTAAAACAAATGGTCACAAACATTGTATAAGTAAAATTTTATTCTTTGAATTGTTTTGAAGTTTCTTTAGTTAGAATTTTTTTTTTATTTCTTTTAAACATGGAGAAAGGGGGGGGGGGGGGGGGGGGGGGGGGGGGGGGGTTAAGATGGGTACCTAATTATAACTTATATGTGCTGGTTGTTTTTAGAGTTAACTTCCATTAACCCCTTCTGCTTTGGTCTTCTAGCATTTCACACCTGGTCGCATAAAAATATCGACATAACCCATTGTGTTGTTTGAGTACAATAATCTTTTACCATCGTTAATGGCGATGGCAAGAAGACTTTCGTACTCTAATTGTCTTTTTTTTTTCACTTGAACGAGAATATGTTCATCACCACCTCCATCTCACTGACCACAATTACCATGACACTACGCACCACAATCCACTACAAATTGAAATGAATCATTTTGAATAATAGTAGAGGATTTCTCCAGCAACTCGCAAAATAATAAAAATTGCTTGCTCTACCATTTTCAGTAATTTCTGGTGCATCCATAAACCGCCTATAAGACCGCAAAAAATATTGGATCAATTCATTTACTAAATCCATGCTTTGACAAGTATTTGGAAGCTAGAGGATGGATAAAATCATCCACTATTGCCCATTCATTTGTTATGTTGTTGGAGGCTCATGAGCCTTGGTTAAGTTGGATAGTTAAGTATGAATGACTTTGATCTTTTATGCCTCACCTTTTTAAATTTGGTTATATTGGGCTATTTTTTCACAATTTGTTAATTGATATCATTTAAGGGATTTGAGGCTCTATTAACTTTTAATCATGTGTTCACATATCACCAACACTTACAATCATGCAAGATCATTAATCAATTAAGCTAACTAGACTCTTAAATATGAAAGTGAATGGTTGACGTGTACTTAATTTTTGAATTTTCACAAATCACACATAATTTAAGCACCCTAAAAAATCCATTGCAATGAACAGTTAAAGTAAAGCTATCCATGACATCGAAGATGGACTTTTTCAGTGGAGAGATCGATTGAAGGAAATGAGCGTTTAATCATGGTATTAGTTGATGTATAATATTCGAGTACTTATAGATTAACCTTGGGATAGTAAATTAAGCTTTAGTGAACCCCACGAGTGGTTTCCGCGCAATTTTTCTTAGTTGGGTTTTTGAGTCAACAATTGTTCGTCTCCTTATTAATTTATTTGCTTATAACACTTACAATTGATGCTAACACGCGCAATATGAGTTTGATGTTTTGATTGTTTACATTTCAAATCATTAATAGTGGTTTTTGTGAAATTGTCTTGGTTGGGATCATCTTGAGAGATTGAGGGTTAATCATCAATTGACATATTCATTACATGCATATTCATGCTATGTTTGGGTTGCTCTTGTTAGATAGGATTCAAAAGATTAATGGAATAATTAACTTTCAATTTAGTAATTGTGATCGAATTAGGTTAAAATTGATATTTATTTAGGCATTAAATTTTAATTAATCTATTTACCTCCTCTAGGTAGTGTCTTAATCCCATGTATATAATCATGAGAGATGATCCATTCTGCATTCGTTAATTTTCTTAACATTATTTTGTATAAAAACTTTTGTGTTGTTCATTTTTTTTTCCCCATAATGTATAATGTGAGACAAAAAATGGGGAGTTGGTGATGTCAATTTGGTGCCACTTAAATTCTTGGCTCAAAGTTTGTATGGTTGCAAAGAGGGTAAATCATAATTACATAAGATACTTTTTATTTATATTACTCCATAGGTGGACACAAAATTTAGGGATCAATTTACTCTCTTAGTTTTATTACCTAGTGTGTTTAGCCACAGGTCCATTGCTAATTTATTAGTATATAGTACAAAAAATGGAAAACTTTATCCATACCTCTTGTAAATTGCTCTATTTTCAAGTAGACCCCTTATATTATCTGAAACTTCATTACACTCCTTTCTAATTTATATGTTTATATCGTTCACACCATGTGCCGTGAATCAACATTACTGACAAACTTAAAATTGCTCATACCTTGCAAACTTTTTTTCTTATTACTTATAGTACCCTTCTACTCCTCTTTCTCTCACCAAAATGTTGCATCATTGTAATATGTCTATTTATATAAAAAAGTAAAGTCAAATCTATAGTTTATTATTGTATATATAGTTTCCATATTGGATTTTATTGTAAAAAATGTCATATTCAATTTTTTGATATGTAATAATATTATGATATTATAATACAAACAATAATTTATAATTTAATCAAATACTTTGACAAAAAATATAATATATTTAGATGTGCAAATACTCAAAAAATCAAAATTTTACAATGCAACTCCAATATAAATAAAAGAGGAAATGTTTAAAGAAGTTGAAGAGATACCTAAAAAAATTACAGATTAAGTACTCAATGAGGAGTAGAAGAAATTATTAATTATGCGTAATAATTAAAATAATAAATAATTATTCAACATATAATTTATTATTCAGTTAAATTATAAATATAATTTAATTTTGTTATTTAAAAATTATTATTTAAATATTCATATGTAACACAAGTCATGAATTACTAGTATAGATAAATACACATTTATGTGTGCATTATATTTGGTCAAATACAAAATAGAGGTAAACTAGTCATAACTGGTGTCAGAAGACACGATAAAATATAAGATTCTAACGTTCAAAAAATTGATCCAATTATACCAAATTTAAAATTAATTTCTTTGCTTATATCATTTAAAATTAATTTTCACCTATTATTTTCTTAAAAATAGCGTCAAAATTTTCTCAAAATACATAATTCGATAAATTTTTTTAACATGTGTACACTATCATGTATGAAATAAAAGTTGTGTTAAACTATAAATTAACTAAATATTAAATGATTGAACATGTGATAAAATTGAGTGATGTGATTTTTTTTGGAGGGAAAATGTATATGAGATAAAAATTTAACTTGCTAACAGATTTATTATATAGATATTTAAGTTTTGCAGGGGCAACTTAGTAAAAGGTTCACTTTTGTTACTTTTGTTTGGAGACAAACTCTGACAAGGAGTATCAGCGAAGTTTTAGATAATATAGGGAAGTCTCTTTAAAGATAATATATTTTAGAGGGGGGTGGATGAAATTTTTCCTTAAAAAAATAGGAAAAAAGTTTTTCAAAATCTTCGCCTCCTAATTTTTCATAATTTTGACTTATTTAATTACAAACATCATAATCAAATCAACTCCATTCAAATTATTTAGAAATTACTTGCACTTTTATTGTCCATATAATAACTCCTTTAATTTTTTTTTAAAAAAATTAGCTGAGTCCATTAATAAATAGTTTTTCATTATATTAAGTTTGACACGATACGATTAACTAACACAAATCGACACGACTTAAGATAATTTGGGTGAGACCTTAACGGGTTTAAATGGTAAATGAGTTGATCCGTCAAACACGTTTAATAAACGGGTCGTGTTCGGATGAAACCTGTCAACTCGTTTATCACCGTTTAAATAAAATTAATATAATAATAAATTAATAATTATTTTAAAAAATTAGCTAAAATTTTTTTTAGTGACAGCCACATAAAATATATAAGTCATCTAAAATTGTTATATTATTAGTTTTACCCGTTTAAATAAAATTAATACAGTGCAGCGCTTGTACAGTGCATCGCACAAGTTATTTGGAATCCAAAATATAAGAAAGATTAATCCCAAATCCCAACTGGGAATTACTCGGAATCAAACATTCCGTTGACTTACGAAGACCATAGTCAGAGGACATTCCAGTCATTCACCAAAGGGCATATATGTCCCAGCAGAAAATCCCAATTTTAAAACTCAAATCCCTCATTGTCATTACCTCAAAACCGCATCGTGACCGTCAGTTTCCACCATCCAACGGCATCAACGGTCTGAATAAAATAGGAGGGAAACAACACCAGCCGTTGGATCTCACTTCTCGCATATATAAACCTTTGTAGGGTTCACACTCCACGCCACACACACTCACTCTCTTCTCGATCGGGTTAATCTCAGAATCGGTCGGAGTTGTTCGAATCTATTCGAATTTTAGAGGTATAAACTCCTCTTCTCAACTTCCTTTCGTGTACATTTGTGTCGGAATTACATGAAATTCATTAGGTTTGTGTGCGCGTGTGTGCTGATATTTGGCCTGCAAAACAGCACGAATTTCTGTAAACTAAGTTGGGATAATTGCTAGATTTCTAGAAAATGTTCTAATTTTGTAGATTTTCTTCTACATTTTGTATTATTTCTTATCTGCTAGATGTTGTTTATTTACTTTGTTTCTCCTTTGGATCTGTTGAAGATCTTTGAATCTCGTGCCACAACAATTATAATTTTTTCGGCGATTTTTGGATTATGTTTTATGGTGTTTTGTGTAATATGTAAGGTTTTGGTTGATCTGATCTGTCCATTACGGGTAAAATGCTGCATTGCATTGCTTAGAAATTTCATTCCATTGCGGGTGGTATCCTTTTTGATACCTAGAGTGTTCCTGGATCTGAAAGCTATGTTTGTCAGAATGGATCTGGAACCGAGGAAAAGTTATTTCGAATTCTGAACTGAATTTGGCCAATTCCATTTCCAAATCTTTAATCCATGTACTCAAATGCAGTAAATCTGAGTTCCCTGAATTTGTCTCCTCTCCGATTAGGGATTAGAGGGAGGAAACTGAATGTAAGGATCTCATCGTATTTGAAAAGCCCCCTTGAATTCTTGATAAAGATTAAAATCAACTGATGTGGATAATTGGTACCTTTCAACTGGCCTGTAATTGGAGAGTATCAAATCGGATCTATACTACCTGATTATCATATGCCGTAGTATAGACAGTTGAAAATTTCTATATGGTTAATTACTTGCTTCAACTGGATTATTTAGATCTCTTGAAAATCTGGTTACATTGTTGGTACATGTGTCCTGTTACCACAGGGATTTAGCAGTATTGTATTCTTACCGTCACGGTGTCGTTGCTTGATTTCAATGACACTAGTTCAAGTTATATTATTTTCTTATCACTTTACTTTTAAATCGAAAGATCTTTTCTATTTCAATGGAGTCACAAGTTAGCATACTTCCTCTCTTGAGTTTTCAAGAAAGAGAGAAATTATCCACAAATTTTTAGCAAAATTCTTTTCTAAAGCTATAGTATTTTTTCTTAGTCATTGTCTTTCTGTTTGTCATGAATTGAGTTAGTATTGGTTACGTGTGAATTCACTTTTGGTCTTTTTTTTGGTACTTTGTAGTTTTTGGTGAATTGACTATTCTGTCTGTTCAATTTCAGCAAAAATGAGAGAAATCCTTCACGTTCAGGGGGGACAATGTGGCAACCAGATTGGTTCCAAGTTCTGGGAGGTCGTCTGTGATGAGCACGGCATAGACCCAACTGGACGCTATGTTGGGACTTCTGATTTGCAGCTGGAACGTGTCAATGTGTACTACAATGAGGCGTCTTGTGGGAGGTTCGTTCCTCGTGCAGTTCTCATGGATCTGGAGCCTGGTACCATGGACAGTGTGAGGACTGGCCCCTATGGACAGATCTTCCGTCCTGATAACTTTGTTTTTGGCCAGTCTGGTGCTGGAAACAACTGGGCAAAAGGGCATTACACTGAGGGTGCAGAACTTATTGACTCGGTTCTTGATGTTGTGAGGAAGGAGGCCGAGAACTGTGACTGTCTTCAAGGTAAACTGTGTGGTTTTGTGGGTTTTTGCTTGAGCTTTCTGAGCTTTAGAGGTTTCTGAAATTTATCATTTTTTCTTGAGGTTACATATTTTGATATTTAAATCATAACTAGATAATGCGGTGACAATTTGAAAAGCGTAATGGTAAAATTAATGGCAATCAGGCCCATTACCTTTTAGGCTGGTTCGTATACTGATATTCTCCACTTTTAAACAGAGTGGGCAGTTAAATATGCTAATTTGGGCTATTTGACTTGAGCACAGGAATTAGCAGTCAGATTCTTTGATTTTCAATGTTTGTAGGAAGCCCTAATTCATCAATTGGATTTTTCAGATCAAAATTATCAGAATTTTTTAAAGCCTGATTTTATTATATTGTTGTCTTCTTGCAGGCTTTCAAGTGTGCCACTCCCTTGGTGGAGGAACAGGTTCTGGAATGGGTACGTTGCTGATATCGAAGATCAGGGAAGAATATCCTGACAGGATGTTGCTGACATTTTCTGTGTTCCCATCACCAAAGGTTTCAGATACAGTGGTGGAGCCATACAATGCCACCCTTTCTGTTCACCAGCTTGTAGAGAATGCAGACGAATGCATGGTGCTTGACAATGAAGCTTTATATGATATCTGTTTTAGGACTCTCAAGCTTACCACTCCAAGCTGTGAGTATGCCTTACAAAATCTTTGAATGCATGTGTGCAGTTATACAATCTATATTTCAGTCTCCCAAAGTTAAAAGTTCTTCTAGTTGTTTCTTTAGTTTCTGAAAATAATCCATATTTAAAATAACTCATCATGAGTAGTATAGTTTCTGGGTGAGTGTAGAAATACCATGGTTTCGTTTTACTGCCTTTGAGGTTTGCTGGTCCTTAGAATGTTGTTGCCAAGGCAGATATTTTCAGTGAGATATACGTTTTTTTTGGTAGTGAACCCATTGGAAAATTTTCCTTGTAGCACAAATGCTTGCTTGAATTATTAAATTTCTTTTACTTATTAGTTGTCTTGATGTGCAATGCACTGTAATGTTGTGTGGAAGCAGACAAATCATGTTTGTTGTTTCAATTATATCTTTGGCCTGCTTATTTGGCGGGGTGTATGCCATTTGGTGTGGGCCCAATTACAGTTTAATTTTAGATTCCATAGAAGTCATCCCTTCATCACTGTGGCCCGCTTGAGTTTGTTGTGACATTGAATGAAGAGGGAAGAGGGTAATAATTGGTCCACAGATGATCTTTCATTATCAAGTGGGTGATCTTACAAGGATTCATGCAATTCATGAATACTAACTTTTGAGTTGTCATTACTTTGTTGCAACAGTATGTAGGTTTATTTGTCTTCAATCATGATTCACTGTTTGTGTCTAGCTAGGTTATGGAACTGACTTTGGTTACTAGCTGATTATTTAGGTAAAACTTGATGCTTATATTGGTCAAACAGTAGGAATGTCCTGGGTCAGCTGTTTGGGAAGTTTATTTCTGTGGATTTACTGATGACATCTATACTATTAATAAAGGGGGAGGAGGGGCTTGGTGTCCTCTCTCTTTATTGGTAGTTTATTAGTAGCATATCACTATTAATTAATTTAAAGTTAACTGCCTTTATAAAACTACTTACTCTTCCATGATTCCCACTCGCATTTCTCTTTCCTATCCACCTCTCTCTCATACACATTTGCCTCACACCTGTCTCGCACACTCCCATGGCCAAAACTGCAAAACAAAAAATATTTTGTAGGTGTTACACATGCATTAAATTGCTAATGTATTAAATTACACATTAAATTAAATCAGTTAAGCTTTGATAATTATAAAGTTGGTCTAACAACATTTGAAGTTGGAGATACCTATGCGTTAGGAATGATGGCACCAAATTCAATTGCTGATTTTGCAGTTTAGGGAATTGTCACAATGAAATTAACTGTTGATCACCCTTTCTGTTGGCCATTGTGATCTGTGTTTCTTAGATTGGAAGCATTATCTAAACAATAAAATATGTGTGAAGAGCTAATGTGATGGTTGTAACCTGTTTCTTTTCCAATGTTGCATGTTATTGCAAGTTCAATGTCGCATGTTGGTCTTACTGTATTGTTTTCTAACCCAATTCTGATCATCGATTGTTTTTTATTTTTGTTGCAGTTGGTGATCTGAATCACTTGATCTCTGCGACAATGAGTGGGGTCACTTGCTGCCTCCGATTCCCTGGTCAACTGAACTCTGACCTTCGAAAGCTTGCTGTAAACCTGATTCCATTTCCCCGTCTGCACTTCTTCATGGTGGGATTTGCTCCCCTGACTTCCCGTGGGTCTCAACAATACCGTGCACTTACAGTCCCTGAGCTGACCCAACAAATGTGGGATGCCAAGAACATGATGTGTGCTGCTGACCCACGACATGGCCGCTACCTCACTGCCTCAGCTATGTTCAGGGGCAAAATGAGCACAAAGGAAGTGGACGAGCAAATGATTAATGTTCAAAACAAAAACTCTTCTTATTTTGTGGAGTGGATTCCGAACAATGTGAAGTCAAGTGTCTGTGACATTCCACCCAAGGGGCTTTCAATGGCATCCACCTTCGTCGGCAATTCAACCTCCATTCAGGAAATGTTTAGGAGAGTGAGCGAGCAATTCACTGCTATGTTCAGGAGGAAGGCTTTCTTGCACTGGTACACTGGGGAAGGGATGGATGAGATGGAGTTCACAGAAGCTGAGAGCAATATGAATGATCTGGTGTCCGAGTACCAGCAGTACCAGGATGCTACTGCTGATGAGGAAGGCGAGTATGTGGATGAGGAAGAGGAAGTCATGGAGTAAGTGTGAAGTGAAAAGAATTGAAGAAGAAAGCCAGTGCCCCTTGCTGCTCCATTGTGGAATTTGATGCATTCTATATCTAATCCATTATGTTGTCTAGAAATCTTCTTTCTTTTTTGTATTGGGTGAAGATGGTATGAAACTACCTGGTTTTTACTCTTCGAGTCGGTGAGTAATCGAGATAGATATGAGAGTTTGAGAGAAGGATGGGTCTCGGATTTCAGATTGATTATTGTCACTTTGCATATGGTGTAGTAAATTTCTGCTTATGATATCGTATCCTCTTCAGAAATTCTATCTTCAATTGCCCTCTTCATTTTAATTTGTTCCTTGTGTTGCCTTCTGAGTAAAGAACAAATTGGAATGGGATGCTTCTATGCTCCTCTTGATTTTTCAATTGAATAATACTATTGAAATTTAACAAATTGATTCAATTTGTTGAACTATTTGTGGTAGAGACATTGTCCAATAATGTTGTTGTGATTGTAACTCTGAGACTTTTTTATTGAGATTTTATTACTTGTTAGATCATTATGTTAATAAATTAAATCAATTTTTTAGAGTGTAATAACATTACTCTTTCAATTATTACTTGTTGGGTTGGAGGGTTTGAAGAGTAAACAGAGCCCAAGAAACGAACAAAGCCCAAGAAACAGGGAAGCCCATGTGGGTAGGATGTATGTCTCTTGACATGAATTTGTTGGTGATTCTATCAATTGGTTTGCCGAGAGAACAATCTGTTGAGATGAATTGATAGCGCTAGGGTTGTAAAACAAATCAGGGTATCCGGATTTGTGGTTGGTAAGCAATTTTTGTCGAAAAGTAAAAGAGTTAGACAAAATGCTATTAGAGTTGGATTTCCTCACCGTAACTGAGATAATTATAATCCTAATTTATATACATGATTTGAATATAAAATTCTGCTACATACATATCTCTTTTGATCTAACAGATATCTTGATTGAGCTTGATCCCCATTAGTTTGTTGTTTATCCTTAGCCTTATTACTTGATGATTCAATACGCCTCCTCAAAGTCAACGGGAGGTCAAGGATGTTGAGCTTGGATCGCAAGGTTGTGTAATGAGTAGAAACAAGTATTTGGTAAGAACATCGGCAATTTGATCTTTACTGGAAAGAAACTGAACGGCGAGATCACAATGAGCAATCTTCTCGCGAACGAAATAATAATCAATGGCAACATGTTTTGTTCGATCATGAAGAACTAGATTGGCAGAGAGATAAGTGACACCTATGCTGTCACCTTATAACACAGGAGGAATAGACAAAAAAATTCCTAGATCATGTATAAGTGATTGAATCCAGATTAACTCAGCAGTAGAGTTGGCAAGTGCTAAATATTTTGTCTCCGTGCTAGAGTGCGCAATAGTTGGTTGTTTGCGAGAACTCCGCGAAATTAAATTTGACCCAAAATACAAGCAATACCTACTCGTGGAGCAACGATCATCAGGGCAACCAGCCCAATCAGCATTCGAATATGCACTTAAGAAAGTAGAAGAGGAAGGACGAAAAAGAAGGCCATGACTAATTGTATGCTTGAGATAGCATAATATGCATTTCATAGCTGACCAATGCGACACTATTGGACAATGCATAAATTGGCAAACACGGTTAACTACAAAGGAAATATCGGGACGGGTCAAGGAAAGGTATTGCAAGGCCCCATTAGTACTACGATACAAGTGCGAATCAGAAAAGAATGCATCGACAAGCTTGGAAAGAGGAGGCGAAGCAGCCATGAGAGAAGTCATGGGTTTGGCAAGATGCATATTGGTTCGCTTGAGAAGATTGAGAATATAACATTGCTGACATAGATGCAGACCACTAGATAAATGCCGAGCTTTGACACCAAGGAAATAATATAAAGAGTCTAAGTCTTTCACACCAAAGTCGCACTGTAGACTATTAATAAGAGAGGAATCGCTGCATCTTGAGAGGCAATAACAAGAATATCGTCAACATAAACAAGGACAAAAATGTTCACACTTGGGCTGCCATAAATGAATAACGAAGAATCAGCTTTGGAAGACCGAATCAAGCTCAATAATCCTATTGGTGAGCCGAGAAAACCATGCTCGTGGTGCTTGTTCTAAGCCGTATAAGGCTTTGTTCAATTTACAAACCTGGAGGTTGTTGCATAAAGACAGTTTCTGTGAGGTAGCCATGTAAAAACGCATTTTGAATATCGAGTTGGTGAATTTGCCAACCCCGATAAACAACAAGAGAAAGAAGTAAGCAAATGGTCTGAGGTTTGATGATCGGACTGTATGTCTCATCGTAATCAACACTCGGCTGTTGAGAAAATCCTTTAGCGACTAATCACGCTTTATACCGCTCAATAGAACAGTCAGAATGTCGCTTTAATTTGAAAACCCATTTGCAGCCGATTATATTCATAGAAGATGTCGCGGGAACAAGACTTCAAGTATTGTTTTTTAGGAGAGCATCAAATTCAAAATTCATGATCGATCGCCACGACGGATGTGTTGCGGCTGAAGAGTAACAAGTTGGTTCAATTTCATCGAGTGAAGAAGTAGCCAACATTGCTTGAAGGAGAGGATAAAGAGCATCCCATCAGTGTATTGTTTTTCTTTAACAATATTGTTGTGCAATCAAGTGACCATGGGATGAATGGAATGGTGAGGGGATGTTGTGGTAGTTGTTGAGCATGAGGAGTCAGCTAGTGGATGATCAGAAGAGGGACATGAGGAGTCCTCTGGACAGGGTGCACTATGGTTGAACATAGGAGCAGTGGTTGAAACTGAAGTGTGTTGGACCAGAGCAAAGGCAGAAACATGCGCATAAATTGTGGGGACAACCATGCTAGTTTGGTAGTGATTCATGAGATGCAACTGGTGTTTGGCAGATTAGAAGAGTCCAAGTAGGCAGAGACAATGCCTGTGGAGTTTCTATAGTCGAAAAATCAGTAGCAAAAGGAAAACAAGTTTCATCAAAAGTCACATTTCGAGAAATATACAATCGACCAGAAGCAACAAGCAAACACTTGTATCCTTTGTGAGAACTGCTACATCCCAAAAATACACACTTAATAGAGCGAAAATCCAATTTATGTGTGTTGTAGGGACGAAGACAAGGCCAACAAGCAAAACCAAAACTTTTAAGAAAATAATAATCAGGTGAAATTTTAAATAACCATTCAAAGGGAGACTGATTTTGTAAGGTGGGTGAAGGCAAGCGATTTATCAAGTAATAGGCAGTAAGAAAAGAATCTTTCCAAAAATTAGAGGGAACATTAACCGTAGCCATTAATGAGAGGCCCGTCTCAACAATGTGACGATGCTTGCGTTCAACAGAACCATTTTGCTGGTGGATATGTGGACAAGTGAGACAATGGGTGATCCCAAGAGAGTGACAATAATTGTTTATTCAACGATAGTCACCTCCCCAATCCGTTTGAAGGGATTTAATTTTCCGATCAAATAATGTTTCAACAAGAAGTTGGAATTTGTGAAATATAATTTCACATCAGACTTGCGTTGGATGGGAAACAACCAAGTAAACCGACTATAATCATCAACAAATAAAACTTAATATTCCATTATTTGAAGGTAGAGGTGCAGGGCCCCATACATATGAGAATACAAGTTCAAGATGAAATTTAGATTTCGATAGTGAAAGAAAAAATGGAAGATTGTGACTCTTAGCACATTGACAAGAATTACACATAGTAGAAACTTTTTAAGAAGTCACTGGAAGATTATTGGATGAAACAACTTGACGAACAGTGTGAAGTGCTGGTTGTCCAAGTCGACGATGCCACTGATCCAATGATGCCCGTTCACCGAGCAAGGCAAGTTGAGCAACATTATTGAGGGAGGACATTAGAAGTTTGGAAAGACCATCATCATTCAGGCCTTGCAGAAGAATTATCCCCATGAGCCAATCCTGAAGAAGAAAATAGGAAGGGTGAAATTCAAAAAATATGATATTCTCAAAAGCAAACTGACTAACAAAAAGGAGATTTTTTTTTTATGTCAGGGACATGCAAAACATTATTTAAGTGAACAATGGAGTGAGAAGTAAGCAATTTAGTAGACCCAATATGTTTGATAGGAAGGTTGGTACCATTGCCTCGAATGTGATCACTTCCTGTATACTCATCAGCCCGAACATTTAAAATTTTGAGATCAATTGTCAAATGGTTGGTTGCACCCAAATCTGGGTACCAGTTAAGGTCAGAAACATTCTGTGCAGTAGAAATGAAAGCACTTAGATTGCCAACTTGATCACCGTGATAAGCGTGGTTAAAGTGTTCAAAACATCGGAGAGTAGTGTGGCCAGTTTTATTACAAACTTGACAAATTGGTTTGTTGCATAATTGTGAGGAATCGCCTCATCAACACCCCATGCCACGCTGCTGCCTAGAATAATTAGAAGAATGATTTTGATCTGAAGAATATGTGGAAGATCGATTGGGATTAGTTGAGAAGGAAGATGATTTGCAACGGCCGCAGTTGGTATTATTTCGAGAGGCAACATTTGCAGTTCCTAGTGAAAAATCAGCAGCAACTGTATGGTGCCCCAACTAAAGTTCATAGGATAAAAGATGACCATACAGATCATCAACTATCATAGGGTCAATTCGAGTAGTCACAGAGGTGACTAAGGAGTCATAATCTTAGCCATCTACCAAGATGTAAGAAATAATATCAAAATTATTGAGTGGTTGGCCAATGGAGGCAAGAGTATCCACAAATCCTTTGACTTTTTGAAAATAGTCCATGATTGAAGAAGTGCTCTTTTTAATTGTAGCAAGTTGGTAACGAATCTGCATGATCTGTGCCTTTGAGTGCGAATCAAACATTTTCTCCATTGTGATCCATACATCGCGTGAAGTGGAGCAGCCCACCACATGAGCAATGATTCCTTTGAAAAGTGAAGAAATAATCGAATTGAGGATAATCTGATCCTGTTGCAACCAGAATAGATAATCTGGATTGCTGATTGTGGTGGACTCACCATCTTGAGATGAAGAATTCGAAATAGACAGAGAATGAATGGTTATGGTTCCATCAAGATAACCGAAGAGATATTGACCTCTAAAATATGGAACTACTTGTGTTTTCCATAATAAGTAGTTGTCATGGTTCAAATTTATGGGAAAAGGATGATTTAGATTTGTAAGGTTAAGTGTGGGAGGGATTGAAGTAGTGGTTGAAGAAATCAAAGATGATGAACTACTAGCCATATAGGAGCGTGTCAATGACTTCTCTAATACCATAAAAGAGTAAGACAGAATGCTATTAGAGTTGGATTTCCTCACCTTGACTTTGGTTGAGGTTTTGCTTTCGTATTTATAGGCAACTTCTTTACAACAGAGATAATGATAATCCTAATCTATATACATGATTTGAATATAAAATTTTGCTAACTACATATCTCTTGTGATCTAATAGATATTATGATTGAGCTTGATCGCCCTTGGTTTGTTGCTTATCCAGTTATCCTTAGTCTTGTCACTTGATGATTCAATAAAAAGCAAGCTAAGCTTGAACTTGTGAAATTTTTATGTGGTTTGATTATGGCTTGGCAAGTTTGATAATGTTTTAACCTATTTAATACATCAAACTACTAGAAACTGCTCAACTAAGGTTTGTTTGATATTCATTCATGCAATAAATGGATCAAGTTGGAGAACTAGATTGAATTTTGAACAAGCTTGATTCTACTTAGACTCATTAGATCCTCAGGCAAGGGTATGTAATCAAATGGAATTTTATTCATCCAGAGTGCAGTACGGGTGCAACTTGGGTGGATTAATTCAAACCCAATCCAAACGTAGAGCAAAATATTCCGCATTTGGATTGATGTTTGTAGTACTTGGGTTAGGTTGGGCAAACAAATCTCAAATCCAATTGAATTCGTACAATACTCGGGTTGGAGCTTCGAGCTGACAGGTTCAACCGGAATCCAACCTCATTTAAGAAATTGAATTCAACCCGAAATTTTAAAGCAAATAAACAATCACAAATACAAATCTATAAAATATGTTCCCACATCTACGCTGCACCTCTCAATCATTGTTATTGATGTGTGAATCCAAGTTGCAAATGTGAAATTTGTTCTTTTTATTTCTAATTAGTTTTGATTAATGAAAATTTTATAAAATTTAGGTTCAATTTGAGGTTGAACACAAAATTGAACCCTATTTTTGGTTTATTTGATTTTGATTCATGCAAAACCCAATTTCAAACAAAATAATATAACCTGAGCTCAATTCGAGTTCAAAAACTTGATCACAAGTTGGGCTCGAGTTGAGCACAAGTTGGGTTGGACTCAGGTTAAAGTTTAATATTTTTGGTTGAGCTTAGAGTCACCCCTCAACTCGTCCAAGCCACCCGATTTGCACCCGTAGAATATAAGAGACAAGTAATGCTCACCTATGCTATGGTTTTCTTTTTTCAAAAAATGAGTCCACTATGCATGGTAAAAGTGTTGCTCTAACAACAGCTACATAGTTTTATTTTGAGCACAATTGCATGCTCACATCATGTGATGGACTACACTTTAGTACCGCTACTTTGCTTTATGGTACCATACCAAAAAGTAAGAGACCTTCCTTACATGATACTTGTCCATTAAAAAGTCTATGACTGGTGAAACCAATATTGTATATTTGAAATATGTTGTAACTCCACAGGGGTTGTAACATAACCAGAAAAGTTATAACTCAACCCTAAAACTTGTAACACCGCCCCCAAAATGTTGTAACCTCACCTAAAAAAATTATAAACCAAATCGAAAAAGTTCTAACCCTACCAAAAAAGGTTTTAACAAACCCAAAAAAGTTGTAACCCCAACCAGAAAAGGTGTAGCCCCACCCCAAAAGATTGTAACTCAATTCAGAAAAATTATAACCCTACCCCAAAAAGTTGTAGCGCCACCCAAAAAAATATAACCTCAACCAAAAAAGGTATAATCCCATCCCCAAATGTTGTAACCCAATCTAAAAAATTGTAACCCCTAATAGCCGTAGTGCGATCCTCCCACTGGGGGTCCACTATGCCAAAAGCAAGAGAAACCATATCCCTCTCTTTCCTTTTTTCACCCCCATGTCGCCACACGGTGGGACATAGGGACGACCCAAAAGGTTGTAACCCAATCTAGAAAAGTTGTAACCCCACCCCAAAAAATTGTAATCCCTCCTTAAAAAGTTATAACCCCACCCAAAAAGTAATAATTCCACCCCCAAAAGGTTGTAACTTAACCCAAAAAGGTGGAGTTAGACTTTTGGGTAAACATATCACTGCTAGGGTGAGTAGGGGTGTCAAACGTGTCGGGTTAAACGGGTGACGGGTGAAAAATATGTAAACCCATACATGACACGTTTAATAAAAGGGTGAAAAATTTTAACACGAACACGACCTGTTTAATAAACGAGTAACACGACACGACTCGTTTAACCCGTTTAATTTTAAAAAAATTATATCAACAAATTTTAATACTCCACTTTTTTTTATTGTCAATTATACTTATCTCAAAAAAGAAGAATTTTTAGTCAAATCCCATAAAAGTCAGACTTGAAGGCTTAAAAAAAATGAAAGAGGCTATTGCCTTTTATAGGCAACTCACCCTCCCCATCTCCCCTCATTTTCCAATGTGGGACAAAAACAAAAGGCATTGGTTTGCCTTTGTCTTTGAAGTGCTCCCCATCTCCCCTCCTTTGTCTTTGAACTACTACTTTACTTTTTTTTTTTTGTTTGTATTGATTTATTTACTTCTTTTTTTTCTTGCTATTTTTTTTAAAATAATTATTAATTTATTATTATATTAATTTTATTTAAACGGGTAAACATGTGATAAACGGTTTGACAGCTCTCACCCGAACACGACCCGTTTATTAAACGTGTTTGGCGTGTCAACCCGTTTATCATCCAAACCCGTTAAGATCTCACCCAAACCCATTTAATTCGTGTCGATTCGTGTCGGTTAATCGTGTCGTGTTGGATTTTGACAGTCCTAAGGGTGAGGTTACCAATTTTTGAGATGATTTACCACTCCTATATTAGAAGAAAGGTTGAAGGACCATATTTGTTAAATTAGGTACGGTCATAAGTAGTCATGACTGATCATAATTTAACAAATGGGTTAATAATACTTTTTTCCCTAAAGTTATACACGTTTTGTTAGTTTGGTCCCTAAAGTATCGATTTTGTCAATTTAATCTCTAAAGTATTCAATCTGTGTTTAAATAGTCCCAAACGAATCGTTAACATCCAAAATCAATTTATCAAATTAAAATTAAAGTAACATACAATTCCAGCCAATTAATATTCAATTCATTAAATTTATACCAAGTTGACATTCAACATCAACTAATAAACATTTAATTCATTAAATTAACATTCAAATTCAACTAGTTAACATTAAATTCAACAATTTAACATTAAATCTCATTCAATTAATCAAATTAACACAAAATTAACATTCATTTCATTCAAATTATATTCAAATTTAGTCAATTAATACCCAATTCATCAAATTAACATTCAAAATATCCAATAAAATTCAATTTATCAAATCAACACCAAAGTAGCATAGAATTTTATCGAATATACACATTAAATCAACACCAAATTAATATTTAATTACATCTAATAAGCATTCGATTCATCAAATTAACATCCAAATTCAACTATTTAACATTAAATTCATCAAATTAACATTTAATTTCATCCAATTAATATTTAATTCATCAAATTAACACCAAATTAATCTTCAATTCACATAATTTATATTTAAATTTAGGGGGGGCAATTCTTGCCCACAACCCACTAACCCGCCAAATTCGTCCATAAATTAATGGGTTGGGTATCTGTTTTTATTAATATAGGTTAAAAATGGGATGGGTACTATTATTTAGTTTAAATTTATGGGTTACATCGGGTTTAAAATAGGTACCCATTGGGTTCTCCTTCTTAAAAACCAATGAATACTAAATACACACACCACCCCCACCTCTCCAGCCGTTAGACTCCCATGGAGCCTCTTGACTTTAAAAGACAAATCATCCACTACACACTGCCAGTCTAACCTCTATTGTTACTCCGACTGGAATTCGGCTACTCCAAACTGGAATTTGGCTATTGAATCTCGCATCTCCTCATCATTCAAGCTTGCAAAGTGAGTTCCCTCAGATTTTATTGTTGAAATTTCCCAAAACTTTTCTACCTCGGTTAGCATTAGCTTTGTTTTTCTTGAATTAGATATTGAATTACGTGAGTTATATTTTTGGCTAAAAGACCAGTTGTGACATGCCTACAACGTGTTTGATGAAATACCCAAAAGTTGTTTAGGCATCCCAAAATGAGCGTTAGCTAAATTATTATAAGTTCATGTTTTTATTTATGAAACTCTTCAAGCAGTGCCTTAAAAAATTCAACAATGAAGAGAGTAATACAGGTCTTCCATGAATGGACTAGTGTTGGATGTTCAATTTCATGGAAACTGGGTGTCCATTTACTTTCTCAAGCAGGATAGACAAGCCCTTGTGGGTCTAGTTTGCAGTGGATGAAATTTGTGGTATAGTCGTTGGTTATGGGATTTGGCTTCAAATTTTTTTTCTGCCTTTCTGTGCAATAGTTTTGTCCAGGACATGAAATATTGGAGGAAGCTTGATATATAATCCTTGTCTTTTTAAGAAGAGGCAATAGCCATAACTGTCAAGAAACCAATGTGCATACCCTAAATAGTCAGTGTTGCTCCAAGGTGAGATTACTATATCAAGCAATTATGAAAGCAGATTTTACATTGATTGTTGCTATGAAGCACAATATTTAGCAAGAAAGGCCAGGAAAAGGTTCACAAAAAAGCTTTGATTACACGTAGATTTGAACTATCATACCTAATTGCTATGTTTAAATTTTGAATTCTATCCATAGTCAGTTGATCTTGCCTGGACACCCCATGTAATCTAACTAAAAAACTTGACCTTTTTGTAATTGGACCCATCTGCCATGTCTATATTTTTATATCAGAGCCCGTGGTTCATTTTCCTTGAAAGTTCTTGTTAAATTGGTTAGCTAGTACTCATATCTATCCTGGTTTACATTGTAGAAGCAACTCCGAAGACACTTATGAGAACAATGGGGGTTAAAGGCCTCACCTTCTATCATTTGAAGTCACATCTTCAGATATGTTGTTCCCTGATTTTGTTTGGGTCATGATTATGCTACTGTTCTCACTATTTATTTAGTTGCACAAATAGCCTACCCCCCTCCACCACCCCCCCCCCCCCCAAAAAAAAGAAATATGACACGCCAACACAACCATATGATCCTGGGTGTTAAGTAATTTGAACACCGGTTAGGAAGCTGCTTCTAAAAATATTTGCTGCTTCCCTTTTTGTAATGCTTCGCAGGTAATATGATTTAGTCTATTCATGAGCATGAAAGTTTTCTGCATTTTCATGTCTTGTCATTGCAAAAGTACCGGCTCGGGAAACAATCCTGCAGGGAGTCAACTAACAACTCTAAAGATGGTATTAAGTTCGATCTCTTTATGGCGAGTTGATGTTTGCACAATGCCGAACAAAATTATAGATATATTTTGTTCTGCATGTCTGCTATTTTGAGTTTGGAAAACCTCTAACCTTGGAAGGTTGTCTGCTTTGGAAGCTTAAAAAAGGCAGTAAGAGATAATATATGGGACTGAGTTTATTATATATTATTTAATGCTTATTTTTGTGGGTGTAGATTCATATTGAGGCCACCATGTCTTCAAAAGATAATATAAGGGAAGATAATATTGATTATAGTGAAGAAAGTTTCGTTACTGGAAAATGAGGTAGAAAGTCTCCCTCTACAGTTTGGGATATTTTTTAGAAATTACCTATTAATAGTGAGGGGAGACAAAAGGCTAGGTGTACAAAGTGTGATCAACTGTATATGGCAGACTTCAAGTCCGGAACATCGAATTTGAAGCGACATCTCAAAACTTGTTGTCCTGAACATGACACAAATGAGTTGGAGCCACAACTACCTTTTGATCAAGATGCCTATCGAAAGAAGCTTTCTGATGTCATAATCAAGCATAATTACCCCTTTAACTTTGTGGAACATGAAGGAATCAGAGAGTTGCATAATTTATTGAATCCAGATGTGAAATCAATCTCAAGAAACACCGCAAAGTTGGACAGTTTGAAAGCTTATAAAAGGGAGAAAGAACAACTTAAACATACATTGGAATTAATTCCAAGTAGAATTTGTTTGACTTCAGATTTATGGACTTCTCTCACCACAGACGGTTATATGACTTTGACTGCTCACTATGTGGATGAACATTGGGTACTGCAGAAAAAGATATTAATCTTTTGTCATATACCCCTTTCTCATAATGGACAACTTTTAGTAGAAAAAGTGATTACTTTTCTAAAAGAATGGGGAATTGAGAAAAAAAATTTCACCATTACTTTGGATAATGCAAAATATAATGATGGTTTGATTGATTTGTTGAAGAATCATCTTTCTTTAACAAATGTTTTGATATGTGATGGTGAATTTCTTCATGTACGTTGTGGTGCGCATATCTTGAATCTTATTGTTCAGGCGGGCTTGAAAATGATTGATGGATCTGTGTATAAGATTTGAGAAAGTGTCAAATATGTTAGGGGTTCAGAGGGAAGGATGATCAAGTTTGCAGAATGCATTGCACAATTGTCCATAAAAAGTGGTAAGAAAGTATGCCAAGATGTGCCAACAAGATGGAATTCAACTTATCTTATGCTGGAATGTGCTTTATTATATCGTCGGGCATTCTGCCAGTTGCAATTGATTGATACTAACTTCAAAACTTGTCCATCACAAGAGGAATGGAACATGGTTGAACGGATATCAAAGTTTCTCAAACTTTTTTATGACATTACTACATTGTTTTCAGGAAGTCAATATCCCACTTCAAATTTGTATTTTCGTAGCATATGAAAAATTCAAATACTCATACTAGAGGAACTGAATAGTCCAAATAAAGTTATAAGTTCCATGACACAACAAATGAAGGGGAAATTTGACAAGTATTAGGATTGTTATAGCATAGTGTTTTCCTTTGTCATATTGCTTGATCCTCGTTATAAGTTAAAGTTTGTTGAATTTGCATTTGCAAAGCTTGATCCTGAAACATGTGAAGAAAAGATAAGGAATGTTCGGATGAAGTTGCATTCACTCTTTCAAGAGTACAAGTGTTTCTCCCTGTCTGCTTTTGCAACTAATCCATCGACAATGAGAAATGCTTCTAGTGGAGTAGATGAAGATGAAATGGATGTAAGTAACATCACTAATTGTCATATTTATACTTTCATAGATTTATTAGTAATTTTCTTATATATTGTGTTTATATTAATGTAGGAGTTTGAGGTGGCGTTTGGTAACCGGCAGTTTTCGTTTTTTTCCGTTTTTGTTTTCATTTTATGGCTAAAAAAAAAACAAAAATACGTTTGGTGATTGTTTTTATTTTTTTTTTAACATCTCCGTTTTAAAAACAAGACTAAATTATGGAAACATCTAAAATGATGTTTTTGAAAACATCCAAAAAAGAAACACGCGCAAAGGTTTAATGAGGTCTTAGCTTCAATCCTCCATAGCAACAAAAATCCTCCTTTTTTTTGCTTGGCTATAAAAGGCCATCTCTTTCTGTCCTCTCTCTCTCTCGATCGATGCCATCGCCAATCGTTGAAGCCGAAGGAGGACGAAGGACTCCATCTGGGTCTCTCTCTCTCTCTCTCTCTCTCTCGACTCACTGTCTCTCTCTCTCTCTCTCTCTTTTTCGCCCTATGGTTTTGCTGGGTAGTCGGTTTTGCTGGTTGGGGTTGGATTTCGGTGGTTGGGGGTTGGGGGTGGGTTTCGACGGTGGGGGTTGGGGGTGGGTTTCGATTGTTGGGGTGGGTTATGGGTTTTGATTGTTGGGGTTGGATTGGGGGTGGGTTTCGGTGGTGGAGGGGGTGGGTTTCGGTGGTGGGATTGGGGTTGGGTTTCGGTGGGTATGGTTGTGGTGGGGTTTCGGTGGTGGTTTGGGGTAGGTTGGGGTGGGTTTTGGTGGTGGGTTTCGGTGGGTGGGGTTGGGTGGTCAGTGGGGGTTGGGTAGTGGTTTTGGGTGGTCTGTGGGGATTGGGGGTGGGTTTCAGTGGGTGGGGTTGAGTGGTGGGTGGGGTTGGTGGTGGTTTTGGGTGGTCTGTGGGGGTTGGGTGGTGGTTTTGGGTGGTTTGTGGGGGTTGGGGGTGGGTTTCAGTGGGTGGGGTTGAGTGGTGGGTGGGGTTGGTGGTGGTTTTGGGTGGTCAGTGGAGGTTGGGTGGTGGTTTTGGGTGGTGAATTTTTGGTATAATACCAAATAAGTTTTTTATTTTTGTTTTCACAATTTTTTAAATATAAATGACTACCAAGCATGTTTTATATTTTTAATTTTTATCACCAAAAAAACAAAATTTAGTTTTGTTTTTTTTATAAAAAAAAACATAAAAACGAAAACGTTACCAAACGCACCCTGAGTTATTTGAGAGAGAACGTTCCGGATTGAACAAAAATAAATCACAGTTGGATCTATACTTAGAAGAATCTTTACTTGATCGGAGACAAAATGCACAGTTGGATGTTCTATGTTTTTGGAAAGCAAATATGACCCGATATCCAGAGCTTTCATTGATGGCCCGTGATGTGTTGAGCATTCCCATTACTATAGTTGCCTCATAATCAACTTTTAGTATTGGAGGCCGTATCATTGGAAAATATTGTAGTTCAATTTTGCCGAAGAATGTAGAGGCATTATTATGTACTCAAGATTGGTTACATGGTTTAGAATGTAAAATTAACTCTTGCAATTTCATGCTAATATTATAATTAATTGTTTTGAGATTTACAATATTATAATTTGATGTTATGCACTTGTTTTAAGCAGTTCAAGAAGATTCAGATGATGAGGAAGAACTTGCAATTGACATTGAAAAATTAATTTCTGGATTTGGTGGCTCTTCAAATTAGGCCTGACAATCGTGTCGAGTGGAACGGTTTCGTGTCGGGTGGAACGGGTTTGTGTCAAAAAACCCTCCATCCATACCCCATTCGTTTATATAAACGAGTTCAACTATCACATCCATACACAAATCATTTATTAGACGGGTTACCCGATACAACCCGTGTGTCACCCGCTATATAAGAGAATAGGTTAGAGTATTTCAAGTACACACAAAAAATCATCAACTTACTACACATTACACATGTTTGACCTGTTTATTATAACAATAAATCATGGCTGAACAAAAAAATTAAAGACAAAAAATATACATTAAATGACTACTAAATTTGAATGAGTCTAAGAGATGAGAGCTGTGAGATGAGGTACAGGCTAAGAAACCTAACTTTTTAAAAAAAAAATTATAGTACAACTGTTAACGGGTTAAACGAGTTGAAACGAATTTATGGGTTAAACACGAAACCGGTTCATTTATTTCACGGGTCTGCCGAGTTAACCCGTTAATCACCCGAACTCGTTAAGACTACACCCAAACCCGCTAAATCCGTGTCGGATTCGTGTCAGTTTCACGAGTCGTGTCTAAAATTGTCAGGCCTACTTCAAATGATATGGAATGAATCTTGGGAAGTTGGTGTGGAGTCTAATAATTATGCTGCAAATGGATATGTAAGGTTTTTTTGTGATTATTGTGAATTTGGTTCAACTTTTCGTTTAGTTTTTGCTTTTGAGACTTATAGTATATTCAATTTTTTTTTTTTGGTTTAGGATGAAGAAGGTTCGTCAAAGAAGGAAGTGAAGTTTGACACAATATTTGACAATGAATAGCATGTCTTATAGTAGATTTCGTAATGTTCTTTTTAAACATGTCCTAATGTTTGGTTGTGCATATGTTCCATTTTCTCTGCCCAACTTGTGAGTATTAAATGATAAGGAGACATGGTGCTATGATTATGTGTATCTTTTTTTGGATTATTTCTTGTTATGATGAAACATTGCTGTGAATTATTAGTATGAAATATGCTATGCGATGAAACAGTAATTGTGTTTGTGTTTTTATTTTGTTAATGTGTAAGTGTTTGTATGTCACATTGTATTAAGATTGTGTGTTTGCGAGCGGCACTGTGTTTATTTTTTTGTTGATTAGTGTGTGTTTATTTTGGTGTAATAGTATGTGTGTGTATTTTGGTGTAATAGTATGTATGTGCATGTATGCATATATTTTGGTGTAGCAGTGTGTGTATTTTGGTGTAGTAGTAGTGTGTGTGTATTTTGATGTAATATTATGTGTGTGTATTTTGGTGTAATAATATATATGTATGTATGTATTTTGATGTAATAGTATGTGTGTTTATTTTGGTGTAATTGTGTGTGTGTGTAATTTATGGGTTAATGAGTTTAACTCAACCCGTTATAAACCCAACCTATTATAACCCATTTACTACGTGAGTGAAAAATGGATTGAATTTATTTTAGTCCAACTCAATTTAACCTAACCCAAAATCAACCAAACCCACCCATTTGACACCTCTATTTAAATTTATTCAATTAACCCTAAATTCATTAAATTAACACCCAAAATCATCCAATAAAGATTCAATTTATCAAATCAACACCACAATCATTCAATTTCGAATTAACATTCAATTCAACAAATTAACATTCAATTTCATATAATAAACATTCAATTCATCAAATTAACATTCATAATCAATTTATCAAACCATAGTAATATGCAATTTCATCAAATTAATATGGAATTCATCAAATCAACACCAAATTAACATTTAAGTCATTAAATTAACATTCAATTTCTTCTAATAAAAATTAGTTCATCAAATTAACATTCAGTTTCATCTAATTAATATTCAATTCATCAAATTAATACCAAATTAACATTCAATTCAATTCAATTGAATAAAAAAAAACATTCAATTCATCCAATTAACACTCAATGCATCAAATTAACATCCAAAATATCCAATAAAAATTCAATTGATCAGATCAACACCAAAGTAACATGAAATTTCATCGAATAAACATTTCATTTATCAAATTAACATCAAATTAACATTTAATTTCATCTACTAAGTATTCAATTTATCAAATTAGCATTCAAATTCAACTACTTAACATTAAATTCATCAAATTAACATTCAATTTCATGAAATTAATATTCAATTCATCAAATTAACACAAAATTAATATTCAAATTCATCCAATTAACAATTAATTCATCAAATTAACATCCAACATCATCTACTAAAGATTCAATTTATCAAATTAGTACCAAAGCAACATAAATTTCATCCAATAAATATATAATTCATAAAATCAACACCAAATTAACATTCAATTTCATCTGATAAGCATTCAATTCATCAAATAAACATTTAAATTCAGCTATTTAACATTAAGTCATCAAATTAACATGCAATTTCATTCAATTAATATTCAATTCATCAAATTAACACAAAATTAACATTCAATTCATCAAATAAACATTCAATTTTATCTAATAAATATTTAATTCATCAAATTACAATTCAAATTAAACTAGTTAACATTAAATTTATGAACTTAACATTCAAATTCATCCAATTAATATTCAATTAATTAAATTAACACCAAATTAACATTCAATTCACCCAATTCATATTCAAATTTATCCAATTAACACTCAATTCAATAAATTAGCATCCAAAATCATCCAATAAAGATTCAATTTATTAAATTAATACCAAAGTAACATGCAATTTCATTCAATTATGATTCAATTCATCAAATTAAAAACAAATTAAGATTTAATTCATCAAATTAACATTCAATTTCATCTAATAAACATTCAATTCATCAAATTAACATTCATACTCAACTAGTTAACATTGAAATCAACAAATTAACCTTCAATTTCATCCAATTAACACATAATTCATCAAAATAACACCAAATTAATGTTTAATTCATCTAATTAACACTTAATTCATCAAATTAAGATTCAAAATCATCCAATAAAGATTAAATTTATCAAATTAACATGAAATTTCATCTAATTAATATTCAATTCATCAAATTAACACCAAATCAACATTCAATTTAATCTAATAAACTTTAAATTCATCAAATTAACATCTAAATTCAACTAGTTAACATTCCATTTCATCAAATTAATACCAAATTAGTATTCAATTCATCCATTTTATATTCAAATTTATAAAATTAACACTCAATTAAATAAAATAACACAAAAAATAATCCAATAAAAATTTAATTTATCAAATCAACACCAGAGTAACACGAAATTTCATCCAATTAAAATTCAGTTCATAAAAATAACATTAAATTAACATTCAATTCATCAAATTAACTTTCAATTTCAACTAGTTAACGTTAAGTTCATCAAATTAGCATTCAATTTTATCCAATTAACACCCAATTTATCAAATTAACATAAAATAATTTTAGAAGTTAATTTGATAAAATGAATATTAATTTGATGAATTGAGTGTTAATTGGATGAATTTAAATATAAATTGGACAAATTGAATGTTAACTTTGTATTAAGTTGATAAATTGGGTGTTAATTGGATAAAATTGAATGTTAATTTGAGAAATTTAATGTTAACTAGTTGAATTTAAATATTAATTTGATTTATTGAATGTTTATTAGATGAAATTGAATGTCAATTTAGTGTTAATTTGATGAATTGAATATTAATTGGATGAAATTGCATGTTACTTTAGTTTTAATTTGATAAATTTAATCGTTATTGGATGATTTTAGATGTTAATTTGATGAATTGAGTGTTAATTGGATGAATTTGAATATAAATTGGATGAATTGAATGTTAATTTAGTGTTTGGATGAATTGAATGTTAATTTGATGTTAATTTTATGAATTGGGTGTTAATTGGATGAAATTAAATGTTAATTTGATTAATTTAATGTTAACTAGTTGAATTTTAACGTTAATTTGATTTATTGAATTTTATTAGTTGAAATTGAATCTTAATTTGATGAATTGAATGTTAATTTGATGTTAATTTGATGAATTAAATTTTAATTGGATGAATTGAATGTCAATTTGATGTTAATTTGATGAATTTGGTGTTAATTAGATAAAATTGAATGATACTTTGATGAATTTAATGTTAACTGATTGAATTTAAATTTTATTTTTATGAATTGAATGTTCATTAGATGAAGTTGAATGTTAAGTTGTTGTTAATTTGATGAATTGAATATTAATTGGATGAAATTGTATGTTATTTTGGTGTTGATTTGATAAATTGAATCTTTATTGGATGATTTTAGATGTTAATTTGAGAAATTGAGTTAATTGAATAAATTTGGATATAAATTGGATGAATTGAATGTTAATTTGGTGTTAATATGATGAATTGAGTGTTAATTGGATGAAATTGAAGTTTAATTGGATAAATTTAATGTTTTTTTTTGAACATGTAAGATTGTATTGCACTATGAATCATTCACAAAATTACAATCAATTGCAACAAAAAGTGAAAGTTCCCTTGGCGGGTTAATAAACCAGTTTGCTGGAAGAAAATGCTTTTCCTGGAATGCAGCAATCCAATGAGTTGGTTTGTTTTGCTCCAGGAAGTGTGGGCAAAAGTCAAATTAAGGGCCTTGGCATGGTCTCTAAATGTCTTAAATGAACAGAGTGACCTCTTATGGAGGTACATCTTCTGTCGAACTTAGTTGGATAGTTTTGAAGCTATCTGATTCAACAATTGCATTCTCTAGATTTAGTTCTTTTGTCAGCAGGCATGGACCCTTACAGCTTGAGCTTCTGAAAATCTACTAGAAACGTAAGGGATGGACTTTGCTTTCCCTTCAATTAAATGTTCTTTGTAGTTCCTGATGATCATACCCATTGCTGCCTACTTTGGATTAGTCTGAAAGGCACCATCACAATTGATTTTGAGCCTATTCTGAGTGGGAGGAGTCCAGCATAGTAGTTGATCCTGATGATTTGCTTCATGCTCCACAGAACAATTTCTTTTCTATTAGTTGAAAGAATCTCCCCCCATGTTGCTTCGGCCTGACAAATAGTCGCAATGGGATTGAGGTCCTTTTAATGTTCACTAGATGAAATTGAATGTTTATTAGATGAAATTGAATGTTAATTTGATGAATTGAATCTTAATTTGGTGTTAATTTGATGAATTAAATTTTAATTGGAGGAAATTTCATGTTACTTTGGCGTTGATTTGATAAATTGAATCCTTATTGGATGATTTTGGATGTTAATTTGTTGAATTGAGTGTTAATTTTCCTCACCAAAATCAAAACGAAGGAAAGCTTTAACGGAACAGGGAATTCAATTGAAGCCGGAACAAAGAGGACAAACTCTCAGGATTGTTCTTGCTGATACAAAAAGAAGCAATCTAAAGGGAGTTGAGGCATAGCAGGAAGAAAGAAAAGTAGTATAAAAGAAAATTATAATTTGCTGGTAGACATTCCAGTACAACTGATTCAGGAAATTGAACAGGCGGAACAGGTGGAAGGGGAAGCACAGGATTAAAGTAATATGGAGATTTGTTATTCTGATTGGGTGTTTCAAGATTGTGGCATGTTTCTGGAGGAGGAGGAGACAGACTCGGTCCTTAAAGAGACGGTGGTGGCTGGCCCTGAACAGCCAGAAGATCCATGTTAGTGCTCTCTTGGAACTGTCAGGGAGTGGGACAACCCCGGACAGTTTGTACATTGCGAGGGCTAATCAACACCCATCGTCCAGACATAGTCTTCTTGATGGAAACTGAAAATAAAATAAGGAAAGGTATCCAAATAGCGAGTATGTGGACACTATTGTTTATCTAGTGGATTGGCTCTTTAGAGTGGTGATTCAATCAAAGGATAGCAACATGATCTACACAAGTTGTTCGTCTCAGAAACATAGGCTGGTATGGCTAACCTCCTTTGTTTATGCAGACCCCAAATATGAAAAACGATAGAAGGTATGTCAAGCCCTCAGAAACATTGCCCATAATATGACAGGAGCTTGGTTAATTGCTGGGGATTTTAATATTGTTAATTCAGTTTGGGAAAAGAAAGGTGGGAGGGTGAAAAATTCAAGGCAAATTGAAGAAATGCAGCAGCTAGTCACGGACTATGGAGTGATGGAGATGGATTTTAAAGGTCTGAGTTTCACTTGGTGCAACAATAGGCCTAGTGTTGGAAACGTACAAGAAAGGTTGGATAGAGTTCTAGCTAATCCTCACTGGAGAATCATTTTCCCAAATGTACAGGTCTTTCATGAGTCAATATTTGGGTCGGATCACTGCCCTTTACTCATTAATTTTGGACGTAAACAAAAGAAGGTGCCTTACCAGTTCAAATTGGAGGCAATCTGGCTTGAATCAGAATAGTGCGAGGAAAGGCTTAAGAAGAGTTTGGAAGAGGAAATTCAAAACCAGGGCATCCAAAAGAAGTTGGAAATCTGTAGCACGAATTTGGCGCAAAGGAGCAGGCAACAGTTTGGTAATAATAAGAAAGCAATAGCAAGGCTTCAAGAGGCTTTACTCAGAATCCAAATAAAGTAGCCAACCAAGGAAAATTTTCAAGTAGAGAATGAAATTAAAGCCAATCTGGATGCAGCAATGCAAAGGGAGGAGGCGTATTGGCTTATGCGATTGAGGATTTATTGGTTGGGGACAGGAGACAAGAATACAAAGTTCTTCAATATGCCAGCAATTCAGAGGAGGCAAAGAAACTAGATTCTCAAAATCAAGAGGAAGAGGGCGAGTGGTTGGAGAAAGAAGATGAAATAAACGATCATGTCAAGAACTATTTTCAAAAACTTTTCAAAACTATGGGACGGAGGAACCTCACAGATCCACTGGATGTGATTCCTTCACTGGTGTCTGACAGAATGAACAATAGGCTCCTGCAACTGATAACAGACCAAGAGGTGCATAAAGCAGCCTTTCAACTGGAATCCCTCAAATCCCCAGGCTCCGACAAATTCCAAGGTATCTTCTATAAAAAAATTCTGGCATTTAGTTGGTCAAGAGGTTTGTGATATGGTTAAAAGATTTTTCATAGATGCTCATTTTCCCCCAAGAATGAACCATACACATATTATACTAATCCCAAAAGAGAAGGCCCATGAAAATATGAAACAATTTCGCCCGATCGCTTTATGTAATTTTATCTATAAGATTATTTCTGATGGTGTAAATCTACGTGAATGAGCTATGGAACCGAATGGTTCATTATGGACGGTCTGCGTGGATTTAAGTGTTGTATCTGAGCTGCAAGGCTCGTTCTTGATAATGTAGATTGATGGTTAGGGGGTTCGGGGAAAGGGTTGATAGCACGGCGGAAGTATAGTGGTTCACCGGCCTGAGCTCGGCTAGTCCACTCTGCAATGGAGTCAGATGGCTCCTCTCTTTCTTATTGATCAAGTTTTGCGTATTACCGTAGGATACACAGGGTATTAGGGTTTCTCCTCCTCTCTCTTGTTAGGGCTTGCCCTCCCTTTTTATAGCCTCATGCTTACCTCTAATTCGAAATTATTTCCTTTATTGAAGGGATCGTGCCCTATCTTCATCTATAACCCTGGAGTTATTTAAACTCCTTAAGGCAGGCTCCCACCGGCGAGATCCTTTCCTTATATCAAGGGATCCTCTCCTTAGCGTTAGGAGAGGATCCTGGTTAGTTACGGGTTTCATGCCTTGGATCGACTCAATTCCCCTTATTAAAGTATCTACTGTCATCTCGCTGTCCTCCTGTCGTTTCTCAATTCGTGTTCTCAGCGGGGAGCTCTAGTACCGGCCGGATGAGCTCAGACTATGGCCGGATGAGCTCTGCTTACCTTACCTGAGCTCCTGAGCTGAGCTCACTTTCTGAGCTCGTGTCTGGGGTTTATTTTAGGTATCATCAGTTGCCCCCCAACTCTTGCTCTAAGTTAGCTTAGGTAAGAGCTGAACTGCTTCTCAATCTGAGCTGGATCTACACGTGGTCTCCCTAGGCTTCTCACGTGGCTGAAGATTTTTGACGGTTTACAACAATCATGACTCTCCTCGATTCCCGCGCATGTCTCAACCCACGTCCCCCAAGCTTTAAATACCCGAACGGCTATCTGAACCGCTTCTTCCACCGTTCAACTTCTTCTCTGTCTTCTAGCTTTCTGTCCTTGCGAATTCTTGGTTTTCTGTCTTCAGACTTTCTGATTCTCACTCTAAATCGGTTCCCCTGTGTTCGATTTGAAGACCCACAGTGCCACCCCTTCTGATTTGGCCCTTGGTTTGTTCGTTGCTCTTTTTCCACTAGGTACGTGCTTTCTGCCCCTTTCTTCATTCTGGATCCCTCGAGTTCGAGGTGGTTGTTGCGTTTTTAGTCCTTTAGGTTCTTTTATTTCTGGAATCGTGATTATTGCTTATCCCCTCTTCCTCGCTTCGTGGGCTGGAGTTCGATTGTGCACATACTCGCTGTTGGTAGCTATTGTGCTGACCCTAGGGTTATTAGGGAGAGTTTGATCAGTGTCCCCCCTCTTTATCGCTCCTTTAATCTTCCTTTTTCCTGCCCAATCATGTCTGCCTCCTCCGGTGCTACTAGTTCCTCTGTCTCCTTACTGGGCAATAGGTCTGAGGACACTGATTTAGGAGACGTGGGTGACGAAATTGATAACTTTCCTGGTGTGGAGGCTGTAGAAACCGAGGTGGGTACCGAGGAGCCTCCCTCTACTTCTTCTCCCATGCCCCCCAGACCTGATAAAGGCAAAGTCAAGGTGAGTGGAGTCGGGGTTGAAGAGAAGACCTCATATTTGGGGTCGGCCTTCAGGCATGCCGAGTCTGTGGGCTACAGTAAAGAGGCCCCTGAGCTAATGAAGGCTTATAAAGTTCGGTATGGTTTTCCTCCTGGGGTCGAACCCTGGTGCCCAGATAGATCCGTCTACTACGTAGAACAAATACGCAATAGGGTCTGTTTCTTCCTTGCCGCCTTTGACAACGGTCTTCGCTTTCCTCTGCACCCCTTTATTAAAGCTGTTCTGCAACATTTTCATGTGTGCCCTTCCCAGATTTCCCCCAACTTCTATGGCGTCATGGTTGGTCTTCTAGTCATTTTTAAGAAGCATAAACTCGGGGTTCCTAGCATTTCTCTGCTTATGGAGCTCTTCAATGTCAAACTGACCTCCGCTGAAGGTTTTCTGTATATTTCCAAGCGGACTAAAGCTAAGAAAATTATTACTGACCTCCCCTCTTCTCACAAAGCGTGGAAAGAGCATTTCTTTTACATTGGGGGTACCAATTGGGAGTACAATCCTGCTGATAAGACAGATACTCTTGGTATCCCTACGGCTTGGACAGAACCAGACAACTTGGGTGAGTCTTCACTTGAGTCGACTGAGCTCTGATCTGGAACTTATAGACCTCTTGCCTTTCTCTTATTTGCACACTTTCTTCTTTTCAGGTGGTCGCCCTGAGCTCAGCCTTGAAGATCAGAAGGTGCTAGTGAAGTTGGAGAAGATTAAGCCAGAGAGGTACGCCGACCTGATTGAGTCTCGAAATTTGGTGAGGCTAGGTCTGAGTCCTCCTGCGGTGATCCTAGCTATTCCATTATCTGTTTTAGGGGCTGAAGAAGGTAATTTCATTGTCACTTTCTTTCTCTTCCTTTTTCATCATCTTTCCTTCTCCTCCTCTTCTTTTTACTCCTCCTCGTTCTATTCAGACCTTCCAAGTCCTTCTACCATGAAGTCTACTCCAGAGGAGCTTCAGGCTAAGGTTGAGGAACTGTTGAAAGGAGGCAGATCTGGCAAGCGCAAGGCTCGGGTTAGCTCTGGGAGTGGTCCAAACATCCGGGCTAAAATCCCCAGGTTGGAGGTGCCTTCACCCCCCTCTGCTACCGAAGAACTGGTTCCCAATAAGGCACCGCCTTCCTCATCCAGCACCCCTCAAATTGCCGTTCCTCCTTCCCCTCCGGTGGCCCATCCTGGGTTGGTGCCTGCTCAAATGGGAGATCAGGCTTCCCCTTCCTCTTCTGAGGTTGAGAAAGCTTTGGGAGTCATCCCTGATCTCCAACCCAGAAAGTTCTCATACACTACTTCTGGGAAA
Organism: Ilex aquifolium; assembly: GCA_951799425.1. Lineage (NCBI taxonomy): Eukaryota > Viridiplantae > Streptophyta > Magnoliopsida > Aquifoliales > Aquifoliaceae > Ilex > Ilex aquifolium. The sequence continues at coordinate 24,823,252 of OX637405.1, forward strand.
GAGATAAAATCTGAGGGAGAAGACGAGGATTTTTTTGACAACATGGATCTTGCTGCAGGAGCTCTTTCTTCTATTTTTTCTGAGTCTGATGTCCTGAAGGCTGCTTCTATGCCCCTTGAGGAGTCCATCTCTTCAGCTCTTCAGGGAGCAGCTGCTGTAAGTGCTAGCATTTTCCCCCCTTTACTTGTTTTTATTTGGTGATCTGGCGCAATTTACTGAACTTTATATTCTCAGGCTGCCCTCCATGCGAAAGGTCTGCTGCACCGGGTTCGGTCTCAAGAGAGCTCTTTCAAGGTTCTGAAAACGTATAAAGTCAAGGTTTCTGAATTATCCCTTGAGAACGAAAACCTCAGGGCTCAGAATGAAGACCTCAGGGCTCATGTGGAGAGCCTCAAAGAGCAAACGGTGAAGCAAGCCTCCGACCTCAAACACACATTAACTGTCAAGTTCAGAGCTGAGGAAGGGGAGAAAAAAGCTCGAGATGAGCTAAGGCTAGTTAAGAAGGACCTGCAGCTTAAAGTTGAGGCATGGTCCAAAGCTAGCCAAGAGGCTTTTGATGCCAGGAAAGAGCTCATTCGGGTTAACCAAGATTATCTTGCCCTCAACGAGGCAAACGGCAAGCTTTGCGAGGAGCTCGGACAGCAGAAAGATTTGGTCAAACAGAGGGATGACGAGATTGCCGAGCTAAGAGATGAGGCCACCACTTTATGGGCTACTGGATGTCTTGCCTTTAGGCGCAAAGCTATCCAAGCTTTCCCAGACCTTGACTTCAACTTCCCTATCCCTACCGAGGAAGAAATGGAAGAGTCTGGCTCTGATCATGAGGTGGATGTCTCGATCCCACCGGCTGCTTCCTTGAGTCAGGACACACCTGCCTCTGGGACCTCTGGAGCTCTTATCGTGCGTCCCGAGCCCTCAACTGCGACTTCTGAGCTCCCCACTGTAGATCCTATTTTTCCTGCTGCTATATCGTTTTCAGCCGACTTAGTAACTGAGGCTCTTGCTCAGGATCCGGACTCAATGGAAGTAGGGGCTCCAGGCATTTCTTCTGTTGCTGAGGGTTCATCTACCGAGCTGCGAGATCCTTCGGCCACCCCTCCTCCAGGAACTTAGGATTTTTAGCTGTAATCTCTTTGTACTTTGAACTTGTGTTTTGGAATATAGACTTCATAGAGCATTTTCTGAATCTCGCCTTGAATTGTGATATGTAATGTGTTGTGATTTGAGACATGAGCTAGATGGTTTTGTTACAATTTTACTCTTCTGAATTTTCCTCTCTTTTTGCACTTCCCCCTTCCCCTTTTGCTTCGAGGGGTGCTGTGCACTTCTTGAAGCAAAATTTGATGAGTATAAAAGACTTGGTATTGCGTTCAAGGGCCTCTCTCTGAGCTACAGGGCTCGAGTTTGTGGACTTAGGACTTCTTGCTGAGCTAAAAGCTCACTCTGAAATGACAATTTTCTATCCCTTTACTTTTCTGATCTTTTACCTGAGTTTTCTTTTTCTTGTACTTCCCTTATCCCCCTTGCTTTGAGAAGTGTTCCCAACCTTCGTCAAGCAAAACCACGGACATCCTTAGCTGCTAAACTCTTTCGAGGAACTGAGGGACCCACCAGGAACTTTTCCCTTCTGGAGTGAACAGGGCTCTTGGAACTGTAGGTCTCAAAGACTTGCTACACAGGTGTTCAGCTTTTGACCGAGCTGAGCTCAAAACCCGAAGAATATTCTACTTGGGTGGGGCCATAATTTTCCTTCGGTTGTTTTGAGTGCAATAGGAGGGTTAATCTTGGTTATTTCCATTTCCCGCCTTTTTCCCAACCGTTTTCCATAATCATAACCGTCTTCACTAATTAAGAAACTAAAGGGACAGTCGATATGCTTCTTGGTTTCCTAAAACTTACAGCCTTCTTTAAGTCTCCTCTAACCTGCTAAGCTTCTTTCTCCTTTGCCAAAAATACTCCTGAATTTCTTCTTGGATTCTTCTTGATTCTTCGTGGCCATCCTCTGCTTTCTTCGCAAGCTTCAATGGCTGCCCCCACTTCTACTCTGTTCCAAGAAAGGACTTCGTTCGGGATTGAATGGACGTGGCACCGTCGATACTTGATTCCTTCGACCATGGAACCTTCTGATTTAGCGGCCATTAAGAGGCGATTTTTCCCTGATCTTGACCTTTCTCTTAGGGTTCCTACTCCTGATGAGCCCTGCAGCTTCCTCTCGCGGGGGGAGGTTTGCTTTTTCGAAGGCGCCATGGACATGGGCTTGCGCCTCCCTATTCATCCCGCCATAGGGCGTGTTCTTGCCTACTATGGCCTGTGCCCCTCTCGCCTTTCCCCACGAGGATGGGCCGCCATGGTTAGCTTCTTCCTGTTCTGCCGCCTACATGGTCTCGGCAGGTTCCCTTTTGTCTCTGAGTTTCTATACTTCTTCGAGATCGAAGAAGACGATGCCCCCTGTTTCAGCTTCTTCCATTGGACAAATTTCAAATTACGGCCTTTGGTCTTCGGCTTCCCCTCCAATCCTGAAGGATGGTCCAGTCGCTTCTTTTTTGCTTCTGGGGAGTCCTGGCGGTCCCCTGAGGATCGTTGTCGTGAGGCTAGGATCCCACGGTCTTGGAAGAGCTTCTCTCGCATTGGTAAGTTCTAGCCGACCTTTCTTGTCTGTAAGTTTTTCTTAAATACATGTTCTTACTACACTCTGATTGTTCAGGTCCCCCTGAGCTAGATGTGCCAGAGATGGTGAGTACTGATAAGTTGCTGCTCGTCGAGCCTAGGTCTTATTCTGAGTTAATGACGAGTGCAAACCTTTATCTGCTTGGGGCTGAGGCCACTGAATACGAATTTTCCTTTGTCCCCAACCCTTCCTGGACCTCTTTCTCTGATTCTGACGAGGAAGGGGATTCTGACGAGGATGGGGATGCTGGTGCCAGCTCGAAGAGGCGTAGGAGGGAGGGCTCTTTTTCCCCTGACTCTCTGTCCACTATCTTTCTCACTCCGGTAGGTCAGAAGCTTCTTGATTCTCTTTATAAGGCTCAGCAAGAAAGGGACGAGTTGAAGGAAGAGAATGCTCGTCTGAAGGAGGAAGTGGCTGAGCTGAAGTCCCAGCTTAAGAAGGACTAGGAGCTCTTCCCCTTTGTACTTTCTTCTTTACTTGAGTGACGCCAAGCTATGACTTTCCTTATATTTTTCTGAACACTTGTACTGTTGGATACTCTGAATACCAAATCTTTTATTTTTGAATATGCAATTCTTTATGAGCTGACGGGCTCGTTCCGAACTCTGTAAGGTTATTTTAGCACGCTCTTCGTGTTCAGAACACGAACGTGAATGGAAAACAGAAGATCATGTTTTGCACTGCCCTTAGTTCCTGACTGATTCCATCGGTCGAACCACGAACATTGATGGAAAACAGAAGATCATGTTTGCACTGACCTCAATTCCCAACTGATTTTGTAGCTAATCCCTGCTGTATCAAATATATTGGGGTCTTCGAGTACGTAGGCAGTGCACAAGGACCACTAGTCGTGGGGGAAAGACTGTTGGTGTCTCCAAGAAGAGACCAGCTTTGAATTCTATGAGCTTAGAGGCTTGTTGCTTGTGTACGGGCCGAAGAGCTCATCTTGTATTTTATAAGCTTATAAGCTTATCTTTTATTTATGAGCTGAAGAGCTCATCTTGTTCTTTATAAGCTTAGAAGCTTATCTTTTATTTATGAGCTGAAGAGCTCATCTTCTATTTTATAAGCTTAGAAGCTTATTTTTTATTTATGAGCTGAAGAGCTCATCTTATATTTTATAAGCTCAGAAGCTTATCTTTTATTTATGAGCTGAAGAGCTCATCTTATATTTTATAAGCTCAGAAGCTTATCTTTTATTTATGAGCTGAAGAGCTCATCTTGTATTTTATAAGCTTAGAAGCTTATCGTTAGCTGTAGAGCTTACTACACATTCCTTTACTTTGGGAATTATATAAGGGTGAATAAAAGACTCGTTTATTCTTATTAAAACAGCTCTACTACAAGTAACACTTACTGAAAGAACTTCTTAAGGTGTTCGACATTCCAAGAGTGTGGTAGGTCCTTCCCCTCCTCTGTTTGCAACTCATAGTTCCCTAGTCTGATTACCCTTGATACGATATAGGGTAATTCCCAGTTGGGTCCCAATTTCCCATGCGTGGGATCCTTCCTTGCAAGCAGAAGCCTCCTAAGTACCAAGTCTCCAGCCTTGAAACTTCTGTACCTTACCTTCCTGTCGTAGTATCTTGCAGTTTTCCTTTGGTAAAGTCGGACACGATGCAGAGCTCTTTCTCTCTTTTCATCCAGGAGATCGAGGTTTAATAAGAGAGACTCATCATTGTGTTCGGCATCTGCAAATTCCACCCTTGGTGATTGGAGCCCCACCTCAACAGGGGCTACTGCTTCGGTCCCAAAGGCCAAAGTGAAGGGGATTTCCTGAGTTGCTGACCTGACGGTGGTCCTGTAGGCCCACAATACCTCAGGGATGTACTCCACCCACTTGCCTTTTAGGTTTTCTAATTTAGTCTTCAGAGCTGTCTTTATGGTTCTGATTGTGACCTCTGCTTGCCCATTGGATTGAGGGTGTGTAGGAGCTGAGAAATAGTTCTTTATCCCAAGCTCAGCACAAAAGCTCTTAAATTTTGAGTTGTCAAACTGCTTCCCATTGTCAGACACGACTGCTCTGGGAACCCCAAATCTGCAAACTATCGATTTCCAAACGAAGTTTTGGACTTTTTGTTCGGTGATTGTTGCCAAAGGTTCGACCTCCGCCCACTTGGTGAAGTAATCCACCCCTATAATAGCAAACTTGCATTGTCCCACACCGGTGGGAAGGGGTCCAAGAATATCCAAACCCCACTGTTGGAAGGGCCAGGGGCTCACCACCGAGGTTAGCAGCTCGGGTGGACAATGGGAAACATTGGCATGCTCCTGGCAAACCTTGCATTTTTTTACTAAATCGGTGGCGTCTTTGAGCATGGTTGGCCAATAATATCCTTGTCTTAGTACTTTTCCTGCCAAGGCCCGAGCTCCTATGTGATTGCCACATATCCCCTCATATACTTCTCTGAGTATATAGTTGGCACTTTCATCTCCCACGCACTTGAGGAGAGGCGTTGAGAACCCCTATTTGTATAGATTTCCTTGCAACAAGGAAAATCTAGCTGACCTAGTCCTCAGCTTGGAAGCCTCCTTGGCATCGCTTGGCAGAGTCCCATTCTGCAAATACCCGATGATGGGGTCCATCCAACCCGGCTGAGCTCCGATTGATAGTATATTTTCTTCTTCGAAACTTACTGAAGGTTCTGGAAGGTGCTCTACTGGTATTAGCCTATCCAAATCTTCTTGTGAGGCCGTTGCTAACCTCGCCAATGCATCTGCTCGCGCGTTCTCTGCTCTAGGCACGTGTCTGACCTTAACCTGCACAAATTTCTTTATTAATTCTCGTACCTTTCTGAGATAAAGAACCATCTTTTCGCCTCTCGCTTCGTAGGACTCCTCTATCTGCTTTACCACCAGTTGAGAGTCACTGCAGAGCTCCAGCTGCTCTGCTTCCATAGAATAAGCAAGATTGAGCTCAGCGATGACAGCTTCATATTCTGCTTCGTTATTTGAAGCCTTGAACCCAAATCTAAGGGCATACTCGACATCTATTCCTTCTGGGGAGGTTAAGATCATTCCTGCACCGCTTCCCTGAGCATTGGCAGCTCCATCTACTGAAAGCCTCCATACGGGGAGGTCTGGTATTAAACCTGTGGTCTCCATGGGCGCTGCTGCTGCGAACTCTGCAATGAAATCCGCCAAAATTTGCCCTTTAATGGCAGTTCTTGGCTTATATCTGATGTCAAACTCACTGAGCTCTATGGCCCATTTAACCAACCTCCCCGAGGACTCTGGCTTATGTAGTACTTGCTTCATCGGCTGGTCTGTTGGAACCTCGATAGTATGAGCCTGGAAATAGGGCCTGAGTCTTCTGGCTGTTGTCACCAACGCTAAGACGAGCTTTTCCATCTTTGGATATCTCTCCTCTGCCCCTCTCAGAGCTCTGCTACAGTAATAGACTGGTTGCTGAGCTCTGTCTCGCTCCCTAACCAGCGCTGCACTAGTCGAAAAATCTGAAACTGTCAGGTAGAGAGTAAGGACTTCCCCTTCTAAAGGGCTCACCAGAACAGGAGGAGAGCTCATATAATCTTTCAGGGCTTTAAACGCTTCTTCGCACTTGGCATCCCACTGGAACGCCTTTTTTAGTATCTGAAAGAATGGCTGGCATTTATCACTTGATCTAGACACGAAACGGCTCAAGGCAGCTATCCTGCCTGTCAAGCGTTGCACCTCCCTTGTGTTGGATGGTGATTGCATCTCCATCATTGCCCTGACCTTCTCTGGGTTGGCTTCAATCCCTCTGCTGCTAACTATAAATCCCAGGAATTTTCCTGCCGAGACCCCAAATGCGCACTTCGCAGGGTTGAGCTTCATTTTGTACTCCTTTAGAATCTGGAATGATTCGGCTAGGTGGTCAATGTGGAGCTCTGCTTTTAGTGATTTCACCAGCATGTCATCGATGTAAACTTCCATGGAAGCTCCTATTTGTTTTTGGAACATCCTATTCACCAATCGCTGGTAAGTGGCTCCGGCGTTCTTTAACCCGAAAGGCATGACCTGATAACAGTATGTTCCTTGCTCAGTTACAAAGGAGGTCTTCTCTTGGTCATTGGGGTCCATCCTGATTTGGTTGTAGCCTGAGAAGGCGTCCATGAAGCTAAGGAGCTCATGCCCGGCAGTGGCGTCCACTATCAGGTCAATCCGAGGTAATGAGAAGCTATCTTTGGGGCATGCTCGGTTGAGATCAGTGAAGTCAATGCACAATCGCCACTTTCCATTGGTTTTCTTTACAAGAACCACATTTGCTAACCAGGTGGGGTAATCAACCTCCCTGATAGCCTCGGCATGGAGGAGTTTGCTGACCTCCACATTGATTGCCCTTTGTCTTTCAGAGGCAAAGCTCCTCCTCTTCTGTTTGATGGGTTTGCAGGTTGGGTTCACGCATAGCTTATGGGTAATAACCGAAGGGTCAATTCCTTCCATGTCTTCTTGCTTCCAAGCAAACACTCCTATATTCTCTTTTAGGAACTGGACGAGGATACTTTTGAGCTTTGCGTTTAGTCTGGAACCCACATAAACGAGGTGTTCTGGCTCTTCATCAAGCTGTATTGGTTCCAGCTCTTCCGATGACATTGGTCTTGTCTCCATTTCATCTCTCATGTCGAGTTCATCTAATTGGATGTTCTCAACCTCCTTCCTTTTTACAGAGGCCATATAGCATTCTCTTGCTATATGCTAGTCTCCTCGGACTGCTCCGATTCCATTTTCTGTAGGGAATTTTACGACTAAGTGATAGGCTGATGGGATTGCCTTCATGGAATTAAGGGATGGCCTTCCAAGCAGGATGTTGTATGCAGAGGGTGCATCGACCACTAGGAACTTTACGGTTGTGGTGGCTTGGCAAGGTGGGTCCCCTAGGGTGAGCACGAGTTGGATCGAGCCCAGAGGGAGCACCCTTTCTCCGGAGAACCCCAGCAAGTGAGTGTGCACAGGTTCAAGTTTCTCTCTTCCTATGTCCATTTTGTCGAATGCAGGTGCGAAAATGATATCTGCCAAGCTTCCGTTATCGACTAGAACTCGATGAACGGTTCTGTTAGCCACCACGGCTCGCACCACCAACGGATCATCATGAGGGTACTGACATCCCTCCAAATCAGCATCTGAGAAAGTGATAACTGTATCTAAGCGTGGCGCTTTGGATACAGCGTGCACTTCGAGAGCCTCTTCGGCTCTGATCAGTCGAAGGTGTGCTTTCCTAGCTGAGCTAGATTCTCCACCTCCTGCGAACCCTCCAGATATTACTCTGATCTCACCTAGAGGCTGCTGATGTGGTGCAGGTGCCGGCTGCCGAGGTGGTGGAGGTGGGAGAGCTCGATTCTGATCGTCATGAGCCACAAAACGGCGTAGCTGACCTCGCTGGATCAAGAACTCGATTTCCTTTTTTAGTTGAATGCAGTCATCAGTGTGGTGACCATGATCCCTGTGGTAATCGCAGTACTTTGTGGGGTCTCTCTTGGCTGGATCTGCCTTCATCCGGGGTGGCCATCTCAGGAACTTCTCGTTTTGGACCTCATACAGAACTTGTGACACAGCGGCAGTGAGTGGGGTGTATTGTTGAGGTCCGTACCTGGGCTGCAGCTCGGGCTGCGGGGGGCCCAGGCGATCTCTGACATTTCCTCTTCTCTTTGGCGAGCGGTCCCTATCCCTTCTCGGAGACCTCTCTCGTCCTTTTTCCTTCTTGGGACTCCGGTCCCTTCTTTTTTCTTCTTTCTCCTTCTTCTTCCCTGAGGATGTACCCCTTACTTTGGAAAGGAGTGCCTCTTCACCGTTTATATATTTCTCTGCCTTGGCTAGCACCTCAGCCATGCTGGCCTGAGGGTTCTTCGATATGGAAAACATTAGATCCTTTGATTGTACTCCCAATCCTGCAATAAAGGCAGTTATGACGAATTTTTCGTCTGGAACGTCTACTTTTAGTGTCTCTGAGTTGAACCTTTGGACATAAGACCTCAGGTTTTCTTGAGGCCCCTGTTTCACATTCAGCAGGTGGTAGCTCGGTTTTCGGTATATCCGGGCTCCTATAAAATGAGATACGAAAGCTATGGAGAGCTCTTTGAAGGATGAGATCGAGGCTGGTGGGAGCCTGTGAAACCAGGCTAGGGCGGAGCCTTTTAGTGTGATGGCGAAAGCTCTGCAACGTACAAGATCCTGGTATCCATGTAGCTCCATCTGATTCTTGTAAGTGTTGAGATGATCTACGGGATCTTTTGTTCCGTCAAAGACCTCTATTTGTGGCATCCTGAACTTTGGTGGGAGAGGAAAGTGCAGCATCCCAGTGGTGAATGGGGACTCGGTTTGTTGCACCAAGACGTCCATTGTAACCGGAGCTTTGCTTCTTACAGCCTCCTTCATGTGGCTGAGCTCTTGCTTTATGTCTTTGAAGCGCTGCTCCCAGTGTTGCTCTCTCTTGTCTTGCGAATAAGGGAAAAAATCGTCCCTCTCGCCCCCATCGTTCTGACTTTGCACTTCCTCGTTGTGGCCATTCCTAGGGGGTAGGTAGGGAACATGTCCCCTGGTCTGGCTGCTTTCTCCTCCTTCGTTGACCTCTCTAAGGGGGTCCCAGGGTCGTTGTTCCCTATGAGGGGGATTATTCTGGCCTTCTTGGGCCGGTCGTGCCTCCTGCGGGCGCTGTATGAGCTTTGATAACTCTGCATTTTCCTTTAGCAAGCGTTGGTTAACGAGGCGAAGGGCCTCCATCTCGTTATTAATGGGGGAATTGGCCTCTTGGACGTTCCCAGGTTGCTTGCCGTTGGTGGCTTCCTGCTGATCCTGCATTCGTGGTAGGTTTGTTTGACTTCTGCTCATATTTCGAGTTGTTAACATCAGTCACTGAGAGATCAGCTTATTTGTAAATAAGAACAGTCGTTCCCACAGACGGCGCCAAACTGATGGTATAAATCTACGTGAATGAGCTATGGAACCGAATGGTTCATTATGGACGGTCTGTGTGGATTCAAGTGATGTATCTGAGCTGCAAGGCTCGTTCTTGATAATGTAGATTGATGGTTAGGGGGTTCGGGGAAAGGGTTGATAGCACGGCGGAAGTATAGTGGTTCACCGGCCTGAGCTCGGCTAGTCCACTCTGCAATGGAGTCAGATGGCTCCTCTCTTTCTTATTGATCAAGTTTTGCGTATTACCGTAGGATACACAGGGTATTAGGGTTTCTCCTCCTCTCTCTTGTTGGGGCTTGCCCTCCCTTTTTATAGCCTCATGCTTACCTCTAATTCGAAATTATTTCCTTTATTGAAGGGATCGTGCCCTATCTTCATCTATAACCCTGGAGTTATTTAAACTCCTTAAGGCAGGCTCCCACCGGCGAGATCCTTTCCTTATATCAAGGGATCCTCTCCTTAGCGTTAGGAGAGGATCCTGGTTAGTTACGGGTTTCATGTCTTGGATCGACTCAATTCCCCTTATTAAAGTATCTGCTGTCATCTCGCTGTCCTCTTGTCGTTTCTCAATTCGTGTTCTCAGCGGGGAGCTCTAGTACCGGCCGGATGAGCTCAGACTATGGCCGGATGAGCTCTGCTTACCTTACCTGAGCTCCTGAGCTGAGCTCACTTTTTGAGCTCGTGTCTGGGGTTTATTTTAGGTGTCATCAATTTCCAAAGTGCTAGCAAACAGGTTGAAGCTTATTCTTCCCCATCTAGTTTCTCACAACCAAGCAGTGTGCTTCAAAAAAAGATACATGACAATATAATGATAGCAAATGAAGAATTCCATGCGATGAAGCTCAAGAAGAAAGGAAAAAAGGCTATTATGGCAATCAAGCTGGATCACAACAAGGCCTACAACAAAATGGAATGGGATTTTTTTGGAGAGGGTCCTGACAAAAATGATATTTGATCCTAAATGGGGGAGACTTATAATGCAATGTGTTTCAATATTCAGCTTTGAGATTGTGATGAATGGGGAAAAAAGAGGGGAAGTTATTCCACAAAGGGGAATAAGGCAGGGTGATCCTTTGTCACACTACGTATTCCTCTTAATAGATGATGCCCTATCAAGAATGATCTAGAAGGAGGTTGCTAAGGGGCGAATGGAAGGTTTCAAGATCAGAAAAAGGAGCCCAATGCTCATTCACCTCTTATTTGCAGATGACTCTCTATTTTTTCTCAAAGAAGCATAGAATGAAGGAATTAAATTCAAAACTATTCTAGCTACAGACTGTGAAGCTTCTGTTCAAGAAATCAATCTCTCAAAGTCTGGTGTACTATTCTCTAAAAATGCTAGTGAAGAACTAAAACAGTCGCTAGGACAAATCTTCCAAATTCCACCAGAGTCAGGAAATTGCAAGTACTTAGGGATCCCCACCTTCTGGTGCAGAACTCGAGCATAAACTTTCACTTATCTGTTGGAAAGAATTCTGAATAAAATCCGAGGGGGGAAGAATCTTTTTCTGTCGCAAGCGGGAAACGAGGTTGGGATAAATATGTGGCACAAGCTATTCCTTCTTACACTATGTCATGCAATCACTTCCCTCAGAACTTTTGTGAAAAGATTAATTCATACATCCAAAATTTCTGGTGGGAAGATAATTCTGAAGCAAGCAGAATTCACTGGCAAAGTTGGCATACTCTAACTCAAGGCATTGGGAGGGATATAGGTTTAAAGGACTTCAAATGTTGGAATCAAGCTTTATTAGCAACACAAGGGTGGAGGTTGCTACAATTTTCTTAGGCATACTGGGTACAAATTATGAAATCCATTTACTTCCCAACATCTGATTTCATGGAAGCAAAGAAATGGTAAGGGAAATAAAATAAAGTTTTGGGAGGTTAAATGGCTTCCAACTAGCCATTCCTTCACTATTTTATCCCCTCGTCCAGAGGACAACGAGATCAAATTGGTTCATGAAGTTATTGATCAAAGATATGGAGAATGGATGCAGGATATTCTCTGATCGATTCTGAATAAACATAATGTCAAATAGTGCAAGCAATACCATTGTCAAATGTGGTGGTGGAAGATAAGAGGGTATGGCATTTTGATTAAAAAATGAAAATATTCAGTTAAATCTAGTTCCTGGTTAGCCCAAAATGGAAAAGAAAACACAAGAGCAAGAGGAGGGGAGTCATCTAGTTCTCTTCAACCTTTTATGTGGAACTATAGTTGGAATCTCAAGACTATTCCAAGGATTCGGCACTTCTGGTGGAGGGTGGTTTCAAACTCTTGAGCAACTCAACATAATTTGTTTTAAGGGAAATCCATAGCAGATCCAGTTATGTCAAATATGCAAGAGCCAAGCAGAAACTATAGAACATCTTTTGTTCGAGTGTAGCTGGACACAGAGAGTATGGTTTGGACTGGAATTGGGATACAGAGCAGAGGCAGAACCAGTCTTTTCGATCCAACAATGGATAGTTAAGCTAATAGAAAATCTTGGCAACCACCAAAAGGCAATAGAGGTTCTCAGCAGAGTGGCTATGACAACATGGATGATTTGGAAAACAAGGAATGAAACTGTCTCTAATGGCCATGAACTGAACCTAGTCACGACTTTGTTTAGAATCCAGCAACTATGGGGAGAAGCAAAGTATACTGATAGACCAAGAGTAGATTCCCATCCTTGCAATAAAGAAAATTCTATGGGCCAGTCAGTTTGGCTCCCACTAGACCCCTTGCAGCAAAGGATAAATTGTGATGGTGCTTTCATACTTATCACTAAATAAGCTGCTTTGGGGGTATTTATCAAAGACAACAGAGGGCGATTATCAGAGGGAACAATGAAATATTTTAAAGCCATCTCCATTCGAGTAGTTGAAGCAGAGACAGTAAGAGAGGCCTATCTTTTGGCTCAATCCTTACAGCTGAGAAATGCAATTGTGGAGAGTGACAATCAGGATGTTATCCGGTTAAGCTCAAAAAAGGGGGAGGTAGATGCTATTGTCGAAGGTATTAGAGCATGCACAAAATTACTTCATCTACAATTTTCCTTTGTATCCCAAGCTTTTAATCAAGCAGCTCATTGGGTAGCTAGAGTCAAATTAACCCATTCTCTTCCAAGGCATTGGGTGGGCAGCACACCAATTAAGTTAAGGGAAATATTAGCTTTTGACCTTAGTGATTTTGTTTAGATGAAATGGAATTGAATTGTTAAAAAAAATATATAAATTGGAAGAATTAAATATTAATTTGGTGTTAATTTTATGAATTGAGTGTTAGTTGGACGAAATTGAAGGTTCATTTGATGAATTTGAATGTTAAATTGATGAATTGTTTGTTTATAAGATGAAATTGAATGTTAATTTGATTATTTGAACGTTAATTTGTTATTAATTTGATAAATTGAATATTAATTGGATGAAATTGCATGTTACTATGGTTTTGATTTGATAAATTGAATCTTTATTGGATGATTTTGGATGTTAATTTGATGAATTGATTTTTAATTGGATGAATTTGAATGTAAATTGGATGAAGTGAATTATCATTTGTTGTTAATTGGATGAAAATGAAAATGAATATTAATTATTGTATTGAATGTTTATTTGATGAATTTAATGTTAACTAGTTGAGTTTGAATGTTAATTTGATGAATTGAATGTCATGGGCCAATTTGTGGATTAGATTCAAGCTTACGGTGATCAAGTATTGAAATTTTATGCATCATGGATTCGTAGATCAGGGAATAATGTTGCTAAATATGCTATTTCTTGTAAGGATGGTGTAGTAGAGAGGATATCCTAGAGTTTGTAATATATGCTCTCCATGACGATATCTCTAGTATTTAATCTATAACAATTTCATCGTTTCTTATAAAAAAAAAAAAAAAGATGAACATGAATGTTAATTTTGGGAGAGTACATGAATCGTCATGCTTTATAATGATCGATCCTAATTTAATAAATCTCTTGATAAACCACAACCTATCCTGATTGTCAATCAAGATAGGTTATGATTTATTAAGGCAGATCCTAATTTAACAAATTGTTAGTAACACTTTTATTTCTAAAGTCTACACGTTTTATCAGTTTAGTCTTAAAATATCAACTTTGTCCGTTTAGTCCCTAAAATATTAATTTTATTATTTTTATCCCTAAAGTATTCAATTTGTATTTAAATCAGCTAATAAAAATTTAATTTATCAAATTAATATCAAAGGAATATGCAATTTCATCTAATAAATATTTAATTCATCAAATCAATACCAAGTTAACATTCAATTCATCAAATTAACATTCAATTTTATCCAATTAATATTCAATTCATTAAATTAACACCAAATTAACATTTAATTCATCCAATTTATATTCAAATTCATCCAATTAACACTCAATTCATCAAATTAACATCCAAAATCATCCAATAAAGATTCAATTTATCAAATCAACACCAAAGTAACATGTGATTTCATCCAATTAATATTTAATTCATCAAATTAACGTCAACTTAATATTTAATTCATCAAATTAACCTTTTATTTCGCCTAATAAATATTTAATTCTTCAAATTAACATTCAAATTCAAATAGTTAATTAAAATTTCATGTAATAAACATTGAAATCATCGAATTAGATGAAGTTGAATGTTATTTTTGTGTTATTTTGATGAATTAAATATTAACCAGGATAAAATTGAATGTTAATTTGATGAATTGAATGTCAATTTTGTGTTAATTTGATAAACTAAATGTCAATTTAGTGTTAGGTCGATGAATTTAATGTTTATTGGATGAAACTGAATATTAATTTGTTGTCAACTTAATGAATGAAATGTTAATTGAAATAGGGATTGAATTGATCAATTTGGCTGCTAGAGAGAGAAGCTCTGACTTCTCTCTAAAATTTTCCAAGTTCATGAGTGACACACCAAGTTCATCCCATATTCCACCAAAACCTCCTGATCTACAACCTGTTAATCAACCGCACGCACAACCTACCCATGTTTCTCTCTTCAAACAATCATCTAAACCTGTTTTTGTTGAGGAGCCTTTACCCAAGATTGAAAAACCTATTGTGTTTTATGAGGGGGAGCCTGCTTTTTACTTCACAAATGAAGAGGTTAAACAATCATGTTTATCTCTTCAACATGCGTTAATAGGCAAGTGTGCCTATGGAAGACCTAGCCTGGGTGTGATTCGAGAAGTGATAAGGTCCAAATGGGGATTAAAAGGTGAATTTGAGTTGGGTTCAATAGACCCAAGGCATGTGTTAATACGTTTTGAAAAGCAAGAAGATTATGTGAAGACATGGTTGAAGGATGCTACAATGATTGAAGACTATTTGTTTAGATTCTTTAAATGGTTTCCAGCGTTTGTACCAGGGATTAAGCCTTCAATTGTGCCTATGTGGATATCATTACCTGGTTTGCCACTGAATTTTTTCAAGAAGCCATTTTTGGAGCTGCTAGTAAAGCCCATAGGTAAAGTTTTAGCGTATGATCCTGCTACACTCTCCTTAGCTAGGCCTGGGGTAGCAAGAGTATGTGTGGAGGTTAACCTGCTAGCCAATAATCCTAACAGAATTTGGATTGACATGGGAGTTGAAGATGCAAGATGGCAGCGGATAGTCTATGAAAGAAACAAAAAATTCTGTAAAAATTGCAGGAAGCAGGGACATGATGAGCTTGAATGCAGGAAGAAGAAGCAAATGGAGATGACGATAGTCCCAGAAGGAAAGGATTCAGTCCCAGATTTTGCGGGTGAGGAAAGGGAAGTTAAGAATAAGACAAAAGGAAAGCAGATTCTAATAGAAGAGAAGGAAGGATTGCAGAATCCTCTGATGGACTATGGATTTAAGGAAACTCAGGGCCATGGGAAAATACAGTCACAATCAAAGCAAGTAAATCTGCCTAATCAACCGAGAGGTGTCTGGAGGAAGCAGCAAGATAAAAATCCCAACAAGGAAACAATAGCTGAGTTTGGAAAAGTTACAGAGCAAGTTTTGGAAAAGGGAAATTCGATTATGATCCTGCAAAGAGGGAGTAATTTGGGTAAGGATAATTTAAATGAAGATTCAATTATGATACTGGAAAGGGGGAGTCATTCGGGTAAAGATAATGGAAAGGAGAATCTCTACAAGGAAAGTGCTCCTATTCAAGATCTTGAGAATCCATCATTCCCAAATTCGAACATGGTTATGGTGAACGAAGATCATGCTGTACAGAATGACTATGACTTACCCAAGTCTTCTATAGATGATCAGGGTCAGCAGAATGAGGAGGGTATGGCTAAGGAGGGGTTGAGTTCTGCTCGTAAAGGTGACTGCAGCACTCAGGATCTTGCAAATGGTGGAGTTTTAATTGAAGTTCCTATGGTTCTTTCTTTGGTTGAGCCGAGGCTGGCTTCATTACTGGGAAATGGTTTCCAAGTCAGCAAGAATTATGTCAGACAAATATGCAAGGCCTCACATTTTCAGATTCATCTTTTCTGCTGGACCATAATTACTCTCGTAGAAGTGATCCCAAGGGTGTTATGGATATGACCAGGGATTAATATGTTGCAAGAGTCCACCTTTCAAGGGCTATCATTCTGACTCTGAACTATCACCAAGCATTGAATGCTATGAAGTTGATTCTCCAGGCTCTGAGTCAACAGAAGCACAAGTATCAGTCTTACCCAGACAGGTACCTATTTACTCAGGTGTTGTTACTAGATCAAATTCTAGCAGAATCCCACCATCATCTCATTTTAATGATTAATCTAATTAGTTGGAACGTGAGAGGAGCTGATAAAGAATCCTCTAGAAGGAGACTAAAGAAACTACTTAAGCTACATGACGTTAGCTTGGTGTCTATTTTGGAGCCTAAATTAAATCCATCCAAGTTGCAGATGTTGTGTAATAGTTTGGGGTTTTCTTCATTTCTTGCTAATCCACTCGCAGAAAAGCACATCTGGATACTCTGGGATTATAGAATGCAGGTGCAAGTTGTTGCTTTTCATGAACAAGTCTTAACTGTGGAAGTTGCTTTTATGGGGTCGGATAAATTTCATGTCTCTTTTGTTTATGCAAAGTGTGATCACATACTCAGAAGGCCTCTGTGGTCTCATTTACTCAGTCTCAATTTATATTCTGATCATTGGATGATTGTCGGGGATTTCAACACCATTGTATCCTTTTCTGAAAGGAAAGGAGGATCGCCTCCTAGTTTCTCCATCATGTCAGAATTTATTGGCTTTATTAATTCTTTGGGTCTGCTAGAATGTGGATTTACAGGCTCTCCCTTTACATGGTGTAATAACCACCATGATATGACTCGTATGTGGCAGAGATTGGACAGGGCTCTTGTTAATGTTGATTGGGGTGACAAATTCTAAAGTACAGAGGTGGTGCATGTTGCAAGAGGAGGATCTGATCATTCACCTCTGATCATTAAAATTTCAGATAATGCTGCTACTAGAAGGATTAGTTATTTTAAGTTTTTAGACATGTGGGTTGAACATGCTGGTTTTCTGCCCTTAGTACAGTCCAATTGGATTGGTTCTTTCTCTTCAAATCCTATTGAAAATGTCTTCCAGAAACTCAAGCATTTAAAAGGGGAATTGAAGAAATGGAATTTTAATACCTTTGGGAATATCTTCGAAAATGTCAAGAGGCACGAGGCGCTGCTTTTTGCAAGCTGAACAGGAGGTTGAGATGAATGCTTTTGAAACTAATCATCAGAATTTGATTAAAGCAAGGAAAGACTCGGATGACTATCTTAGAATGGAGGAGATCTTTTGGAAGCAAAAAGCTAATATCAAATGGTCTATGGAGGGGGAAAGGAACACGAAGCTTTATCATGCCATTGCCAAGGGGAAAACAATCAGAAATAGAATTTCAAGAATTAAAAATTCTGTTGATGTTTGGGTTGAGGGAGAGGAGGAGATCACAAATTGTGCTGTATCTCATTTCTCTGCGCTTTACGAGTCCGAGCCACATTCTTTGGAAGATGATTTATTTTTTTCTATCCCTGCTTTGGTTACAGAGGAAGATAATGCTATGCTCACTTCACCAGCAACAATGGATGAACTCAAGCAAGTTATTTTCTCTATGTCTGTGCACAGTGCACCGGGTCCTGATGGGTTTTCAGTCAAGTTTTTCCAATCTTCTTGGGATATAATTAAATTTGATTTACTTGGTGCTTTGAATTTTTTCCTGCAAGGGGGTGCGATCCCAAGATCGGTTAATTCTACTTTGCTCATTCTCATCCCCAAGAAAGATCATCCAGTGTCTTTCTCAGAGTTCAGACCAATTAGCCTATGCAATTTTTTATATAAAACATTCACAAAGATATTGTCCAGTAGACTAAGTAATATTCTTCCCAAGCTTATTTCCAAGGAGCAACATGGCTTTGTCTTGGGGAGGAGCATTGGGGATAGTATTACAATAGCTCAGTTTATGGTTAATGAGCTGGAAAGGAAGGTAGAGGCGGGGAACGTTATAGTAAAGCTTGACATGATGAAGGCATTCGATCGAATGGAATGGGATTTCTTAAAGGAGGTTCTCAAAAGATTTGGTTTTTCTCAAGGTTTTGTGGACATAGTTTCGAACTGTTTTCAAAACCAGCACATCTCTGTGGTTCTTAATGGTGTTCGTCATGGTTTCTTCTCCACCTCTAGAGGGTTAAGACAAGGTGATCCTTTGTCTCCCTCTCTCTTCATTCTTGCAGAAGAAGTCTTAAGCAGAGGATTGCGGGCTCAATTTCAACATGGTCTTATTAAAGGTTTTCACACAGGGAGGGGCTCTGAACTTCTTTCTCACTTATTATTTGCTGATGACACCCTTATTTTCCTTAAAGGAAATAAAATTTCTATGCAGAATCTCTTAAAGTTCGTAGCAAGATATGAAGCATCTTCTGGGCAAAAAGTAAACAAAGACAAGAGTTCTCTTTATTGCTCTTCTAAAATCTCTGCTCCTAGGAGGCATAGGTTGTCTCGAGTTGCGAATATTCCCTTAAGAGCTTGTCCCCTTTTCTATTTAGGGTGTCCTATCATTAAATGGAGGGTGAAGTTGAGATATTTTGAGTAGTTGGTGGGGAAGTTTCAAGCTAGATTGGAAGGATGGTACTCAAAGCTTCTATCGAACATGGGTAGAATTGTACTCATTCAATCTGTTTTGACCTCGATACCAGTCCATTTGTTAGCTTCTCTAAATCTGCCAAAAGGAATCATAGCCAGGCTAAACTCAATTATGGCTTCTTTTCTTTGGTCGGCAAAATCAGGTGTTAAGAAACGTCATTGGTGTTCTTGGGATAGGATAACTAAGCCAAAAGAAGAAGGGGGTCTGGGTATTAGAAAGTTTGAGGATGTGCAAAAGTCTTTCAGAATGAAGCAGGTTAGGCAACTATTACAAGGTACCTCTTTATGGTCTTCACTTTTTGTTGCCAAATATCTTAAACAATAGCATCTTCTAAGGAATCAAGGAAGTAGTCACTCTAGAGTATTTACATCTCTAGCACCTTTTTTCGAAATCATTACTTCTAACTCTCAGAAGCTAGTTGGAAATGGAAATTCTATTGATTTTTGGTGTGACAACTGGACTGGTATGGGGCCTTTGATTTTGAGGAACTCTGTCACTCCATTATTTTATCCTAAACTTTCTGAATTATTCGTTAATGGTTCCTGGTTTCTTGATGATGTTAGACAACACTTGGATGATCAGCTTGCTCAAGAGGTTTATGACACTCAGATAGTTTTCTCTGCTGAGGATGATGTGTTAATCTGGAAGCACACTACTCTTGGTAATTTTAGTATTAAAACTGCCTGGGATCTTGTCAGGCAACATGACCAGTTAAATCCCCAGGCTGCATTGATTTGGAAACAAGCTGCCCCCCTCCCCCCCCCCCCCCCCCCAAGTGCTCAGTTGATGTGCTGGAAATTAATGAGGGGAATTCTTCCCATGGACTCAACTTTCCAAAAAGGTGGAGTCTCAATGGCCATTAGGTGTGTTATGTGCTGCAATACATTAGAAACTCCCACTCATCTTTTCATTGATTGTAGATATGTTAGTTCCTTATGGAATAAAATTTCAGCGGTTTTGGGCTTTCAACTTGTTGTTCATGAGGAGCCTATGCCAAGAATGATGAGGCTAGCTAGAATCTATAAGAAGGACTCCCTAAGTCATGCTTTACTAAGAAGCATCTCCTTGCTGGTTTATTGGATTATATGGAAAGAAAGATGTAGAAGGCTGTTTGAAGATCAAAGGCAACCTCCCTATTCGCTCTTTATGATTGTTATGCATATTTGGAGACTGCAAGCATATTGTGTCAGACCTAAGGTTTTGGATTCTCAAACAGAGAAGGAGATGCTTGCTGCTCTTAATGTTTACTCTTTTTTCCAGATTTCTATTCAAGTTAAATGGATAAGTTGGTCTTTGCCTCCTGAGGGATCGATTAAATTGAACATTGATGGTTCCTCTAAGGGGAATCCAGGATTGTCTGGAGGAGGAGCTGTCCTAAGGAATCACTGGGGTCAGTTTATTCTTGCTGGTTCATACTTTTATGGAGTTTGTACGAATATGGAGGCTGAACTGAGGGCGCTATTGGACGGGTTACGATTGGTGTTGCAATTTGGGTTAGAGGTATATCCTCTTGTTATTGAATCTGATTCTCAGATTCTTGTGGACCAGGTAAACTCTGGTATTCTAAATCGGTGGAAGTTCAGGTCTCTTTCTCACTTAATTTTCTCTCTTCTCCCAAAGTTCAAATACAAGTTAGTCCACACATACAGGGAAGGTAATGCAATAGCTGACTATTTGGCTAATATTGAAGGGCAAGGTGTTTCTTCGACTTATTCTTCTTCAGAAGATCTCCCCTTTTCTGCTAGACTTTTGTTATTGCATGATGCTCAACAACTCAAGACTCCCAGGAAAAAAACCTATGTCACTAGACAATAGCTCTCCTTTTCAATTGAATTGGAGGACTCACATATTAAGAAGGCAACAAAGTTTACATTCCCCCCCCCCCCCCCCCCCCAAAAAAAATAAATAAATAAATAAATTGCATGTTAATTTAGTGTTTTTTTAATAAAATTGAATGTTAATTTATTGTTAACTTAATGAATTGAATATTATTTTTGTGTTAATTTGATAAACTGAATGCTAAATTATTGTTAATTTGATGAATTGATATTAATGTTAAATTAATGTTAACTAGCAGAATTGTAATGTTAATTTTATAAATTGAATGTTAACTGAATGAATATGAATGTTAATTTATTGTTAATTTGAAGAATTGAATGACAATTAGATGAAATTGAATATTAATTTAATAAATTAAATATTTATTGGCTCAATTTGGATGTCAATTTAATGAATTGAATGTTAATTGAAAGAATAAGCATATTAATTTGGTGTTGATTTGATGAATTTAATAATTATTAGATGAAATAAATATTAATTTGACGAATTGAATGTTAATTAGATGAAACTGAAAGTTAATTTGATTGTGAATTTATTGTTAACTTGATGAATTGAACTATTTTGTGTTAATTTGATGAACTAGATATTATTTTATTGTTAATTTGGTGAATTGAATGTTACTTGGATGAGATTTTTTTTTTTTAAGTTAAACCCGTGTAGGGCAAAATAGTTGGATGAGATTGGATTTAATGTAATGAATTGAATATTAATTTGGAGAAATTGCATGTTACATTTGTGTTGATTTGATGAACTGAATGTTTATTCGATGAATTGAATTTAATTGGATGAATTTGAATATAAATTGGATGAATTGAATGTTAATTTGATAAATTAAATATTAATTAGATGAAATTGAATGTTAATTTGGATATCAATTTGATGAATTTAATGCTAAATAAATAAATTTGAATGTTAATTTGTAGAATTGAATGTTAATTATGTGAAATTGGTTGTTAATTTTGTGTTATTAACTAATTTATTAAATTAGGATCGGTCGCGACTACTTATGGCCGATCCTAATTTTTTGGGACGAAACTCATAAAATTGATTTTTAGAGGATAGAAGTGTGATTAACCCAATTGTTAAATTAGGATCGGTCGCGAATACTTATGGTCTGTCTAATTTTTTTGGATGAAACTCACAAAATTGATACTTACAGCTTAAAAGTGTTATTAACCAATTTGTTAAATTAGGATCGGTCACAACTACTTATGGTCGGTCCTAATTTGTTCTGTTGCAATTTTGGGTTTTGTGTTTCAATAGGACGTTAAGAATGATTAAGTACCAAATTTGTGACACCCCAAAATCCGGGGGTCCGTTGATTACCCATCAACCTGTGGAATACCCGTAAATACCGAGTAATTCGATATCTCACCATTATGCCCCATTTTCCGGGGTCCTTAATTTTAACGAAATTCGGGCAGAGTCTCTTTTGTACGGGGACCTCTACCCAAAACACCACCTGTGTAGTATGCATTAACATGACCAATCTGAGGCCCAATATAACACAATGACCACACAGGGTCCATTTATAAGTAAAACTTGACCGCACCGGGTCCATTTATCAATACTTATATCAAAACATGCAAGATTAGTTTAACAATAACCCATATAAGTTATATTACATTTATTCATGAAAACTTTACAAGCCAAAACCATGTTAATCAAAAGGTTTACAAAATCATGCACTAAGACCACAGGTCGGCCTCCTTCACCCTTGATGCTCTACATGGGAGCCATCCGCCAGTGCAAACCCCACACCTGAAATTGTTTCCCGTATAGGGTGAGCCTCGCTCAGTAGAAAATTCCCTACAGAGGTTATTCCCCACCTAGATGCACATGGAATGCTCATATGCAATACTCAATTATCCACAACAATTATAATCATGTTTATGCAACTCAGATATGAAATTTCTTATGACATGTCATGCAACGAGGTGAGACTCATTCATGCACTCAATCCGAGCCCTTTCCGGCTCCCCAACACACGCAAGTGCCAATGTGTGAATCCGTCATTTATGTTACACATCAATGACATTTTACAAAACTAGGGTCTTTCTTGGGGTGGGCATTCATGGACTTACACCAACGGCACCCAACCGACACGGAATTTCAGGACTTCAACCCACGGTTCCGCGTATACTGACACACTTTATGGCCTTTTACACCAAAGGAGTGCGAATCCTATCAACGAGTCTTTCACCCGAGAGATATTCTAGCCCTTCTTGCTAACCCCGACCCAATTTATCTTTCATGCAATTATGCAACTCAACGGGGATCTTCGATCCCTTCCTTCCGAGTCCCTTGTCAAATACCTAGAGTGGCATTTGATTAACCATGCACACACACACACACACACACTCACACCCATGACTTACACCCATGAATGTGATGTCATGACCATGCCCAATATGCAATTGATGTCATATAAGCAATACAAACCATATATCAACATATTCCATGAAATTTTATATCACATGCATATAAATTTCATAATTCATCATGCTCAACATATCAACAACATATTCAAATATGTTATTCCAATGGCATCAAACAACCATTTAAATCAAGCAAGACATTTTATCAAACACCTTCAAGGCACAATTTATAAATCACATAGCATGCCTCAAATTTCCCTAAGTTACAAGAACAATCACATGTAACTTCATTATATCGAAATCAAGCTAGAAGCTAGCCTAAGCCATTTCTATGCTCACTCTTCCACTTCCATAACCATAGACATATATATATACATACATAACCAAAGCATCTCCAAGACACATTCTAGACTAGGAATCAACCCAAGTAGGAAACTCCTACCTCAATAGGAGTGTAGAAAACTCCTATAACACCAAAACAACTCAAGAACTCTTGATTTCCCAATCTTCACTTTTAAATCTTCGGTGAAATCTCTTGTTTTTGGTACGTACGCGTAGCCCTCGTCGAGGAGATGAACTTTGTCTCTTGGATCGACGGATTCCGACCGACGGAACTCTCGGAATCGGAGCGGGAAGGTTGAAGAAAATCACTTTTCTCTTCCTCTCTTTGGGCGGCTGAAAAAGGTTGAAGTTCAGCTGATATTTTGTGTCAAAAAGTTGATTTAAGAGGGTATTTATAGGAAAAAATGTGTGGTCCACATTGCACCGCATATTTTTGATTTTCGGGTCCGTTTTTCGTCCCGAAACGATTCATTATACCTCGGATTAAGTTCAAATTTTATTTGAACTTTAACTTAATTTTAAGGAAATTTTATAAAATCCATTATTGGGGACCTTTAAAATGTCATTCGCCACGCAGTCGTCTCGAACGATGTGCAAAAATCTGACTATCTCAGAATTCGACGAAATTTGACAGGGTGACTAGATTTCGCGATACGAATCCAACGGCGAACTCCGTTTTCTCATCCGAGGTCTAGAGTATGATTATTTAAAATAAGCATTAGGATGGTAAATGACCATTTTGCCCTTATTCACAAAAATTTAAATTTACCCGGGTTTCACATTCTTCCCCCTTTAAAAGAATTTTGTCCCCGAAATTCACACACACACATACATGCAAGCCCATGCATATGCTGCAGTCATGTAATAGTAAATGACTATAAAAATGTACCTCTATCCTCAAATAAGAAAGGATAATTGGCACGTACGGTGTCCTCGCGCTCCCATGTCGCCTCTTCCACTCCCCGGTGCTGCCACAACACTTTCACTAGTCTTACGGTCTTGCCTCGCAAAACCTGATCTCGACTATCCATGATACGCACCGGTCCCTCCTCGAAGGTCCCATCTGCATCAACAGTCAACTCACCCCAATCCACCACATGTGTCGGATCTGGAGTATACTTTCGGAGCATAGAGACATGGAATACCGCATGAATACCCGATAAATTTGGCGGTAACGCCAACCGATAAGCAACTGTACCCACCCTCTCGAGTATCTCAAAGGGCCCGATATACCTCGGTGACAGCTTTCCTCGCTTGCCGAATTTGACCACTCCTCTCGTAGGCATCACCTTCAAGAAGATAGGATCTCCCACCTCAAACTCTAGAGGTCGCCGCCGTCTATCGGCGTAGCTCTTCTGCAGGCTCTGAGCTGTGAGAAGACGCTTCCGTATCAAACTCACCTTCTCCGAGGTGTCTTTTACCAATTCCGGACCCCTAGAAGACCTCTCTCCTACCTCCGTCAAACAGACCGGAGAACGACATGGCCTCCCGTACAATGCCTTATAGGGTGCCATCTGTATACTTGTCTGATAACTATTGTTATAGGCGAACTCCACCAAGGGAAAATGATCTTCCCAGCTACCCTTGAGATCTAGGACGCATGCCCGCAGCATGTCCTCTAAGGTCTGGATAGTCCTCTCAGACTGACCGTCCGTCTGGGGATGAAAATCAGTGTTCATCATCAGTTGTGTCCCCATGGCTCGTTGAAAACTCTCCCAAAAATGAGCCGTAAACCAGGGATCCCGATCCGATACTATAGATACGGGTACTCCATGCAACCGGACAATCTCACGTATATATAACTTGCAGAATTCCTCTAGTGTGAAGGTCATCCGCACCGCCAAAAAGTGTGCCGACTTAGTAAGCCGGTCCACTACCACCCATACCGTGTCATGTCCCCGCGATGTCCGTGGCAAGTGGGTCACAAAATTCATCGTGACATGCTCCCACTTCCACTCAGCTACCTCCAAGGGCTGGAGCAAACCTGCTAGTCTCTGGTGTTCAGCCTTAACCTGCTGACACGTGAGACATCGACTGACAAAGTCGCCAACTTGCTTCTTCATCTCATTCCAATGATATTGGCGACGAAGATCATGATACATCTCCGTGCCCCCTAGATGAACCGCAAAACGGGAGCAATGAAACTCCCTAAGGATCTCCTCTCTCAGATCCGCAGACTGGGGAACCACAATCCGTCCCCTGAACCGAAGACTACCATCTGTATGAATGGCCCAGCCTTCATCACCCGTACCTAATCGTACTCGGTCCCTGATGGACACTAACTCAGTATCTTGTCCCTCGGACTCAATAACCCTGCTCAGTAGGGAAGGTATAGCCACCAAACTCCCCAAAGTACCCTGAATATAATCAGCGTAATGTAGCCCGAACTGTCCCACAGTCTCGAGCATCTGCCACTCTCGGGAAGCCACACTAGCCACAACTCCCCGTGACTTTCGGCTGAGTGCATCAGCCACCATATTTGCCTTATCGGGATGGTAATGCAAAGTAAAATCGTAGTCCTCGAGGTACTACATCCACCTGCGTTGCCTCATGTTGAGGTCCCGCTGTGTAAAAATGTACTTCAGACTCTTGTGGTCCGAAAACACTTCAAACTGCTCGCCATACAGGTAGTGATGCCAAGCCTTCAAGGCAAAGACAATGGCCTCCAATTCCATATCATGTGTGTGGTAATTCTGCTCGTGGTTCTTTAACTGCCGAGAACCATAAGCCACCACCCTCCCGGACTACATCAAGACACATCCCAGTCCGTCCTTCGAGGTATCACAATAAACTGTGTACCTCTGTCCCCTTTCCGGGACTATCAAGATAGGAGCTGAAGTAAGCCTTCCCTTTAACTCCTGGAATGCCTTCTCGCAAGAATCATTCCACTCGAACTTGACCTCTTTTCGAGTCAACCTAGTCATAGATGCAGCCAGCCGAGAGAAATCCTCAATAAACCGCCGGTAATACCCTGCCAATCCCAAGAAACTGCGTATCTCGAAGACTGACTTCGGTCTCTCCCAATTCATAACTGCCTCGACCTTCTCCGGGTCCACAGATACACCCGAAGCTGACACTACATGCCCCAAGAATTTCACTTCAGTAAGCCAAAATTCACACTTACTAAATTTGGCATACAACTGATGGTCTCTCAAGGCCTGGAGAACAATCCTCAAGTGACCCTCATGCTCCTCCTCAGACTTGGAGTAGATCAAAATGTCGTCAACAAAAACCACGACGAAGTGATCAAGGTAGGGTTGGAACATCCTATGCATGAGATCCATGAATGCTGCCGGGGCGTTTGTCAATCCGAATGGCATCACTGTGAACTCGAAATGCCCATACCGCGTTCTGAACGCCGTCTTAGGGATATCTTCTTCCCTCACCCTCAACTGATAGTAACCGGTGCGGAGATCTATCTTGGAGTAGACCCGCGCTCCTCTCAGCTGATCAAACAAGTCATCAATCCTCGGCAAAGGGTACCTATTCTTGATAGTAACCCTATTCAACTACCGATAATCTATACATAGTCTAAGGGTTTTGTCCTTCTTCTTTGCAAATAACACCGGAGCGCCCCAATGTGAGGTACTCGGTCTAATGAACCCCCTGTCCAATAATTCCTGCAATTGGACCTTGAGTTCTTGCAACTCAGCAGACGCCATCCTATGTGGAGTCATAGAAATGGGCGATGTACCGGGATGCAACTCTATAGTGAAGTCCACATCCCTATGTGGAGGTAATCTCGGTAGTTCATCCGGAAAAACATCCTCATAATCACACACAGCCCGAGGTAGACCCAACTCCTACCTCGCCTCGTCCTCTAGGGTAAGGCTTGCTAGCCAACCCATCAACTGCCCATGCCATCTAGAGTCGTACACGGCTTGGGGTAAAACATCGTGCTTATCTCCCTGAAACATGAAACAAACCCCATCCGGTGTGTAAGCAGTGACCCGCTTCCGATCACAATCAATGACGACTCGGTGTGCTGCCAACCAATCCATCCCAAGGATTACATCGAACTCCGACATGTCCATGACCCGAAGGTCCACGGTGAGTAGAACTCCGACATGTCCATAACTCACACCCCCGACATATCTGATCAACCCTCACCCTAGCATTTAGGGGAGAACTCACGTGCAATGGCTCTTCTAAGGTCTCAACCTCTAAGCCCAAGTCTTTCACACAAGATGCAGCAATAAATGAATGCGATGCACCATAATCAAACAATACTCTAGCCCATAAGCGGGAAAGTAGAAATGTACCCTGTATCACCGACGGGTCTGCCGACTCAGTCTGTGGTATCATGGCGTAGACACGCCCTTGAGTCCCTGAAGTCCCGGCTTGTGAGCCCTGACCTCGTCCCCGACCCATGCCTTGGCCCATCTGGCCAGCTTGCGGTGTCCCTGCACGTGAAGTGGTAGGACCTTGTGCAGCACCCTGGTACTGATACTGACTCCCCCGACCCATGGTAGGGTAGTAAGGAGTATACTGGGTCTGTGGTTGCCCCACCGAAGTCTGGGACTGTGACAATCCGTAGCTTTGGGATCCTTGCCGCTGAGGACAATCCCGCTTCATGTGACCCCGTTGGCGGCAATGGAAACATGTTTTCTGCCCTGCCTGATATGTAGTCCCCGGGTTTCCCCCGCCTTGGGAGGATCGACTGTGGCCTTGGCCTTGATGGCTACGGCCTTGTCCTTGTTGCCCTTGCGGAGGAAAAGTCATCTGCCTCTTTCCAGAACTAGAAGAAGAGGATTGGCCCTCCTTCTTCTTGTCCTTCACACCCGCCTCCCGGATGTTTCTTGCATCATCTAATTCTCTCTCAATGGCCATGGCTGTCTGGACCATCAAGTCGAAGTCTTGTAGGAGAAGACTCACAATCTTACCCCGGATGGATAAGTTCAGCCCATCCTCAAACTTTCTGACTTTGGTCGTATCTGTGGCCACGTAGTCATCGGCGAAACGTGCTAATTCGGTGAATTTAGCAACGTACTCCATCACCGTCATGGTGCCTTGCCTCAAATCTAGGAATTCCCGGGCCTTTGCATGTCTTGCTGCGGCCGGAAAGTACTTTCCCATAAAGAGTTCCTTGAACTCAATCCAAGTCATAGCCTCCAAATCC
Source organism: Ilex aquifolium (assembly GCA_951799425.1). Taxonomy (NCBI): domain Eukaryota; kingdom Viridiplantae; phylum Streptophyta; class Magnoliopsida; order Aquifoliales; family Aquifoliaceae; genus Ilex; species Ilex aquifolium. The sequence continues at coordinate 24,851,603 of OX637405.1, forward strand.
TTGGAGTCTTTCACCCAATCCCACACACCAGGGATTCCCCCTCCAGCTGAAATGTAGCTAGAGTTATCTTGGTGGCGTCGGAGGTGATCTCCATAGCCCTCAAATATCCACTTGCCGGAACCAATGGTTAGCTACCATAAGGTCCGCTCCTCCCATGAAGATCGGAGGTTGATGTGCCTTGAACTTCTGGAGATGACTAGAGCCTCCTTGGCCCTCACCTGCACCCGTCTGTGTGAGTGTGGTAACCACTGTACCAAGAGCCTCTATGAAGGCTTGTTGATCAATAGTAGGTGGTGGTGGGTTGGTCCGCCCACCGCCTCGGCCTCGCCCTCGCCCTCGGCCGCGTCCTCTTCCTCTTCCTCTTCCTCTATTTTCCATCTACACACACATCAGATAGCAATAGACTAACAATTTAGTATCCCAAAGTTAGGGATCAAACACAAACGTTGAGAATTCTCTCATTGTCCCCCCTAGTAGAACATATGTCACATACTAGTAGACGTTTAACCCTTGAACTATCCCGTTCATCCCTTTTTCCGAACCCAAGGTTATGTTTTCTAACCCTAGTGTTCCTCCTTTCCATATACACTCTACCATGTATATATTTCACACAACAAGTAACACATAACATGTAGCAAGTAGAGCACATAACATGAAATGCGTATGGAATGCAATGGTCTAGACCCATGCCCCTCAAGCCTTAGATAAATCGTATAACCTAGGCTCTGATACCAAGCTGTGACACCCCAAAATCCAGGGGTCCGTTGATTACCCATCAACCTGCGGAATACCCATAGATACCGAGTAATTCGATATCTCACCGTTATGCCCCATTTTCCGGGGTCCTTAATTTTAACGAAATTCGGGCAGAGTCTCCTTTGTACGGGGACCTCTACCTAAAACACCACCTGTGTAGTATGCATTAACATGACCCATCCGAGGCCCAATATAACATAATGACCACACAGGGTCCATTTATAAGTAAAACTTGACCGCATCGGGTCCATTTATCAATACTTATATCAAAACATGCGAGATTAGTTTAACAATAACCCATATAAGTTCTATTACATTTATTCATGAAAACTTTACAAGTCAAAACCATGTTAATCAAAAGGTTTACAAAATCATGCACTAAGACCACAGGTCGGCCTCCTTCACCCTTGATGCTCTACATGGGAGCTTACAGAGGTTATTCCCCACCTAGATGTACATGGAATGCTCATATGCAATACTCAATTATCTACAACAATTCTAATCATGTTTATGCAACTCAGATATGGAATTTCTTATGACATGTCATGCAACGAGGTGAGACTCATTCATGCACTCAATCCGAGCCCTTCCCGGCTCCCCAACACACGCAAGTGTCAATGTGTGAATCCGTCATTTATGTTACACATCAATGACATTTTACAAAACTAGGGTCTTTCTTGGGGTGGGCATTCAGGGACTTACACCAACGGCACCCAACCGACACGGAATTTCAGGACTTCAACCCACGGTTCCGCGTATACTGACACACTTTATGGCCTTTTACACCAACGGAGTGCGAATCCTATCAACGAGTCTTTCACCCGAGGGATATTCTAGCCCTTCTTGCTAACCCCGACCCAATTTATCTTTCATGCAATTATGCGACTCAACGGGGATCTTCGATCCCTTCCTTCCGAGTCCCTTGTCAAATACCTAGAGTGGCATTTGATTAACCATGCACACACACACACACACACACTCACACCCATGACTTACACCCATGAATGTGATGTCATGACCATGCCCAATATGCAATTGATGCCATATGAGCAATACAAACCATATATCAACATATTCCATGAAACTTTATATCACATGCATATAAATTTCATAATTCATCATGCTCAACATATCAACAACATATTCAAACATGTTATTCTAATGGCATCAAACAACCATTTAAATCAAGCAAGGCATTTTATCAAACACCTTCAAGGCACAATTTATAAATCACATAGCATGCCTCAAATTTCCCTAAGTTACAAGAACAATCACATGTAACTTCAATATATCGAAATCAAGCTAGAAGCTAGCCTAAGTCATTTCTATGCTCACTCTTCCACTTCCATAACCATAGACATATATATATACATACATAACCAAAGCATCTCCTAGACACATTCTAGACTAGGAATCAACCCAAGTAGGAAACCCCTACCTCAATAGGAGTGTAGAAAACTCCTATAACACCAAAACAACTCAAGAACTCTTGATTTCCCAATCTTCACTTTTAAATCTTCGGTGAAATCTCTTGTTTTTGGTACGTACGCGTAGCCCTCGTCGAGGAAATGAACTTTGTCTCTTGGATCGACGGATTCCGACCGACGGAACTCTCGGAATCGGAGCGGGAAGGTTGAAGAAAATCACTTTTTTTCTTCCTCTCTTTGGGCGGCTGAACAAGGCTGAAGATCAGCTGATATTTTGTGTCAAAAAGTTGATTTAAGAGGGTATTTATAGGCAAAAATGTGTGGTTCACATTGCACCGTATATTTTCGACTTTCGGGTCCGTTTTTCGTCCCGAAACGATTCATTATACCTCGGATTAAGTTCAAATTAATTTTATTTGAACTTTAACTTAATTTTAAGGAAATTTTATAAAATCCATTATTGGGGACCTTTAAACTGTCATTCGCTACGCAGTCGTCTCGAATGACGTGTAAAAATCTGACTATTTCGGAATTCGACGAAATTTGACAGGGTGACTAGATTTCGCGATACGAATCCAACGGCGAACTCCGTTTCCTCATCCGAGGTCTAGAGTATGATTATTTAAAATAAGCATTAGGATGGTAAATGACCATTTTGCCCTTATTCACAAAAAATTCAAATTTACCCGGGTTTCACAAAATCGGATTAAAATTGTAGGTGAAAAAATGACAAAATTGAATATTTTTTGGATGAAACTCACAAAATTGATACTTAGAGCATAAAAGTGTTATTATCCTATTTGTTAAATTTGGATCGGTCGCCACTACTAATGGTATGTCAGGGCCTAAGATCAGGCCGAAAGACGTAGTCGATGGACAACAAGTGAATATTTCTATACTACCCCTTGTTGGTCCATAGGGGCGGAGGAGGCTAGGTTAGTAGAAAGATGGTTATCGGTTCAAGGACGTAAGGTTTTTTCGGTTGATTACAACTTTTTTGGGTTGGATTATAACTATATGGGTAGAGTTACAACTTATTTGGGTATGTTATGACTTTTGGGGTGGGGTTACAACTATTTTGGGTGGAGGTTACAACGTTTCTAGGTATGTTATAACTTTTGGGGTGGGGTTCTAATTTTTTTGAGTTGGGTTACAACTTTTGTGGTGGGGTTCCAGCTTTTTTGGTATGAGTTATAATTTTTTTGGATTGAGTTATAACTTTTGGGGTGGGGTTTCAATTTTTCTGGATTGGTTTACAACTTTTGGGATGGGGTTACAACTTTTGGAGTAGGGTTACAACTTTTCTGGATTGAGTTACAACTTTTCTTGATTGAGTTATAACTTTTTTGGATTGAGTTCTAACCTTTTTGGATGAGTTATTACTTTTTTTGGGTGGGGTTAACACTTTTTGGTATAGGGTTACAATTTTTTTGGCTTGGGTTACAATTTTTTGGGGATTGAGTTCCAACCCTTTGGGGGTGGAGTTATTACTTTTTTGGGTGGGGTTAACACTTTTTTTGGGAGGGGTTGCAACTTTTGAGGGTTATATTATAAGCTTTCTAGATTGGGTTACAATATTTAGGGGTGGGTTTATAACTTTTTGGGGGTAAAGTTATAACTTTTGGGGTATATTACAACTTTGAGGATGAATTTACCACATTTTGAGGTTATGTTACCACCTCTTTGGTATGAGGTTATTTGATTTTGTAGTCAAACCCAACTCCTTCTTTGATTACTACTTCATCAGGTAACTGGTATCTCAGTGAAGTGATTAATGGTTAGAAAACCACAAATATTAAATCAAGGGGGTCAATTACTTTGGCGGTACAGTACTAAAAAATATATTTCGGTACTGTAGAAGGACGCCCATGTGATACATGCTAGTTGACATGTGCTGTTGCAAATCACTTGGGATGTGCATCTTATGATGGTGTAGGCATGGTCAATTTTATATAACAGGAATGGAGCAAAGACTGAAACAATAATTGTACTTTCCAAAATAACTAGTGGATTTCTCATCTTCGTATCTGTATCAGTTCGCTGCAGCTGAAAAGTTGCCTGTATTACATTCTTCCAGTGAGGTACATAGGTGGTATGTCCTTCCTTTAGGTTTTTTCAAAATCAATTTTGATGGAACAAGTTTCAATTCAAAGGAAGCTGCTAAAATAGGGGGTTATTGAAAGGGATTGCAATAGGAGTTTTGTAGTGGGCCTTACCCAGCTTGGCAAAATTCACTGCTACTATATTTTCTATACAGATGGGTTTCCAAAATAGAGTGTTGAGGTTAGGCCTCTCAAAATTCGATACGAGACAATTAATCGATACGAATCGACACGAATTAAACGATTTTGGGTGAGATCTTAACGAGTTTGGGTGATAAACGGGTTGACCCGTCAAACACGTTTAATAAACGGGTCGTGTTCGGTTGAGATCTGTCAATCCGTTTATCTGGTTAAATAAATTTAATATAATAATAAATTAATAATTATAATAATAATAATAATAATAATAATGAATGAGTAAAGAAAAAACAGTAAAGAAAACATTTAAAAAAAAAAAGTAAGGAAATCAGTTCAAAAAAATTAGAAAACAAAAGCTTTGAGCATTTGAGACATTAAATGACATTTTCTTTGAATCCCACATCGACACATGGGAGTGGAGAGGGGGCTTTAGTTGCCTAAAAAAGAGGTAGTGAGCCTCCTCCTTTCGGCTATGGCTTATCATGGGTTGTCGGCGGTTGGCTGAAACTCCTTCATTTGAGGAAAATATAGTTAGAAGCAAAAAAAATGGAGTGTAAAAATTTGTTAAAATAATAATTTTTTTGTTATTTTTAAATTGGTTAAACGAGTCGTGTCGTGTTATCCATTTATTAAATGGTTCGTATTCGTGCTGAAAATTTTTACCCGTTTATTAAACGTGTCGTATATAAGTTTGTATGTTTTTTACCCATCATTCGTTTAACTCGTCACCAACACGTAACCGTTTAATTCGACACAATTGATATCCTTAATTGAGGTGACTCTAAAGGGGTTATTGATGCCGTTGATAAGGGACAGATGCATCTCTCTGACATGGGACACTTTATTGATCTAATTCAAAGCTTGGCAGATCAAGCTCATCAATTTTCTTTATCATGGGTCAGTAAATCAGGTAATAGTGCACAAATTTGTTAACTAAACCTGCAAAATATTGTAAAGAACATGTTCTTTGGAGAGAGGGATTGTCGGAGTTCATGTTAACCTCTACATCAATGTCTTACCAAAACAAAAAATAGTGAATGATTGAATTTCTCGTACTTGGTAAAATATGAATTAAGAAAATTGAAATTTGCTCGACAATCAGTTGATATTGACCTCAATTTTGACCAATAGTTTATGTATTGGGCTCAAATTTTCATAAACTCTTTAACGTGGGCCTCCAAGACTTGAGCCCACTTGAATAGGAATGGTATACTAGGACCCACCCAAATTACTAGTGACCTAGATATCAAATAAATTAATGATTTCTTCAACATTCTTAGAAATTGATTTCAAATTACCATTTTAGTTCCCAACCAATTTTTTGAAATTCCAAAATGATGAAGTACCAAAGCCTTAAATAATACAACATTATTTTTTTGTCTTGGACCTCCTCTCCCCCCAACTCGAAAATAAATAAACTCTATTGGGTTCACCACTTGACCATCCAAATAAAATCAAACCTATTTGACTAAATATTTTTGGACCAACCTGTCTTTGTAGATCGAATCAGAAGACTTCAAACATTACTGCATTGCGTTCCCAGGTTTGACTACCTAATGTACATATTTTGCTGCAAACCTATTTGACTAAATATTTTGGCACTAATCTGTCTTTCTAGATCGAATCGAAAGACTTCAAGTATTAATGCATCGCGTTCCCAGGTTTGACTGCCTAATGTACATATTTTGCGGCTAGTTATGCGCAATTGGAGCTTGTACTATAATCACGAGTTTAAATATTACGTATTTGGTGAAAGGAATCATATAATAAACACAATCGAATTTTAAAAATAAATATTGATTCCCCATTCCAGGATCTATTCATGTTTAATACAAACTGAAAAACCTTAGATCTATAATGAATATTAAGGGTTATCTCTTGAAGCGTACTTTTAACAATCTTCAAGTTTTCTCAAAAACTTTAAATCTTCAAATCTGAGTTTGATTTTTACCCCAAGCCTCGAAATTGTTTGACTTCTATCAGTATCCACTCGAATTGATAAACTTGAAGGATCTACCTCAACTTTTGATAAACTAGAAGAGAGAGAGAATGAAGGTGGATTTTCTTGTGCTAGCAAGAGAGAGTTGTTATCTCATCTATCCACCTCGTGTATGAAGGTATTTATAGAGTCTTAGAAGACTCTATTCCTAGTTTAGATCTAGTTGTAATTATTTTATAATTATATATAACCCATTTATTAACCATTAATTGTAATAAAGTCCATAATTAACTCTTAATTAGTTTTTTCACCTTAATTAACTCTTAATTGATTTTCACTTTCCTTTATCTTTTAGTTTCCAACCAATTCTATTGTGTGACTCTATAAGTTCAAGCATACCCGGTTGTAGGCATTCGATACTAACTACAAGTAACATCTCAACTTTGAACTCTTTCTAATCTAGCTTGAATTAAAACTTTTCTAATTCTTCCTTTATGAAGAACAATTAATATATTTATATTAATTTCATTCTTCGGGCTTTTACTAATCATGGTGACACCTAGTAGCATATCATGGTCTGCCTCTGGATAACACGAAGTAGGTAAAAAAACTCATTCAGTCCACAATTATCATGTAATTCAATCATTCTATTACATAATGCCCCAATTGAATTACTAGGGTATTAAATTACTGTCAAACCCCTTACTCAATCTTATGTGTTTGATCTTAGGACTATGACTCCCAATGATCAATTAAAAACTCTTTTTCTAATTGTCATTCAGCATTGACCAAGAACTCCTTGAGTCATATCCTAGAAGATCACATATGACATTCTTCCTTTTTTTACTAAAGGTGATAGATTCCATGTTATACATTCATAAGTCTTCATGCATGTTTAACTATGTCCAACAATACATATCCAAATTACATAATTAATATATGAATATGTTTGTATAGTTAAATCATAGAAGTTCATGCACAAGACAACCATAGTATCTCAAGTATAAGGATCAGTTGCATAACCATAACTTTAGGATTTAACATTGACAAGTATATAACACTCCATATGAAAAATTATGCATTAGTCAATGATCACGTTTAGTGTACTTGTTCTCTAACAAAGACCCACACACCTCCTTTAGTGTCTTTATACTAGTGGGACTTGGCTTCGGTACCGAAAAGATAAAAATCGGTACGATACCGAAAAATTAAAAGAACTGAATGCTCGCCACGTGTACACTTCAAAATTCATAAAAACTTATAACCGGTTTCACCGGTTTCGATATATACTTTAAAAAATTTAAAATGATGATTATTCATTATATTTAAACATGAAATAAAAATATAAGAAAAAATGTACAAGTTAATGACTGAACATGAACATAAACTCCTATACACTTTAAAAATAAGTGATAATAGAAATTAAAATAATAATTATTTATTATATTTAAACATGAAATAAAAATATAACAAAATCAAAATCATCATCATCATTTATTAAAATTAAGATTGAGATTATAGTACAAAAAAAAAAAAACTGAAACGACGAAGAAGAAGATGGAGTTGCAAAATTATTTTTGTTCCTATGAATAGATTTTAAATCATCATCATTTATTAAAACTAAGGTTGAGATCATACTAAACTTATATTTAAAAAAAATAAATACATTTTTTGGTTATTTGCTTAAATTACACTGGTACCATTAACAGTAAAATTGGTTAAGATTATCACTTTTTTGGTTAATAGTACCACTTTTATGGCTGAAATTACCACTTTTTTGGATAACATTACCACTGGTTAAAAGTACCTCTGTTTTGGTTAAGATTACCACTTTTTTGGTTAAGAATATAACTTTTTTGGTTAAGATTACAACTTTTTTGGTTAAGGGTACCACTTTTTTGTTTAAAATTAACACTGTTTCGATAAGAGTACCACTTTTTTGGTTAACATTACCACTGTTTTGGTTAAGAGTACCACTTTTTTGGTAAAGATTATAACTTTTTTGGTTAACAATACTACTGTTTTGATTAAGAGTACCACTGTTTTGGTTAAGATTATCACTTGTTTGGTTAAGATTACAACTTTTTTGGTTAAGAGTACCACTTTTTTGGTTAACAATACCACTGTTTTGATTAAAAGTACCACTTTTTGGGTTAATATTACCATTTGTTTGGTTAAGAGTACCATTTTTTTGGTTAATTTTACCACTGTTTTGGTTAAGAGTACCACTTTTTTTGTTAACAATACCATTTTTTTTGTTATGATTATAACTTTTTTGGTTAAGATTACAACTTTTTTGATTAAAGGTACCACTTTTTTGGTTAATTACCACTGTTTTTTCTAAGAGTACCATTTTTTTTGTTAACATTACCACTGTTTTGATTAAGAGTACAACTGTTTTGGTTAAGATTACCACTCTTTTGGTTAAGATTACAACTTTTTTGGTTAACATTATCACTATTTTGGTCAAGAGTACCACTGTTTGGTTAATATTACCACTGTTTTGGTTAAGAGTACCACTGTTTTGGTTAAGATTACCACTATTTTGGTTAAGATTACCACTCTTTTGGTTAAGATTACAACTTTTGTGGTTAACATTACCACTGTTTTGATTAAGAGTACCACTGTTTTGGTTAAGATTACCCATTTTTTGGTTAAGATTACAACTTTTTTGGTTAAGAATAACACTGTTTTGGTTAAGATTACCACTTTTTTGGTTAAGATTACAACTTTTCTGGTTAACATTACCACTGTTTTGGTTAACATTACAACTTTTTTGGTTAAGAGTACCACTTTTTTGGTTAACAATACCACTGTTTTGATTAAAAGTACTGTTTTGATTAAAATATAATAATTTTAACTTAACCCAAAATATAACGTAAAATAGTGGTGAACTTAGATAACCTAATCTAACATCCTAATATTTTTAACTTAAATTTAATGTCAATCAACAACCCCAAATATTATAAATTTTTTAGTATATTTTTATTTAGTTTTAAATAAGATAAATAATCATCATTTATTAAAAATAAGATTGAGTGGTAGTCTTTTCATAAAAAAAAAAAAAACTGGGAAGATGAATCAGAAAGATTAAAATATGGAGTTGCAGAATTATTTTTATCTTATGAGATTATAAAATCATCATAATCATTTATTAAAACTAAGATTGAGATTATAGTAAATTCATAAAAAAAAAACTCACACGACAAAAAAGAAGGAATAAAGAAGAAGATGGAGTTGCAAAATTAAAACGAAGGTTAAGATTATAGTAAACTTATATTTAAAAAAAATAAATACACTTTTTTTTTTGTTAAGATTATCATTTTTTTGATTAAAATTACAAGTAAAACTTTTTTGGTTAACAGTAACATTTTTTTGATTAAGATTATCACTTATTTAGATAAGAGTACCACTTTTTTTATTAAAATTACCACTTTTTTGGAGCGCTCATAGCGATCCACTTAAGGATCAAGTTTGCAAACCAATCTGGATTGGATCCCTACTATTCTTGGAGCGCTCAAACCAGCGATCAAGCTTGTCCAATAAATTTAACTTATACCCCTAAATTATTACATTTTTTAAATTTTTTCATCATATTTTTCATATTATACCATCAACTATATAATTAGTTTCATATTACCCCAAATGTTTTTACCTATTTTAATTTAACACTGGTCTACCAAAAATTATAACTTTGTTATAATTTATTTAGCGTGAAAAATATAATAATTTTAACTTAACCCAAAATATAAACCCCAAAAAAAGTAATTTTACCCAAAAAATTGTGGCAGTATGTAACATTGTAATAGCCAAAAAAAATGTGCTAAACTTTAACATATAATTTTATACAATTAAAATTTAATTTATCAAATTAACATTCAATTCATCAAATTAACACCAAATTAACAATAAATTTCATCAAATTAACATTCAATTTTTTCTAATAAGCATTTAATTTACTAAATTAACATTCAAATTCAACTAGTTAACATTAAATTAATCAAATAAACTTTCATTTCATCCAATTAATACTCAATTCATCAAATTAACATTCTAATTATCAAATTAACTTTCGAATTTATCAAATTGACATTCAATTTCATCAAACTAACATCTAATTTATCAAATCAACACCAATTTAACATGTAATTTCACCCAATTCAAATTAACATTCAATTCGTCAAATTAATATTCAATTCATCAAATTAACAATCAATTTCATCTAATTAACATTCAATTTTTTCTAATAACCATTTAATTCACCAAATTAACATTCAAATTCAACTAGTTAACATTAAATTAATCAACTAAACTTTCAATTTCATTCTATTAATACTCAAATTAACATTCAAATTATGAAATTAACATTCCAATTTATCAAATTGACATTCAATTTCATCAAATAAACAGCAAATTAACATTCAATTCATCAAATTAACACCAAATTGACAATAAATTTAATTTCATTAACATTCAATAATTTCAAATAACCATTTAATTCGTTAAATTAACATTCAAATTTAACTAGTTAATATTAAAAAAATCAAATAAACTTTCGATTTCATTCAATTAGCACTCAATTCATCAAATTAACATTCAGATTTGTCAAATTGACATTAAATTATATCAAATTAACAAGTAATTTCATCCAATTAAAATTTAATTTATCAAATTAAAATTAAATTAACATTCAATTCATCAAATTAACACTAAATTGACACTCAATTTCATGAAATTAACATTCAATTTTTTCCAATAAGCATTTAATTCACTAAATTAACATTCAAATTCAACTAGTTAACATTAAATTAATCAAATAAACTTTCAATTTCATTCTATTAACACTCAATTCATCAAATTGACATTCAAATTATCAAATTAACATTCCAATTTAGCAAATTGACATTCAATTTCATCAAATAAATACCAAAATTAATATGTAATTTCATCCAATTAAAATTTAATTTATCAAATTAACACCAAATTAACATTCAATTAATCAAATTAACACCAAATTAACAATCAATTTCATTTAATTAACATTCAATTTTTTCTAATAAGCTTTTTAATTCACCAAATTATCATTCAAACTCAATTAGTTAACATTAAATTAATGAAATAAACTTTGAATTTCATTCAATTAGCACTCAATTCATCAAATTAACATTAAGATTTGTCAAATTGACATTAAATTTCATCAAATTAACATTCAATTTCATCCAATTAAAATGTAATTTATCAAATAAAAACTAAATTAACAGTCAATTCATCAAATTAACACTAAATTAACACTCAATTTCATCTATTTAACATTCAATTTTTTTTAATAAGCATTTAATTCACTAAATTAACATTCAAATTCAACTAGTTAACATTAAATTAATCAAATAAACTTTCAATTTCATTCTATTAACACTCAATTCATCAAATTAACTTTGAAATTATCAAATTAACATTCCAATTTACATGTAATTTTATTCAATTAAAATTTAATTTATCAAATTAACACCAAATTAACATTCAATTTATCAAATTAACACCAAATTGACAATAAATATCATTTCTTTAACATTCTATATTTTCTAATAAGCATTTAATTCGTTAAATTAACATTCAAATTTAACTAGTTAACATTAAATTAATCAAATAAAGTTTCAATTTCATTCCATTAGCACTCAATTCATCAAATTAACATTCAGATTTGTCAAATTGACATTAGATTTCATCAAATTAACATATAATTTCACCCAATTAAAATTTAATTCATCAACTTAAAACTAAATTAACATTCAATTCATCAAATTAACACTAAATTAATACTCAATTTCATCTAATTAACATTCAATTTTTTATAATAAGCATTTAATTCGCTGAATTAACATTCAAATTCAACTAGTTAACATTAAATTAATCAAATAAACTTTGAATTTCATTCAATTACCACTCAATTCATTAAATTAGCATTCAGATTTATCAAATCGACATTAAATTTCATCAAATTAACATTCAATTTCATCCAATTAAAATTTAATTTATCAAATTAAAACTAAATTAATATTCAATTACTCAAATTAACACTAAATTAACACTGAATTTCCTCTAATTAACATCCAATTTTTTCTAATAAACATTTAATTCACTGAATTAACATTCAAATTCAACTAGTTAACATTAAATTAATCAAATAAACTTTCAATTTCATACTATGAACACTTAATTCATCAAATTAACATTAAATTTATCAAATTAACATTCCAATTAACATCTAATTTCATTCAATTAAAATTTAATTTATCAAATTAACACCAAATTAACATTCAATTCATCAAATTAACATCAAATTGACAATAAATTTCATTTCATTAACATTCAATATTTTATAATAAGCATTTAATTCGTTAAATTAAAATTCAAATTTAACTAGTTAACCTTAAATTAATCAAATAATCTTTCAATTTCATTCAATTAGCACTCAATTCATCAAATTAACATTCAGATTTGTCAAATTGACATTAAATTTCATCAAATTAACATTCAATTTATGAAATGGACTTTCAATTTCATCAAAGTAACATGTAATTTCATCAAAATCGACTTTCAATTTCATTAAATTTACATTCGATTTATCAAATTGACATTCAATTTCATCAAATTAACATGTAATTTCATCAAATCGACTTTCAATTTCATTAAATTAACATTCGATTTATCAAATTGACATTCAATTTCATCAAATTAACATTCAATTTATCAAATTGACATTCAATTTCATCAAATTAAAATGTAATTTCATCAAATCGACTTTCAATTTCATTAAATTAACATTCGATTTATCAAATTGACATTCAATTTAATCAAATGAAAATTCAATTTATCCAATGAAAATTCAATTTCATCAAATTAACATGTAATTTCATGAAATCGACTTTCAATTTCATGAAATTAACATTCGATTTATCAAATTGACATTCAATTTCATCAAATTAACATTCAATTTATGAAATTGACATTCAATTTCATCAAATTAACATGTAATTTCATCAAATCGACTTTCAATTTCATTAAAATAACATTCGATTTATCAAATTGACATTCAATTTCATCAAATTAACATTCAATTTGTTAAATTGACATTCAATTTCATCAAATTAACATGTAATTTCATCAAATCGACTTTCAATTTCATTAAATTAACATTCGATTTGATGAAATTGAATGTTAATTTGATGAAATTACATGTTAATTTAATGAAATTGAAAGTCGATTTGATGAAATTACATGTTAATTTGATGAAATTGAATGTCAATTTAAGAAATTGAATGTTAATTTGATGAAATTGAATGTCAATTCGATAAATCGAATGTTAATTTAATGAAATTGAAAGTCGATTTGATGAAATTACATGTTAATTTGATGAAATTGAATGTCAATTTGATAAATTGAATGTTAATTTGATGAAATTGAATGTCAATTTGATAAATCGAATGTTAATTTAATGAAATTGAAAGTCAATTTGATGAAATTACATGTTAATTTGATGAAATTGAATGTCAATTTAATAAATTGAATGTTAATTTGATGAAATTGAATGTCAATTTGATAAATCGAATGTTAATTTAATGAAATTGAAAGTCGATTTGATGAAATTACATGTTAATTTGATGAAATTGATTATTCATTTGATAAATTGAATGTTAATTCGATGAAATTGAATGTGATTTTGATAAACCGAATGTTAATTTAATGAAATTGAAAGTCGATTTGATGAAATTACATGTTAATTTGATGAAATTGAATGTCAATTTAACAAATTGAATGTTAATTTGATGAAATTTAATGTCAATTTTATAAATCGAATGTTAATTTAATGAAATTGAAAGTCGATTTGATGAAATTACATGTTAATTTGATGAAATTGAATGTCAATTTAATAAATTGAATGTTAATTTGATGAAATTGAATGTCAATTTGATAAATCGAATGTTAATATAATGAAATTGAAAGTCGATTTGATGAAATTACATGTTAATTTGATGAAATTGATTATTCATTTGATAAATTGAATGTTAATTCGATGAAATTGAATGTGATTTTGATAAACCGAATGTTAATTTAATGAAATTGAAAGTCGATTTGATGAAATTACATGTTAATTTGATGAAATTGAATGTCAATTTAATAAATTGAATGTTAATTTGATGAAATTGAATGTCAATTTGATAAATCGAATGTTAATTTAATGAAATTGAAAGTCGATTTGATGAAATTACATGTTAATTTGATGAAATTGAATGTTAATTTGATGAAATTGAATGTCAATTTAAGAAATTGAATGTTAATTTGATGAAATTGAATGTCAATTCGATAAATCGAATGTTAATTTAAAGAAATTGAAAGTGGATTTGATGAAATTACATGTTAATTTGATGAAATTGAATGTCAATTTGATAAATTGAATGTTAATTTGATGAAATTTAATGTCAATTTGGTAAATCGAATGTTAATTTAATGAAATTGAAAGTCGATTTGATGAAATTACATGTTAATTTGATGAAATTGAATGTCAATTTAACAAATTGAATGTTAATTTGATGAAATTGAATGTCAATTTTATAAATCGAATGTTAATTTAATGAAATTGAAAGTCGATTTTATGAAATTACATGTTAATTTGATGAAATTGAATGTCAATTTAATAAATTGAATGTTAATTTGATGAAATTGAATGTCAATTTGATAAATCGAATGTTAATTTAATTAAATTGAAAGTCGATTTGATGAAATTACATGTTAATTTGATGAAATTGATTATTCATTTGATAAATTGAATGTTAATTCGATGAAATTGAATGTGATTTTGATAAACCGAATGTTAATTTAATGAAATTGAAAGTCGATTTGATGAAATTACATGTTAATTTGATGAAATTGAATGTCCATTTAATAAATTGAATGTTAATTTGATGAAATTGAATGTCAATTTGATAAATCGAATGTTAATTTAATGAAATTGAAAGTCGATTTGATGAAATTACATGTTAATTTGATGAAATTGAATGTTAATTTGATGAAATTGAATGTCAATTTAAGAAATTGAATGTTAATTTGATGAAATTGAATGTCAATTCGATAAATCGAATGTTAATTTAAAGAAATTGAAAGTGGATTTGATGAAATTACATGTTAATTTGATGAAATTGAATGTCAATTTGATAAATTGAATGTTAATTTGATGAAATTTAATGTCAATTTGGTAAATCGAATGTTAATTTAATGAAATTGAAAGTCGATTTGATGAAATTACATGTTAATTTGATGAAATTGAATGTCAATTTAACAAATTGAATGTTAATTTGATGAAATTGAATGTCAATTTTATAAATCGAATGTTAATTTAATGAAATTGAAAGTCGATTTTATGAAATTACATGTTAATTTGATGAAATTGAATGTCAATTTAATAAATTGAATGTTAATTTGATGAAATTGAATGTCAATTTGATAAATCGAATGTTAATTTAATTAAATTGAAAGTCGATTTGATGAAATTACATGTTAATTTGATGAAATTGATTATTCATTTGATAAATTGAATGTTAATTCGATGAAATTGAATGTGATTTTGATAAACCGAATGTTAATTTAATGAAATTGAAAGTCGATTTGATGAAATTACATGTTAATTTGATGAAATTGAATGTCAATTTAATAAATTGAATGTTAATTTGATGAAATTGAATGTCAATTTGATAAGTCGAATGTTAATTTAATGAAATTGAAAGTCGATTTGATGAAATTACATGTTAATTTGATGAAATTGAATGTTAATTTGATGAAATTGAATGTCAATTTAAGAAATTGAATGTTAATTTGATGAAATTGAATGTCAATTCGATAAATCGAATGTTAATTTAATGAAATTGAAAGTCGATTTGATGAAATTACATGTTAATTTGATGAAATTGAATGTTAATTTGATAAATTGAATGTTAATTTGATAAAATTGAATGTCAATTGGATAAATCGAATGTTAATTTAATGAAATTGAAAATCGATTTGATGAAATTACATGTTAATTTGATGAAATTGAATGTCCATTTAATAAATTGAATGTTAATTTGATGAAATTGAATGTCAATTCGATAAATTGAATATTAATTTAATGAAAATTGAAAGTCGATTTGATGAAATTACATGTTAATTTGATGAAATTGAATGTCAATTTGATAAATTGAATGTTAATTTGATGAAATTGAATGTCAATTTGATAAATTGAATGTTAATTTAATGAAATTGAAAGTCGATTTGATGAAATTACATGTTAATTTGATGAAATTGAATGTCAATTTAACAAATTGAATGTTAATTTGATGAATTTGAATGTCAATTTTATAAATCGATTGTTAATTTAATGAAATTTAAAGTCGATTTGAGGAAATTGCATGTTAATTTGATGAAATTGATTGTTAATTTGATAAAATTGAATTTCAATTTGATAAATCGATTGTTAATTTAATGAAATTGAAAGTCAATTTGATAAATCGAATGTTAATTTAATGAAATTGAAAGTCGATTTGATGAAATTACATGTTAATTTGATGAAATTGAATGTTAATTTGATGAAATTGAATGTCAATTTAATCAATGAAATGTTAATTTGATGAAATTGAATGTCAATTTGATAAATCGAATGTAAATTTAATGAACTTGAAAGTCGATTTGATGAAATTACATGTTACTTTGATGAAATTGAAAGTCCATTTCATAAATTGAATGTTAATTTGATGAAATTGAATGTCAATTTGGTAAATCGAATGTTAATTTAATGAAATTGAAAGTCGATTTGATGAAATTACATGTTAATTTGATGAAATTGAATGTCAATTTGATAAATTTGATTGTTAATTTGATAATTTGTATGTTAATTTGATGAAATTGAGTGTTAATTGAATGAAATTGAAAGTCTATTTGATTAATTTAATGTTAACTAGTTGAATTTGAATGTTAATTTGGTGAATTAAATGCTTATCAGAAAAAATTAAATGTTAATTAGATGAAATTAATTGTTAATTTGGTGTTAATTTGTTAAATTAAATTTTAATTGGTTGAAATTACATGTTAATTTTTTGTTGGTTTGATAAATTATATGTTAATTTAATGAAATTGAATGTCAATTTGATAAATCTGAATGTCAATTTGATAATTTCAATGATAATTTGACGAATTGAGTATTAATTGAATGAAATTGAAAGTTTATTTGATTAATTTAATGTTAAGTAGTTGAATTTGAATGTTAATTTAGTTAATTAAATGCTTATTAGAAAAAACTGAATGTTAATTAGATGATAATTAATTATTAATTTGGTGTTGATTTGATATATTAAATTTTAATTGGTTAAAATTATATGTTAATTTGGAGTTGATTTGATGAAATTACATGTTAATTTGATGAAACTGAATGTCAATTTGATAAATATGAATGTTAATTTGATAGTTTAAATGTTAATTTGATGAATTGTGTGTTAATTGAATGAAATTTAAAGCTTATTTGATTAATTTAATGTTAACTAGTTAATTTTGAATGTTAATTTAGTGAATTAAATGCTTATTAGAAAAAATTGAATGTTAATTAGATGAAATTAAGTGTTATTTTTGTGTTAATTTGACGAATTGAGTATTAATTTGGTTTTAATTTGATAAATTAAATTTTATTTGGATGAAATTACATGTTAATTTGGTGTTGATTTGATGAAATTACATGTTAATTTGATTAAATTGAATTGCTCCCAATCTTGATCGATCCAGTCTTAATTGCTAGTCTTGATCGCAAGAGTGGACTTGATCCCAATCTTGATCGATCCACTCTAGATTGCTAGTCTTGATTGCAAGAGTGCACTTGATCCCAATCTTGATCGATCCAGTCTAGATTGCTAGTCTTGATCGCAAGAGTGCACTTGATCCCAATCTTGATCGCTACTTGATCGCTACTCTTGATCGCAAACTGCACTTTATACCACTCTTGATCGCCACTATTGATCGCTACTCGATCCCGATCGCTACTCAGCTCTTGATCGATCGAATCGTGATTCGATCGCAATTCTTGATCGCTAAAAGCAATTGATCGATCAAAAAAAGTGGTAATATTCACCAAAAAAGTGGTAATATTAACCAAAAAAGTAGTAATTTCAACTTAAACAGTGGTAATCTTAACCAAAAAAGTGGTACTCTTAACCAAAACAGTGGTAATGTTAACCATTAAACTGGTAATATTATCCAAATCAGTGGTACTCTTAACCAAAATAGTGGTAATGTTAACCAAAAAAGTGGTACTATTAACCAAAACGGTGGTAATGTTAGCAAAAAAAGTGGTAATCTTAATCATTTGAATTGTAATTTTAACCAAACAAGTGGTACTCTTAACCAAAAAAGTGTAACCTTAACCAAAAAAAGTTGTAATCTTAACCAAAGAAATGGTAATTTTAACCAAAAAAGTAGTAATTTCAACTTAAACAGTGGTAATGTTAACAAAAAAAGTGGTACTCTTAACCAAAACAGTGGTAATGTTAACCATTAAACTGGTAATATTATCCAAATCAGTGGTACTCTTAACCAAAATAGTGGTAATGTTAACCAAAAAAGTGGTACTATTAACCAAAACAGTGGTAATGTTAGTAAAAAAAGTGGTAATCTTAATCATTTGAATTGTAATTTTAACCAAACAAGTGGTACTCTTAACCAAAAAAGTGTAACCTTAACCAAAAAAAGTTGTAATCTTAACCAAAGAAATGGTAATGTTAACAAAAAAAGTAGTAATGTCAACTTAAACAGTGGTAATGTTAACCAAAAAAGTGGTACTCTTAACCAAAACAGTGGTAATATTAACCATTAAACTGGTAATATTATCCAAATCAGTGGTACTCTTAACCAAAATAGTGGTAATGTTAACAAAAAAAGTGGTACTATTAACCAAAACAATGGTAATTTTAGCAAAAAAAAAGTGGTAATCTTGACAAAAAAAATGGTAATATTTAACCAAAATAGTAGTACTCTTAATCAAAATAGTGGTAATGTTAACAAAAAAGTGGTATTCTTAACCAAAAAAGTTGTAATCTTAAACAAAAAGTGAAATTTTAACCAAAAAAGTGGTAATCTTAACTTAAACAGTGATAATGTTAACCAAAAAAGTGGTACTGTTAACTAAAATAGTGGTAATGTTAACCAAAAAAGTGGTACTCTAAATCAAAACAGTGGTAATATTAACCAAAAAAGTGGTACTCTTAACAAAAAAGTTGTAATCTTAACATAAAAAGTGGTAATGTTAACCCAAAAAGTGTTAATCTTAACTTAAACAGTGGTAATGTTAACCATAAAAGTGGTATTCTTAACCAAAATAGTGGTAATGTTAACAAAAAAAATGGTATCTTAATCAAAATAGTGGTAATATTAACCAAAAATGTGATACTCTTAACCAAAAAAGTTGTAATATTAACCAAAAAAATGGTACTCTTAACCAAAACAGTAGTAATGTTACCAAAAAAGGTCGTAATAATGTTAACAAAAAAAGTGGTACCCTGGTAATTTTAACCAACAAAAGTAGTACTCTTACTATAATCTCAACATTAGTTTTAATAAATGATGATGATTTTATAATCTCTTGAATGGTTCATGCGGATAAAAATAATTCTGCAACTCCATCTTCTTCTTTCTCCTTCTTCTTCGTCTGAGTTTTTTTTTTTTTTTTAATAAATTTACTATAATATTAATCTTTGTTTTAATAAATGATGATTTTATAATCTCTTGAACGATTTATAGGATAAAAACAATTATGCAACGATATTTCTCCTTCTTCTTCCCTATCTGAATTTTTTTTTTTTTTTGATATTTTTTTTTTTTTTTTTATGAAAAGACTATGGCTTAATCTTAGTTTTAATAAATGACGATACTTTTATAATCTGTTGAAGCATTTACAGGATAAAAACAATTCTGCAACTCCATCTTCTTCTTCGGCTGTGTTTTTTTTTTTTTTTTATGAAAGCGTAAGGCTCAGTGGAGTGGGTAGCCGGTAAAAAGTGTTAGATTTGATCAACGGTCAAAATTCTTCGTTATATATCAACCGTTCATTTTATTTTTTCGGTACCGTACCGAAAAGTGAATATCGGTACTGTAGTCGAACCCATACTAGTGACTTGGACGAGTCACCTCATATCAATTATGAGTAAACATAGTGTATGTTAGTCTATTCGAATTACATAGTGCTCACATAATAATCCTATGAGTAGGAACATTTAAGAGTTAAGTACTAAGAAGTATAGGTCTCCTTTTCTCAACTCTTTGAGAAACCATCTTCTTAACTTATGCTCTATGGACTATATCATGTATATTAAAATGAAAAGTCGAAACAAGATAAATAAACTTGCCCTTTTATTTAATTAAGTAATGAATGTTGCCAGTACAATCCCAAAACATCATCTATATGATTAGTCTTAGAGCATATTTAGAAAGGCCTAAAACCAATGTTTGTATCCCCAAGCATCATTTTCAATGGACTGTGCTTTCATTTGGCCTCGGGACTACTCCTTCTTTAATCCAAAAGGCAATAATCAAACTTTGTGATTCTATTCTCACTCATGCTCTTTTCTTTCTTGATGATACCTTGTTGTTCTCTCCTAATATTTTTGCCCATGAGAGGCTGATGCCTCAAATTCATGACCTTGTTTAAAAATATGGGATTATGCTTTTACAAAAAAAAATGATCATCAGTCAATAATCCATTGATTTTCTTGACATGGCCATTTATGATGGTCATTATTCTCTTCAATCTTAAGTGGCCTCCAAATACTTTTTCCTTAATACTTTTTCTGAGTACTATTCTCTTAATAATTTTTCCCGATGTTTTGAAATATGCCAAAATGATCTAGTTGTTTCAGGGCATCGTAAATGACATGGCTGATTTCATTTTGAACTTAGCCCAGTATGCTATTACTCTTTTATTTGCTATGCTAAAAAAAATTCCTTCCCCTTCCCCTTCCCCTTAGCCTGAATCTCAAACTTACCTTGTGTTTCAGCTTAAACAATTACAATCTAAAAGCTACTTTGTGGCGATCAAATCTCATTTATTGACTTTTGTGACTTTCTAGAGCCATCCACTAGTGATTTTGTTGCAGTGTTATCAAAATCGAACCGAACCGGACCAATTGGTTGACCCAAACCCTAAACCTGTCTAGTTCTACAATTAGATCGTTTATGTAGTGGAACCATCTTAGAACTGATAAATCGGCCGATTTGAATTAAAACCATTCAAACTGGGCATGTGGCCTAAAACTTGGTGGTTTGAATATATTCCTATAAAAATCAAAATATGGGGCAATTTTTCCCTAAAGGTTCAATATTTTCTCTTTTCTCGATCTCCAACCGTTGTAGTTGGTTTCTTCTCAGCCTCGGGTGATCTCGGTCGATCTCTCTCCAGGTTTCTCTCTCTCTCCCCCTCTCTCTTCTTACTGTGTGGGAACAGAACATGCGCAAATGACTGCTGAGTGATGAGGGAATTTCTCACTCTCTCTATCTTAGGTTATCTGGCAGTCAGGAGTCGATTCTCTCTCTCTGTCTTCACTCTTCCATCTTCCATGTCCTTGAACAAGTCCAAGCACCGAAGCAGGCAACAACTAGACCACCCAGATTAGGTCATTTCTCTCTCTCTTTCTCTCTCTCTCTCTCTCTCTCTCTCTCTCTCTATGGGAGTTACGAGTGAACCTCTTTCCCGTAATTTTCTATCACAATTACAAAGTAAAAAAGCATCCTCAGATGCCTAATTTCCAAAATCCAACTTTGAGTTCAAATTAGAGAAGACCTGGCATGAGACAGATTTTGGAACAAAGAAGCTTGGTGGGGCAAGGAAAATTTGTCATCAGTGAGAAAATGATTGAGCAATTGATAGTTGACAATCAAACTCATTTTTCCCTGAACTATTCAGTTCTTTTGTTGACATAGAATGCTTCACAAGCCCATGGAGAAGTAGTTTGTTGGATTGACATCTTCAATTTTTTTTAAGGCAAGCTAGGTTCTCTTAGGTTCTTGCAGTAACTCTATGCGCCAGTTCATCCACTTAATGAGTGTCTTTCTCTGTCTGTAGAGAAGCAAATGGATTAGAAGCTGCCACGAGGTCCCTAAGGACAAGGGGACAAGTGAATCATCGTCTTTGGGAGAAAACAACCCTCTACCATCTATTAAGGACTAAAAGATTTGGTTAAGAATTTTGTATGACTTTTTGTATATGAAGTTTCAATGTTTTGAGCCTTGAGAGTGGTAAAGGCTTCAACCAAATACAAATTTCGAATATGAGTCTAAGGAAGGGAATGACTGCAATATTAAAGACCTTCAAGTGTCTATCGAAGGTTGCTACAACTTTAATAATGTATCACCCAAGTGTAGGTTGTTGCGAAGTAATATAATACTCAGAAGTTTGAGGTTGAACCATATGGAATTGTGAAAACTCAGAACACAAAGCAAAATAAAAGAACAACTCTTTTAAAGTTGTTGTAGGAATTTGTTTGTTCAAAAGAACAAAATTTGTTTGTTTTAAAATCAGAAATTTGAAATACTAAAGTATTGGAGATACCCTTTCAATTCCACATGGTAACTATTAATGATTCAATTTTCGAACTCAATTGAGGAGTGATTCTAATCGAAATATTTAACGGGGATAATATTCAAAACAACAAATGTATAGTCAATGGATTATCTGAATAAACATAAAAATTTTATTATAGATTAGAAGCATTCACTGTGCTCGGAGTCTACGATAAATTAAACTTTCTAACAGGTAAACCCTATTTTATTGCAAATAATAAATCAACTATTTTATGAAATATTCCGATTAATTAATTCAGGAATGAAATAACTAGTTATTTGACTCGAAGAAAATCTCAAGCATTCGATGTACATGGCATATCAAATCAAGAATTACTAAAAGGAAAAAATTAAATCAAAAGAATAAATCATTCATAAAAAATATTGGATCAAGAATAAATATCTTGCTCCATTGAAAGTATCTCCCCTAACATTAGTTGAGCTTTTACCAATCCATAAGAAAAATACACAAAAAACTAGAAAAGAAAAGGCAGGGAAAAAAATGCTCTCTCAACAAGTAAGAGCCTTTATTTATAATAAATTCTAGGTATAGGTAGGAGTTCTAGGGTTGATTTGCGAGAAATCCCATTCCAAAAAGAAGTCATTTTAGGTCAAATCCCGTGCATCACAACTTGGGGGCTTGGGTACCATATCTGCCCAGATTTTGAGCTCCATTTTTCATATTTAGAAGTCGATTCATAAATTTTTTATGAAATACACTTTTGTAACTCTTGAAGTCTTATTTTCAGCCGTAAAATCAGGTTAATTGGACATTAGCGTAAAAAATTATGACCAAAATACTGAAGACGTGTCAAAACCTTATCTTCTAGAATAATTTTCTAATCCAACTCTAAATGAGTTTTCTACTAACTTGGACTCTCATAAGGATTAAATTATTGCATTATCTTTAAATCTTCATATCTTAATCTTTACTCTTCAATCCTTATCAACTGTGATTCTTCCTCTAGTGTTTGCTTCACTTATCTTATCATTTATTACTTTAAAATCAATCAAATTGCCTGTAAAATAAATCAAACAACTAGAAAAAGTATCAAATTATAAAATCAAGAAATCTAACACATTTAATCACAAATAATATGTAGTTAACCAAATATTAAATATAATAAAATAACACTTTTGATGGTTAATCAAAGGTACGCTAAGTTATGCAAGAGGTTAAATCTAATAAGAAGATATTTTCCTGGAAGGGAAGAGCCAAGAACCCTATGTTTGAGAGTTAGGTTAGGTAAAAGACAGATCAGAATTGGTTTACTGATTTTGTCAATGACAAACTTTTCCCCATTTGTAGCCTGAAAATTTTGATAGAAGGGTTCCCAATATGAACTAGTAAGTAGGGATGCATTAATGGTAGAAGTAAAGGCTCCAGTATTAAAGAAAGCAATGATAGAAAGAGGACGATTATAGTAGTCAAGAAAAATTTGGACTCGAGTTAAAGGGTAAGGCTGATTCATCAGGATAGGCTCAACAGAGGGTTGAGCCATAAAAAGATCTTCACAATAAGTGGTTTCACTATCAGAATACGCAACGGTAAAGATTGACTTAAGAAAATGGTCATCGTCAAGACAAAAGAGGGATTCAATATCAGATTCTCCAAGGGTAGAATCTATGGACATCAGTTGGTGAAGAAACTTATCTTTGTCACCTGTAG
Organism: Ilex aquifolium; assembly: GCA_951799425.1. Taxonomy (NCBI): domain Eukaryota; kingdom Viridiplantae; phylum Streptophyta; class Magnoliopsida; order Aquifoliales; family Aquifoliaceae; genus Ilex; species Ilex aquifolium. Next base: position 24,876,260 of record OX637405.1, read on the forward strand.
GGGACAATTTTTTTTGGCAAAATGTCCCTTTTCTTTGCAAAGATAATAACGATAAGTGGTTTTGCCTTGGAATATTGTTTTTCGAAGAAATCTCGACTTCTTGCAAAAAGGGGTGTGAGCACCCTTTGGAAGCTACGTGTATTAAAGTGATTTCTTTTTGCGCTTTCATTCACATTTGGAATCAGAAGGACATTTAAACTTTAGGTCGTTGCTGGTGCAGGTAGATCCAAGTTTCTTTCTAGTTTGCTCAATTCTTATGAGAAACTTTCACTGATTGCAAAATTTTTCAAGAGCAATAACTGAATAATGAAAAAGTTCACCAAGAGAGGTAGTATGCAAGGTGATTCCTTTTTTAATGTCAAGAATCTTGGAGATTTCATTACCAATGAGATTATAATAGAGTTGAAAAAAGGCTTGCTTTAGATTGACATAATTCGTGCCATTGAGAATATAATATCGTTTGGACATGCGGTCATAATGTTTCTCTAAATTTTTTCTCTGAAAAGAATATCATTTCATTTGTAACTATTATTCACGAGTTTGGATGGCATAGTGGCTAGGAGTACCCAAAAATTCACTATACAGGAAATTCATGAATTCTTGAACGGAAGTACTTGACACAATTGAAGTTGGCGATATTCTTGTAGAGAAATCCACCAATCCTGAAGACGCCCTTGAAGGCGAGCCACAAAGCGTTCAATAACTAGCTATAATGTCATGGTTGGATGTTGAAGTTCAGTTGTGAACCAAGAAACATTTCAAAGAACTGCTATCGCCATTTAGAAGGAGGAACATCATAAAGGTAAAATACTTCTTGATATCAGATGGAATAGATAGATGTGGGAGATCAACCTCAGTGGGTGAATTTGGGGGGTGACCAACTACGAGTTCATCAGGGTTAATCATGAGAATAGAATCAATAGAGGCAGATTTTCCAAAATGATTAAGAGAGTCATCAGAGTTAGAGGATTCATTAAAGTAAGACTAGGAGCAAATACGAAGCAAGGAAGAGCTTGAGGGAGCCATAGTTTTCAGTAAAGAGCCATTAGGATTTGGTATGTAAATAGGGAGAACATCTGCAGAAGGAGGTCGATAAGAAGCTCTGACATGATGGTCAAGTGGTAGTGGCGTGGTTGTTAGAAGAGGTCAAAGAGATGATTTTTTGTTCTTGGAAAAATATACTGAAGAAGATGGTCCAAAAGGTGTTTGTGTGTGACGCCCCTAAAATTGGGTGTCCTTTATTAACCCGTTGATTATCCATCAACCCACAAAAATACCCATGATTGCCGCATAACATAGCACCATGTCAAAACATCCCCTTTATCGGGATCACAACCACTCAAAGTTTGAGCAGAGTCTCCTCTGTACCGGGCTCTCCCAAACGTACAACCTGTATACCATTCAACCACATGACCCATCTGAGGTCCAATATATCACAATTTATACTTCATTATTGTCTATTTACATCATTTGAATAAAAAGACTTAAAGCCCGAAAGCATGACAAAACATTCTTAAAAATTGAGATTTTTGGAAACCTACTGGTAGGTTCGTCATCGTTCTACCAGTAGGTTTGCCTACTGGAAAAGTTCTACTAGTAGAAGTATTCGACGTTCTACCAGTAGGTTTTGCCAGTTTTTCTACGATTCATTCCATTTTCAATTTCAATCCATTCCAAACTTATACAGCCTCATACCAAATTCATATAACATCAATTTTAAGCAAAATACAGTTAATATGAGTTCACATTACAATCTTTTCCAATATTATATGTCCAAAATTAAATAACATATTAGTTTTACAAAATATGAATCAAAAGCCACATCTCAGCTTTTCTTCAACCATGAGGGTCAGATTGAGAGCCGTCCGCCGTCCGCCGTCCGCCGTCGCATATCCCGCACCTGAAATGTTGTCCCCATAAGGGCGAGCCACGCTCAATAGGGTATCTCCTAAAGAGGCTACTCTCCAACCTAGATGCATATGAAATGTTCGCATGCACAATTCAACAAGCAACATACATTTCAATCAAGAATATGAAATTCAATGATAGGAATTTCTATCCTTCTCCTTTTCTTTTGTACACTGTAAGTCACCACCCCACACCACTTGAATCTCTATCCCACATATTACAACACTCCGACGACTCTCTCCCCCTTCTTTTTGTTCCCTAAAATAGCTCATAGCACACACACACATCACACACACATACACTCTCTTCTTCTAAACTCCTCACAGTAAACACATAGCACCGCGACCACGATACCCTGTCACTCTTTGCCTTCACCCCCTTCATTTAATCAACACACACCAGCTGTTTGATTGTTTGTTTCATAAAAAATACACGATATTACTTAGCTATATTTGTCCAATATATCCAGTATATGGCTATTTTGTAGTTTGATGAATTTCAGTGATTGTTAATGGGGGGATCAAATTGTGTTGTGTTTAATGGAGCAAAAAAAGGACATCAAATGTGGGGAATGCATGGGGAACACTTCCCAGGCAGCGTTTTCAGGTACTAAGTTTTTAGTGTCCAGTTCTCCTTTCATTTTTCTCTCTATTTGATTACACAAGTTTTCCAATAAAAGCTCAATACGGTCATCCAATCAATATCTGTGAAGGAATCTATATATACATTTTTGTTGAGTTTCATAAGAGATGGCTGGTGATTTTTTTTGTGGATGGTAATCAATGGCGTGTGGTAATTATTTGGTGAAAACTATGTGAAAATTGATCCCATTTTATGAAGTTTGTAAATACTCTTGAGTGAGTGAGTGTATGTGAGAGAGAGAGAGAGAGGTTGTCTACTCATGGGTATGCAACATGACTATTTTTAGTCTTTTTTTCTTGTCATTTCATATGCAAGGGAAGTTTTAAAAATTGCTTACTTTCTTTTATCTCTCTTCATCTTTAAAATTGTTTTGTTGTGTTTTACTTCTAAAAGCCCTAGAAATCACTCTTCCAAATTGCATTTTTTCGTTTGCAAGTGCAGTTGTGTGTGGATTATGATTATAATTATAATAGTGATTGGGGTCATATAATTAATAATTGGTTAATTTTTTAATTCTCTGTGTTGTTGTGAATGTAGATGAATAGAGGATCAAAAATTTGGTTGACAATGCATTTGGAGCTACTTTGAGCTGCAAAATGGCATGGATGAGGTTGTCTGCTTATTAGTATTAAACATGACACTATTTAGTCTTTCTTTCTTCCGCCATGTCATAAGCAAGGGAAGTTCTAAAAATTGCTTACTTTTTTCATTTCTCTTCTTTTGAATTTTTTTTTTTTTTTTTTGCTTCAATTCTTCAAAAGCCCTAAAAATCACTCTTTAAATCATCTTTTTTCATTTTCAAGTGAAATTGTACATTGATTATGACTATAATAGCGAATGAGGTCATGTAATTGGCTAATTTTTTTTATTCTTTGTGTTGTTGTGAATGTAGATGAATACAGGGTCGAAAATTTGGTTGACAATGCATTTGAAGGTACTTTGAGAGACAAATAGCTAGGGATGCTTTGGTTTCAAAAGGAGAGGAAATTGGATTTCTAGCTCTTGGGATAATTTTTCATTGTGGGAGCACTTGGTATAGTAAGATTGGAAAGTGATTCACAACTACAATTTTTCTCAGTCACGTGCTATATCCTTTCAGCTCATTTATTGGTATTTTTTTTCTATATATTAATGCTCGAATTATATGGGAGTAGTCTAATTTTGATCTCGAGTTTGAATCGAATTTCACTCATTACATTATGCTACTTCTTTTTAGAGCCGGTTAAATCAATTGTTGTCCATTACAAAATAATGACTACATTTATGTTAGATTCCTATTTATGTATTGATTAGTAAGGGATACTATGTTATGTGGGATTGCCGCAATAATAAAGGAAATAAATTAAAGAGTTTGAAATGAATTAGCATTAAAAAGAATTAGCTAATTTAATAACAACTCATAGTCAACTTACTTTCCTTGCTGACTTAACGGGAAATTAGATAAGCCATCATGGTGTTTGTAGTTTTGGGATACATGATAATTGGTATTTCTTTTGGCCATTGGTCTCAATCTTTGGTATTTTTATTCAATAATAACTAAAATCGTTGTTAGAGAAAGATATTTAGGTCTAAGTGAATGTATTTTTATTCTAAAATTAGTGTCTACGTTGACAATTCGTAGAATTATTATTTTTACTCTTTGACAAAGTCGTCGAATCAGCTATTACATAACAAAGGCATAGGATGATGAGTTTCTTATTTATTTTAACTCACTCTCTATATGCCCAAAACCAATCCGAACCTCACTCATAAATTCAAGCCCCCTGCGACTAATCTTAGCCGTTGACTACAATGAATGACTCAATGTGCACTACTAATATCTTGGTTTTTCTTTTTTCTTAATCATTTTGGTTTTATTCCTCCCTCTGTTCAACGGTCTTAATTTGTTAATGCTACCCAAGGCTGCAGCTTTCTCTCTGCCTCGCCAAGAGTGTCCCACACCTTTGCTACCCGTAAAATCTCTTCTGTAAATAGACTTTGTTGTAAGGCTGAATTTTTTTTCATATTGTTACCTAAAGAGAAACCACACTCCATGTTATATAGGACACTCATACATGGGTCTAACAAAACTAATTTTCAAGAAATTAACATAACTTACTGTTTGTTCCTAATTTTCAAGAAAGACAAGTTGTTGTATAGCTTGCTTTTGCGTTTTGATTTGAAGTTATTCCTAATGAGTTTTGTGTTTGAGGTGGTGGTTTTGAGAGAAATGGGTAGTGATGGTGTTGATCCTTCTTCTGCTTACTTTCTCAGTCGTGTTTTACTAGTCACCTTCATATGTGTATGTATAAGATTTTGGAGCACTACTCAGATGTACTTATTTATATTTATTGTTATTGTGTTGTCAATAAATACCCAATTTCTCTCTATAGTCGTGTGCACATATTTAAAGAGTTATTCATGTTTAATAATCATATCTATTGTGGAATTTTTCCAATAAATTTTATTTTAATCTAATTTTTTTAATGGGAACTTTGCATGTTTGATTTATATTTTTTTAGCGATATTTTTGATTTTACACAGTACTTTTAGGTACGGGTATTCTTAATTATTCTTATTTGTTGAAGTTTTGTTTTTAATCCAGCTTATAAGTTGTAAGTGAAATGTTTTCGTATGTTTGAATTATTATGTTACAGTAGTTGGTAAATATTGGTATTACAGGCATGAGTAGCATTATTGATTTAAGTTTTGTCTCTTTAAATAAAAGGTCGATTGTATAAATTGTTGATATTGTTCAAGGGTCATATTTTTAGAATGAAATATGTTAAAATTGATTGGTTAATTTTCTCAGTTTTTTTATTGGTATTTTTTATGTTGTACGGTGCATTTTCTGTTATGGACAATTGCTTTGCAAATTTTTTTCGAGTAACATAGTGCCTTCTGGCACTGACAATTACTAGTATATATACATATATTACAACATTGTATATTAGAATAGCATGGTTCAAAGAGTTAAAAAGAACAATGAATGGCATGGTTCAAAGATTTAGAACTAACTATGAAGTAGCATAGATACTTGATTCCTACAACTAAAGGCGAGAGCCTCACATCAAAGCATGTACCTGAATCAATAGTTATACCCACTTATCTAATAATGCAACATACATAGAGAATGATGACAAGAAAGGTCATACCACGTAATTGTGAGTACAATGGTGATTAGTGGAGAAGCGAATATAGTCTTCATCGTCTGCTTCGAACGATGGTTGCTTTGATCATCATGGTTGTACTTGTCGTTGAGATGAATGTTAGATTGCATGTCTTTGTCGATATTAGCTTGACAAGTCACATAGTTGGTTCATTGCCAAGGAAGCAGTTTAGGTTGGGAAGGGTATGGTTTTGATTCCATTTTGTTAATGTGACTTTCTTTGTGTCAATTCGATTCTCTTCTTTGGATCTCTTTGTCGGTGTCTCACTAAAGAAAACTAACAAACGACGACATTGAAGATGCGAGACAAGGAAAAGTCTTGTAGCTGAAATAAATAAGATGTTTGGAATGCCATTAGACTTCTGACAACATGGTAAGTGTCTTACCATCTGTTATTGATCTGGCCTACATATTTGGATAGTGAAACTGTTGTGACAATCCAATTGATGGTAGTAAGTACAACTACATATGAAACATCACTGATTTGGTCAGTTTTTATAATATTGTGTAAAGTAAAACATTACAAAATAAAAGTAGGATAAAAAATAGAAAACAAGAAGAAACTCAACAAATGGTGGAAGGTGAACTATATAATGTTGCCCTGAAGGGTTCACACATAATACAATTTATTCAAGAAATAGAACAAAATCTCAACGTATACACTTTAAAACCATCAAATTGAACACTGAACCAAAAAGAAAAGACCAGGAAATCGGAAAAACAAGATCACAATATACTGGAGTCAAGGATAAGTAAGAGTCAAGTTATGGTAGGGAGCTGGGAGTGCACTGAATTGGGCAGAAATCTAAGGGGCCTACTGCATAAATCAGAGCCTCATAATTCTTTCAATATAATCTGTCTTCATAACAAAGCAAGGATCATTGATTCCATTGGACTCTTCTAATCCAGAATTATGCCCGGCTTGCAGCACTATGAAAGCATTGAATTCAAGTTATCTCTAAACTGAAAATTGCTTCACAGTCAATTGCTACTCCTAGTCATTAATGAGACTCTTAAATTATGCACATACTTTTCATTGCTGATCTGCTCTGTTTTCCTCATCCTGATGTGTTTCTGGTTGTTCACCTGAGGAACACTCCTGGGTGGCCACGTTTCCGTTACTTTTCCATGTATTTCTTATCTTTGTTGTCCTCATCATTGGAAACTTTCTCAGTAGACTTCTTAATGCACAAAGAAATTGGATGAATCTAGAATGCTTTTTAAAAAGATCTTGTAGATATCCCTCCTTAAGTTTCTTCACTTGATCTTTTTACCTTCTTTTTTTTGAAGGCATTGAGTGATATGAGTAGCCCTATCAAGGGTCTTGTAAGATCTGTTGGTGACAATGAAGGTACAGTAGCCCTAGAATCCCAGGCATAATATCAATCAACTTGTTGGCAACATAGTAGAAACCTATATCAGCAACATTAGTCAGAGCTTCCATGGGGCCAAATCTCGCAATGACACTAAGATTGTTCACCTGATCTTCAAAAGAAAACCATAATGAGCAATTGACTATAATAGACTTATGTATTGTGACACTGTGATGAACACCACTGACAGTTGTTTTAGACAAGATTACTCACCAGCCTTAACCTTCTTAATTCAAGGGTCAATAAAGAGCTCAGGTTGGTCATTAACCTTGCTCCTGTCAATCAACCTCTCAAAGAGAATTTCTTCTAAAGTTGATAATTTGATTAGGAGGACGACGGTTAATCAAAAAATGTCAATGCTCTTCTTTTTCAAAATTTTTTTTTTTCTGTCAGCAAAAACTATGTTGTTCTCAAAACATCAGACATAAATACGATTAACCTTAGAAGAAGAAATCTAGACAATAAGGGTATTTTACAGCGCTATCAAACCTCACCTAAATCAACCCTCCAACATATCAGAGGGTGAAATATATGTGAACCTTGCGTGGCTATTAAATAAAAGGAACTGTGCTAATAGTTACTGCCTCTTTAGATTGCATCATGGACTTGAAGTACACAAGTTCACAGATCAAAAATCCAACCAAACAAAGAATTTAAGCCCCCAAAGCAAGCATCTTCCATTTTGTATTTGTACACACTGACAAAAGGAAGGATCCAATCATAATCCAAAGTAAAACTAAATGGCAGCTTCTTTCTTTTGCTTTTAATAGGCAAAAGGCAAGAATTACGCATCTAATGTGGAACACAAAGAAAAATACATAGGATAGATGCAAATGAATTCTAAAGAACGCAAGGAAAGATAGCAAATTACAGACTTTGGAAATTCCTCACAAGATGATGAACATACAACCATTACTCTTGACAATTAGTACATATGAATTTTAGCTTTCACTTTTGGAAGTGCTTGTAAAAAGTTCATCTAAAATATGACCTTGAACATATAAAATTCAATACGCTTGAACCAATTGTCTATAACATTTCTATATATCGAACCAATAATCTGACATTAAAACACCAGATTCAAAACACAATCAGCAAGAATAACAGAAATCCAATACTTATCTATGTATGATCACGAATCTCCAAAATTCCAAATGTTATTATCACGACAAGAAAAAAAATGAATAGATCATCAAGTAATTGATTGACATACCAAGGTCCTAAACTTGGGAACTTATATTGTTCTATTGAACTGTTTCCACATTAAACCCAATTGCTGCATCACAAGAAATGCACATGAATCAATCCACAAAATTACAAGAAATTCAAAATGCAACAATAATGAGTACACCCTACTTCAAAACTGTGGTAAATTTAGGGCAATAACTTCTAATTATGTTAAGCCTTATACACGAATCTGGATGAAAACTTCTGATACCAACTTTAGTTTTCTGTTTCCATTCCCTTTTGCAATTTTTCCCCACCAGCGAAATGGAAAATATATAAAAATAGACCAGAGAAAGAGTACCAACTTGGAATAGTGGAGACAACTTCTCCCATCTGAAGCCGGTCTGAGCAAACCCAAATCAGGACATTAGAATGAAAAATTACAATCTTTAATGTTCCACACCGAAACCGAAAAACAAAGAAATCCAAATAAGAAACTCATAGAGAATAGTGGTTTTTCTGGCATTCTACAACAATCTTGTAAACACAAGTGGAACCTGCAACAATCTTGTAAACACAAGTGGAGCCTGCAACAATATCCACCACTTTCTCAAATCCATGTTCACCCATCCCATCACCATGTTCCACAGTCACACTATCCTTTTAATATAGGGAATATCTTTCACACAATAGTGTCACTAAATTGAATGTCCATGCCCTTGGCTCAGGTTGTAAAAGGATGAGGTTCAGAGGACTTAAGTCCTCCCGAGCAATTCTTGCCTATATGGGATATAATAAACGAAGTGTCACAATCACAAAATGTTTGGTTAAAGCAACTAATGAAAAGAAAATATGGCCAAAATTTAGCCATTCCTTGGAAATTTCAAAATTTAATGATGTCAGTCACCATAAGCAAACCAGCCAAGCCTCAATGGCACTGAGAAAACATGTAAGCAATAAATCCACAAGCATTGGATTTAACTTGGAGCTGTATTTATTTATTTATTTTGGTGGAACCTCGACGGTGCGAGGGAGATTTATTGAGTAAAAATTAAATTATACCTAGCCAGGGGAACGTATGTACCTTACCTCTCGATGCAATCTAATTACACAGAACAAAAGGAGAGCAAAATGCATGATTAATACATAATAAGTGAAATAAAATAAACCCTAATCATGCTGCTCCTAAAATAATATGGTCAGCTGAAAAGTGCAACTTTAGTATGGGCTGCAATAATGCAATAGCTGCGAGAGTTAGCTGAAAAAGTAGCTGAGCATATGACAACATCTAAAATACTCCATCCGTTCCTAAATATCTGTCGTTTAAGGTTTTTGCACAGGGATTAAGGAAGCTATTAAATAACTCTAATATGAGTAAAAAATAATTGCACAAGACTAAAATACCCTTATTCAATACGTATTGGGAAGAAAAAGAATATGAAAGGCACTTAGCCTACACCTAATCTAATACATTGAAGAGTTAAGGGTAAATTTGGAAGAAAAAATATTAATTGTGTTTTTGTTTCATTAAACGACAGATATTATGGAACAAAAAAAATTGAGTAAAACGACAGATATTTAGGAACGGAGGGAGTAGCTAATGGCCTGAGCTAAGAGAGGTGACTGAGCTGTGGGGGTCCAGCCGAGAGGAGGAATGGTCTGATAAGCCTTGAGCTGTGAACTGTAGTTGATAAGGACAGACGAAAAGGCATCAGATAAGGTAGCCTCCTTATAGATAAGTCAGTTGAAAAGATTGACTTCGAAAGATGCACCGAATGAAATGAAACCCTACTCTTCTGATAAGTCAAATGACTCCTCATCTGATATGAGGAGACAAAAAGACTAACACGTTTAGTCTTCAGAGAGGAATTTTCCTTTTGATCCAGACTAGTTGATGCACACGTGCGTTGCACGTGAATTATTTTGAACGATAAATGAAATTACACTCTACAATTCCAACCTAAGGGACACTTTCAAATATCCAACTTCTCTAATAATGTTTTACATTGCTTGCATTCTCTTACCAAAGAAATATAATACCAAAAAACACCCATTAATAAATTTGAATGACTTGAAGTCTCAACGTAAAATAATGAATAGCAATTTGAATGACTTGAAGTCTCAACTTAAAATAACGAATAGCTTTGGACCTATCAAAAAAAGAATGAATTTGATGGCATAATCGAATCACATACTCACATTTAGCATAAAAATACAAAGTCCTTGTTGGTAGCCTGATGGAACAAGATAATATTGTAATACACTCAATTGTTTAATACTGATAACACTGATCTATGCTTGAGGACCATCAACTTCCATTACTTTGACATAAAAGTGTGTTCCCTAGCTAGAAACAATGTTACCAACATAGAATCTGTCTAAAATAGAAAAATATCACAAGCCCAACAAAAGGTAAATTGTTAGCCCCCCAACAACATAACAATAGTACGTTGTTTTGCTTGATGTGTGAGTCCCAATAGCATAACAATTCAATACTTACTCAGTTATCACCCTTGGCTAGGACCTAAAATGAAATAAAAGGTAAATTGTTTTTGAACCGAAAATATGTGTACGTAATTACATTCATAATTAAAGAAATTAGAAACATAACAAAAGGCCTTTTGGATACATACGATGATTTCGGATCTACTCATTCAGCAGATCCTATGGGGTGTGCCACTAATCAAAATTACACAACTTTAGTCAAACTGCAAAAAAAAAAAAAAAAAGGACCAGTCATTGCACATGTAATGAAGGGACATCATCTATCTGTAATCACAATCACAACGGTTATTGATCCTGAGTTAACATACAATTGTTGTCATACAAGGTTTCGCACACTTGTTTTGATGTCAGCAATATTTTTTCAGAAATTTAATACCTCAAGAACTTGCCTAGGACATAACTGCATAATCAGTTGAACAAACCAATGATACGCTTGAATGTGAAGGAATTAAATAATATACTCGGAACACAAGTTAATTTATTTTGTGAAATACAAGTTAATTCATTTTGTTTGAACTATTAATAGTTAATATCTCCATTTCTCCAAAAATACAGAATAAAGAATCAACCTAACTAATAATTGTGTAATTTTCAAAAATTATGGATTTCGTGAAATTGAGAAAAAACACTCTAAGCATCGGTAGAAATCTTTTCCTATGGAAGTACTAAGCATTTATATGTAGATCAATAGAAGGACTGTATAATAGCTCGACAATGATCGTTTCATATCACAGACAACTAATATAGACATTTTTACAAGTTATCATTTATCAAAGATAAAATAAAAATGGGTATATACCAACAAAAGACAAAAAAAAAACCTGTTGACTACACCTCCAAATTTTACAAGCACTTAATATGGTTATAGACTCCAGACCACAAACCCAAACAAATTATCCAGAGAAAATTCTATTTTGTATATAAAGTTTTTGCCAATAGATAAAATAGAGAGAATATGTGGATTTCATCTCTTAAAGTCTCAAGGCGAAAAAAAAAATTGATGTGAACTATGTACAAAGTACAGAAGTCAAGGGATTTAAACATTACTGGTCCACTTTTCCTCTGGCCTTGTTAATAATCAGCTCATACAAACTGTGTTGCTGAAATTCCATTAACCACAACAAAAAAAAAAACATAAACTTGCAAGTTACCGCACATCAACCATTAAGGATTAAAAATGTAAATGAAGAGGGACTATAAGATTATCTTACATGAGGAATGATAAGATTTTCTTCACATAAAGCAAATTCTCCATTGAAGTTGTCCGGATCTCACGAAACGCAGGTGCAAGTTGCTGCTGGACAGCCCGAACAAACTCTCATATGGAATCGTTTTTACTAACCTGAGATACTAAACCTGCAGAATTGCGAAGACAAAAAGGTTAGAAAGAATAAATAAAAAAATACTACAAACACAAAGAAGAGAGAGAGACTAACAAGACACCACAAATATGACCATTTTCCTTGGATCACTAACCTATGGCCATCCCAGTAGCTGTAAGTGATTTCAAGAGGCTCATCCGAAAACTTATAGCAACATAAAATTAGAACCTAAGTAAACATCACCAATTAAACACTTTTTAATTAAACACTCCGTCCAAGAAGTATCATTGGGACTGCAGGGAACAAGAATTTTGAAGTCAGTGGAACCAACAAGAAACCACAATTACTCACAAAGCACGCCGCATATATATATATATGTCCTCGTTTAGTGCAGTCCCAACTTTCTAAAGGTTCTGTTTAAGACAAACAATCATCATCATTAACAAAGCCAAGTTTAATTAGAATGGTCCACAAAAGTTGGAAACTTCATAAGGTATTATGACATTTGCTCTTAAGAACAAGGCAAAAAAAAAAATTATTGTGAATTGCTAAAAAGAGTTGCGCCTAAGTTGATAACAGATAGAAAAACAACCAGAAAAATATGTCATCATCGTTTTAACAGAACAGAAGGTAAAAATCCAAATAAATTGCATCGGCAAGTTTACGTCATAGTTGGAGATGAAGTAGAGATCAATTAAACAAAAACAAATGTGGAAACAGTTGGAAATAAAGTAGAGATCAATAAAACAAAAACAAATGCTTTTCACAGTTGATACTTGACAGTAAACACGATGTATCTATATAAGAAACCCTAAAAAGAAATAATTGTTACCTGTGATTTGTCTTGCCTTGTGGAGCTAGCCTTAAGAGAAACAACGCAACCCTCTGACGGAGATATGTAATCATTTGGGTCCCCGAGTCTCAACATGGCCGAGAATTTTTGCGTTTATGTGTAAAGGATAAATACAATAGTTGATTCCGACAGGGTCGATTTTGATAGTGAAATGTTGAAATTGTTGGGTATTAACAACTATGGAGATTTTTGAAATCGATGAGAGAATATCGTAGTCGTAATAAGGTTATTCAGGATGATAGGAGGCAGTGGAGAACTGAAGGGCTCAGATGGAGAAGGTGAACAGCGGGTTGTTAATGGATGATTTGTCAGTTCACAGGGGAAAGGGAGAGAGTGAGTAACTGATGGAAATGGATGGTTTCCGTCGAGGTGCTGGGCAATTTTGAAGAGAGAGAGAGAGACTGACGGTTGGGAAAAGGAGAGAGACAGAGAGGCAAAAAGACGGGTGAGAATCGTGAAGACATAGGGGAAAGAGAGAGAGACACGACTGGAAAGGGAGAGAATGAGAAAGAGGTAATTAGGGTTTGGCAGCCATTTAATATGATGGATATGAAGGACATAGTGACATTTTTGGAGGGTAAAGATGAAAAAAAATGTTTTTCATGTATCCTATTTTTTAAAGTAGTATAGATAGATAGAGTTCTGAATGTTCTAGTCCCTGTGTTTCCTTGAGAGAGAAATGTAAGAAATTTTAATGATTCGTATATGAAATTTAGAACACCTAAAATTACAAGATACATATTCTAAATTCAAGATTTAGAACATACCTGTATGAGCCATGATATTCGATCTACTGGTTTCCTTCGCGGAAGGGTAAGGTCTTTCTCTCCTTCTTCAAAGCAATAGGCGGCTCTCAATGGGACAAACCAATTTAGGGTTATGAAGTGGAGAGGGGACCTAGCCTGTATTTATAATGAAATCTAATGGGCTCTCCCATTACGGGCCACAATTAGATTAAGGCCTACACTTAACCGCCTCAACCACATCAATTAAAAGATGTACATAAGCCCATCAAAATAGATCACTTAATAATATTGGGCTCATCTCATTGGACCATAAATTCAGCCCGTTTTTTACAAACTAAAAATTAACTATCAATTAATGGAAGTCCAATATAGGAAAAATTCCAACATTCTCCCACTTGGACAATATTAATTGTAGTCATTTAAAAATAAATAAAATAAAATATATTTTTGAAAAATGACTCTCGGGCTAATTAAACAAAACTCAATGTGGCCACAAAAAAAAAAATAATATGGTCCTAAGACAACATCTCAAACACGACCCGGTCCAATAAAACTACTATTTTCGAACCATGGCAGTCTTTACATCCTTTATTGACATAGGATCAATCCATGATTACAAAAAATAATAATTCTATTGACATGGATCAAGATGTGGTAGTGTAGCAAGAAAATAACATCTCAATATTTGATCTGATAAACATGTTATTTTCATTGTCAGTCCTCCAAATGATTTCTCTTTAACAAAATGTTTCAACAATAAGCTAGAGAAATCCGTTAGCTTCAACAATAAGCTAGTATGTCTCCAAACTTAAAATCACAAGATTTTCTCAAATGGTGTAATCAGAGACATGCTCAATTGACAAAACAGTCATACTTAAGACATACACCAAGTCTTAAGATTTTGTGTAAAATGACGTGTCATAAATGTGCACACATATAACATAGCAATAACATCATGCTAACAATAAAGATAATCATCCAAATATTTACTATTCATCAAATAGATATATCTCAACCATAATGAGTATCAAATATCACATATAGAATTAAATCAATACTTAAGTTCTTAACACATAAATAAACTCCCATTAACCAAGTACATCAAAAGACCCCAAAATGACCATGTTTTCAACATGTTTCTTAACAATTACAGGTCTCAGTCCCTTGGTTAAAGGATCAGCAAACATTGATTCTGTATCAATATGTTCAATCACTATGTCACATTTCTTTACAAGATCCCTAACAGAAAGATATTTAATTTCCATATATTTAGACCTACTAGAATGTTTGTTGTTCTGTGAGAAGAACACAGCTGCACTATTATCACAATAAATTGTTAGTGGTCTAGAGATGGAATCAACATAAGTCCTGAAATAAAATTCCTTAGCCATATAGCTTGTGTTACAACTCCATAACAAGCTGCAAATTCAGCTTGCATAGTGGAAGGAGTTATGAGAGTTTGTTTAACACTCTTCCATACTATTGCTCCTCTAGCTCACATGAAAATATATATCCTGAAGTGAATTTTAAATCATCTTGACACCCAACAAAATCTGAATCTGAGTAACTAATCATCTCAAGACTATCAACTCTCCTATAAACAAGCATGTAATTTTTTTTTTTTCGCAAGTATCTCATAACTTTCTTAGCTAAGAACCAATGATCTAATATTGGTTTAGAAAAATATCTGTCAAGAACACTAACTGCAAAAACAATGTCAGGCCTAGTACAAACTTGTGCACACATTAAACTACCAACAACACTCACATAAGATATATTCTTCATAGACTTCTCCTCAAGATCATTCTTGGGGCATTGACTTAAACTAAATTTATCACATTTCACAACAGGTACATCCCCAAACTTATAATTATGCATATTAAATCTTTCAAGCACACGATCTATATATGCCCTTTGAGAAAGTCTCACCAATCCAACGACTCCTATCCCGATGAATCTTAATGCCTAACACAAAAAAAAATATTTCCCCAAGATCTTTTATGTCAAATATTTTGCATAATAATCTTATAAAGTAAGTCCAAATCATTACAAGAAAGTAAAATATCATCAGTATAAAGAACAAAAAATAAATAAATGAATAAATTTGCTCCCACTGACCTTAAGATATATGCATTTTATCTTTCATGACATCTACCCACATATCAGACTCAGGACAAGTAATAGTATTATGGTATGTTACAGGATCAACAATATCACCAATATCATAATCACTTTCCCCAAGGTATACATAATACTCAACAGAAATAACAGGTCTCATTGGTCTTGTAGACCTTCTCAAGGAAATTTCAATAGTAGACTCTAAAGGTTGAGGAGCCTCAATAGGAACAGAATGGTCAATTGGAGGAACTAGAGGATCAACAACTGGAGTAGGAAAATTAACAGCAAGAGCAGATATAATATTCTCTTGCACAACAGGTAAAGAAATAGAAACAAATTTATTTTGCTCATGCTCACTAATAGGCTATGAGCAACCAACATCAGCAATATCAAGCTCCAAAAATTTTGCTATTAAGTACTCAACAATTTTAGTATCACATGTAGGACAATAGAACTGGTATTCTTTCGAATGTTCTGGATAACCTATGAAGAAATAAAAATAATTCTAGGATCAGTCTTTTTCTCAAAAGGGTTATAAATTTTGACCTCAGTAGGACAACCCTAGACTCAAAAATAGTTAAGGCTTAGTTTTCTATTGGTCCATAATTCAAAAATATTTATGGAACAGATTTGCTAGGAACTCTATTAAGAATGTATGAAGCCGTTTTAATGGTTTCTCCCCAAAGATAATCAGGCAAATTACACCTACTCATAATGCTCATCATCATGTCTTTAAGGGTGCGATTACTCATTTCAGCCACACCATTCTGCTCGAGACTACTAGACATGGTATATTGGGCAACAATCCCACAATCTTGCAAGTACTTGACAAACGGTCTCTAATCCTGCTCAGACACGTCATATTTGTCATAATATTCACCACCACGGTCAGACCTAACAATTTTGATGACTTTCCCTAATTGTTTATCTACCTCAGTTTTTTTTTTTTGAAAATTTTAAAATTTTCAAGGGCATTAGATTTTTTTTTATTAATTAAATAAATATATCCATAACGAGAGAAATCATCAATAAATGTAATAAAATATTTATTACCACACAGGGTACGTGAGTAAGGTCCACTGATGTCAGTATGAATGATTTCTAAAAGATCTAGACTACGAGTTGCACTTTTCTTCTTAGTCTTGGTCAATTTTCCCCTAATGCAATCAACACAAGTTTCAAGGTCTCCAAAATCAAGGGGAGGAAGAATGTCATTTTTTATTAATCTTTCGACTCTTTCTCTAGAAATGTGACTCAAACGTTTATGCCACAGCTGTGAAGATTTTTCTTTAACGAGAGGTCTCTTAGATACAACATTCACAATATTTGAAAGATCATATTCATTATTGGTAGTCAAGCATATACTATAGAGACCATCTGATAAAACACAATGACCAACAATTTTGGAATTTAAAGAGAATTGAGTTTTACCATTACTAAAATTAAAACAATATCCAATTTTATCAAGCAAAGAAACTGAAATCAAATTCCGCCTAAATGACGGTACATAAAAATATTTTCTAAAACAAGTTGAAAATCAGTGTCTAAATTCAACCTAACTGTTCCTATGAACTCAACATGGACATCATTATTATCTCCTACTTTAAGCTTGGCTTCTCCTTCACTTGGCCTCCGTTTGCTTGTGAATCCCTTCTTCTTTATTCTTCTTTTCTAACCAAAACTTGAATCGAGTGCACTCACTTTTCTTATGACCTATTTTCTTGCAAAAATAACACTTGACATCTTTTCGAATGGCAGTCTTAGGACCTCCCACATTCTGACCAGTACCATGCCTTTTGAAATCCTGAACATTATTTGGAGCATTATGACTAGGTTTTCTACCTTTTGAAACTAGATTTAGGCTGAGAAACAAACAAGACAGTTTCACTCTTTTCTTTTCTAAGTTTTTCTTCCTCAGAATCACACTTGGAGATAAGGTCATTAATTGTCCAGGACTCATTTTGGGTGTTGTAGGCAGTTTTGATTTGACTAAACTCAGGAGACAAAGAGTTAAGAGCATGATGAACAATGAAATCATCAGGAATAACAATTTTGAAGGCATTGAGCTTGGTTTGAACATGGACCATTCTAAGGATATATTCCCTAATACCACCTACATTGTCATATTTCATACTCGTTAATTCATTCATTAGGCCCCCAACTTCAGTCTTATTGGATACCTTGTATCTCTCTCCTACAGCAGTGAAGAATTCTTTGGCATTCTTGGTTTCAGGCAAGCCACTCATTAGGTGTTCAGAGATAGACCTTTTCATGGCAATCACACTCAGCCTATTAGATTTCTCCCACTTTGCATAAAGCTCTTTTTCATCAGGGGAACTCTCACTACTAGGTTTAGTAGGTTCATTTTCTTTCAAGGCAAAGTCTATATCAGCAATTCCCAGGGCAAACTCAATATCTTGCTTCCATCTCTTATAATTATAACCAGTCAAGACTTCAATATTGACATTATTACTATTCACAGCAAAAGAGACTGTTCAAGGCAACGAGAATATAAACAGTTAGCTAAATTGGGCAGTAAAAAATAAAATATGCTTTGAACATAATAAGTCATATTTTATTAAGAGAATCCAAATACATCAATACAAACTCCCCTTTGGACAGAGAATGCAATATGCTATAGGTCTTCTCTTTCATGAAACTAACCAATGAGAATGCTCAAGTTTTGAAAAATTTATCCCCTTTGGGCAGATAAACCTTCTAGACTATTGCACCTCTACCACAATGTTTCATGACATCTCCAAATTATAATACACAATAACCCCCTTTGGGCAGGTAATTATATATCATAATTTAGAGACCATCCTGTAACAAAAGTATGAGAAAAACCTATAAATTTTAATGAATAGACCACTTTGGTGGCAACCATCCATCTCAACCTATAGAATTTTTTTTTTCAAACCAGGATATTTTTATGACATCTTTAAATTACAATATAGAATAACCCCATTTGGGCAGGTAATTATATATTATAATTTAAAGACCATCCCGTAACAATAGCATGAGAAAACCTATAAATTTTAATGAATGGACCACTTTGGTGGTAACCATTCATCTTAACTCATAGAATTTCCCAAACCGGGATATTATAACAAATTGTCCATAATTAAGTATCATGTGATCAATCAATATGAGGTACTAATCAATATGTATCTCTTTAGATCACCCATCATCAATCGTTGCATTCAGGTCTCAATTCTATTTTTTTACTTTTAAAATTAAGTAATTTAAAATTCAAATCTACCAACATTAATAAATAATATGTAGATCATAAACAAAAAAAAATTTCCTCGTATAAATCACTAAGGACTAAAAATAAAATTGTACAAACACCCTCTATAAATTATAACAATTTAATCAAAGTTACATGATAATAAAATAAAATAATTCATTGCTATCAGTAATTTGTATGGATATCGTCAACAAAACTCCTAAATAACTAATAATTATTTAATAAGTTGACCCAATATATGACATAATCAAATAAAATAGCAACCCTACCATTTAATATAACACAACAATTGAACAAAGCAACTGTATACAATTTGCAGAGGAGAATAAAGAATAAAAAAAAAGGTAACGACTTTTCAAACTTCAA
Source organism: Ilex aquifolium (assembly GCA_951799425.1). Lineage (NCBI taxonomy): Eukaryota > Viridiplantae > Streptophyta > Magnoliopsida > Aquifoliales > Aquifoliaceae > Ilex > Ilex aquifolium. Next base: position 24,895,658 of record OX637405.1, read on the forward strand.
AAGTAAAACATGTGTACTGCCAATTTTTTTTTTTTTATCAAACATGTGTACTGCCATTGAAGTATCAAGAAAATCACATAGAATCGGCGATAGTTTCTAGATGTCTTTGCTTCTTCAATGGCCATATTGACGGCGACTGTATGAATAGTTCGGTGCCGCCAACGTTTTAAAATAAAACAGTTTTGAAGTCTTCAAATTATAAAGGGGCTATCCGATGGGGTTGTGTGTGTGTGTATAAGTCTTCACCAGGTTGCCTCTTTTTAAGAGGTAATTTGGTGTTGACTCTCGTTTCACTATCAAAAAAAAGAAAAATTGAGCGGTGTGCGAGTGGTGTGCGTGTGTGGCCCCCGGGCCCCGGTCGTGGGTCCCGGTCCTCCAAAACCAATGGGTGCGTCAATGTTCACCGGGCGGGACTGGGGCTATCCCACATCGGATAGCCTTGGGGTTGTGTGTGTGTGTATAAGTCTTCACCAGGTTGCCTCTTTTTAAGAGGTGATTTGGTGTTGACTCTCGTTTCACTATCAAAAAAAAAAAAAAAAAAAATTATATAAATAAAAATATAAATAAATTTTATTGGGTTTTAAATTCATATACGATGGCTCTGATACCAAATGTAAGAAATTTTAATGATTCGTATATGAAATTTAGAACACCTAAAATTACAAGGTACAGATTCTAAATTCAAGATTTAGAACATACATGTATGAGCCATGATATTCAATCTACAGGTTTCCTTCGCGGAAGGGCAATGTCTTCCTCTACTTCTTTAAAGCAATAGGCGGCTCTCAATGGGACAAGCCAATTTAGGGTTATAAAGTGGAGAGGGGACCTAGCCTGTATTTATAATGAAATCTAATGGGCTCTCCCATTACGGGCCACAATTAGATTAAGGCCTACACTTAACCGCCTCAACCACGTCAATTAAAAGATGTACATAAACCCATCAAAATAGATCACTTAATAATATTGGGCTCATCTCATTGGACCATAAATTCAGCCCGTTTTTTACAAACTAAAAATTAACTATCAATTAATGAAAGTCCAATATAGGAAAAATTCCAACAAGAAATACCATCGACAGCCATATGATCTGAACAAATCCAGAGCCACTAGCAGCAGAAGAGTCCTTGAACCTGCAGAATGAGAGAGCATGAAAGAAAATCCATGAAGTAGAAGAAAGTCCCAAATCCTTCAGAGCTCTCTTTGCGATGCAGGTGCAGAAAGATGTTCTGAACAAATGGTATTGCAAAAATGGTGGCCTCTAAAATGCAGATGCTATGACAGTTATGAGCCCATCCATATCGAAGAGAGACCTCTGTGAAGATCTCTGAATAAAAAAAAGAGCACGTGAAAACGTCAGAGCCATTTATGAGAGAAACCAGCAAAACCAGAAGAGTATAATGAACAGAGAAATCCAGAATCTCTAAAGAAATCCCTTCTAGCTTCCAGTTTGACAGAAGATGAATATCCAGCGACTGGAGCCATGAGAGACCCTGTTGAAGAAATCCAATACTGAAGAGTACCAAGAAAGAAAATCCTCCTCCAAAGCATGTAGTTCCAGATGCATCCTTAGTCTTCCGATTACTAAGAGTCCTAGGAGAGGTAGTCAGGAAGATATCTATCGAAGCCCAGCAGAGAGAAGGCAGGGGAGAAGAAGGTCTGAGTTCCAACCATCCAGTACAAAAAATCCAAAAGCCACAATAATCCTTCCCCCAGATTTCAAGGATCAAGAAGCAGTCAGAGTAGAAAAGGCTATAATGATTGATAAGAGAAGACAAACAGGTGCCTCCCCTAATCTTCTTAACTCGTAATTCTATACATCTGGCAAGAATGGCCCTCTGAACATGTATTAACATATGGACTGTATAAACGGACTGTTTTGTGTGGCTTGGTGTTTGAATGGATTTGTTTTATTGTAAAGTTTGATCTGCATATCTACATGCTGCATCATAAAGCCTAGCACCAGAGCATCTAGTATAGGGGTTAAATTTAGAAGCCCAAGACATATTCCCAATTAACCTTCATCTTCTAGACAAGATTCTTGATCTCAAATTTCTAATTTGCATAGCATCCTGCCTTATAAGTAGATTTATTTGCAAGGGGATATTTTCTATAGAGTCATATGTGATGGAATGTCTATCTAGTACTCCTTTATTCGCAAGAGCATCTGCAACTCTGTTCCCTTCACAAAATGTATGTTGGACTTGGAATTTGAACTATCTTAGCATAGTAAATATTTGAGCCAATAAAGTCCAGAACTTCCATGAAGTCTGAACTCTCTGAGTCACCATATCTACCAACAACTTTGAATCAGTCTCAATAATCAACTCATACTCGTGAAACCCAAAATCCCTTAAGAGATTTAAACCGCTCAGTAGGGCCTGGATTTTTGCCTCCATATTCGTGCAGATGCCATAATAATAAGACCCACCAAGAAGCAACTGACCCTTAGAATTATGCAAAACTGCTCCACCTCCTGATTCCCCAGGGTTACCCTTAGAGGCTCCATCTATGTTGAGCTTAAGCAGACCTTCGACTGGAAATTTCCAAACTATCCATCAAGAGGTCATTCTAACCTCTTTAAACTGAAACACATTTAAGGAATGTAGCAACTCCTTCTCCTGTGCTGAATCCATAGCCTTTGGCCTAACAGTGTAAACCTGTAGCCCCATAACGTGCATAACCCGCCTAACCAAAGTGTAAAGATGCAACCTTTCTTCATCAAAGAGTCTTTTACATCGTTCCTGCCATAACTGCCAATACACCAACAACGTTATTCCCCTTTTTAAAGCATGACTAACTGAAGAGTGCTTAAACTCTCTTACAAACCTCATAAACCTTGTAATATGATCTTCATTAGCAATCAATCTAAGTCCCAATTGCTTTGAAATTAAGTCCCACACTGCCCTTGCATATTTACAGTTTACAAACATATGACCTGCTGTTTCACAGTCAGACTGACACAGAACACATCTACTGGCCAAATATACCCCTCGTTGCTGAAATGTTTCATCCATTGCTAGTGCATAATGTAAAATTTTCCATCCTATAAGTCTTGCACTGGGGGGAACATGTTGTTTCCAAATAGTTGTTGCATAGACATTGAATTGACCCTCCATCCTTACAATATGCCATGCTGATTTCATAGAGAAATGACCTAAAGAGGTAGGCTTCCAAATAAGCTTATCTCTTTCTGAATTCTGATCCAAATGACAAGATAACACCTCCTACAATAAGTCATCATCAAGAACTTGCTGAATATCTCCTAATTCCCATTGTTTATCCACCTACACCTGGGAGAGCTTTGGGAACACTGTAGGTTTTACTATATTTCTAAGGACTAGAGAGCCACCACCAGACCAATTATCACACCAAATATCTATAGTCGAACCAGTACCAACCAGCATTTGGGTATTCTCCATAACTAACTCAAACCATGGAGCCAATTTCCTGTAGCTTTTAAACTTTCCTCCTGCTGAGCTAGCAAGAAGGTGCTGGATTATCAAAAATTTACTTGCAAATACTTTAGACCATAAAGAATTATTATTTAACAAATTCCATACCTGTTTCATACGAAAAGCACTCTAAACTTCTTCAAAATTCCTCAGGCCAAGACCACCTTCATCTTTAGGCATGGTTATAACCTTCCAAGATACCCAATGTCTTTTCCTACCCTCTAACTTGCCAGACCACATAAAGGATGCCATATAGGAGTTTAACTTAGAGATTATCCCTTTTGGGAGATTTAAAGAAGCCATCAGATGGATTGGAATAGAATTCAAGACTGATTGGATTAATACCAACCTCCCCATAGCTGACAGCATTTTTGAATACCACCCTTCTAGCTTCAACTGAAATTTCCTAAGCAATTCTTCATAGTAAATTAATTTAACTCTACCTCTTATAATGGGACACCCCAGATAAGTAAAAGGACACACCTTCAGGGGTATATGGGCAGTCTGAGATAATATATTTCTCCTTGACAGCGGAATGTTCTTTGAGCAATACAGGGAACTTTCGTGCTTATTAACCAGCTGTCCTGATGCACCTTCATACCTCTTCACAAACCTCAATAGATTTATCATAGATTTCTTATTTCCTTTCAGGAAGATAAGTGTATCATCTGCAAATAGCAGATGTGTAATTGGAATAGATCCCCTTCTTGCATGAAAATATTTCACCAATCCCTTTTGGTAGATATCTTTCAAACCCCTACTCAAAATCTCCTCTGCAAGAATGAAAAGACTAGGTGACAAAGGATGACCCTGTCTAAGTCCCCTTGATTTTGGAAAGAAACCATGCCGAACGCCATTAATCACTAAGGAGACATTTTGATTATGAAGGCAATTAGAGATAATTCCAAGGAAAGAATTAGAGAACCCAAACTTGCTCAGAGTAAGCTGCAAAAAATCCCATTCTAACCTATCAAAGGCCTTTATCATATCCAGTTTCATTATAACATTCTCAGCTTCTACTTTCCTGTCCAACTCATTCACCATCATCTGTGCAAGTGCAATGCTATCCCCAATACTCCTTCCCTTCACAAATCCTTGCAGTTCTTCTGTGATTAGCTTAGGAAGTAGAGCACCTAGTTTGTTGTTAGGATTTTTGTAAAAATTTTATATAAAAAATTACATAGACTAATTGGTCTGAATTCAGCAAAAGTGGGCAAGGATATACAACATAGATAAGGAAAACCTCAAAAAAAAAAAAAAAAAACAGTTAAAAGACCACACCTTTGCTTCCCATGTAAATTTTCAAGCTCAGCAATAAATCTGGCAAAGCAACGAACTCCATTACCACACATCTACAAAAACAAAGAATAAATTGAGAATTTATTTTTTAAAAAAAACCAAGTTTACATTCACAATGCCAAAAAAATCAAAAAAAGAATATATCACACATTGAGACCAACTGGACAAAGAAAAGCAACCTAACATACACAATTTTTACACCTTCAAGAAAATAGTGCCAAGCATCACCAACCAAACATACTGAAACAGCCATGTATACTATTACACTTACGAAATAGGAATGTTAATCATTATTGCTCTTTAGTAAACAATCAGAACAATTTCGCGCTCAAAGTCAAACGAGCACTCTTGAAATTCTACTCTACCTCACCATGCATGTTTTCCTTTCCTTTTTTTTTTTTTTTCATTTTTCATTCAATAACATTAGATAGAAAATATATCGTTCCTATTTTTCATCTCTACTAAACAAAAAGAAGGAAAAATAACTTTATTTGCTTCAAGGATGGAAAAAAAATGAATGTATGCGATTCGAATATAGGAATTTAGGAGACTCAATTGAAATAAAGTCTTACATACGTGATTGTATAAATGATTTTGAAGTTTCACAAGCTTACCCTGATGTATGAAGAGGTTAAGGCTGATCAGGCCCTATTGGATTTGATTCCTGGAGTCTCTTTCAATGAATTTCGAACCGATTTGCCAATAAAGACCTCAATTTAACTAAAAAAATTCAAACCATAATAATGAAATTAGAAAAAAAAAAAAAACCCATTCAAGATCAAAACATCTGACAAAAAATTAGTTTGAAGCCTATGCCACATTTTTGCTGCTTCTTCGATGAAGCCTGGGATCGCACCAGTTTCACTATAAGCATAGGAGAATGACTTAGGGAGCATGAACTTGCTAGTTCCTGAAGATAGAGGGTTGAACACGTAACAGATCAAGAGAAGCCCGAAAATTGTACAGCCACAAAGAGCATTAGAAAAAAATAGGATAGTTCTCAAAAGTTGAAAGAACTGACGGTTTATTGAAGAGATTTGAATATGCAAGGAGGGGGGAGAGAGAGAGAGAAACAGGAAGGCAAAGAGAAGGCCAATGGTGCAGTAACGGCCTACGGGCAATATGTTAGGGCTGTATGTATTAATTATGATTATTTAGATTTAATAGCAAATTTATTTATATGTACCAAAATGTCCTAATGATATTTCTGAGGGGTAAAACTGAAAAATAAATGCTTTACACATTTCTGTACTATTATAGGTAGTAAGATAAGATAAGATATTATGCTTGTAATTATTGGGTACAACATTGCATGAGATTATATACATGTGGTACAACATTGCATGAGCATATATACATGTATATAACTAAATCACATTAGTTAGAGGGACCTTATGCAGTTTGTGACCATTTAAAAAAAAAAAGGAAAGAAAACATTCAACACTACTGGCATTTAGATTCCAACTTTTGACCAGGTTGGCACCTAAATCATCTATATGTTCATTTATATATTTAGCATTTTATTTTCATGTATATCTAATATGTGATTGGTCATTGGTAATATTTGTCATTGACTGTACAATGACATCTTGAGTTAACGTTATTGAGTCGTTCCTGTGAGAAGCTTCTCATAGTTATGGATTTTAATCCCGAGACAAATACATGTTCCTAGTAAACCATGAAGTTCACTTTATTTGTGCTTGACTGGGGCTAGTCGTTTGAGTTATCGTTCCACTCTATTGCGATATCATTCCGCGATGGAGTGATTGCAATTTGATCTGTACTAGTGTCCTCTGAGTAGTTAGCTGAAACCACGTTTAAGGTGAACCTATTTTCTTCTCTTTCGGAACCAAGTTCATAATGGTTGTTATATGCCTGTCCTTTCTACCTGATCTTCCTTTAGTTCCAGAACCTTAAATAACTCAGAGTTGATCAACAAAATAACCTCAGTGCTTTGAGACCTTAGGTGGGGTGCTTTTCTGGATCGTAGAAACACCAAGAGGGTATTAAAGGCAGCATCTTTTCCTGATCATTGGTCCATTGGATCTACTGTTGTATTGCTGATTTCTGTCATGCATGGTCGCCCATGTAGTTTTCGTTTTACTTCTTATTCTTGCAACCTCCGTTGGCTAATAGGCAATGCTACTTGGGTTACGCCATATGCTTGTAACTCTCGTCAACCTCGTCGCTTAAAGTATCTACCTTAGCCCATAAATATCCCCAATCTTCCTGGTTCCCTTTTCACATTGCTTTTGCGTGGGTATTTGATTGTGTACGGATTTGTTGGAATATATGGAGCAAACAAAATGTGTGTAATGTGCTTGAAAAAGGGCAGCCACTCAGTTGACCCGGTCTTGCCTTCATCACATCAATGAAAGCATGACAACTATCCACAAATCGTTTGGATGGACATGTTCCCTTCATTTTATCAGGTGCAGCAGATCATCTATCATGTCATCTATCTGTGATCTGAGTTGCAGCTGATGATGTCTTCCCCGGAACTCCATTCCTTCATGCTGGCTGGCATGTTTGCTGCTGCTATTGGAGTTAGCACCTGTAACAAGCTTCTAGAGTAGTGTAGATATTCCAAATCTATTCATCACGTCCAATTTGTCGAAAATGCGTGCGTCGAGCTTCAGCCTGAAGACCATATACAAGTGAAGAAGAAAAAGAGGGATATGTAATTTTACGTTAACTTGTTGAAATTCCATTGCTGACAATGTTGTGTTTCCCAGAAATTTACATTGAAGTATGTCTTCAGTTATGTTGTCCAATGCATAAGTTGGTGAAATTTTATCTGGGACTGTTGTGTATGCTATAAACCTGTGGCAATGCCTGTTCTGTAAATTTGTCTTCTATCTTATCTGATGGACGGGAATTCTTCACCCCGACGTGTACTTTACATAGAGCCACCTTATGTGGTTACCTATTGGTACTTTTCGAAACACCTTTAAGCTTGGGGAATGCTATGGTACCAAAAAACAAATTTGATATTGTACCACCAGTTACTATTTTTATCGGTAAGGTTACAACTTTAAAATAAAAATTACAACTCTTCAAGAGATGTCATAATTGATCACAGAATCGATCAAATTCTTTGAAGTTGTAATTTATACTTCAAATAAAATTATAAATTTACGTTAAAAAGTCATAATTTCCGGTATTGTGGTATTGTGGAGCTTCCTTTAAGCTTAAAGCAAATTACAAAGTAAAAGAGCTTGATTGTAGATGTACTTCTCTCTCTAAAAGTCACGTGAGAGGTAGGATATTAGTGCTAGTATTTTATAACAACCAAATTCTGTCTTTTAATGAAAATGCACAGAATTTCCCATTCTTACTTTTAATCACTTCTTTATTTTTTTTTTCTCTTTGGATTGTTCAAATGTTTTCATTGATCAAACAATCTGAATACATAAGATAATTCAAGACATGTCTAATAAACCTTTCTTTCGGCGACAATGGGTTCATTAACTCAAATTATTGTATTGTCGAATGTGTTTGACAAAGAGCTAGTAGGTGTAAGCCCTGCTGGAGTGAGTTGGATGATAAACCAATCTATTCGATAGATTCATTAAATAAATAGGTCAATTCAAATTTAACTAAAGATAAGATGAATACAAATAAATATAGCATAGAGAGAGAGAGGATAAGAAAAAAAAAATTGAAAACCATAGATAAAATTCCATTCATCGCATGGGTAAGGCTGCTTGTGCAGAATACATATGACACAATCACTTAAAGTATTCAAAGTTTGATTCACTAGTAATTACTACCCTCACTTAGGAAGTCATTGGCTAGCGTAACACTCGCACTCACTTATTCTATCCGCAATATCATCATTATTAAAATCGAAAACAATTCCTTCTTCTTCAGTTAACAAGGACTGAAGTTAGCCAATTGAACTCTCCTCCATAGTGACAGGAGTCCGTTTAAGGGCCTACACGAGAGAAAACGTAAAAACGTAAAAAAAAAAAAAAAAGAGATGAACTAATACCCAATCTTGCCCCCATCAATGTAAACAAACATTGATACTTGATTTTCAATAAAATAAAATTCTTGAGTATTCAATTTTGGCTTCTAAATTCAAGGATGAACTTTAGTTGGTTGAGTTAATTAGTGTTCCAATATTCAGTTTGGACTAAAATAACGAAGGTCCGACGAATATTGAGCTGAGAATCTGTTTATATTTGCAGGAGAAATGATGCATGACTTTATTGTATTGATTTGGGGGGTGCGTTGGGTTTGGGTTTCAATTGGTAAGTCAAGGAAGGAGATCGAGAAACAAATTACAAAAAAGAAAAGGGAATGTTGATGGGACCAAAGAGAGAGACAAATTTTTGGTAGATAGTAGCTTAAAACATAGATCTTACGTTCCAAAAAAAGCCTACTGCTTGCGATGGGTTATATTTGTAGTTGAAAAGAATGATTTCTCCCTCTCTCAAAGTATGAAGAAACACACTTTTTGATGTCCAGCTCTCACACACACCCCCGCTGACGCATTCAACTCCAACAAACTCTTTGTGATGCTTTCTACTTCATAAGAGTGTCATGTAAACTTTCTAGCACAATGTTTGGACTTATGTATATATGCCTTCTTGCCCAATCTCTCTTGGCATGTTTTTCTCTATATATGAAAATTCAAGTAAACTATGACTGTATCCTAATGGAGCAACACTAACTCAAGCTAAAAATAAGTACATTGTTTGTTTCATTAAATGTTTAGAAAAATTGAATAGAAGCTATGTGGGCATTGAAGCATTTTTATGAGTAAAACACCATATGGACTAAGGCCTCAACAGAAAAGCAATACATCAATTTGGACAGTTCTCTCATGAGTCTCATCAACAATAATAACTGAATACCTATAGAGATGTGGGTCCAACAATGCTTCCTTGTAAGCATATTCAGCCTTCAGTATACAATAAACAAAAATAATACTACTGGTCCATGAGAAGATTTCAAAATGTATACAGGCAGATAACTCATTCACGATAAACTAAAAACCTCATCTATGATTGACACCAAAAACCTGTCATTATGATAATAAGCAGCCAAACATCTCTACGACGGTAAAACTAACCCCATTTATAATTAAAACAAAAAATCCTTCACTATCATAGTAGCACCCAGATTTTATAAGATCGAGACTGCTAGACTTTATCTCTAGTAGGGAAAGAAAATATTTATATGAGACTCAGTTTGTGGTCTTGATCAGTCTTGTTACCCTCATTCTTCCAATATAACAAGCCAAACATCCTCCTTTTATACACCCTCCATTTCTTGACAAACTCCTACTATGCAAGGCATGCACATCAATACTACCGCCTTTGATATCTCCGATGGAATTCTCTCAACTTTGAATGTCTGGTTTTTCTTACAATATAACAAATATTGATTTTCACCTTCAAACACCTCGAAGGAACTCATAAAGATAGCACAAATGACAAGAACCACAGAAAAATCCTTTGAAGGATCTATGTATACTCTAACTACTACTTCTATAATCCTACAACATATTTGCAGGGAAACCAAAAGATCATGAACATAATCTTTAATACTCAAAGAATATCCCTTGCTTATCTTGTTTTTTCACTTGTACCCAGTTATCATGATCACCACGAAGGCAAACACCGCATTAACAATCTAAAAACAAACATACCTCTTTATACAATGTTTTGCTGGCAATTGTTAATGTGATGTTTGCCTTCATGGTGATCATGATAACCGGGTATAAGTGGAAAAACAAGATAAGCAAGGGATATTCTTTGAGTATTAAAGATTATGTTAATGATCTTTTGGTTTTCCTACAAATCTGTTGTAGAATTATAGAAGTAGTAGTTAGAGTATACATAGATCATTCAGAGGATTTTTTTGTGGTTCCTGTCATTTGTGCTACCTTTATGAGTTCCTTCGACGTTTTTGAGCTTAAAAAGGAATATTTGATATATTGTGAGCAAAATCAGACATTCAAAGTTGAGAGAATCCCATCGGAGATATCAAGGGCAGTATTATTGATGTGCATGCGTTGCATAGCAAGAGTTTGTCAAGAAATTGAAGGTGTTCAAAAGGAGGATGTCCGGGTACTTATATCAGAAGAAAATGGGGTTAGAAGACTGATCAAGACCACAAACTAAGTCTCATATAAATATTCTCTTTCCCTACTGGAGGTAAAGTCTAGCAGTCTCGATCTTATGAAATTTGGGTGCTACTATAATAGTGATGGAATTTTGGTTTTAATTACAAATGGAGTTAATTTTACCGCCGTGGAGTTGTTTGCTTGCTTATTAGTATAATGACTGGTTTTTGGTGTCAATCATACATTAAAAATCTTAAGATTAGCTGATTTTGCTCCGCTCACAATTTGACGGAATATCGTCACTCCAATCTTCAAAATCCAATTCACCAAAAGAGCCACCCGTACAGACCTTTCTAGAAACACAATAATTAAATTAGAATAATATATGGATAAAGGAAAATGCTATTTGCACCTAATTTGAGAATCTAATCTAGGGACCCAATGATTTACAACTATTGGATTAGTTGTGGGCTCTATCTAACATTATAATTCACAACTAATCTAATGGTTACATTGAAGTCACATCACTAGGTCCCCAAATAAGGTCCCTATAGCATTTCTCATGAATAAAACATACCATAAAATAAATTTAGTTTAATACAAAACAAACATACCTTTTTATACAATGTTATCAGCCAATCTAAAAACAACAAAAATTAAATAAATAATGTTATTTAATATATTGAATAAAATGAAAGCGAACAAGAACAGTAATTTAAATTCAAAATTAACCTTTTTATATGTTGTTCTCATCCAAGCTACACACTGCAAAATATTTAATAGTTAAAATCTCAATAAAACATAAATTTCAACCTTGCTTTTAAGTCAAAGTTTACCCTTTCAAAAGATCTTCCAATCTGATTGTAATAGTAGTTAACCACCGCTAATCCAACGACGGTGAACAATACAACAAGTATGAGTAACAGTGAAATATTCATCCTGTCATTCATTGATTCATGAAAGTATTAGGGTCCATTTGGTTAGGAAGAAAAAAAATGATAGAAAGTAAAGTAAAAAAATAATAATAGAAAATATATTTTCATGCATGTATCTGGTTAAAATGAAAAATTTACTGAAAAGTTTTAAAAAAATTTCATTCTATTGTTTGAAAAAAAGTAAAGTTATAAGAAATTTTTTATAATTATCTAAATTACCCTTAATTATATTAAATCGGTCTAAAAAATGTAATTATAATTGAAAGTTAAAATTTTTAAAAAAAGTGGTCCGAAATCTAATTTTAAGACAATCACCAACATAAAGATTTTTGAGTCAAATTATATGATTAATCAAATTCATACCAAAATTTTTTAAAATTAATAACCAATAAAATATTTTAAGAAAAATAAGGATAACATAGGAAGTTAGTTATAAATCACAACTTTCTTGCATTTCCTTGTGTTTTTTACAAGAAAAAAAAGTTGGTTATTTGTGAGAAAATTCAAGTATGAAAGAGAATTATTTTTTCTATTTTTTTTCCTTTTCATGTTAACCAAATACATTAAAATTTTAAAAAAATTCTCTTTCTTGCATTTTTTACCATTCTCCCGCTAAATAAACGAATCTTACGGAAAAAATTAACGTCAACGCCCAAAGAAAATAGATAATGAAGCAAATAGAGGACTTAAAATCATTTTAAACATTTCTTCGACTTCTATTCAGTTTTTTTAATATTAATAGTTTCGTTGACATGTAAAAAATCATTGGACTTGGACCGAGCTCTGTGTGGGCAAATGAATGGACGTAATGAGAATAACCACCCTAATGGTGCATATGTAAACAATTTGTAGTAATAAGCTGCTATGACTCCGAGCAAGACATGGAGAAAAAACGTATAATGATAAAGAGGGTAAAAATAGGGTACACTATTTTTTTTCTTATTATATTCATCCTTTTGGTTAACATATAACAGGTCATTGGACCTAAGCTTCTCCCACATTGAATCCCAAAAGAGCAAGCAATATCAAGTATGTTTCATTTCAACATTATTAAGGCAGTTGCAGCTTGCAAAAGTCCAAGCACATTCATCTGTGGACTTACTATTTTTTTTTTCAATGCTTTAACAACAATGAATATATAATGAAGAGTATCACCTGAAACATCAACAATGTGGAGATTCTGTCCGAGAGCTTGTGGAGATTCTATGCAAGAGGTTTTAAAATTGAATTAAGTGTGTACTCGTTGGGAAAGAGAGTGTGTGTGTTGGTTTTTACGGTGTAGCAGCCAAGAACTGGGTTAGAGACTTAGAGTCGAATAAGACAGTGAAGGAGTGACAGCCGGTGAGTTGTTGTGACTGTGATCCGGTGGTGAATGGGTGGTTTTTGGTAAAGGAATGGGGAGAGAGATGGTTTGTAGAAGAGGACAGAGAGCTTGGACAGAGATGCTCTGACTATGATCTGGTGGTGAATGGGTGATTTTTTGTGAGGGAATGGGGAGAGAGATGGTTTGTAAAAGAGGACAGAGAGCTTGGACAAAGAGTTGTAGTGGCTTAAATAACAGGGCGACACATGTAAAGTATTTGTTGGAAAATTTCGCACTTTTAGAATTTTCTAGAATTTGAGTAAATATTTGGTGTAACAGTTAAACCATGTTAACATTACAAATGGTCCAATGAAAAATTAATAAATAGAATAAAGTGCTTTTTATCATGTGAAGTGGTTAGATATGACATGACAGGGTGCTTATGAATTTTAATTGATCCTACTTGCTAACTTGTTTATTTGTTATTGAACTATTATACCACATAATAATATTGACATAATTTAACAATTACGCTCAATATTTTTTTATGTCGTGTATAAATCTCTACATATTTGAGTTTGTGTTGCGTAACTGAATCGTATCAAGTCAAATTGGTTAACATGATTATAAGGGTAAAATATATTTTTAGTTTTCAAAATATATGTATAATATGTATTTGATCCCCAATTTTTCAATTGTGTCTATTTGGTCTCTAAAATTTTTAATCACTATCTACGTAGTCCAATCCTAAATATCCATCAAAAAATCGCTAACGATTCTAGTCTCGCGTCAATCACGTGAGACCAAATAAACACAAATTAGACACTTTAGGGATTAAATATATACAAATTAAAAACTTTAAGGACCAAATATACACAAATTAGAAATCACGTGATTGACATATGACTAAAACCGTCAACGATTTTTTGACGAATGTTTGAGAATGAACCACTTAGATAGAAATTATAAACATTAAGAATCAAATAGACACAATTAAAAAAATTGGGATTAAATAAACATTAAATACATACTTTAAAGATTAAAAATATAATTTATTCTAATTATAATACAAACATGTTAATACTAAATCCATACTCTATGTGTTTGTGTTTTCACGTCAAGTTGGCAGGTGACAACCGGTGGTTACAGCCATTTGAATATCCGTAGGATAGTTTGGAAGTTCCTTCAAATTTTGATGGTTTTTGGGGTTCAATATTCTTGAAAGTGACATTTCTGAAATGGAATCATGATGTTGATGGGAGCTTAATTGTACATGGTTGGATCAATGGGTCCCAATTAAAAAAGTTGATGGGACCTATTCATCCAATGATTCATGTTCATTTCGGATGCACATTTGGGATACAAATTTGGGTTACATAGTATTTCCCTAAAATACTATTCAAAAATATTTTAAATAAGTAAGATAAATAATTATAATCCATGCATAAAATTTATTATGTCAATAATAAATTTTATGAGATAAATGATAAGTAGACTTATCTCCAGGGGCGGAGCCAGAAATTTGGGATAGTGGGGGCAAAAATTTTAGCAACAACAATACTATATGTACTAAATTGGAAAAGCTAATGTATTATTACCGTTGGTTTAACAAATAAAATGCATTTAATGCTGATACCCTATGCTAATTCAATAATAACAATGTGTTATATTATCAAATTAGGTCTTTCAATTATATGTTAGTAACATTTTTTTAACAAAAGTAAAATTTAAAATTTTGAAGTAATAATAAATTAAACGAGGTGACCCAACATGTGGCTTCTGCTATTGCAAGGTCTGGAGTAAGATGTACATATTATTATCTTGCATGTGAGAGAGTATTTTTTTTTTTTTTTTGCAACTTGAATCCTTAACATTCAAATCATAAAGGAGCAACGTATACCTTATCTTTACCATCTTATTGACTAATTTGTATATTATAAAAAATATTACATAATAATATTATCATTTAATGTGTCAAAATTTACAAAGATGAGAGTAAGGGGGCTTCATATAGGGGAGAGAACGAAAAGCTCCAAAATTTCTTGAACACTTGTTGAGAGATTCAACTAAATAATCAATAATCAAGTAAAGAAATTTAATCTTAATGTTAGAAATTATTAAGTAAATTAAAAATGTATATGAATTTTTGTGGGGGCAAATTTAGAATATATTAAAATTTATATAAAAAAATATTTGGACAACAAAATTGAGTGGGGGCAACTGCCCCCACAAAGCTAAGTGTAGCTCCGCCCCTGCTTATCTCCCCACAAATTCTTGATTCTAACCCACAACATCTTGCTTGGAATGATAAAAACTCTCCATTGTCTCAAATCCATTTTGTACTTATTTGATAAAAAGGTATGAAGTGTATGATTTTATACTTTGTTGTGGCTTGTTTCAAGTAAATACATTTTTTTTAAAATTATTAAATAAATTTTTTAAATGAATCGAAACAATGCGTTATTTGGTGCAATAGAGCATATATTTAGTTATAATTTTAGATTATTTGATTAATTTGTATTGAACTTATTGACAATTTAATGAAATTGAATCAGCATTTAGTGGTACGCAAGTGATTTGGCAAAAAAATTCAGCTAAAATTGTTTATTATTATTATTTGATTGGTATTTATAAGTAATTGGACCAAATTAAAACAATTTTCTCTATTTAATTGAAAATATATAATATTCTAATGTACCTGCTAAAATTAATTTTGATAGTTTTAAATAATTAAAAATTTAACATCAACACTAACTTATAAACTAATTAAATATCAATGTTCACCCCTCTTAGTAATTCCATCCCTGCCGATCTCAGTATATATGCACTTTTTTTTGTTTTTTTTGCTCATTGTATATATGCACATTTGTGTATACTAGTTGGTGCACATATCTTAAATTAAAGTTGTAGAATATTTTCTCTAAAAGCCACTACTTTAATGAGTATAGATGAGAACCACATTTTATAAGAAAACACCACGGAAAAAACACTGGCTAGACTAAATCTAATAGAATGTTTAGTACAAATACATTGTTCTCCATTTTATCCTTAACTATTGTTTTTATAATTTTTTCATGTATTTCTAATTGCAGAATAGAGAAAGAATTTGGATAATAATGAGAATAAGTTATAACATGAGTTAAAGAGCGAACAACAAAGAAGCAAAACTAATAATAGTCTAAATGCGAAGATCAATTTACAAATATTAAACACATATATTTGTAAAGCATGAGCCAAATACAAGAATTTGTAGTATAATGTGTGTATGACTTAAAGCTTAGCAATTAGAGCATACGAATATATTGATTTTTCTTATACAAAGTATCAAAAAAATAAATTATAAACCCAAAACTATAGAAAAAAATTACAAAATAGCTATGGCAAAGTAGGAAACGAATTTGTAAAAGCACAGAAAAAGAATGTAATGCAAATGCAAAAATAAGGATGGATTCAACGGTAAAAACAATGATATTTTTATACACTGCGGATGCTTGATTATGACCTGATTGAAAAGCAACAAAAGTGATACAACTTAACACTCAGTCAATTATGTTACACTGAACCCAACAGACCACACCACCATAGTGCATTGGAATCATCATTTCGTAACTCGTAACTTTATTTTGGTTTTCCCAACAACCAAAATATGTCTACAAAAAATCAAAACTGAAAAAAAAAAAATTGACCTCAAATAGTTTCAAGATTTGAATACATGGTTGCACACAATCACAAATTATCAAAGATTAAGCACCCCATAAGCTTATAATAGAACAATATCAATGCACATGCTAAATTTATCATATATTCAATAATTATACATCTTATTCTAGTAAACAAAACCATCAAAGACCAACCCTTAATAGACAAAAAACTTTCTCGGAATGACTTGATCACGTACAAGAATGGAATATGCTATTATGTAGCATGTTGTTCCCAGATTACTGATGCCAACAGATGAGTCCGATTAAACACATAGATATTTTGATCGGTCAATGAGCTAGCGAGATTACCGTAACTTTTCGATTTCCATTGTATGAACCCACAAAATTGATATGGTGTGTCTTTTGTATTTACACGACAACCTTGACAAATAGGCTTTGGTTTCATGTATAATTGACCTATATCGGCTTCCATTGATTGAATGAATTTTCCTATACAAGTCGATAATCAATAACAAATTAAAATCATGATAATAAGCAAAAATTTAGTTTAAAATCAATTATGAGAAATTAATCTATTTTTTTCAAGTTGTTAGATAACTGCTAAATAAAGTTAAACCTTAATGATAAATGTAGAAACTTTTTTGGGGTACCAAAAAGTATCTCACAACGAAGCAATACAACCACAAAACTAAATATGTTCAATCTTGCCTTGAAAAAATAGAATTAGGTATGTTCACCGATTTGTGAAAGTTATTCTATGATTTTATACTAAATTAACTATCTCCTCATAGTGTAATAAATCTATGTCACAATATTCTACTAAGCCTAAAATTCAAAACTAAGTTGAGGAATTTTTTTTTTTTTTTGGTGGGTCTTAAGAAAACACAAGAAAAAAAAAAACCAAAAAAGTGGAGTATGTCAAAAGAACAAACACAATAGAGACTGAAAAAAATGCATAACAAAATAAATGACACAAAACGATTCAACATACGTAAAAGTTACAATAATAATATAAGTATCAAAAGTAACACATAAAGGTTATACCATAAAGTCAAACCTTACATAACCCCTTCAATTTAACAATAAGTTATCCTGAAATTTCTTATGAGAATCCTTCACCTCATTACCTTTGACAATTTTGCCCCTAAATCCACAAAACTAAAAAATAACCAAAAAAAAAAAAATTTGAGACCGACCAAAATCGATCACCACCCATATATTATCAACCAAATTCAAGACAAAATAGAAGTAAAACTGTAACGCCCCAAAATCCCCCTTAGACGACATTACTATTTAAAAGCATTCACATCATGAGAGCAACTAATAAGATCCATAAATACATAAAATTTCATTCATCATCCATAATATCTACAATATCATCCAAAAGAATATGCCAAAACATGATCATTATATCCAAAAGAATATGTCAAACTATGGCAATTACACCCAAAAGAATATGTTAAACTATTATTTCGCAGCAGAATAAGGAAAATATTAACATGAACATTATCTCAAAATGAATCTCCTAGTCTAGAACATAAAAAGAACAATTCTAGACATCCCCCTCAGGATCCACATGCCCATCCACTTGAGCTTCTCAAAGTACCTACTCGTCCACTCCAAACTCTTCCTCTAAACCAAAATCTGAAAGGAATATTGTTTGTAGGGGGTGAGCACTAAGCTCTGTAGGAAAATCTTCCCAAACTTGAACAAGGTTTTGAAAACATATAAAACAGTCGGTCTCATTTTACAAATATTATATATAACTTTTGACATAAAACAATGACATTTTAACAGATCTCCATTGTACACAACAACAATAAATTAAATGAAGTAGTAAAACCAATTCCCAACAATAAACCAATTCCAACTATAAACGATTTCCAACATTCTTGTAATAAACCATTTCCACAACAATAAACAATAACCCACAATTTGTACAATTTCTCACAATATATCTCAAACCACAACTTGTATATGTATCTCAGGTATGATGTATGACATCGCATGAATAAACACATCGAGAATATCCTGGCCCACACACACACACCTAATCCTTGCAATGATATCCAACTTTAGGAAGGGCGTATACCAACGCATTGGCAGTGACGAATCCAACTCAGGAATAATATACTAACCCTTAGCCTTGGTATTACGTACGTGAGCGAATAGTGGTTTGGTACTCACAAGGCACCAACTCCACTACGAGTGGTAGGAAAAATTTAAACCCGAACGGAGTAAGAAACGCATCTACCCACTCTACGATACCCGGTCAACGGCCACCCATGTTCATCCAAACATCTACACAAGAGATACAATACCAACCAATTTCTCAAATCACAAGTAAATCAAAAACCTTATATTCCATAGGTATTTTTCCAACGAAGCATTCAAGAAAAATATGCAAGAGATCATCAAACATATATTTTTATTGTTCAAACAAAGTACTAGAGTTTTGAAAACAAGAACAAAGGAATATCAAGAAGAAAAATCCATATTTCTCAAAAACTAGAGTTTTGGTATCAATAACAAGAATTTTATGGCTATCAAACCATAACTTCATTCAAAACATGGTTTGCAAGAACATCAAGAAATATGGATTCCATAGCATATATCTAAGATTTAGAGTCAAAACATACATATATATATACAGTGATGAAATGTGAGAATCCCCTTCAATCTTGTGTTGCTCCCTTTCTTTCTTACTCTCCAAAGCTCTCTAGTGGTTATAATTGATGAAATGTGGCTAAGGGAGATAGCCTTAAGTATTTATAGTGTAAAGATTGGAAAGAACACCCAAAACAGGTCTGGGACGTGAAGCCCCCGGCTTGGTGCGTCCGGACACGTGTTTTTTACTGTCCGGACGCGTGTTTCTTTGCCCAACTTTCTGCGAAACGCGTCCAGACGTGTGTCTATTCCCGTCCGGACGCGGGTGACAGTATTCTCTCAACTTCCTGATCGATTTTGACCTATTTAGAAGCCGATTCAGAAAATTTTCGTGAAATACATTTTTGTAACCCTTGAAGTCTAGTTTCTACTATCCAAAAATAAAATCAATCAGAGTTGGGAGTAAAAATTTATGGCTAAAATACTAAGGTAGTGTCAAATTTTTTCCTATCCGAATTCTTTCTAAAATGTGTTTAAACTCTGGGATACTTCCTAATTTCTAACGTACCCCATATTACCTCTCCCAAGGTTTCTCAATCTTCCGGATTCAATGGAAATCTAGAGACGTATCGGCCTATATTCCCACCAACGTGATCCCCATTACTGATGGATAAATCTATTTGGAAACAGAGCTCTTTGATCGCTCAATTAAACTTGCTATTAACGTCGGCTTATCTGTCAGTTGCGTTGGGTCCGCTGCTCAATTGAAAACTATGAAACAAGTTTGCGGTAATTCAAAACTAGAATTGGCAAAATATCGTGAAGTGGCCACCTTTGCTCAATTTGGGTTAGACCTTGATGCTGCGACTCAGCGCATTACTCAATAGATGTGCAAAGCTTACAGAAGTACTGAAACAACCACAATATGCATTACTTCCAATTGAAAAATAAATTATAGTCATTTATGCAGTTGTTAATAAATTATGTGATTGAATGCCACTAGATAGAATTTCTCAATATGAGAGTCATTCCAAGTAGTATAAAATCAGAATTACTACAATCCCTTTTAGAAAATGGGGGGGTTAACTAACGAAATAAAGATGGAACCAAATGCATTCTTAAAAGAAAGTGCTTTGCCTTTCCTATAATGCAAGGAATAATGGACTTAGATCACCTTTTCCTTCCTCATTCTAATTTGATTTTTAGTTGTAAAAAAGAGTCCATTGTGCTGTAATAAGAAGTATCGGTCTAACAACTTAGGTTGTTTTTTAACATAACAATTGCATGTTTATACCATGTGATACAAGTTAGTTGACCTGCGCTGTTTCAAATCACTTGTTACTATTAATCTTTTGGAACACATTTTAAACAAGAGAAATTCTAAGATACACATCCCATATCATTCCCTTAACCATTACCAAATGGCCATGACCTATTGTGGAAGGATGACAACTGACATGAACTAAGATACGATCACAACTCGACAGAGTGAAAACGTAATATGAATTTGTTTTAACATTGTTATGTCCTGATCTGTAATGGTTACAACCAATATGAACGAAATTAAGGTTGCATATTGACTTAGTCACTCATATGATTTCCTTTTAAACAATTGCTTGCTACTAAAAGTGGTTAAACATTTTATAGCGGATGATATACTATTTGAAGAAATGGAATAACAATGTTACAAAAAATATGGATCTTAGATCCTGGATCCATTACTATTTCGGGAGTATTGTCTCTGTAATGAAACCCAATGATTGAATTTCAACTCTGATTTATGTGGTTGGGCTCAGATTTTCTTCTAATTGCCTAATTCGGCCTACATGACTTGAGGCCAATTGTACAAGCACGGGTTACTGGATCTATCCAGATTACTAATGGGCCACTAACAATTTTTGATTTCCTTCAACATACTTTGGAAATTGGAATTGATCATCCATCTATGTAGTTCGAATTGGAAGACTTCAAACATGACTTTGAGAAAAAAAAAAGGATTGAATTTGTTGTTTACATAAAATGAAGTGATTCTTCCATTTGTTATTCACATCCAAATTGAATTTGCAAACTATAGGTTCACAAGCCCAATTGAAAATTAAGATTGATGTCTGGGCTGTTTGATAAACCCCCAATCCCCCAGTATCAACGAGGGATTTTGTTTGTTAAAAATGATGATTACCCAGTTTAATTCTATTACTCAATGATACTGAAACAATTAGATTTGGCATAAGTGAATGTCTTTATTTCCAACCTACTACCTCATGATTGTTCAAACCATTTTACAAAATTGTAATGATGCATGTTGGAGTGTAAAGTTGACCATTCTCAATGCGCATGTAATCCGATATGAAATTCTTAAGTAGATTTATTTTACACAAGTTTACTCTTAAATCGTTCTAAGATTTGATTGACCATTTGGTAAATATATTGACACAAACTCAATTATACATAATACGAACTTGATATAATGCAGATCCAACCTTATACGATTATAATTGATTATGATGATTTGTGAATCGCACAGTTAAGCAGAGTCGTGATATTTAGGGGGTTGGGAATCACTGGAAGGACCAGTCAGAGCTTCTAGGCTATTGGGGATTGCATAACGTTGAATTAAAAGGTCGAAGACAATAGACTTATAGTGATTCACTAGCTCGAGAGCTCAGCTAATTCACTCTAAAAGAGTCTCTTACTCCTAGGGGGGTGGGATTTTCAATTACTCAAAAAAGGAAGATTACACAAGGTATTTGCACAGACTGTTGCTTGAGTTACATTGTGGGGAATAGTCCCTTAGTTATAGCCTCCTTTCTTGATTCCCTGACGCGATCCTTACCTTTTCTTCGTAATGGATGCGTCTTTTGAGCAGTCACTGTGGATGATGTTGAGGCAATTTCGGTTCGCTTGCCTGAATGTTGGACTATTGCAATTGATACACAACCTTCTAGTGGGAGCCAGTTGTCATCCTCGTTGTAACCACAAAGACCTTGCTGCTGTAGGTCTTCGACCTGTGTATGTATCCCTTGTTGCTCATCATGAGCTGTGTGGCCCGAGCTGATTGTCTGAGCTCAATCTTAGTCAATTTTCAGATATCATCAAATTCCAATATAATTTGAACAAAATTAAAAAAATAAAATTCAAAATTAATATGAGCCTTTTAGGCATTGCATCTAGTGTCCCAAGACTTGGATATTTCAGCTAAAACCAACACAACTGGGCTTAGAACCACAAAGTAGCTTTTTGTGTTGGCAGATCAAAATTAGTGATGGTTAGGTTAGGCCCACAGGGTCACAAAAGTCAAATCCTGAGATTTGCTTAACCACACCATTGACTGAAAGATTCAGTAATGGTTTGGAAAAGTGATATTCTGGTCCAATCAAGTTCTTCCAATAAGCTACTTTCCAAAAAAGTTCTTCCAATAAGCTTATGGATGGTTAAGTCAATCCTGAATCAAAAACAAATAATTTTTTCATACCAAGTGGTCCATGTCTTAAAAGGGTTAATAGAGCCACTTTTTATTTGGCTGATCATGGATAAATGGACCATCAATAGAAAAATGGAATGAAGCACTAATTTTTAATTTCACTTGGTCATATCAAAAATTTCTGCCTTTGTATATTTATCATAGGTCATGTTTTAACTTATCTGTCACACTCGTATATCTACCATACGCAAAATTTTAGGCACACAGTCAATGATAAATTATACACATTGAATTAACCTGAGTTTACAATTTCGAAGTACCAAATCATTGGAACACTCCCATTAAAACTATTCATGAAGAGTCGAACCATAGTTACAATGAGGTTTAGGCCACTTGTCTAAACAATTCATGGGCAAATCTTTAAATTATAACAATTTGTGCTAATCAATCAAAATATCCTTGATATGTTTTCATATAGCCTCTTTTTTTTTTTCCAATCACCATGCCTTATGGGAGGAGAAGGCGGGAAGGGATTAGGAGCTCAAAATTGATGGCTGCCATTTTGTTCTATTACAATTTACAAGCCTATTAAATTTAACCAAGAAGCATGGCTCGAGCTATGCAACGCCCATGGACTAGCATTTTTTTTTTGGTTAAAAATTGTACCTCAAAAGATCGTTCGAATTTTAATTTACACCCTCAAAGATTAAAAATTTCAATTTAAACCCTCAAAGATAAAAATCTGTATTAATGCGCACTTGAAGTTATCAGTCGTCAGTTTGCCGTCTAAAACTAAATGGATAAATTTTACCTAGACCCTCTCATGCTTATCACTTAATTACCTAAACCCCATACATTTGATATATTATACCTACATCCCTTGAGAATCCAAATATGACTAAAAATGTTCTCCAATTGGGCATCTAAATAATTATGTTCAAGTAATGTATTGTATTGGATATAAAGAATATTATATAAATATCTGCATTATATTGGTCATTCAAATAGTAAGTTTGATTTTGAATTTTAGAGTTTAACGAGCCCACAAAATAAAAGGAACTATAGAAATTATAATTTTTTATTAAGATGAAATCATATTTTTTAACGATTATATTAACAAATATCAACGACAAAGGGTTATGTGTAGGGGTGTCAAACGTGTCGGGTTAAACGGTTACTTGTCGGGTTAAACTGGTGACGGGTTAAAAATATATAAACCCGTACACGACACGTTTAATAAACGGGTGAAAAATCTCAACACGAACACGACCCGTTTAATAAACGGGTAACACGACACGACTCGTTTAACCCGTTTAATTCTAAAAAAATTATATCAACAAATTTTAATACTCCACTTTTTTTTATTGCCAATTGTACTTACCTCAAAAAAGAGGAATTTTTAGTCAAATCTCATAAAATTTAGATTTGAAGGCTTAAAAAAAAATGAAAGAGGTCATTGTCTTTTATAGGTAACTCAACTCTCCCCATCTCCCCTCATTTTCCAATGTGGGACAAAAACAAAAGGCATTGGTTTGCCTTTGTCTTTGAAATGCTCTCTCCATCTCTCCTCCTTTGTCTTTGAACTACTATTTTATTTTATTTTTTTGTATTGATTTCTTTTTTTCTTGCTAATTTTTCAAAATAATTATTAATTTATTAATATATTAATTTTATTTAAACGGGTAAACGTGTGATAAACGGTTTGACAGGTCTCACCCGAACACGACCCGTTTATTAAACGTGTTTGGCGTGTCAACCCGTTTATCACCCAAACCCGTTAAGATCTCATCCAAACCCGTTTAATTCGTGTCGGTTAATCGTGTCGTGTCAATTTTTGACAGCCCTAGTTATGTGTTACACGTGTACAAACATCAGGAGGTGTATAAATAATATTCTAACTGTGAGGGGGTCCAAATGATTAAGTGACAAGCATGAGGGAGTCTAGGTGTAATCTATTCATTTAATTTTAGACGACAAACTGACGGCTATGGATGACAGTGGACCGAAGCGGGGGCGGGGGGTGTAGTCTTCATCCCTGTACCCGCTTAAAAAAACACCGTTCATCTCCTGTCCAACCCTATTAACAAGTATAGTTTTCATTCCCATCCCCGTCCGCGAGTAAATTTGTAATCCTCGTCCCCGCCTTCTCCCTCCGCCCAAGCCCAACATAATCCAACATTGTAAATGATTATGCACAAATCGATTTTTGTGCAAGATCAACAGTCAAGTATATGAACGGGTGCAGTCGATAAGTAATAAACAGATAATTAATAACAGATCAATGGCAAAATAGTAAATAATAGCAAACACACAAATATTTATAGTAGTTCGGTCCAAGTGACCTACTCCACTTTCGGGAACGGCTGCGGTGGCCGGAAATCTTTATTGATGAACAATGTTACCGGAAGAGTAACTCCGAGAGTATTACAGTGTTTTGGGAGAGAAAAGCAATGTGTGTAGGGATCTCAAGTTGTAGAGGTGTCAAGGGTGTTGTCTAGATCCCTCTCCTTGTGGAGAGAGCTTACATTATATAGGCTTAGTAAGGCGGTGACGTGAGGGAGAAGGTTTCTACCACTTTGGTAAGTATAGTTATGGTAGGATTTGATCTCCGTGCGTATCCCGATATTTTCTCCCTCGTGTCCCTATTCCGTCGGAGGAGTACTCTGAGCTGGGTTGAATTTGATCATGAGCTTGGACTTGAGTCTGAGTGGCAAAGAGAAGAGGGCGAAGGAGAGGCAGAGGACCATCACTTGGGCGGTGCCCCTTGGTGTCCCCCTTGGGCGGCGCCCTCTTGGGTGACCCCTTTGGCGGCGCCCCCTTGGGGTGTTCCCTTGGCTCCTCCTTGATGACTTAGGCTCTTCATTGATCCTTGATGACTTTGGTGACGTGGGCTCCTCTTGGCTCCTTTGGGCTGGTCCCTTCTTGGTGCTAGTTTGGGCCTCATTAATTTATTGGGTTTGACACTGTTAATTTCGGGCTCATCAGTAAATAATCCAAAAAATCAAAAAAATTGAATGTCACCAACCGAAAATTACTGAGTAGGCAAGAAGTCTATCCATCACTTTTCAAGCAAAAAGTCTATCCAACAATTTTCAAAGAGTAAGAAGTCTATCCAGCACTTTTCAAACAAAAAGTCTATCCAACAATTTTCAAAGAGCAAAAACCATATTCAAGTAGAATAAACTCAAAAATCAGCAAAAATCATATCTAACACTATAATCATAATTCAACAAATACCATATTCAAGTAGCATAAAATTAAAAAATTCAGAATATTGTATATCTAACACAGAAAATCATATGTAGCACATGAAAATTGCAGATCTAACACCAAAAAAAAAAAAAAAAATCAAAACAAGAAACATCTGAAAACCAAGTGTCAGTCCATCCCCGCCTCCACCTCCGTACGGGTTTATACGGGTATTTTCGTATACGTCCACCGTCCAATACATATGGTCCATCCCGGTCCAAACGGGGGCGAATTTGGATGAATACCCATTTTTCTCCTGTCCAAATGGGACGGGTTTGGATGAATACCCATTTTTTACCGATCCACTGTCATTCCTACTGACGGCTATTAGTGTCAGGGGCGCATTGATACAAATTTCTAATTTTGAGGGTACAAATTATGATTTTTAATCTTTAAAGATGCAAATTGAGATTCGAACGATCTTTTAGGATGCAATTTGAGATTAACCCTTTTTTTTTAATATTTTGTAACTCTAAAACTTTAATACCTATGTTTTTAGACTTTTATGTTTATAGTGGTTTTGTCTATATTAGCTGATAATTCTCCAAGACCGAATGACTTTTCAGGTTCATGAGAAGATTGAAATATACATGAGTCCCACCAACTATTCTGAAAATAAGACCTGAACCCTAAATTTTCTAAGTTAGGACGACCGTCTTGCCCATGGCCACCCTTACTTTCAATTACAGAAACACAAAAAATAACTAAATTAATAAAATCCTTAAAGACATGCTGATTAAACATAGAAAAAAGGTCACCCTCTAATTTTTGAGAATCTCTTGAGACTACTTTATAAATTTTGACTATTCTCAATTTGCCTATACGCAACCTTTAGGATAAAGGACCATACATAGGAGACTTATGTCTTGGTACATTCACTATACTTTATAATAGATATGAGCAGCAAAGGGTTGGACCAGACCCTGAGTGCTCTATCTTGATATTCTTGTTTTTTTCCAATATTCTTATGGAAAAGTCTAATATACTGTTGCCTCTCCACTAAGAGATGGCCAGGAAAGTGATATTTCCCATCCATTAGATAGGCAACACCTAACTCTGATTTTGACAGTTGATGGGAGGCATGTTGGATCTAGCAAATCTTTATTCTTATGGTTGTGATAGAATGCCACTACAATGCTTATCTAAGTCGTGAGCTTATGGAGCTTTGGGCAGGTAACACAAAACAAGCAAAAACAAAGAAACAAATACTAAAAAAAGAAGCCTAACAGTAGAGAATTGGCCTTGCCTGGACCTTTTTTTGAGTAACGTTTCACAATTTATGCATAAAATGTTATGACCTCGACCAATATCAGGATATTCATAAGCATGTGTAACATGATTCATCTTGGTCAGGTTTATACCGTGAAGCCATGGTTAGCGGGTTCGTGTCGTATTTAATCAATTTCATGTCTACTTATTTTTTTGACAGGTCTAACAGGTCTACCCTTTAACCACCTTTACTCTTTAAAACTAAACTTAAACTCGTCAATTATGTATCAATTTCGTGTCGGGTTCACAAGGTCATGTTAAAAATATCTAGTCTTAATTATCTTTATATTCGCGAAGTATTTTTATATATGGAAGTAACGAATATTATTGTCCTTCATTTGGACCTGTTTTTGAGTAATATTTCATAAAGAGAAATTTTGTACAGATATTTCTGGCAAAATAATGTGGCATCCACCAATGTCATGATATTTATAATAATTCAACTGTCGCATTATTGTGTATGAAAATTCTTGGCACAGCAGTTTGTGACTTAATTCCTATTCAAATATTTTGTATAAGTCTAGCAGTTTCTTGTGCATGGCAGCACTGCCTTCACTCCATAATTGGAAGTTTGGCATTAATCTCACTTTTGGAACTTTAGCCTCTGCTTTGCAGTGCCCCCCAAACATCTATATGTTGTTCTGGTACATATTGAAAGTTTGTGAGAGGAAACCTCAGCCAAAATATTGGATTTCAACTACTCAAACTGAGCTAATGCAACAGGCACACACTTATAGATAAATACTTATGTTACACATCTCTACAAAAATTTAAATTTTTATAATAGATGATAGTTTAATATTGTATCAGAGCCTAGAAGTCCTAAGCTCAAATCATACCAAGCCTCCCTCCCTTATGAAAACAAAAGGGGACGCACCTGAGGGGAGTAGTAAATAAATATTTTTGTTAAACCTTTCTTTACAACTTTAAGCTTTTAGAATAGATGATAGTTCAATACACACTCGCGTGCGCACACATGCACACACACTCTATGATATGGCTGCAACTGTCATTCAGCATCCTTGAGCCACAGTTGGGACTAGAGAGCCTGTCAATTCTTAACACAATTCACCTATTAGGGTCGATGTTAGGGTATGGGTTTTGCTTCACGGGTAAGGCCATAATTATATTGACCAACTATACATGTTTAATAAATAGATTTACATGAACTTAACGATGAACAATTATATATAACTTATATTTGACACGCACATAATTAAATACAATTATAAATAAGTCAATTCCTTTTTGTATAATGCTAAACTAGAGTAGATCTCATTGTATGAGTGTCATGTAGCCATGTATAGAGTCTGTAATCTTTTTTGTATAATCACTCGTAATAGTGGCTACCATTTAGTGGCAAAAATAGGTATGCATCTTATCAGCCCACTTGCATGTATTTATCCACCATATCTTTATGTGGTTAAAGAGAGCCATTTGGGGGAAAGGAATATATAGTTCTTGGATGAAATTCTGAATGGGAATTGCTGGTGTCATGCATTCATTGAAAGGCTGATAATGGTAGTGTATCACCACATATCCCTGTTACATATGACAATGTTACGTGCACGATTTTGGGTGATTTGTAAAATAAAGAAAAAATAGAATCAGTGAAGAAAACTCACTTCGAGGGGGTGAAAACCTCAAATGACTCAATTCAAGAAGAACCGAATCTCCAAAACTTCCACAAGAAGATTTAGTAAAATATTCAACATATCATTTTTATTGATAGAAAAGCCTTTAAATACAAGTTAATAAAAACTACCTTAATAACTAATTTAACTCATAACTCCACTATCTTAGTAACCACCTAGAAAACTACTCACAAAATACTCTATCACCAACCTACTACTACATATCCTCCAATTAACTAGCTAACTACCTCTAATATTGCATAAAATAAAGGGTTAATTGCACTAGAAGTCCCCAAAGTATGGGGTTTATCAAATTTTGATCCTTAATATTTTAATTGCATAATTTTGATCCCTGAAGTATTGAATATGTTTCTATATGGTCTCTCAAGTAGTCAATGTCCAAATTGCTAACGATTTTTTATCATAAATTTGTCACGTAATTCCTAAATATAGACAAAAAATAATTTTGGTAGCTTTTAAATAAAATTTGGGTAGCTCTTAACAAAAAATGTGTAATATGGATAGTTTTTGACCAAAATCTGAATAGCTCATGATCAAAACTGTGTAATTTGGGTAGTTATTTAACCAAAATTTGAGTATAAATTTAGTCAAGAATTATCCAAATTATTTTTTTGTCAATATTTAAGTATCTCGTGACAAGTTTATGATAAAAATCGTTAGCAATCTGGACGCTGTCTGCTTGAGGGACCATATAGAAATATATTCAATATTTCAAGGACTAAAATGATGCAATTGAAATATTGGGGACTAAAATGAGATAAACTTCATATTCTGGAAACCTCCAATACAATTAATCCTAAAATAAATATATAGAAAACAGGTACATAACAGACAATCTCTTTAATCATATGCACTCAAATCTCTGTAAACCTATAATATCCATATCTCTCGTCTCTAACACCCTTCCAACTTGGTGACGCAATAATAGATTGATCCAACATTTAAGTTTAGGGGGAGTAATTCTGTAAACGTATCCATAGGGTATATTTAGAAAAGAAAAATGGATAAAGCAGAAAAGATTTGGGCTCAAGAAATTGTGAGAATCACTTTCTAAACTCATACTACATAGAAAGAAAATTTTTCTTATGGAGGTGGTGTTTGTACTTGAGCTTGTTAGTCTCCTTAAGTTCTTGCGACTGTAATATAATATTGGATAAATTATGTTCAAAATATGCATGTATCTCTTTATGTGTGTTCATCAAAAGAAAATGAATTTTTTGAAACCCTACCGGCATTGTCACCCTAGATAGATCATTGGATACGCAACTCAAGTTCAACCTCAAAATATTCTGTATTTGAACATAGATTTTCAATATTGGGGCTACATGTGGACAACAAATCATAAGTTGGGATCTTCAGCTTTTGGGACTTAACTTGAACTCGTTCTAGATTTACTAAACTCCAATTTAATATCGAGCTGTGTAGCCTAAATTTCAACTTGATTAATGCATTCATGCAATATTCAAACCTGAATTTTAACTCGAGAATTAACCCCAAAATGAAGCAAATTTTCAATCAAACTTGTGTAATTTTAGTTCAAAAATCTAAGCAAAGTCGAGTTCAAGTGAGAGTTTCATAACTTTGACAGAGTCCGCATTTCTAAACTCACCCGAGTTACGTGCAGTGAAAGAGCAAGTGTAAAGGTCAGCATACACTATCAACTAATTTTTGAATCACTCCTATCCATGAGGCAGTGAAGAGAAGCCTAAATCTTGAGAGAATCAATGGGACTCACTTATAAATAGTGTCTTTCCACTTGAATTCATGGCAGTGATATGTCATTGAATGAAACTGAGTAAAAATGTAATTGAAAGATCTCTGCAATCTGGTGATTGTAATATCTGAGTCTTTGGAAAGGATAAGAACATGAGAGGCCCCTTATCCCTTGCAATCTCATTTAAAGATCAAAGCAATAATGCAAAGTCAAGCAATCTTTAGCCACACCCTGAAGGTCTGGAAAGAAACTTTTCAATTGCTCAGATAAGGAATTGCATTCCCAAATCTAACTTTGGCTTTTTGAGGGAAAAGTTGTTCCAGCTTTCCAATGAACCATCTTATTTTATATGTGGCTTGAGTCCTATTGGTCTGGAAAAATCTACAAAATCTGGGATTATTCTTTATTTTTGATGCTTCATTCAGAAAGATTGTTTTGAATCCAGTGGCCAACTCTTTTTTTCTTCTCTTTCAAATAAAAATAAATTCAAACTCTAGATATGTATAATCATATACAAATTATTTTAAGAAGATGAGAAAAAAAATATACATGTAATTACTAACATTTAGCTGGTTTTGGGTCTAATCTAAGAATTTCCAAGAAGTCATGTAAGAACTAGGTGACGGGATCATCGATTCAGATCCTCATTAATATCAAACTCTCTCAATTTGCTCAAGTTTATTGTAGATGATTCTTGTAAATCTGATGCAACCATGGCAAAGGACATCATAAGTTGGTTTTAATGGCTGCATTGTCCCGAACACTTTTATTTTTGACATTAGACATCTTCGATCCCACAATATTCCAATTGGTTGAAGTTCAAACAATTTTAGAGGGATGTGGAATTAGGAAGAAATCCCACATTGGGGTTTGGGGGACGAATTCTTTCGATAGGATTCTATGGGTTATTTAGGAAAATAGAATTAAATTTAAGAGGTTAAAGTGTAACCGTGAAAAATCTATATCAAATTAGGGATTCTTTATACCTTAATCATCGTCTGGACTCGTGTCCTTCTAAGTATACTAGCAATGCACCACGTGCGTTGCACGTGAATAATTTTTGTATATAAACTATTAATAAAAAAATTTAGGTATATGTGTACTTAAATTAAATATTATCTCAAGTTTATAAAAATTATGTTTTTTTGCTCATATTATACTATAGAATTTGAAAAAAAATATTCTGCTTCCAACAATTCGTTGTTCTAGCTATAAGAAAAAAAAGATAAAAATAATTCATTTTAAAATTCATTTGATTAGGTTTTAATTTATAATTCATTGAATAAAATAACAATAATTATCAATATTCTAATCAATGCTTATTTTTAAGGGTAACATAGTCAATTAAAAAGTTTCATAGATATTGATATTTATACATAGATAATAAAGACTTAAAAGAGATATTATGAGTAATTTAGAGATTTAAACATATAAGGATATGATGGTAATTTAGATATTTAACTATGAAAGGATAATGTGGTATTTAAGATTCTTTATAAGGGTAAAATAGCAAATCAAAAGTTTTTTATTTTAAAGTACTTTTTTTATTAGATTAAAAAGTTTCATAGATATTGATATTTATACATAGAGAATCAAGAATTAAAAAAGATGCTAGGGATAATTTCGAGATTTAAACATATAAGAATATGATGGTAATTTAAATATTTAATCATGGAAGGATAATGTGGTATTTAAAATTCTTTATAAAGGTAAAATAGTTAATCAAAAATTTTTTATGCTAAGATATTTTTATTAGTAGTAGTAGCAGTAGTAGTAGTATATATATTTATAGATATAGATATAGATATAGTTAAGATATGTAAACTTTTTTTTGTATACAAGTACATTGCACGTGGATCATTTTCAATATCAAATATATTATTGCTATAAAAATTATGAAATACCGTCAACTGTATAAATAAACTTTGCTTAAATATTTTGTGTAGTATTTAGTGAAACTTAACTCATGGACAAATTTAACCACATATTAACATATAAAATTAGAGTCTCAATAGTCTACTCTAAAGTTAATATCTTTCGTTTTTAAAAGGATAACAAATAAAGAGATGCTTATATTATGATAAACTTGTGACGGTCTATTTCAAAATTCGTTATCATATTTTCGATGGTAAAAACAAATAACTTGTGAACACTAATTGCTTCATTATTTAGTGAAAGACAAATATTAAATTACACTTCAAAAGAAATGTCATATATACTTCATGAACATCCTAGAAAAATAATTATCCACAAAAATCTATAATAAACATACTAAAATTTATTTTACCACATTCAAATGGTAAAAATGTATATTCTCAAAATTTAGGATTTGGTACCTTATGTCTTAGAACAATTCAAAAAACCTAGTCGAACCATGATCCACATGATGGTAGATCTCATTTCAATTATTCAATGCATGAGAAGAATCACATAATTTTTTCTACACACGAGATATAGTGCTAAATACAAAAAATGAGTTTCAGTGCTAAACAAAAAATGAATTTATTACCATGAAAATTAAACATATAGAAGATATATAATTTAGAGTAAATAAATCTGAATATGCCATTTTCACAGTGATCTTCCACAATTGATCATGCCTGATTCATAAATAAAAAAACGTTTAACAAATCAATAAGAAAATTCTCAAGATGTTAGTGCAAGCCTAGCTCCAAGCAAAAGATAAATCATATGAATAGAGCAATGATCTGCAACCAGATAAAAAACATGAGTATGAGAGAATAGGAGAGGAATAGAATGGTATTACTAGTAATTTATGATTGAAATTCATAGGATTGAATATTTGACTATTAACTGTCCACGTAGCCATAAAATGGAAGATGAAATGATTGGAATTTTATTTGATTAATTGATATATTTATTGCTAAGAATTTGTACCGTCTGCAAAGTTACAGATCAGTTCTTATTAGATGAATGATATATAAAATGGACTTTATGATGGTTATCAATGGGATAATATTTGTATAAATGATAATTTATTATTTTTCATAAAGTAAAGATGATTATTGGATTTATTGTAAACAAAAAAGTTTATTAGAAGTAAATGAAAGAAAGATAGAGTCATTAACTCAGGAAATTAAAAAAAAAAAAAAGAAGTATAATACATGGAACAATAATTATTGTGAAAATGAAAGTATATGAAGAGTCATTTGAATATATAATTAATATTAGGTAATTAGAAAATTAAAAAAAAAGTGCAATACATGGAACAATAATTCTTGTGAAAATAAAAGTATATGAAGAGTCATTTGAATATTGAATTAATATTAAGTAATTAAATAAATAAGGATATAGGTGCCTTTAATATTTTTTATAGGGACATAATAGGTAATTAAAAAAATTTCACTTAGCTTCTTTTTATTAGTAGTATAGATATAGATATAGATATTTTTTTATGCTGCAGAAGAGAACCATATAACCAATTTTAGAACACAAACTCTTTAAAGGACAATGACTAGTTCATTAATTTGAGGAGGTAGGAAGATATAAAAGAGTGGCTTTACCTTCCCACCTTCGTTATTCCAAACATGCCAACTCAACCTCCTCAACAACTAATAGGTGATTGTTAAACTTATCCCCGTAACTAAAATTATCGCTTACACTTCTACGGTCAACACCCAATAAAAGTTGAGCTTCAATCTAAAGTTAGTGTTGCTGCAAAGGAAAGTAGGAAAAAATAACATAATAAAATACAATCACTCTCCTGACATTTGCTTAAATTATCCGTCCATCTCGTGATATTTAGTATTGTGACTACAACACCCATTAGTTGTTGAAAAAATTACGTCAATAAAAAACATTTAAATCGTCAAATTTGTTTCCTTGTTCTTTATTAGAAAAAGATAATACTATGTAATTTCTAGAGTGACTAATGCAGTCACATCTCTCTCTTACCCCCCCCCCCCCCAACAACAAATAACAACTCACATAGAGAGTTGCATCATCACCACAATCACCTCTCACCATTAACACACACACACACAAAAAAATAGAGAGGGGGGAGAGAGAGACCTATTGACAGAATACTCTGAATCATCAATTTATATACTGATTCAATCCGAGTTCTTGAAATTAGAAGAAGTTCAGTATCTGCTCACAAAATCTTAGTGATTTTCTCTATCTAATGAATGGTGATTCAGTTTTAAAACTGCCCATTCTACACCCAACCCCTAGTATATCTTCAACAGGTTGAGGAGCTGTTGATGCTAACAGCTCCTCAACCTGTAACAAGGATGGCTGGAGCCTAAGGCCAACAAAGCGATGGCTTTAGGCCTAGTAAGAAAAAAAGGCTCCAATTTTTTTTTTTATAAATTAAAACGAAGGCCCCAAATGTAGCTCATGTCAATGTTTGATACTTGATAAGAGTCTAAATCTAATAAAAATAGTAGTTAATTAGGTTAGGGTTCCTCCTTTAGTGTGTAAACTAATTTTAGTCCTACCAAATTTTTATTATATATAAAGATCCGCCGTGTTGTTAAAAAAATTACATGCGGTCCCTATTTGGGCGCAAACGTATCGGGGTTGGGCATTTAGTTTGTTTTCATAACTCATTTTGCCATTGTCACATGATTTCAGTCTAAAATACAATCAGTTTCCTCATCACATGATTTGATAGGTACATAAATTATAATGCAACAATTAAGTTTTACATATTCATTAGTAGGTTTAGGTACATGTTCATTCTGATTTACAAAATTTTGAATTGTGTTTAGTTTTATGTATTTGTGTACCTGTAATAACATATATATACCTTCTTCTCAATTAAATGCTAATGTACATATCTTGTGGATGTATATATTCGTATAATGTACCTGAATGATCGTGTATGTTGTTCGTCATATATGATATGTTGTCTATTCATGTAAACACGTATATATTAATTGCGTACCTGTTGTGCTTGTTAATGCATTTTTTTGTGTGTGTAATTATTTTAAGACGGTTCTAATTGCATAGTTAATTAAAGAGACATCTATTCATATGTCTCATCTCAATATATATGTTCTAGAGATACACTGAATTCAGCTGTTATTAGTAAATATATTTTAATTTACGTGTGAACCACTAGTTAATGGGTACGTTAATCAAGAACATGTCATTTTTTTTTAGTGTGTCAGTCTAGCGATTTGTGTTTATGGAGAAGAAAGTACATTATGGTAAGTAGCTTTTTCGAATAGGTGTTTCAATTATGTGATGACGTTGTCATTTTTTTTTTTTTGCAATTCTAAAGGACGTTAATTATGTCCATTGCTTTGACTTTTTAACAAAGACCTAATTCAAAAGTAAATTGGCGAGCGGATTTTTTTTAGAATCTTATTGGATCTAAGTATCGGCCTCTCAAAAAACTCTAAAAATAGCATTATAAAAGCCTTTGTTTAAGAAAAAAAATAAGGAAGTCGGAACAAAAATTTGGACTTAATTGAACTAAACTATATTAATAAAACTTATTTAGCCCTAAATTTATTTTTTTGAAAAAAGACTAAAAGGCCATTCACTATTACATTTCTCTCTCTCCCTCTCTTCCCTGTTTTCTCTCTATCTCTCTCCATTACTCTCTTTATCTATCTCCTAGTCTATCTCTCTGTTTCTCTCTCGCTCTCTCCCACTCTCTCACTCTGTGATAATTTATTTTCTTTTCAAATATATAAAGATTTGATTTGATTTTTTCATCTCTTTCTCCCCTATTCTCTCTCTCTCTCTCTCTCTCTCTCTCTCTCTCCCTCTTTATATCAACATTACAACACCACAATTATATCAATCAGTGACACTAATTAGTCACAATTGCCCTCTAATACACCAAACAATTATTCATGTATTCTAATAAATCAAACAGTTATACTAAACAATTACACGAAATTATAACACTAACTCAATTTGTCATTCAGTTGTTTATATAAACCAAACAGTTACACCATTTAGTATCACGACATAGTTTTTTAACTTATAAACTAATAAAACTAGAAACAATCGCCAACTTATTACTTTCTCTCTATATCAAGCACGAAAACAATCACCAACTTAAAGTTATATTCTTTTTTTAAGTTAATGTTTTGCTTGCAATATATTATTTATTTTACCTTTAACAATTACTTTTATAAACAAAAAAAGTTTTCAAAGATTAAAATTGATAAAATCTTGCCTCAAATTGATTGTTATAAGAAAGAATTAAGTAAATTAATCATACCATTAACTAAAAATAATATGTTATCATTAATTTAATACAATATTTAATTAATAATGTTGTCTTTGAAAAGTGAAAAAAACCACTTAAAAAAATATAAAATACTTCACTTAGATATGTCGCTTTAAGCCTCCAATCATCTCGAGCCGGCCCTTGCCGAGCAACCCCACGTTCTCATATCTTTTCAACCAATCTGACCAAATTATCCATTTTCGACCAAGGGAATAAACTGTTTTCATTCATAGTTGTAATTTATTGAATGTTCAGTGTGGTGAGAGAATAAGTTTTATTTTCGAAGGGTGCCTTTGGCATTTACCTTAGCCTACCTTCTTTTTCTATCCTGCAAAATTAATAGCGTGATATTATGACGCATTAGTAAGCCCATCTTCAGTCTGCACTGATATTTTGTAACCCATTGTTATTTGTTATCCTTCCCAATCATAATATTATTTTTTTGCTGATCATAAAA
Source organism: Ilex aquifolium (assembly GCA_951799425.1). NCBI lineage: Eukaryota > Viridiplantae > Streptophyta > Magnoliopsida > Aquifoliales > Aquifoliaceae > Ilex > Ilex aquifolium. The sequence continues at coordinate 24,932,971 of OX637405.1, forward strand.
GAGCGGGGTAAATGAGAGCGTTCAGAGACCATCTCGATAGGCATTCATTGTAAGATTATGAGGCCCCTAACCTCGCTCGTTATTCTTCTGGTGAACGAACCTAGTTAGACTAACATAGCGATCAATCACTGAACTCCAATATGAACTACAAGATTCGAATCTCTGACCTTAGAGTGAGAAATTCGACCGATACTCCACTTAGCCACCCCACGGTGGTATCTCCCTAGTATCAACTGAATGCCCCCATGCATTTAATTGTATTTGTTGATGAGGCATTAGCCGGACTAGTCCAAAAGGGCTACCCAACTCCAGAAAGTGGATCAATTCCATGTGTAATTGTGTCATCAAGAAAGGACCCACATAATTTAATTTGTCACTATTCAATGTTCAAACAATATTTAAGAGAGAGAGAGAGAGATAGAGAGAGAAATGCAAGATACATGCACCGGCCCAAAGCATAAGTAAACGAGAATAGTTTGCAAAAATAATTTTTAACAAGATTTTTGATAGGATATGATGTAACAATGATGTTTTTATAATAATAAAAATTTGATACCGTACCAAAAATTTTTTTTTTTTTACTTCAAGTTACATTTTTAAAAGATAAAATTCTAACTATTCGAGATAACTCTATGATCGATCATGAATGCCCCCTAATTAACTATAACTTCACATTTAAATGGTTTTATTTCACCTCAAAAAATAATAACTTTACATTTAGAAATTGTGATTTCTACCTCAAAAAAATATAATTAACTTGACATCAAAAGTGATAAATTTCAGTAAATCTTCCTCTTTTATAAATATCTTTAACATTAGTTGTAATTTCTTTTTTTAATAGTGTATTTTAGTGAGTTACATTATAATGTTTAAAACGTTAGGTATGAAATTTCTGTCTATGTAACTTTATTTATAGGTAAATGGATTGATATTTATGTATTTTAGAAAATGGGGTTTTTGTGTAAATAAAGAAACTTTGAAAGGGTTAAAAGTCTCTACAAAGACTTCAACAAATTGCTTCAGAAAAAGCAGAGGGACAATGGGATATGTCAAATTGGTCAAGTCAAAAGTTATTTTTCTTCGGCCTTTTTTTTCTTGTCTGCCTTTTTTTTCTTTTTTTAAACTTTCTTGGTGTGTTTGTAGGTTGGGGATAGGGAGGTCGGATTCCTTATTCCTTTTGGACTACTTCGATAATTAAAATTGTAGTTTAGAAAATATGGTGGACATCTTTACTCTTGCTATCAATTAAAAAAAAATCGTATTACCATTTGAAAAAGACTAATTTTGAGACTCAGATTCGTACCATACATTTAGCGTAGATCATTTACAAGTCAAGGGAGGTTAAGTTTAACGACATAGTAATAGTTATTGAAAAATTTTCTTCAGTTAAGAAACCCCTAATACTGACGGTACTGCTACCTCATGGGGACAGTAGGAAGAGGAGTTAGTAAACAGAAATTTTGTTGATAATCCTGAAACCAATGGTTTGGTTAGAGGTTAGAAGGGCCAACTAGGTAGTAATTTTGGCTGTGTCGTGAAGCCCAAATGCCTTTGTCTTTTTTTTTTTTTAGTCTGTAAATGCTCTCGTCTTTTGCTTACCAACTTTCAGGTGTGAGTTTCATGTCCAAGACTGCAATTAGTAAAAAACTTGGCCCTTTGCACTTTGAAAAGCAAGTACAAAATGAATAGTCAAAAGAGGTAGGGCAGGCAGAGGAGGACCAAACATCAACGGACAAGAAAGGAAGATGATATTGTACAAGAATTGGGGAGGAATATTTACATGTGCATGTGGGAAGTGGTCATCCAAACGCGTGGGTCTGGTCCACACATAGGACTTTAGATGGTTCACAACAATGTCTGTGGTGGACCCCATTTTGGTAGTCAGCTACTATTTGGTTGGTATATTTGGATAAGATGAATTGACCCACAAACGTTTGATTATCACAAGATTAACACGCACTGTAACACACCAAAAACAGCTCTGAAACACGTTTTACAACCGTCAACAGTGGACAATTGCCATAAATAGTGACAACTAACCTTTCTTTTTTTTTTTTTCTCACTTACCAAAAACAAAACCTTCCTGTTTTTTGGTGGGAAAGAAAAAGAGACAGCCAACTTTATAATTGTCATTTTGAAGCATTTCCTTATGATCTGTATCTAGCATTTGATAAATAAATTATGTGACACAAATAAACTTAGACAAGTATGCAATGCAGCATTGTGTCGTATATGATCGACTTCATAGAAATATGTGGTTACTCCAAACCCGAAACTTATTGTCCAGAACAGATACAAGATTCGGGTTTGGAGAGCGAATTCTTTCAACTCAAAACAGATCTTTGGGAGGATATTTTGGAAAGTGACATAAATTTGAGAGGAAAAATTCCTTGAGATTGTGAAAATCACCACATAAAAATTCTATATCGGAAGTAAAGGATTTCAGATCACGATGTCCTTAAAACCCATAACATATCATTTCAACTCAAACAAAAACTATCATACAGTCTCAATAGGCTGAGTTCAAGATTCCTGCAAAAGGATTTTATATTCCATTCCATTCATGTTAAACTGTTTTACAAGAGTATCATCTCATGAAAATGCACTAGTTTATGTGCAAATTATACATGTTAACCAATCTAAATATTAAACTGAACGGGGGGAAATGTTTGAGAATGGGCGAATACAAATTAGGGTCCTCTACAACGAGCGAGAATTCAAGCTGCATAAGCTATCCCGGCTCCCGGTTTTAGTAAAAATTATATACCTCTATGAACTCTAAATTCAACAAGATTTCTGAAAGCATGCTACTCCCACTTTCAGAGTAGCACCCTGCAGACAGATCAACAGAGAAATATTCTACGTTGATGCTCAAGCGGGTCAAGCCAGGGTAAGCCGAAGAGTTAAAGTGTTCTTCCACTACCTTTACTTGCAAAATGGAAGAAACCTCAAAGGTTACTGAAACCAAGTATTCAAGAGTAGAGAAGCTACCGACGTCCACCTGCCCAATGCTTGTTATGATTGCCAGGTTTCATCTGAGGATTAGGGCCAAGGCCCTGCTTGGGGAGATCATGCAACTCCATAACCTGAATTGTCCGTTGCCTCTTGGCTGTTAAGAAGAATTACAATTACCATCAATGAAACTCAAAAATAGTTGTATTAAGCTAAAAAATTACCGACGGAGGTAAATTTCCTGTAATCATAACCCTTTTCAATTTTGAGCCTTTGTTTAAATAAGAATTAAATGTGGGTTTTGTTGCAAATTCATCATTGTCCATGGAGTAGTATCGAATAAAAACCAAAAAAACTTAAACGAGTAAAAGGTAAGTAGACAAACCATTCGCAACTTGTTGGTAGCTCTGATGGAGCTTCCTTTTTGCAGCTTCAAGCTTATCGCGCTCATCTGAACACCTTGATTTCTAGTTAAGAAAAAAATAACCACCATCTAATAAGTAAACAAAAAGCTTCAAGCAATAAGCCACCACACATCAGCATCCAGAATACTCACATCCTGTTGAGAAGCCGACAGCCTCTTCTGGATGGTGACTTGGTCTGATTTTGTAAGGAATTTGGTCTCATCATTAAACTTTTCTTCCACACTCAGTTTTGTAGGTCTACCAGGCCCAGATGCAGCACTGGCAGACTTATTTGGTTTCATAACAGTTGCTTGTTTCTTCATCACAGCTTCTTGTTTCTTTATTTGTGCACCCTTCTTATCCTGCTCACACTTCTTGTCCTTGAGAGGAACCTCGTGGGAGAACTGTGGTTTATGCATGGAAATATTTTGGTTCTCTCGTGATGGCTTTCTACCATATTCATGGTTCTTGTTGAATTCCCCACTGTTTCGAGGATCTGAAACAACATCCCCCAATCAGTCACGAACTAAAAATGGGGAATTCGACTAAAGAACCAAATAGCAAAAGCTATATGAGAAAAGCACAAGGGACACATATCGACTCACTTCCATCATCATCCATGCCATCAAAGAACTTCGCACATCACAATTGAGGACACAAACAAGCGAAACTAAGTCAGTGTACAAGCACAAAAAAAGGAGAATTGCTTTTATTAATACAAAGGAAGAGTGAGACATACCTGAGAGAGCTCCATTGAAGTAGTCTGAGTAGCAAAAAAGACTGCTTCATCCAGCGGAGGAAAAGGTAGCCCCTCCTCTTCATCCAGCGGAGGAAAAGGTAGCCCCTCCTCTTCATCAACAGTTGACGGGTTCAGAGATTCTGGTGTTCCTTCTGCACATATTAGTTGATGAGTACCACATCATCTTTGATCTAAGTTGGAATTGAGAAAACAAACATCGACTAGAAAATGCAAATCCAGTACAAAAAAGAATCCTGACTCAATACCTGCAACTGCCGCTGTAGCATCCAACCACTCATCTACCATAACTTTCCACCCCCTGCAATCAACAACAATACCATTTGGTAAGAGTAAGCTTTTCTGCTTTAAAATCAGCACAATAAAAAATAAGAATAAAATACACAACGGCTTTCTGAATAAGGAGATGAACTCTGTCCATTATCAAACACTCCCACTAACAAGCAGAAAAACCAAAAGGATTGTAGTCCAAAAATGGCTACGAAAATTGCTTTCTCTTATTTCTACGCATTCCATCTGATGAATCTGAAATTCATTAGAAGTCATGACCCACTCTCATAGCAAACTTGAGAAATGCCAAATTATGTCACTAAAATCATCGGACAAATGCAGAAAAAGAGATTCATTGTCAGAAACTAAAATGGGAATGATGCGGACGGGCCAAAATTCTTTCTCACTAACGTCATAAAAATTTATGATTGGTGTTTAGTAAATGTTTATATGCAGTCATCTCACATTTTCTACTTGTATCAAATGACCAGAAGAAGAACAAAGAAACCTAATTAGCCAAGAAGCAAAATTGCATACTCAATCAGTGTTCGTGCAAGATGCCTAATCTGCTTTGATCCATGCTTTTGGAGAACATTAACAGCTTTGCCAATCTCCGTAGCCTGAAGTATGAAGAATAGAATTAACAAAATACTTGGAACAGATCAAAGAAGTAGCCAACCAAAACAAGGCACGCAAATTCTAGTGACTCGAAAATTATTCTATTCAAACCTTTAGAGTTTCAACAGACAGAGCCATCAGTTGAAGCCTCCTCAGTGAATCATATAAGATTTGATCAGACTGTCAGGAAAAAAAATAAAAACACATCAGTCAATACCAGGAAACTCAAAAAATAAATGGATCTCTATTAACAAACAGGTCAAAGTACAACAAAGTTCTTCCATTAAAAACCAATTATAACTCAACATCTTCAAAAACTATCCTAAGTGATCAATATTACTGGAGAATTAATTAATTGAATAACTAATAAAGGTCCCAAGGATTCCAAACTATTTTGCTGACAGCCCAATGTGCTAGTTGCAATCAGAGATGATATGTAGAAACAATAGACCATACTTCATTTTAATAGCAAAAAACCTTCAAAATCTTCAAAACCCATTTCAAAAATCCAGTAAACTACACAATCAGCTAACTTGATCCACAAAAAGAAGTATCAGAACTGCAAAATTCATCTTAATAAACCCAAATCACTATACTAGTTGAAACTGAAAGAAAAATCAGCAGTAGAGATGGATCAAACCTCATCTTGATTGTTATCAAATATCTCTTTGATCCTCAAGACCTCCCCAACAATCTGACTTTCTTCTTCAATCTCGTTAGTCAATGCCTCTGCTTCTCCAAAGCTGTAATTGCTAACTTGGTTCATATTCATTTCTCCATGATCCTGATCATGATCATCTATAGTACTATCCACCTTGCTTTCCTTATTACGACCAGCCTCAAATTCACACCCATCTCTATCAAACCCACTCTTGCACCCCTCATCCTTATCATCACAAGGCTCTGCCAACTCCACCCGATCGCACCCTGAACACTTGGTCAATTTACAAGCAAACAACTTCTCAGCAATTCGATCCCTTCTCAATCTGAACTCCTGGGGACAATCTGAGACTGCCACCATAATAGCATGTTCAATTATATCAAATATATCCGAATTCGCAGTCCGGAAATAGTCCCTCCACTTATCAAGAGTTACAAAACTCATTTCCACAACTTTAGATTGAATCCTCCGGTAAATCGGATTATAACAAGAACCGAGATCTGAAATTAAACCCTACTCAATACGCAGAAGTCAGAACTCAATGCTAATGGGATTTGAATGATACGCAGAAATCAAAATTTGGTTCCGACACAATTCTGATAGGAAACAACCAAGAAAAAGGCCAAAAACATTGGATTTCAATCAGTTTTGACCCAGAAAAATTGATGGGTAGTTTTGATATCGGATGAATAAAAAACTACGTCACAAAGAAAAGATAAAGATCAATAAGATCGTAGCAGGTGACCAGAAATCAAATGTGAAAAGTTTGAATTTTCTTTAGAACCAAAATTTTCCGGGAAAATCAAAAAACATTTCTAGTCAATCAATGTGCTATAGCGGAGAAAATATTTAGGAAACAAAAAAAACAGTAGCTGAGGTTTTATCCTGATTGAGGTAGGAATCTAATCCAAAGTATTGCCGGAAGATCAAAGAGAAATCCAGAGAAAGATATGTGCCAACAGTGAATATGTTAGGATGATAGATATTCTCTCTCTTTTTTGTGTTTCTCTCTCTAGAATACAAGGTGCTGCAAAAAAGGACGAATTTTTTATTTTTGTTTTTGGGTTAGCTTGAAAAACAAGGGCAGGTGATCCGCACAAAGAGAACGCGTTCGCAGAACGTTCAACTTCAAAGCGGTTTACAATACCCGGGTGTGAATAGGGAGAGTACTTTGGAGATTTTGTTGACTGCTTGGTAGTTTTTTTTTTTTGAGAAAGACTCCTTGGTAGTTGGTACACATCAATTTTATCAAGTTTTTTGCATTATTTCAGCCAACTTTTATGGGTGTATTTCATTGCTTAATTATATAAAATAAAAAAGTTTTTTTAGAAATTTAAAATTGAAACAAAAACTTCAAGATTTTAGAATTCACCTCATCTAGGTTACACATTGAGAGAGAGGTAAAAAATATTGGGTTTAATTGTTACACTATGTCAGCGGTTCACTAATAAATAAATAAATTAGCAAATGGGGTCTAACAAAATTCATAATCATTCAGTCATGTCATAAATAATCACCTCTATGATAAGAAATGGACTTTACTTTACTTTTTTTATTCTTTTTTTATTAAATTGTTAGATCATGTCAGCATTTACTCGAGAGAGACTGAGAGGGGGGGTTTGAAGGCGGAATTAAAGTAGAACTATACACAAATATAGTTATTTTTTTAAGACTTGTTTTATCATATTTTAGGAATTTTTACTATATAAAAATAAAATCAATTTATTACAATAAAATGATACATTGTATGACTCTCATGTCAAGTGAGGAGCTGCTAGTTTAATTTCACCTCAGTACCTCTAAATTTTGATATCGTTTAAAATTTTAAATTTGTAAAAAATGATGTAAAATAAATATTTACCTTAAATTTAGACAACCCATAACATGACACTTGTTTATACGGTCTATCTAACGTTATTTTATATTGTAAAATTGGACTAATTGTATATCATGTTATGTTGTAGTGTAACATGGTCCAACACATGATATTAAAGTTACAATCAAACTAATTAATATAATCCTTTACTTTAATACTTAAACAAAAAGTCCAATTTATTTATAAAAAAAAGACATGGAAAGGCATATGTTTTTTTGTAAATAAATATGCCTCGTTCCATTAGCTAGGATTTACGTTTTTCATAGAATTATTGGAGTCATAAAATTAAAGATTGATTCAAGATTTAGGTTTTTCACCTACTTTTTTAAATAAAAAAAAACAAAACTGCATTTAGAGAATTATGGACAAAAAATTTCAATATCAAACTAAGAGATTTCTTTTTAAATCTCTCCCATTCATTGTTGATATGTATATTTATGTATTTTCCAAAAAAAAAAAATTTATTTTAATTTTTCATTTGGTGATCCTTGAATACATGCAAAATATATTTTTTAATGTGGAGTGATTTTCTTTTGGTGAATCTAAGTTGATAATCTCAATTAATTATGCAGCAATAAATAAGCTTTAATAACCACCAAACCTAATCATAATTAAGAGATATTACTCCATTGTTTTTTATTTATTTTTGGACTCAATTGTGTTAATGGAGTCGTGTGGAGTAAAATATCATTTAATACATTTTTTTAATAAATTGTATGTCATGCATTCAAGTGGAATTCATTATATATAAGTGGATCTCTCACCTATTAATAATTAATAGTGCATGATGTGTGTTGCACGTGAAAATTATAATGAAGTTTTATTATAAAACTGTCATTCTTAAGTATGTGTACATCTAAATATACTATTATCTTTTATTGTCAAAGAGATTAATAAAATTGCAAAATATTGTTTGTATCATAATATTATGATATTGTTGCACATAAAAAAAATTAAATGTGACATATATTTGATAATAAAATTCAATTTACCAACAACATGTATATAATAATAGAATATATATTAGATTTTATTTTATTTTATATAAATAGATATAGATAGAAATTGTTTATAATTATACTACTAAGAAATGAATCTAAAAGAATTTAGAAGTCGAATATTATAAGTAAAAAAGTCTAATAGCTAGAGAAAACACTAAAAATTGGATGAAAATAAATATGTGAGTATAATTAACTTTATAATAATAATTAAAAATTAAATAAAAATTAAAAATATTTCACAAGAACTAACAATTATAAATAGTATAAATAGATATAGATAGATATATCTATCTATATCTATATTATATTACTTATAAATGTCAGTATCTGCGAAAAACTTTTGATTTCTTATTTTATCCCTAATTATAATAAAGTTAATTATACACACCTATATTCTTGTATCTAATTTATGTTTTTTTATACCTATTTAACTTTTAGCGTATTTTGGACTCTTTTATAAGGACTTCTAAGTTTTTTTGAACTCATTTATTAGTAGTACAGTTGCTTATAATTATCTATATCTACATGAAGAAGTAAAATCCTATAAATGTTAAATTATTATACACATATAGTTACCAGATTAAATTCTACGGCCCAATATATATTATATTTTATTTTTTGATATGTAATAATATAATAATATTATAAACGATCTAATTAATTTATTTAACAAAATAAAAATTAATAATTATATAATATATGTGCAAATGCCTAAAAATGTCGAAGATATATATAAATAAATGATAAATTAAGTATTTAAAAATTTATAGAATAAATCAATAATTAAAGGATGAATTAATTATTTGACACCTAATTATTATTTAATTTAATTACATATATAATTTATATTTTTTATAAAATAATATTATTTAAATTTATTTACGTGCAACTCACGACGTGTAAGAAATATAAATATATGATGCGCCGAAAAAAAAAATTAAAGAGAAAAGTGGAAAGCGCTACCGATAAGAACTTAAAAGCGGGCCATTAATAGCCGAATAAGCGACGACTCGATTGTCTGCTAACTCTGATAAAGTGACATGGCGGTGAGGATACAACGTGCTTGGACGATTACTAATATTAATGCAGAAGATTACGGTTAGGTCATCATTTATTCGTATTTTGCAATTATGACACTATCTTTATGGGATCGTGACATGAGTATTTTTAAGATGAATAACCTCTCAAAAACTTAAGGTGTCAAGAATCATTTTTGTAAAAAAAAAAAAAAAATTCATATCATAATAAGAAACTTAGTGTATCTCATAATGGCCAGTTCCGACCCTCTAAACTACGAACTGAAAGGGTTAATTTTTGTTGAAGTCAAATATTGACAATTTATCCCTCTCTTCTTTGGTAATATTATAATTCTTTTCCAAGTCGTTTTCATGTGTTCGGTGTATTTGTTTGCGTTTCAATACGATAATAATTAGATAGAATTTTTTAATCTGTCCAATTATGTCACTATCAGTTATGAATGAGAAAATAAAATTGAATCGGAAAAAGAGTTAGTGGTTATAATAATTAAATCTATAAGCTTTGTCGGTTCCAAAATTTCCATTGTGGGATAAGGTTGTTTAATTTACGATCTACTTGGAATGGTCACAAAAAGTTAATTACAAGATTATAAGCTCATCTACTTAATGAGCTATTGGTAGAGCCGAGTCCCAATGGTCACCTTTGGAAACAGGGATAGAGAAAGATAGGAATGTGGTAACAACCACATGTGTCTCATGCCAGTACGAAAAAGAACTGTCTTATGCCAAATACATTTCATGGTCACAATTCATTCAAGCAATTGTTACCCCTTGTGCTCGTAGGGTCGGTTTGTTTAGTCAGATAATGATAAAAAAAAATATAAGAAAGAAATTTTTTTTAAAATTTTTATGTGTTTGGTTAGTATGAAATCGAAAATAATGGAAAAAATAATTTTTTTTCATTCTTAGATTTTTTCACAACTAACCAACTTTTTTTTCTTTTAAAAAATACAAGAAAATACAAGAAAGTTGTGATCTTTAATTAACTTCTAATGGTACCCTTATTTTTCTTAAAATATTTTATTAGTTATTAATTTTAAAAAATCTTGGTATGAATTTAATTAACCATATAATTTAGTCCAGAGAACTTGGTGTTGGGGCTTATTCCAGAATTAGGTTAGAAGCCATTTTTTAAATTTTTTTTAATTATAATAAATATTTTTTACCTTTTTAGATCGATTTAATATAATTAAGGGTTAATTTAAACAATTAGAAATTTTTTTTTGTAACTTTCATTTCTTTCAAACAATAGACTGAAATTTTTTTAAAACTTTCTCGCAATTTTTTCTTGCTAACCAAATACATAAATGAAAATATATTTTTTTTTTTTCATTTCACTTTATATCATTTTTATTTTCCATCATTCTTTTCTTCCTAACCAAACGGACCTTTAGTATTTCTTGACATTTTCTGTTCCTTGTCTGGAATTTGACAATTATTGATCAAGGTAATAAATTTTCTTTGGAAACGAGCATAATGTCCGAATTTTTTTTATTTCTATAGAAATTGATCCGAATTAATGATTGAATATCGAGATTTTCATATTTTGAAGTGTTTCGTGTGTTTCCATACCCACATCCAAACGTTTGTTTCCATAGATTTTATACATTATACCGTCAATTACTATAGGCACATTCTTAAATAATGAGGAAGTTTGGGACATGGTTTAGAAACATTATGACATATCCGGATAAATTTTTGACATATAGAAACTATTTGTTAGTTTTCAAAACAATTAGGGATAATTTGTTAAGTGTACAAAATTTAGTGTCATTGTATAAGTACGTAAAAAAACATTTTCGATAGCGTTGATAATGAAATAATTTCTTTCAAAGCATGAAAAACTCATCGTGATCAATTAAAAATAGTATTAACTTTATTTTTTTGTTAAAGGTCATAATAAGTATTTTTTTTTTGTTTGTTATAGTATATATATCGATTTTTAACCTTATTGTGTTTGCTGAATTTTTAGGTAGCTAATATGATGTAAATAAATATAAATATATCATATTATTTTCATCAATATGAAAAAAAAAAAAATTAACTTGGTAGATTGTCTACCCATAATTGATTTTCTGGATTCGTCTATGTACAAAAATGTTGTACTCCTTATATTTCTCATCGTGAGTTCCAAATTACAATCGTTAAACTTTCTTCCGTGATGACTTGTTGGCATCAGTCCTACATTTTGTATCTGTGGATCGAGGAGAAAGGGGGATCGGCGAGAAGAGAATTATACCATGAGAGAAGCAAGGAGATCAACCTCTTTCAAATATACAACATAGATTCTGGGAATGAAATGAGAACGACGACAAGATTTAAATTAATGACCTTAACATTAACAAGCGAAGGTGATGAATATTAAATCAACTACTAACCTTAGTAAATAAGAATAATTAGATAAGTGAGTCACATTATATATATTTATCTCGGAGTCACGTTATACTTGACGAAGGGAATCACTAGTGAAACTCGCACATTAATTTCGTATTTAAAATTAGTAACATTATGGGTACAAAAATTATTTTTAATCATAAAAACTAGAGATGCTGATAGTATGCTTTTCCCGAGTGCCGAGAAGAAGGGACCCACTGGATACTAGTTGCCAAACATCACCATATTCGTGAGGTATGCGATTTTCATTAAAAAAACAAAATTGAGAAAAATCATCAATCAACATAGGTCCACTATTTTCTAAAATAATTTCGACAAAGCATACTCTAAAATCATAACCTCTGAATAGTAAAAACCAATATACATAATTTATATATGTAAGTGGTCCAAACTCTTATCTAAAAAACGCCGACCCAATTGTCATAAACAGTATTGCAAAACAAATGACAACAGCTAGAAATTGTGTTGATGTGAAACATGCAACTAACAATTGACCATATGACCAAAAATCAAACCCAATGGACCTAAAAAGGTAGAGATTAACCCAATATTAAAATGAAATTTATATGTAATTTGTTAAAATTTAGTTAAATTAAGTTATTCGGATCGGATCATATTTTGGATCGAATTTCGAATTTTTAATGAATTCGGATGTGAACCACGAAAATAAAATCAGTCGAATTATCGAATTGAATTTTTAAAGTCGGATTTGAAAATAACATTTTGATTTCTCTGTTTTATTGTTTTCTTAAACGTGCCTAAATAACTCTGCTTCAATTGCTGTCGTTACTGATCAAAAAAATAAAAAAATTGTTGTCGTTGACACGTTTTCTAAATACGTAAATGCTGTGATGGGTGACTCATTGATCCTATCTTAATATTTTAAAATTTAAAGGGAAAATTTCACTTACACTCCTTCTAATTTATCATATCTTTAAAAATATTCTCTGTATTTTATAAATATTCACTCACACCCCCTATAAAATTAATAGTATTAATTAAAATGTAATTTTATTAAATTACCCATGATATATTTTAACAAAAATTCATCCACCCCCCTCTAAATAAACATATCTTCAATAAGACCCTCTCTATTTTTGAATTTTTTTTGATGTTAAAATTCGATTCGAGCAAATTAAAATTCATTTTTAAAATTTAAGTCGATTAAAGATTATATTTTTCTATCTATTAAATTTTAACTGATTAAAATTCGATTCGAGCTGATTAATTTTTTTAACCAGTTTGAATTAAATTTTAATTAACTTGCATTGAATTTTAATCGGCCCAAATTTTAATACATAAAAAATACAAATTTTAATCTACTCAAATTTTAATACGTAAAAAAATAAATTTTAATTACCTTAAATTGAATTTTAATAAGTAAAAAAATATAAATTTTAATCGACTCAAATTGAATTTTAATTGGCGCTAGCAGCTCAGGTTGAGCTCAAATAGGCTCGAATTTTAATACTTAAAAAAATTTAATAGGCTCAAATTTCAATACGTAAAATAAAATAAAATAAAATTTAATCAACTCGAATCGAATCGAATTTTAATCAGGTCAAATTTTAATACGTAGAAAAATAAATTTTAATCAGCCCAAATTTTAATATGTAAAAAAATAAATTTTAATTGGCTCGAAATTTTTGTAGAAAAATTGTTTGAAATTTATGAAGGGATAATTTTGGTATTTTAGATTTTTTTTTTGGGTTAAAAACGTTCGTTTAACGGTAGGGAGTATGAGTGATGTTTAAATATAAACTAGAATGGGTGTCAGTGTTTTTTTTTTGTGGCTGAAATTTTTCTTATTTTAAATGTGATATCGTAATATCATTTTTCGGTATTGTATTTTTATTTTTAATTTAATAAAATGCATCACAGACATATGTTTTTATTTTAGCATTTTTTGAGTTATTATTATTTTTAATTAATAATTATAAGGGTTAATAGCATTTTTGATCTATAAATTATGCATTTTTTATCAGTTTAGTCTTCAATGTATCAATTTTGTCAATTTGATTCATAAAATATTCAATTCATGTCACTTTGGTTCCTAATCAGACAATCCGGTAAATTTTTTAACGGAAGTGACCACGTGTCATTTTTTTAGTCGATATCACGTGCCCAACATGTGATAATTTTGTCAAAAACTTAACGGTCCGTCTATGTACAGAAAAAAATGATATAAATTGAATACTTTAAGGATAAAATTAATAAAATAAAAATTAAATTGATAAAAAATATATATTTTATGGATAAAAAATACTATTAACCCTAATTATAATTTATCTTTTTTTTTTTTAACAAGAAACACACAACACACACAGGACCACTACTTATAATTTAGCGCACTAAGTCGATATCCTGGCTTTATTCTTATATTAAAGATCGTGGCGGAACTTCATGAATGGTGACGCGATAGCTAACGTCCAATTTGCGAAGCAAAATTTTCCCTGAAAACGTGTCACCCAATTTCTTTAATTAATTGTTCACAATTAATTACAGAAAAGGCGATCGTGATTGAATGTATTAAGGGTAGACAAGTGTAAAAAATAACTGTTTTGGTAAGTGTAGTCTAATAGATTAGTGCTGTGGTCCCAAAGTTTTGTTGGTTGTTTGCATCGTATTTTATTGGAAAAATATTATATTTGGTTCTAAAATTTATCTTTAATTTTAATTTGATCTCTAAACTTTTAGTTGTCCTAATTTAGTCAATTAACTATTAATTTCACCATTAGATTAATTGCAGACTAATCCAATCTGATCAATTTCAAATGCTAAATCATATGTTTCTGTTTTGATATAACGGTAAAAATAGACGGAAAGACTTAATTGAGCCAAATTTAATAGTTGAGAGACTAAATTAAAATAATTGAAAGTTCTGAGACCAAATTAAATTGCAATCAGAGTTTAGGAATCCATTATGATATTTACTTTATTTTATTTTATTTTATTTTTATTTTTTGTAAGAAATTATGTGTGGGATTTTGCCTTATCGAACACTAATCATAGAAGCAATGTTAGTGAGACCTAATTTATTGATCTAATACATTACATCTTTTAGATTAACTATGAGCTCCATCAAACATTAAAACTTGATATTAATTCAATAGGTACAATAAAATTATAAAAAATGCTACATAACCCAAATAAAATCCAAAAATTAAAACTCAAATGTATATCATCTATTGGATGAGTGTGAGATGAGTGAGTCCTACTGAAAAAATTGATGGGACCCACTCATCCAAGATATAATATGTATTTGAATTATAACTTTTTAAATTTTATTTGAATTTTGTATATCATCAAATCAATAGATTATGTCAAATTTAATTCTCAATAATATTACTCTAATCGCAGTCATTAATGTCACTAGTGCCAAACAGCTTACGCCTGTTGCCGAACAGATAAAATCTCTCTCTCATCAAGCACTCCCACCGTTGACACTAAGCACCGCGTACACAAAGAGACTAATGCAAAACCCACCGTGGGCACACGCGCACTCGCGCACCCGCACCCGCACACTCACACAGACTCTCTCTTCTTTTCTCCCATTGTATGTGTTGGGTTATTGATATAGACGATTTTGTGATATAATTAATTATGAAAGTGGCTAGTAAAAAATATGGGAAATACTATGTATCATAAATTTATAACCCAAATTTGTATCTCAAATGAAGGGGGACCATTGGATGAGTGGGTCTCATCAATTTTTTTAAATGAGATCCATTGATCTAATAGTCTCCCTTAATTTGTGATGCAAATTTGGGTTGCAGATTTGAATTACATAGCATTGCTAAAAAAATATTCATGTTATACAACTAGGATTTTTATATTAATTATTGGGCATTAAATCTTAATTTGATGTATTCGAGATCATTGATTGTGAAAATAGTAAAAAAAATAAAATAATTTTTTTTAAACGTGTCAAGTTTTTTATTAAACGAAAAGATAAGGTATATACAAAAATTTAAGGCAACCTTCATGTTAACTCACTGAACTCCGATCACTTGACTCTATAGCTATCCTGCTTGGTCCTTGCTTATTCGTAATCTTTCAATGTTATCCCATTATCAAGACTCAATCATGCAGAGTAGAGCTGATTATCAGGTCAGAATTGGCTTTGGAGCCTCAGCTTTGCTCTTGTGAGTTACACCTTTTTTCATTCAATTAAAAATGACTGCAAAAAATCTCTTTTATTTTTATTGTTTCTGATGATACCCAGAATAAAACTGACACGTGCTCAGTAAGAGAGCTCAGCTCGGGAGCTCAGGCAAAATAAGCTGAGCTCCCCTAGCCATGAGCAGAGCTCATCCAGTCAGCACTAAGAGCTCCTAGTCGAAGGCGCGAGAGGAGAAATGCTGAGGGAACAACAAGACGACTCGGATACCCTTATTAAGGAGGTAGAATCCAATCCGAGGCAGAAAACCCGTATTTAACCATGATCTCCTCCTAAAACTAAGGAGGATCCCACAGAAGAAGGCAAAGATCTCTCCGTTTAAAGCCAGCCATAAGGAATTTAGGTAACTCCGGAATTGTGGATGAAGATAGGGCACGATCCCTTCAATGTAGGATAGTCCCGTATTAGAGGTAAATATGAGGCTATAAAAAGAAAGAGATATCCCCCATTAGAGGGAGATTTTTTGAAACCCTAGTTCCCTGAGTATTCGACTGTAACACCTTCAATTCATCAATAAAGAAGAAGGAGCAAGAGCCTCCATTAGAGAGTGGACTAGCCGAGCTCACTGGCCGGTGAACCACTATACTTCCACCGTATTTCACACATTATACACGACTAATTAGAGCTTTCATTCTCCACTTTATGAGCCTTGTAGCTCAGATGCCATATTAGTCCCCATGCAAACTGTCCACGCCAATTAATCTGGTTCCTTAGCTCGTATCCGGAGGTTTACACCATCAGTTTGGCGCCGTCTGTGGGAACGACTGTTCCTGTTACAAGTAAGCTGATTCCTCAGTGACTGATGGTAATAACTCGAAATATGAGCAGAAGTCAAACAAACCTACCCCGAATGCAAGATCAGCCGGAAACTGCCCACGGCAGACAACCCGGGAACATCCAGGAGGCGAATTCCCCCATTAATAACGAGTTGGAGGCCCTTCGTCTCGTCAACCAACGCTTGCTAAAGGAAAATGAAGAGCTGTCAAAGCTCGTACAACGCCCACGGGAGGCACCACCGGCCCAAGAAGGCCAGAGTAATCCCCCTCATAGGGAACCTCGATACTGGGACCCCCATAGAGAGGTCAGCGAGGGAGGAGAAGGCAGCCAGGCCAGGGGATATGTCCCCTACGTACCCCCTGGTAATGGCCATAACGACGAAGTGCAAAGTCGGAACGACAGGGGTGAGAGAGGTGATTTTTTCCCTTATCCGCAAGACAGGAGAGAGCAGCACTGGGAGCAACGCTTCAAAGACTTCCAGCAAGAGCTCAGTCATATGAAAGAGGCCGTAAAGAGTAAGGCCCCGGTTACAATGGATGTTTTGGTTCAGCAAACCGAATCCCCATTCACCACGGGGGTGCTACACTTCCCTCTCCCACCAAAGTTCAGGATGCCCCAAATGGAGGTCTTTGACGGATCGAAAGATCCCGTGGATCATCTCAACACTTACAAGAACCAGATGGAGCTACATGGGTACCAGGATCCTGTACGCTGCAGAGCTTTTGCCATCACGCTGAAAGGCTCCGCCTTAAATTGGTTTCATAGGCTCCCACCAGCCTCGATCTCATCCTTTAAAGAACTCTCCATTGCTTTTGTCTCTCACTTTATAGGAGCCCGGATACACAGAAAGCCGAGCTACCACCTGCTGAATGTGAAGCAGGGTCCCCAGGAAAACCTGAGGACTTATGTCCAAAGATTTAACTCGGAGACATTGAAAGTAGACGTCCCGGATGAAAAATTCGCCATAACTGCTTTCATTGCAGGATTGGGAGTGCAATCAAAGGATTTGATGTTCTCCATATCAAAAAACCCTCAGGCAAGTATGGCTGAGGTGTTAGCCAAGGCAGAGAAATATATAAACAGTGAAGAGGCACTCCTTTCTAAGGTGGTCGGTACGTCTTCGCGAAAGGAAAAGGAAAAAGAAGAGAAGAGAAGGGACAGAAGCCCTAGGAAGGAAAAAGGACGAGAGAGGTCCCCAAGGAGGGACAGAGACCGCTCGCCAAAGAGGAGAGGAAATGTCAGAGATCGGCTGGGTCCCATGCAACCTGAACTACAACCCAGATATGGGCCTCAGCGGTTTACCCCACTCACCGCTGCTGTGTCACAAGTACTGTATGAGGTCCAGAACGAGAAATTCTTAAAATGGCCACCTAGGATGAAGGCAGACCCGGCAAAGAGAGACCCCACGAAATACTGTGATTATCACCGGGATCATGGACACCACACTGATGACTGCATTCAATTAAAGAAGGAAATCGAGTTCTTGATCCAGCGAGGTCAGCTGCGTCGTTTTATAGCCAATGATAACCAGCATCGAGCCCTTCCGCCTCCACCACCCAGGCAGCAGGCACCTGCACCACACCAGCAGCCTCTAGGGGAAATCAGAGTGATATCTGGAGGGTTCGCAGGAGGTGGAGAGTCTAGCTCAGCTCGGAAGGCGCACCTCCGACGGGTCAGAGCCGAAGAAGCTCTCGAGGTGCATGCTGTATCCAAAGCACCACGTTTGGATACAGCTATCACTTTTTCAGATGCTGATTTAGAAGGATGCCAATACCCCCATGATGATCCATTGGTGGTACGAGCAGTGGTGGCAAATGGAACCGTTCATCGGGTTCTAATTGATAACGGGAGCTCGGCAGATATTATTTTCGCACCTGCGTTCGACAAGATGGACATAGGAAGGCAGAAACTTGAGTCAGTAAGCACTCACTTACTGGGATTCTCCGGGGAAAGGGTGCTCCCCCTGGGTTCAATCCAGCTCGTGCTCACCTTGGGGGACCCACCTTGCCAAGCCACTACCACTGTCAAATTCCTAGTAGTCGATGCACCATCTGCGTACAACATCTTGCTTGGAAGGCCATCCTTAAATTCTATGAAGGCAATCCCATCTGCCTACCATTTAGTCGTGAAGTTCCCTACAGAGAATGGAATCGGAGTGGTCCGAGGAGACCAGCGCGTAGCACGGGAATGCTACATGGCTTCTATGAAAGGGAAGGAGGTTGAGAACATCCAACTGGATGAGCTCGACATGAGAGATGAAATGGAGACAAGACCAATGCCATCGGAAGAGCTGGAACCAGTTCAGCTTGATGAGAAACCAGAACACCTCGTTTATGTGGGTTCCAAACTGACCGCTGAGCTCAAAGAACTCCTCATCCAGTTCCTAAAAGAGAATATAGGAGTGTTTGCTTGGAAGCAAGAAGACATGGAGGGAATCGACCCTTCAGTTATTACCCACAAGCTATGCGTGAACCCAACTTGCAAACCCATCAAACAGAAGAGGAGGAGCTTTGCTTCTGAAAGGCAACGAGCAATAAATGAGGAGGTCAGCAAACTCCTCCAGGCCAAGGCTATCAGGGAGGTTGATTACCCCACTTGGTTAGCAAATGTAGTTCTTGTAAAGAAAACAAATGGGAAGTGGCGATTGTGCATCGACTTCACTGATCTCAACCGAGCATGCCCCAAGGACAGTTTTCCCTTACCTCGGATTGACCTAATAGTGGATGCCACTGCAGGGCACGAGCTCCTCAGTTTCATGGACGCATTCTCAGGCTACAACCAGATCAGGATGGATCCCAGCGACCAGGAGAAGACCTCCTTTGTGACTGAACAGGGAACATATTGTTATCAGGTCATGCCCTTCGGATTGAAGAACGCTGGAGCCACTTACCAGCGGTTAGTAAATAAAATGTTCCAGAAGCAAAGAGGAGCATCCATGGAAGTTTACATTGATGACATGCTGGTGAAGTCACTAAAAGCAGAGCTCCACATCGAGCATTTAGCTGAGTCATTCCGAATTCTAAGGGAGTACAAAATGAAGTTAAACCCTGCGAAATGCGCATTTGGGGTCTCGGCAGGAAAATTTCTGGGCTTTATAGTCAACAGTAGAGGGATTGAAGCCAATCCAGAAAAGGTTAGAGCAATGATGGAAATGCAATCACCATCCAACACGAAAGAGGTGCAACGTTTGACAGGCAGGATAGCTGCACTGAGCTGTTTTGTGTCTAGGGCTAGCGATAAATGCCAGCCATTTTTTCAAATCTTGAAGAAGGCATTCCACTGGGATGCCAAGTGTGAAGAAGCATTCGAAGACCTAAAGAGATATATGAGCTCTCCCCCTGTTCTGGTGAGCCCTCTAGAAGGGGAAATCCTCACCCTCTACCTAGCAGTTTCAGATTTTTCAACAAGTGCAGCGCTAGTTAGGGAGCGAGACAGAGCTCAGCAACCAGTCTACTACTGTAGCAGAGCTCTGAGGGGGGCAGAGGAGAGATATCCAAGGATGGAAAAACTCGTTCTAGCTCTGGTCACAACAGCTAGGAGACTTAGACCTTATTTCCAGGCTCATACTGTTGAGGTTCCAACAGATCAGCCAATGAAGCAAGTACTACACAAGCCGGAATCCTCAGGGAGGTTGGTTAAATGGGCCGTAGAGCTCAGCGAGTTTGATATCAGGTACAAGCCAAGAGCTGCCATCAAAGGGCAGATTTTGGCAGATTTTATTGCAGAATTCACAGCAGCAGCGCCTATGGAAACCACGGATTTAGTACCGGACCTTCCCATATGGAAGCTTTCAGTAGATGGAGCTGCCAATGCTCAGGGAAGCGGTGCAGGAATGATCCTGACCTCCCCAGAAGGAATAGACGTCGAATATGCCCTCAGATTTGGGTTCAAAGCTTCAAATAATGAGGCAGAATATGAAGCCGTCATCGCTGGGCTTAATCTTGCCTATTCTATGGAAGCAGAGCAGCTGGAGATCTGCAGTGATTCTCAACTGGTGGTGAGGCAGATAGAAGAGTGTTACGAGGCAAGAGGCGAGAAGATGGTCCTGTACCTCAAAAAGGTACGAGAACTAATGAAACAGTTTGTGCAGGTTAAGGTCAGACACGTGCCTAGAGTGGAGAACTCACGAGCAGATGCTCTGGCAAGGTTAGCAACTGCCTCGCAGGAGGATTTGGATAGGCTAATTCCAGTAGAGCACCTTCCAAAACCCTCGGTAAGCATCGAAGAAGAGGAAATTCTATCAATTGAAGCTCAGCCGAGCTGGATGGATCCCATCGTAGAGTACCTTCAGAATGGAACTTTGCCAAATAATGCCAAAGAGGCATCCAAGCTAAGGGCCAGGTCAGCCAGATTTTCCCTGATGCAAGGGAAACTGTACAAGCATGAATTTTCAATGCCTCTCCTTAAGTGCGTAGGAGACGAAGATGCTAACTACATACTCAGAGAAGTACATGAGGGGATATGTGGCAACCACATAGGAGCTCGGGCCTTGGCAGGAAAAGTACTGAGGCAAGGATATTATTGGCCCACCATGCTCACAAGCGCCACCGACTTAGTAAGAAAATGCAAAACTTGCCAAGAGCATGCTAATATGTCCCACTGTCCTCCCGAGCTCCTAACCTCGGTGGTAAGCCCATGGCCTTTTCAGCAGTGGGGGTTGGACATTCTGGGACCCCTTCCCACCGGTGTGGGGCAGTGCAAGTTTGCCATCATAGGAGTGGATTACTTTACTAAATGGGCGGAGGTTGAACCTTTGGCAACGATCACAGAGCAAAAAGTTCAAAACTTCGTTTGGAAGTCGATAGTTTGCAGGTTTGGAGTTCCCAGAGCATTCGTGTCTGACAATGGAAAGCAGTTTGATAATTCAAAGTTCAAAAGTTTTTGTGCCGAGCTCGGAATCAAGAACTATTTCTCAGCTCCTGCCCATCCCCAGTCTAATGGGCAGGCAGAGGTCACAATAAGAACCATAAAGTCAGCTTTGAAGACCAAGCTAGAAAACCTGAAAGGCAAGTGGGTGGAGTACATTCCGGAGGTGTTGTGGGCCTACAGGACCACCGCCAGATCTGCGACTCAGGAAACCCCCTTTGCTTTGGCCTTTGGGACCGAGGCAGTGGCCCCAGTGGAGATAGGGCTCCAATCACCAAGGGTGGAGTTTGCGGATTCCGAGCACAATGATGAGTCTCTCTTGCTAAACCTCGATCTCTTGGATGAAAAGAGGGACAGAGCTCTGCACCGTGTCCGTACATACCAAAGGAAAACTGCAAGGTACTATGACAGGAGGGTAAGACACAGAAGTTTCAAGGTTGGAGATTTGGTACTTAGGAGGCTTATGCTTGCGAGAAAGGATCCCACGCATGGGAAATTGGGACCCAATTGGGAGGGGCCCTATATCGTGTCAAGGATAATCAGACCAGGGAATTACGAGTTGCAAACAGAGGAAGGAAAGGTTCTACCTCACTCGTGGAATGCCGAGCACCTTAAGAAGTTTTTTCAGTAAGTGTTACTTGTAATAGAACTACTTTTAAAAAAGAAAGAGCAAGCCTTTTATTCACCCTCCAATGGTCTCCAAAGTAGCAAGATGAGCTCTTCAGCTCATAAACAAACGATAAGCTTCAAAGCTTATAAATGCAAGATGAGCTCTTCAGCTCATAAACAAACGACAAGCTTCAAAGCTTATAAATGCAAGATGAGCTCTTCAGCTCATAAACAAACGATAAGCTTCAAAGCTTATAAATGCAAGATGAGCTCTTCAGCTCATAAACAAAATATAAGCTTCAAAGCTTATAAATGCAAGATGAGCTCTTCAGCTCATAAACAAACGATGAGCTCTTCAGCTCATAAAAACACGATAAGCTTCAAAGCTTATAAAAGAAAGATGGGCTCCTCAGCTCATAACTACAGGATAAGCCTCAAAAGCTTATAAACAAAAGACGAGCTCTTCAGCTCGTACAAAATTCAAGGCTGAACGCTTCTTGAAGACACCAACAGTCAAATTCAAGGCTGAACGCTTCTTGGAGACACCAACAGTCAAATTCAAGGCTGAACGCTTCTTGGAGACACCAATGGTCCTCCCCCCAGGACCAGATACCCTTGTGCACTGCCTACACACTCAAAGATCTCGAAAGGTCCAGAACAACTGAGAACACCTATGAGGTCAGATGAGAAGTAAGGTCAGAGCAGACATGGTCTTCTGTTCTCCATCGATATCCGTGGTTCGACCTAGGGGGTCAGTGAAAGACCAAGGTCAGAGCAGACATGATCTTCTGTTTTCCATCTACGTTCGTGTTTCGAACGAGAAGAGTAAGCTGAAATAACCTAACAGAATTCGAGATGAATGAAAAGTCTGGCATTCGAAATATCCGACAGTGCAAATATTCAGAAAAATACAAAAAGAGTCATAGTCTGATATCGCTTAAGAAAAGAAAGAACGATACAAGGAAACAAAGATTCTAGTCTTTCTTAAGTTCAGATTTCAGCTCAGCAACCTCTCCCTTCAGGCTAGCATTCTCTTTCTTCAGCTCATCCCTTTCCTGCTCAGCCTTTTGAAGCGAATTAAGGAGCTTCTGACCAACAGAGGTAAGGAAGATGGTGGACAGAGAGTCAGGAGAAGGGGAATCGTCCCTCTTACGCTTCCTCGAACTCGTGACGGTGTTTCCGTCCTTGTCAGAATCCCCATCCTCATCAGAATCAGAGAAAGAGGTCCAGGAAGAGTAAGGAATAGTGGAAAACTCAAACTCAGTAGCCTCAGCCCCAAGCAAATAGAGGTTTGCGCTCGTCATCAGCTCGGAATAAGTCTTAGACTCCACAAGCAACAACTCGTTGATATTCACCATCCCTGGTAAATCCAGGTCAGGTGGATCTGCACAGCAAGGACATAATCAGAGCATATTTTTAAAAGGAAAGTACTCAAAAGAGCTATGCTCGAGCTTACCAATACGAGAGAAGCTCTTCCAGGACCGAGGAATCCTGGCTTTACGACAGCGATCCTCAGGAGACCTCCAAGCCTCTCCAGAAGCGAAGAAGAAACGCTCAGACCACCCTTCAGGGTTGGAGGGAAGATCTAGAACCAGAGGGCGTAAATTGAAATCCCTCCAACGGAAGAAACTGAAGCAGGGGGCATTATCTTCCTCAATCTCAAAGAAGTATAGAAACTCAGAGACAAAGGGGAACCTGCCAAGAGCATGAAGGCGGCAGAACAAGAAGAAGCTTACCATAGCACCCCATCCTCGTGGAGAAAGGCGAGAAGGGCACAGGCCATAATAGGCAAGAACTCGCCCAATGGCCGGATGAATGGGAAGGCGAAGTCCCATGTCTATAGCACCTTCAAAGAAACAGACTTCCCCTCGGGGAAGGTAGTTACAAGGCTCGTCGGAGGAAGAAACTCGCATAGGCAAGTCAAGATCAGGGAAAAACCGTTTCTTGATGTCCGTCAAATCAGAAGATTCAAGTAATGAAGGGGACAAATAGCGACAATGCCACTCCCATTCGATCCCAAAGGAGGATCGTTCCTGGAACAAAGAAGAAGTGGATGCGGCCATCGAAAATGCTGGTAAGGAAAAAGATGCAAGAAATCAAGAAGAAAGTCAAGAATAGGTCATGCACTTGAGAGCTTTTCAGGAAACTAAGAGCCAAGAAAGAGGGAATCAAGTGGCCTGTTCAGTTTCTTAATTAATAAAGGTAGCAGCGGTTATGGAAAGTGGCTACGGTTATGGAAAGTGGTTGCGGTTATGGAAAGGGGAAAGACGTGGCGGTTATGGGAAGCGGTTGAGAGAAAAACGCGGGAAAAGAAACCAGATACTACCCCTCCTATTTGCACTCAAAACGACCAACGAAAATTCTGACCCCACCAAGCAATATACCCTCCATATTTGAGCTCAGCCCAGTAAAAAACAGAGCACTTGTATACCAAATCTTTGAGGTGTGAAAGCTCAAAGCCTCGCTTAAGGAAGGCCTAAAGCACTCCGCAAAGCAAGATGTGGGGAAAAGAGAGGTGAAACGTAGAAGAAGGTCCTCTACTCTTAGAGAAATGGAGCAACGAAATTTATTATCTGATCTAGAGAAGGGTTCGTTTAAAGAATCACGAAGCTCAGAAATAAACTTTAAGATCAGACAACAGAGCCAAATAGCTCAGAAAGCGCTCTTCAGTTCATACGGAAAAGACAAAGAGCTCAGAGCTCTCAAGTTCGAAAAAAGAGCCGTCTTAGCTCAGCAAGAATTTATAAGCTCACAAGCACGAGCTATGCAACTCTGAAGGAGCACGCCAGTTCAGAATATAGAGTTGAGCAGCTTAGGACGAAGAAGAATAAGGAGTGGACCCCTAGGGTACCAACTACCGAGCTTAAAAGGCTCGGGAAAAGCAGTCGAACATAACACCAAGTCCCCTGTACTCTTCAAACCTAGTAATTTTGCTTCAAGAAGTGCACAGCACCCCTCAAAGCAAAAGGGGGCAAAGGGAGTATACAAAGTTGAGTGCATGCAAAGCCAGGCAAATAAGTGCACCGTTGCGGTTCGAGTCGAAGTCGAATCAAAATCCAAGAATACATATATGCTGAAATTGAAAGATATGTATATATATACTAAGCCAGCAAAAGAGCAATAAATGAAGTCAAAGACTACATCACGAAAAATTCTTTACAGAGAAATTACAACTAAAAAGACCTAGGATTCTGGAAAAAGAGGGATTGAAGGATCTCGCAGCTCAGTAGAGGAGTCCCTTGCTTCTGTTGCTGAGGGCTCACCTTGAACAAGGGCTTCAGACACCACGACAGCTGAAAAGGATGCAGAAACAGGCACAGCAGGAGCTGCAGCAGAAAGCTCAGGAATCGTTGTTGAAGGCTCAGGGAGCGCGATAATAGCTTCTGAGGTCCCAGGGGCGGGTGTGTCTTGACTTATGGCAGCAGCTGGGGAGTCTGAGATATCCCCCTCATTGTCAGTGCCAGATTCTTCCATTTCCTCCTCAGTGGGGATGGGGAGATTGAAATCAAGGTCTGGATATGCTTTGGTAGCCTTACGCCTAAAAGCAAGCCATCCAGTAGCCCATGAAGTGGTGGCCTCATCCTTAAGCTCGACAAACTCTTTGTCTCTCTCTTGAACCAAATATTTCTGCTCCTCGAGCTCCTCACAGAGTTTGCCGTTAGCCTCACTGAGGGCAAAATAATCTTGATTAACCTGGATGAGCTCCCTCTTAGCGTCAAAGGCCTCCTGGTTAGCCTTGGACCACGCCTCAACCTTAGCCTGCAGGTCTTCCTTAACCGCCTTCAGCTCATCCCGAGTCTTCTTTTCCCCTTCCTCAGCTCTGGCCTTGACTGTCAGTGTATGTTTGAGATCGGAGGCTTGCTTCACCATCTGTTCGTTGAGACCCTCCATCTGCACTTTAAGGCTCTCCACCTGAGCTCTGAGGTCTTCATTCTCAAGAGACAATTCTGAAACCTTGGTCTTGTATTTCTTTAAGACCTGGAAAGAGCTCTCTTGAGAGCGAACTCGGTGCAGCAGACCTTTCGTATGAAGGGCAGCCTGAGAATATAAGGAAAGTACAGCAAATAATGTCAGACCACGAAATACAAACAAGCAAAGAGAGACAGGGGGTTAACACTCACAGTAGCAGCTCCCTGAAGGGCCAAAGAGATGGATTCCTCCAGGGGCATGGAAGCGGCCTTCAGGACATCAGATTCAGAAAAGATAGAGGAAAGAGCTCCAGCAGCAAGGTCTATATTGTCAAAAAAGGAGTCCTCATCTTCCTCCTCAGACTTTCTCTCTTTTTCAGTCACCTTCCCAGAAGCACTGTATTCGAACTTCCCGGGTTGAAGGTCGGGAACCAATTCCAAAGCCTCCTTGACCTCAGAAGAAGAAGGGGAAGCCTGATCCCTCTCCTGAGCAGACGCCAACTTAGAAGGGGCCACTGGAGGGGAAGAAGAGGTGGTTGCAGCCTGTGGAGTTCCAGAGGAGGAGGGCGGAGCCTTGCTTGGAACCTGTCCTTCAGCTGCAGAGGGGGGAGAAGATGCTTCCAGCCTGGGGATCTTAGCTCGAATGTTTGGGCCGCTCCTAGAGCCTACCCGAGCTTTGTGTTTCCTAGACCTGCCACCCACCATCAGCTCTGCAATTTTGGCCTGAAGCTCTTCTGGATCAACCTTCATGGTAGAAGGACCTGGAAGATCTGGAAGAAGTAGGAAAATGTAAAGAAAAAGAGAAAGGAAGGAAAGATAATGAAGAAAGGAAAAAGAATGGCGTTGAAATCACCTTCGTCAGCCCCTAAAACAGACAAGGGGATCGCTAAAGTCGCCACAGGAAGACTCAGACCTAGCTGTACCAGGTTCCTTGACTCAATCAAGTCGGCGTACTTCTCTGGCTTGATCTTCTCCAACTTTGCTAGCAACTTTTTGTCCTCAGGGCTGAGCTCGTAGCGTTCACCTAAGAGGAAGAAAGTATGCAAATAAGAAAAGATAAGAGGCCGGCAGGTTCCAGATCAGAGCTCGAACTCAAGTAAGGACTCACGTAAATTATCTGGTTCAGCCCAGGCCGTAGGGATACCGAGTGTGTCTGTCTTATCAGCAGGGTTGTACTCCCAATTAGTGCCCCCGACAAAGAAGAAATGTTCCTTCCAGTGTTTATGGGAGGTCGGAATGTCAGAGATGAACTGCCTAACACTGGCACGCTTGGAGGCATACAAGAAGCCTCCGGAGGTCGGTTTTACATTGAAGAGCTCTAAGAACAAAGGAATGCTAGGAATCCCAAGTTTATGCTTCTTAAACAGGACTAACAGACCAACCATGACGCCATAGAAGTTGGGGGAGATCTGGGAAGGGCACACATGAAAATGTTGCAGAACAGCCTTGATGAAGGGATGCAAGGGAAAGCGAAGGCCGTTGTCAAAAGCAGCAAGAAAGAAGCAGACTCTGTTATGAACTTTTTCTACATAAAAAACGGATCGATCTGGGCACCAGGGTTCGACCCCAGGGGGAAAACCATACCGAACTTTATAAGACTTCATTAGCCTAGGGGCCTCTTTACTGCAGCCCACAGATTCGGCATGCCTAAAGGCAAACCCTAGATACGAGGTTTTTTCCTCCACCCTGACTCCACTTATCTTAGCTTTGCCTTTGTCAGGTCTGGGGGGCAGGGAAGATGAGGTGGAGGGAGGCTCCTCGGCGTAGACCTCAGCCTCTACAGCCTCTACACCCGGAAAATTATCAATCTCATCACCAACTTCCCCTAAATCCGTATCTTCCCCGGCTGACCTAGATCCTAGAAGTGAAACAGAGGAGCGAGTGGCTTCAGAAGAAGCAGACATGATAGGGAGAGAAAAAGGAAGATGGAAAGAGCGATAGAGCAAAGGGGGATTAGTCAGGCACTCTCTAATGACCCGGGAATCAACACAGTGGCTCCCAACAGCAAGGATATGAACTACAGAACCCCAATCCACGAAGTGGTGAAGTGGGGCTAGACAATGGTCACGATTCCAAAAATAAAAGAACCGAAAAGCCCAAAAATGCAATAACCACCTCGAACTCGAGGGATCCAGAGCAAAAAAGGAAGAAATAAGGGCAAAGGACGTACCTAACCCAGGGATAGTGGCAAACAGGAACTTGGAACGAAATCGGAAAAGGAGGCGTCGCAAGTCTTCGAAACGAGGTCCGGAAATTCGATTTCAGGCAAGAGAATAGAAAAACCAAGGCAAGAAGGACTGGAATCACAGAGAGAGCGGAGACGAAGGGCAGTAAAGAAGATGAATAGTGCGAAGAAGCAGTTTAGATAGCCGTTTTAAGCATTTAAAGCCTGGGAGACATGGGCTGAGACGTGCGCGGGAATCGAGGAAAGTCATGATGGCTATAAAACCGTCAGAAATCCTCCAGCCACGTGCCAGCCACACGCACGTCTAACTCGTCTTGTACAAGTCATCCCCTGCCTGAGCTAACTCAAGGCAAGGGCTGGGGGGCAACTGATGATACCCAGAATAAAACTGGCACGTGCTCAGTAAGAGAGCTCAGCTCGGGAGCTCAGGCAAAATAAGCTGAGCTCCCCTAGCCATGAGCAGAGCTCATCCAGTCAGCACTAAGAGCTCCTAGTCGAAGGCGCGAGAGGAGAAATGCTGAGGGAACAACAAGACGACTCGGATACCCTTATTAAGGAGGTAGAATCCAATCCGAGGCAGAAAACCCGTATTTAACCATGATCTCCTCCTAAAACTAAGGAGGATCCCACAGAAGAAGGCAAAGATCTCTCCGTTTAAAGCCAGCCATAAGGAATTTAGGTAACTCTGGAATTGTGGATGAAGATAGGGCACGATCCCTTCAATGTAGGATAGTCCCGTATTAGAGGTAAATATGAGACTATAAAAAGAAAGAGATATCCCCCATTAGAGGGAGATTTTTTGAAACCCTAGTTCCCTGAGTATTCGACTATAACACCTTCAATTCATCAATAAAGAAGAAGGAGCAAGAGCCTCCATTAGAGAGTGGACTAGCCGAGCTCACTGGCCGGTGAACCACTATACTTCCACCGTATTTCACACATTATACACGACTAATTAGAGCTTTCATTCTCCACTTTATGAGCCTTGTAGCTCAGATGCCATATTAGTCCCCATGCAAACTGTCCACGCCAATTAATCTGGTTCCTTAGCTCGTATCCGGAGGTTTACACCATCAGTTTCAATTTATTTTATTATATCAATAATCAATGGCTGCGATTAATTCAGAGAAAATCAATGGTCAATAATAATTTTTCGATATTGTAATAAAAATTTGTTATCCCTGGACCCAAAAATGCAAACAAAGAGTAACTATATATTTTTTTCCACAATGAACCAACAAACAAGCCTTGCCCAACAGTCTATCCACGTACCAACTGACGTGCACAAACCACTTAGAACTCTAAAGAAATAAACTTGGCTGTATTGAATATTTTTTTTTTGATATTGTAAAAAATAGGAGTGTGGTCAAAGGAGAACACCCAAAAATCACCCCAAGAGACTCTTGATCACGCTTGTTACTCCTTTTAAGAACGAACCTAGTTAGGCTATATTGAATATTGACGTAGAAGGGACGGACATTATTATATGAAAAATGTAAAGTCCAAGACATTAAATATATGAGAATTTAATCCAATATAACTATTGAATTAATATATTTAAATCTATATAAACTTTTGACTAATAAGGGAAGGCAAAGTCAATCGGAGGCATTAATTCCTAAGAAAAATGCAAGGCTGTGTTTGGTTTGCGTCTGCAAAACTGTTTTTTGTTCTCAAAATTTTAAAAACACTCAAATCCTGTTTGTTTAGCATTTTTGTTCTCAAAATTTTCGGAAAAAATGAGATTTGAGTCAAAGAAACAGAAAACAAGTCTATCTTGTTTTCGGAGTTTTCTTGGAAAATTTTGAAAACAAGGAGAACAATTTTGGACTTTAATGAGGTATGCTCTTCGAGTCTCCTTAGCAGCAAATTTCTTCATTCCTTTTTTTTTTTACTTCTTCCTCTCTCTCCTAATATATAATATATATATATAATAGATATTATAATATAATATATAAATATTATATTATATAATATTATTAAAATTCGTATATATATTTATTTATTTATTTATAAATTCGTATATATATATATATATATATATATATATACCAATTTATATGTATAAATATATATATTATATAATATAATATAATATATAAATATTATATTATATAATATTATTAAAATTCGTATATATATATATTTATTTATTTATAAATTCGTATATAAATATATATATATATATATATATATATATATATATATATATATATATATATATATATATATATATAAATTGGTATATATATGTATATATTTATCTACGAATTTATATATACGAATTATATATATATATATATATATATATATATATATAAATTTATATGTATAAATATATGTATAAATATATATATTATATATTAAATTGGTATATATATTTATACATATATATGTATAAATATATAATAGAATATAATATATATAAATATTATATAATATATAAATATAATATTATATTATAATATATAAATAACTTTCTTATATTTTTTTATTAATGTTTGAAATACTGTTCAAACATATATTTAGGCTGTCCAAACAGGTTTTACTATTTCTATTCTGTAAAACTGTTTTTGAAATCATCTAACCAAACAAATTTTTTATCTCAAAAAATATCAAAACCATTTTCTCAAAACTCTTCTCAAAAACTGTTTTCGGATACCTGTTTTTGAAACACAAACCAAACAGGCCCCAAGTATTCATGTTTTTCAAATTTCATTGGTGTAAGGTAGTTTTTAAAAGTCAAAGGTCAACAATGATACCCTGTACAGCTTTGAATTCATCGAATGACTTCCTAGTCTTTGAAAATGAATTTTAATATTTTATTACTTCTGTAATCTACCAACCAACCAACTCAACTCAACTCAACTGATGGGACTCACTTTTACTTGTCATAAATTTTTTTGGCGAATGATACTTCATACCCTAACAAATATTTTTAGATTCTCATTCACACCTTTGAAATATTAAATTCTCAAATTGCACTCCCAATCACATAAAAATGTAACAATGTGATATATTACAGTAAATTTGAGTAAGGAATTTTCATTTTAAACATTTACAATTGATTCCTATAAAAATAATTGAGCATATAAATAAAAAAAATGTAAAGATTACTACATAAAATAAATAAATAAATAACACATGTGTTGTTTTGGACCACATTGTTACCTTTTTATCTAATTGAAAGTATAATAATAAAATTTTAATCCTTCAAGATAAAAATTCAAAATCAAGATATTTTTAGGGTACAGAGTGTCATTCCAGCATAATTCTTTTAGTTTTACGAAAATGCTATACAAAGATGAGGGCTCACATATATAACACAACAGAGAGAGAGAGAGAGAGAGAGAGAGAGAGAGAGTTATGCATTTAATGTATATTTTGCAATATCTAATTATTAATATGATAAACCATATTTGTATATGACATCCACAAATAAAAAGAAGTATGACATTTATTTTTATTTTTTTGTCTGTAAAACCCCATCTATTGATAAATAATATAGTGTTCATGTACATATCTAATGATTAAAAAATGGGTTATATACGTTGTATTAGAAGATACTAAGAGTATTGAATCGTATTTACATGTGTTGGGGGATTTTTGGAGAGAATGGAACTGTATACTACTGAGGTATTTCAATTATAACTTTTTACATTGAAATCAAATGAAGCTAATTTTTTGACAGTAGAAAGTAAACTTCAAGAGTTACAAAAGTGTATTTCATTGACTTTTTGAGAATTGACTTCTAAGTATGAAAAAATTGTATTGGAAGTTAAGGTAGAAAACTGGGTCCACGTTCGAATGCAAATCACGTCCGCACAGGACTTAGCTACAATAGTTTTTTTTTCTGACAGAAATCGAGATACAAAGAGAAAGAAACTTTCGAATGCCACTTACGTTTAAACGAGGCATCTTCGAACACCAATCTTTCGAATGACTTGAATAAGTATATATGTATTTTATATGTTGTTTAAATAAATAAAGTGAAGGGGCATCAGGAATTATGACACATGTAATGAGCATTTAATGCGCCCACGTGAGGGAGACGTTTGCAGAACACGTGAGGAAACAGTAAATTGATAAACTAGGCAAGACGAGGCTGAACAGTCACTGACTCGGTGAGAAGAGCAAGAGCTCGGCCCCAATAGAATCGAGCTCCGCATTTAAACAACATCACCTTAGGTGAACGCCTATAATCAAGGAACTGATATAACTGATAAACACGATCATTAGCTTGGTAGGAGCTGGTCAACTGGAAGAGCGTCAAGAGAAATTCCAGCTGATCCCTAACTGATATCCTAGATTGAAGGGAGGTGTGCCACCTTGTATCGTCAATTATGAAAATCCTAGCCAAGGGAATCGCTATAAAGAGGAACCAGCAAGCACATAAAAAGGTACGTTGAATTCTTTCTGCATTTCGATTCATTCTTCAATTACTGACTTAAACATCGGAGTGCCTTCGATCGAAGCACTTTGATCTTGGACAGTTTGTTCATTTTGTAGGAAGGAATAG
This sequence comes from Ilex aquifolium, assembly GCA_951799425.1. Classification (NCBI taxonomy): domain Eukaryota; kingdom Viridiplantae; phylum Streptophyta; class Magnoliopsida; order Aquifoliales; family Aquifoliaceae; genus Ilex; species Ilex aquifolium. The sequence continues at coordinate 24,965,985 of OX637405.1, forward strand.
GAGGGACAAAAGTTCTAAACCAAGCATCTCTTGCAAGAGGTAAATTCATTTTTTGCTTCTTACATAAAGATATAATTTTGATTATGTTTCGACTTCACTTATGGTTGTAAGTGTTTATGGATGTTATTGTTGATACATTTGATGTTCTAAGTAATTATAAGTGATTTAGATACAGGTGGAATGGAAAAATGCTTTTAAAATATCTGCAAATAAAAATTCTTAAAAACAAATAACTTTGGCAATGAAACAGTTTTGTCTCAGAAAATCATTAAAATTGTTTTGCAGCGAATTTTTTTGTGTCGCTAAAAGTGTTCATGTGAATTTTTTTGTCCTTTTTTGGCGATGATGTTGCTTTGGTGACAACTTTTGTTACCTTTTAGCAATGACTCATTTTTCACCAATAAAGAATAGGGAGAATTACATCTAGACCCCTTGAGGTTTGTTACTTAATCACTCAGACCCCTGACATTTAAAATATTACACACAGACCCCCTGAGGTTTGTAAGCGCGTAACACTTAGACCCCTGCTGTAAATATATCCGTTAATAAATTACACTTAGACTCCCTTGAAATTTGTAGGTATATAATACTTAGACACCTTAAGTTTAAAATATTATACTTAGATAAAAAATACTCTAATCAAATATAGAATATCAAATGTTTTAAATTTTACAATCAAAATTCATGTTCTATTATATCATTTATTGAAATAAAATTAAAAATAAAAATTTAATTTTTTCTTAAAAAATCGTAATTAGTATACAATTATACTATCTATTGGAATAAAACTAAAACATCAAACAAGGGGTCTAAGTCATTCATAATAGAACATAAATTTTACATCCAAAATTCATATTCTATTATGTCATTTATTGAAAAAAAATCAAAAAAAAAAAAATCTAGTTTTAAAAAAAAAAATCATAGTTAGTATATAATTATACTATCTATTAGAATAAAACTAAAAAATTAAATAAATGGTCAAATTGTAATAGACACAATATCTTTTAGCTTTAATTGGGGTAGTTTGGTATTTTAATTTGGTCGTTTAAACGACCAAATTAAATTTCAATAGACAATATAATTGTATACTAATCACGATTTTTTTTTAAAAATTGATTTTTTATTTTTGATTTTATTTCAATAAAAGATTTAATAGAACATGAATTTTAATTGTAAACTTTAAAACATTTGATATTTTATCTTTGATTGAAATATTTTTTGTCTAAGTATAACATTTTAAATTTAAGGGGTCTAAGTAATATATATTTACAAACTTTAGGGGGTCTGGGTGTAATTTATTAATGAATATATTTACAGTAAGGGTCTAAGTGTTACGCGCGTACAAACTTCAGGGGATTTGTGTGTAATATTTCAAATGTCAAGGGATCTGAGTGATTAAGTGACAAATCTCAGGGGGTGTGGGTGTAATTCTTCCTAAAGAATATTTGGCGACGAGATGTGAGTCGTCGCCAAAGACTTTCTATGATGAGCCTAGGGCGACAAAATGACGATGAAATTATGTCATTGCCAAAAACATTTAGCGATGAAATTTTTCGTTGCTAAAAGTGAATTTTCTTGTAGTGGGCAATTTAATTCTTAAATATATTACATATTTGCACTTGCACGGTGTATACAAGAATGTCCTATGCTTAACTTTGTATTTTCCAAACTTGTGATTATGTTATGTATTTATCAAACATATGATGTTTTTCACAAGGTTTTAGTTTGAGTGGTGATATGCAAGACTACGATCTTCAAGCTTCATCTAAAGAAGTAAAGCTTGTACTTATATAGAGATTTAGGACGTGTACATGAGCGTTCAGATTAGATTTACAATTCGTTTTGTTCAATAGTTTATGGGTTGTAATTTTAATTTCTTACTTGTGTATTTTGTCACTAAATTACCAAATGGAAATTGTTAGATCACATTTTGTAATTGATTAATTTCGCGAAGTCCATTGTAAATCTCAACCTTTTTCATTGAAGGGAGGAGATCAAATGTCAAAACTATATCATTCAAATTTCGTATGCACCTTAATGCTTAGGAGAAAGATAATGACTTAGACACCTAAGATGATCCATAAGTTATTTTAACTTAGGATAATTAGGATAAAATAGAATTGAAAACAACTCGTGTATGACTCCTAGGTGTTTTGAAATAAAAAAATATTTTATAAATCACTTGGAGTTTTAAAAACATAGTTTCAGCCATTATTGGACCCCATTTTGAGCAACACCCTTTTGTGCTCAAGAGGACAAGTTTTTAGCTTGGTTTTATGTTTTAAAAATTGGTAGGAACCAATCTATGTTTGCTAGTCTTCGCTAGAGCAGTTTCATTATGACTTAGGGAATAAATGGGAAAAGGCCACGGAGGAGTACTGAGCACGCTCGAGCGGTCCTTCATGGTCGCTCGAGCAGTCAGTACTCTTGGTCAGGATTGAAACGTAATTTTCATTCGAGTGCCAACTGTCCTATGACCGCCTTTCCACCGATTGAGTGGTTGTTCGCGAATCTGAGTTTTCTAGTTGACGAAAGCTAATTTTATTTCGGACCTATAAATTGGGAGAGCCTTTCCTACAGCTAGGTTAAGCTTCTTGTGAGATTGCTAAGAGACAAAATACTTTTTTCTACCTAGAAAACTTCCACCACTAACCTGGATCTCTAAGATCCAAGGCTATGACTAGAAATTCTAGCCATTCTCACAAATTTGAGTTGAAGATCTTGATAGTTTGACAAACTCATTAGTGTGTATATACCGGGAATCGTTGGTGTGCCCATGATTGCTCGAAGCCTAAACAAACAATGTGATAGAGACTCCAAGTGAAGCTACTCAAGACGTCGAATGAAGGCCTTTGGTGGAAAGGCAACAAGGAAATGAGCATCTAGTCATGATATTGGTTGAGGTATAAGACTCGAGTACTTGTATGTTAACTTTGTTGGAATGATTGATTAACTATCTATTAAACCATAATTGTGCATTGGGTTTCGAATTTGGGATCGCTGTGAGATTGATTGTTTAAGTGAATTAATTGAATATTAATTAACAATCAATCATCATGATTAAGTTGGGTTGTGGTAATTAAATGGGTTTTCACATTAATTGACTATATTTTTGTGGGAAGAGATAATTTTGGTCGATTAGATTTTAGTTGATAATCAATTGAGTTTTAAATTGAAAAACCTATTCACCCCCTCTAGATAAGTGTATATTACTCCACGTGTATTATTGTGAGGAAAAACCCACATTAGGTTCTCTCTCTCGGAACAATAATAATAGTTAGTAAATAAATTTAGGAAGCATAATTTTATCCAAAATTTAGAGGCCATGTGAATCCGCCTAATATATTTAATACCATTCTGAGTAAACTCAAGTAAAAGCTACTAAATATAAGACAGTTCCAATGAAATATTATCGAAAAAAGAAAATATTAAACATGGATCTGAGTGGGGATTCGTAGGGGTTGGGTGGGAGTGGCATGGCTGCCCCTTAGTACATGTCGACACTCTCTTGGATGAATTTTTACCGTTTGGGAATAATGCGCAAAGCCGAGAAAATATATATTTTAAAGGTCAAGGAGTAAATAAGACACAAACTCGTTCCAAATAAAAAATAAAAATAAAACACAACAACTATAAGAAATCACAATCTATATTTATATTTATATCTATACTTCTAATAAAAATACACTATCAAGAAAAAATTTTGTTTGACTATTTTATCTCTAAAACAAAGCATAATGACAATACTAATCATATTTAATGTAAAACTCATATTAATAAAACTTGATTAATATTAAATTTTGTTGGATTACTTTACTTTTCTTCTTTTTTTGAGCCATTGGATTACTTTACTCTTAAAATAAAGCATAAATGTAATACTGACCTTATCAATACGAATTCATATTAATGCAAATTCACTAGTAGTACACATATCTAAACTTTTCATACTCTTTTTACAAGATAATTTTAACTGTTAAAAGAAGTTAGGTTTATTTTTATCAGTTGATGACCAAATTATGAATTTTTATATGATGTAATATAAAGACACGTTGAGCCTTATTTAGTAAGTATAGAATTTATTTTGACGTATCCTGAATAATAATGTTAAACCTTCCATTTTACAATTTCAGTATCAATGCATCCTCTTTTTAAGAATATGGTTGTTTTACTTTTAGCTTTTGTTAGATGATGACTAATACTATGAATGATCATGATTATATTGATTTGCAACTACCTTAATTACTTATTTCATTTCTATAACATAGCTTTCTTTTAATTGTGTATGATTGTATGACCACTATAACTTAAAACTTTTTTCTTTATTTGTTTTTTTTTTACAATTCAGTAAGTGTTTGAGTTTTTTCAGTTGTTATATATATATACTAGTCATTGCCCGTGCTTGAAGGCACTATGTAATACAAAAAAAATTGTAACCAGTTGCCTAGATTTAAAAAGAATGGCTAAAAAACATTCATACTAATTTTTCTTTTAAAATGACTTAAAATATATTGTCGACTGTATCCTCCATATTAATGGAACTATCATAAAAATATACAAAAAAAATCACCAAAATAAAATCACATATACAAATACTTCAAAACAACATCACATGTAATTTATTACCACTATCACCATTCAACTCAATAATACAACATAAATATAAACTCAATTACTAAATTTTCAACTCGCTAAAAAAATAACGCATTACTCAATAAAAAACATGTGAGTTGAAAGAAAAATGAATAAAAACACACGACTTCCATCTTTCTATCTTTCCAAGAGAAAAATGCAGTCTAATAACACAACATTTAGGAATCCAAAGGCCGACAACCTCTCAAAATTTAACAGCTTGTCACAAAAAAATAAATAAAAATAATACTATGAAGCATGAATTTGTACCAAAAAATGAGTAGAAATACAATGCGCACATCATGCTCAAGAGAAAATTTCTACTATGAAACAACAAATAAAAGGAAACCCCTATAAAGTAGTTTTTGCAAGAAAACGAAAGAGGTCAAAAATTATTGTTCATACAATTCATCTCAAGCCTTGATACCAATTGATTTACAATTATTCTAGCATGGCATATCACCATCATACAACACCACGAAGGTAGTAACCATCAAAATAAACACCACAACTCAGAGTTTCACCCTAAACTAAAATACCAACATCACAAAAATAATTATGACATTTAAATTTAATCCCTAAGCATAATTGATATCAAATACACTATTTAATTTCAATGATAGCAAACTTTGAAATAAGAGTTACACGCATCATGTAATTTCAATTGAAATATAATTAAATTGATTTAATACAACTTAAGAAATTGATCCCAAATTAATAGAGCCTTAAGACAATTCGAATAAAAATCAGCATTTGATAAAACCTGAAACATAGTTTGACTCAAAAAAAATAACGATTTAATTTCGATAGAAACAAACTTAGTTATGAGATAGAAAAATCACCAAAAAACTATGGATGAATATCATGATAGCGCAAATGGTTAATTAAAGACAACCTGCAAAATCAAACAAAATTTGAACGCAGTAGACAAATAATAGTAGATAACATGGCTTAGAGAAATAGTAATAGACACCATGAATTAGACAAATGGAACACGTAAGACACCATGAGTTATAGAAATAGTAGTATGATGTAGACACCATGACTTAGACAAATTGAACACATTAGACACCATGAAGAGAAGTTATCTCAATAGAGAGAGATCCTACCTCCTCCAAAATTTATTACCTAGTTGATTTTATTCATCAATTTAGCCCTGTTCAAAGGATAGTCATCAACATAATTTGAATTCTCTATTTATTTTCTATAAGTTATGCACATAACACAAAGAAAATCCACGCCGCTAGTTATCCATGCTTTCTATTTCTAGAAAGTTAGCACCAAAAAATTACACATTCAACACACTTTTTTATCAGAAATGCATACGGACAAAAGTGGATGGACCTTCTATCCAAAGTTAGAGATGCAACACAATTCTTCCCCCTAGTGCTGAAACCCACAAACAAAATTCAACCTTTTTTTCCCAAAATTACACAATGAACACAAAAAGGCATAAAGTATTTCAACAATCTCAGTTCCAAGCTCTTGCTCAATCCTCTACTATCAGAAATGGCATAAAGTATGCTTGAATCACTTCAACAAATCCAAGCAAACTCATAGTACTTAATAGTACTCCACTTTAACCAATTAGTCGATACCAAAATCAATGAAAACAATCAAATGAATAAAGCAAGAAATTCCCTATCTAACCCTCAATGAATAAAGAAAGTAAAAAAGCAAGAGGAATTCTTACTATTATACAATTGGAAGCAATCCAAACATCAACACATTCGTTATCCACTATATTTAGTACCTCTACTTGTAGCAAAATGTAATTGTAATTACAACTGTTCAATTTAAAAAGTGAAATACATGGTCGCATAAAAATTAGAAGAGAGAAAAAAAAAATAGTCTAAGATGCTACTTAAAGCGGTTTATTTTGTTAGAATCAAATCAACACTAAGTTTCTCTTCCTTTATCTTATTGAACTAATAAAAACTCATCAGTTGTGTACGAACTATGAGTTTATACAAATCATATGACAATTAAAAGTGAAACCATGGAGGCCTAGGAAACTATGTGTGTTGGGTGGGTGTGCCTCTGTGCGGCTATTGTTCAAGAAGGTGTATGTCTATGAGGCGTGTATGTGTGTGTTAAAAAAAAACTGTCAAGAATCTTTGGGACAATTGGTCAAATACCTTATAGGTGTCTTTGTACAGAATTTAAAACTGGTGTCTTTGGGACAATGTATCATTATGAAATAACACAGGAAACAAATGCCAAGAAGATGGCCAGAACAGAATCTTAATCCAACTTTCATCGCAACCAACGAAACAAACCGGACAGCCGCTGCTCACCCAACTCCATCGACAGCCGCCGGTGCCTTGAAACAACCTGCCAAAACAGCCCCAAGATCCTTCACTGCCCATCCACACCGACAGCCCAAAAACACAAAACAATCCCACCGACTGCCACCGACAACCTGCTAACCAGCATACCACATACCACATACCACATACTGCCCCCATCAAAGCATAGCACCGACAGCCACCCAGTCCACTCAACCCACTTCTAGCATAATCAAATCAAAGCAAAACCAACAACCATAGCACCGACTGACCGACATATATTTTTTACCAAAACAAAACAGACATACCCATCGCACCGACAACCATAGCAGTTCCCAAAACATACCAGTCCCCACCTGCCAAAGGCAATCACAAATTCGCAAACCAGAGATAAAAAACAGAGGTTATTCGTGCATATATATACGGATATACGAAAATCTCAAACAAAAGGGGTACCAAATCAGTATATAATCAAAAACAATTTAGGTTGCAATCAATACAAAAAAAATATTGAATAAAAAGAATGTGTTCTTTTTGTGAAGATGGGTGGGTTTACATTGGGCGTGAAAGAGAAACCCTATGGCGTGGGGTGGAGGAGTCGATAGCGTTGGGATCGTAGACGTCGTTGGCAAGAGAAAACTCAGAGATAGAGAGAGGGAAACTGAGTAAATAGAGGAACAGAGATAGAGAGAGAGAGAGAGAGCAAAACCTGAACCGTTGTGACAGTGGAGGTGGCAATGGCGAGGTCGCTGGTAGAGAGAGAGAGTGTGAGAGATAGACAGGGGATAAATATGAAAATGGGATATATGTATTGTGGGTGGGACTGAGTGAGAGACGTACAGGTATGAGAGATTGAGATAAGGCTTTGAGAGACGTACAGGGATGGAGGAGAAAGAGGCGTGAGAGAGAGAGAGACGAGGAAGAGATAGGCTTTTTCATGGGCGGGAAAAAAAAATTTAGGACTAATCGTAGACCATTTGATCAAACTTTTTAAGATGATCTGAACCGTCTTTTGTTTCAAAACGATCTGAACCTCTCTTTGTCTTTTGTATTTTGTCTTAAAACGATCTGGACCTCTCTTTGTCTTTTGGATTCAAACTTCGCTCTACTTTATTATATAGATATATATTCACATACCGTAATATGTTTTTGTGTCATTGCAAATGATATTTCATATATAATTCATCTAAATTATTAGTTTCATGTTAAAATTTCTAAATCTTAAGAGGTAGAGTTTCATAAGAAAATAATTACTAAGAGTTAATAGAAAAATATATAAAAATTAATATTCTTTCTGAAAACATTATAATATAAATCATACGAATTGTAGCAAGTTTACTACATTGTTTGATTCATAAGTTTATATGCTGTTGGATTTACATGATTTTTTTATAAAAATAAAAACTATAATTTAAAATAATTTATATGCAAAACACGTGTGCATACGTTTACATCCACCAAAACGTGGTAGAATGTCTTAAAACAATTAAGCTAGAGGAATTGCAAGTGAATTAAATAGGTTATGTTATTTGTTTTTTTATTGTCTACAATAAGGACGTTTAAATTATGATAAAAAATTACGCATGCCTCACAGTTCGACACAAAATTTTCAAATATAAACTAATTTAATAAATGAGTAAACATGAATTTAATTATTCATAACAAAAGTCCGATTATATACGATTATAAATAAATTATGTATTAAATTTAATGCATTTTGATAAAATATAACTTAAATATGGTATAAATAGAACAATGTTTAGCATGCCAGGTTTTCGTCTTTTCTTTTTTTTTTTTGAAAACACCTATCTTCATGTTTTTAAAATTTGTGGTTATTTACAAAACACACCAGCAAAAAAAAAAATGAAAACACTCTCCAAATATTTTTTTATTTTTTTCTTTGACAAAAATTAAAAACAAAAACAGAAAAAAAAAGCAGTCTATTACCAAACGCATCCTAAATAAGTATTAAACATCAGCAATATGTTTGATTTCTTTGTTTTATGTTTTTCTTAAACGTGGCACAAAATAAATTAGCTTGAAAAGATGTTACAGTGGACACGTTTTCTGACAGATATAAATTGCTGTGATGGGTGACTCATGTGATCTTACCTTATACAAGTGGCAGAACTTCAAGCATGGTGACTTGTCAAGTAAAATACAAATTGAAAAGCAACTTGTTTTGAAAAACGTGTCACTTATTTTTATCATTTAAGAGTATTCATGGGTCGGACCGAATTAGACTCGCGAAATTATTTTTATGCCGGGCTTGGGTATACATTTAGTAATAGAAATACTAGAACATAAGTAAATCAAAAAGAGTTGGCCACTAAGTCTAAAATATATGTAATCAATATTCTAAATCAGCTGAGCATTCCCGTAAGGATATTAACCGACATCAATGATTCTATGATCCAACTTAGTTGTTAACGGAAGCACCTAAATAATGGTCACGTCCACTAGAAAGCAAGGGTGAATTTGACTGCACTCGGGTAGTTTGAAAATATATTAATGCACAACTTGGAGGAAGACAAGGAGTAGACGTTGGGCCTTTTGGAGAATGCCTGATTGCAAATTTTACATATCCCATAAGCCACCCTTCAGTTGCGTTATGTAGGCAATGGGCTATGGAACAATTAAAAGGCTTTCAAAAGACAAAGTCTGTAACTGTTGGCCCGTTAAATCTATGATACTCACAATGGGCTGTCTTATTGGAAACTATTAGGGTGTTCAAATTTCCGATTACCCGTATATTTTGATCTTATCTCACTCTATTTGATTTTACTGATCGGCTATCCGAAAAAATCGGGTAGGCCAATAGAAGATATTTTGATATTTCGCAAAAAATAGGATAGGAATACGGAATACCAACAAAATTTTTATATTCCTACCCTACTCAACCTGCCGAGTTTATTGTGTTTTCTTTAGTGTTATTGGTTTATTGTGTTAGCTAATTGGTGCAGGTTACTTAATTAAATTGTTAAAATGATTCAAAAATTAATAACTAAAAAATATGTGCTCACCCGATTTTTTATCCGATAGTTTTGGACGAAATTCGGATATAAATATTACACTTAATCGGGTAGGATAGGCTAAGAAATTTTTTTTTTCGCAAAGTATCGGTTAAAAAGATAAAATTCCATAATTTCTAAACGTAGGATAGAATGAACCAAAAGACAAAGTTGTAATTGGTGCCCCCACTAAATCTATGCCAGTTTTGAGATTAAATGGCCTGTACATGTAAAACCGAAAGTGGAAATGAATTTCCAAGAGAAGATTCAAACCAAAATGAAATCTAGAAAGTTGAATTCAGTATTGAGGTTATAAAAACCCAAAATTAATAGAAAATAAAATAATTAAGAATTTTTTAGAACTCTTAGTTTATTTTATTTTATTCTAACATAGAAAAGGACCACACATCACTGAGCGTAGTTATACAGGGCAATACGATTCATCCACTAACTTTTAAAATTGCCACATTATAAATTTTGTGTGTATAAGAGAGAGAGATAGAGATGGCATTTAATGGTGCACTGTCTATTATAGATGAACTAGTTATTGTCTGTGCCTGAAGACACAGAGTAATAAAAAATGGTAAATAATAAACATATTTGTATTCATATCTAAAATCAAATCACAAACATAGAGGAGAGATACATGAATTTAAACATCGGTTGTAGTGGGGGTTATAGGTGGTGGTGGTAGAAGACGGTAATGGTTGTGGTGGATGACAATGACCGTGGTGGCGGCGGTGGTGGTGGTGGCGATGGCGATGGTGGCGGCGACAATGGTGGTGGCGATAGTAGTGGTGGTGGTGGTGGTGGCGGTGGTGGTAGGAGAGGTAGTAGTGGTGGTGGTAGAGGTAGCGGTGAGACGATTTCAAACAATATTTTTTTTTTTTAAAAGTAATTATGAGAAATAATTTTCTAGAAATACTTTTAAAAAGTCACTTTAAACACACCCTTAGGGGCCTATTTTTCCTATTAAATTTATGGTGTTAATATTAGCCGTTAGATTAATTTTAAAGTAAAATTTAAAACGATCTGAACTGTGAAAAGCAAAAATCATTTTGTTTATCTTTTGAAATTTGAATTGTAAGTTACTTTATTATATAAACTAGTCATTGCTCTATATAAAAAATAAATAAAAATTTGTATTTGAAAGCAATGTATAACATAAAATATCGATCAATATAAACCCACTATTCAAAAAAAAAAAAATTGGTAAAATACTTATGCCTAAAGGCATTGTGTAACAAAAAAATCTCCAATTAGAAAGAATGAGAATCCATCGAAAAACTATGCTTACTATGATAATTGAATGTCATATTTCATTTAAGATAACACAATTATACTTACTACCAACATACAAAATGACCATAAAAATAAAAAACACTTAATTTGAAATTGCGTGAATTTAAAAACTTCTAGCCCAAGAAGGAGCCCCTATGACTGCACAATTCACCTCAGAGCCATAACACTACAAAAAAGAATAAGTCTAGGTCCAATGATCCTAGCATGCCTTTCCCTCAGTAGCCACGACCCTTGTCCCGTACAACTTTATGCTTTTTCTGTAATCAAAATGAAATAGTTAGTGAATCAATTGACCCAATTTACTATGACGATTAAAATCATAGAACTATAGAAAATTGACTTAGCAATTCATCTAAAATTAATTGAATACATCAACATTACTGACCTAGATAATTGAATTCATAAACCCTTGTAAGAGTTATCACGAAAGTCACTTTGCATGTGTTTGAATGTCACTGCAATGAATAAATATTCAAGTTTGGAGTTTGCTATACCAAAAGGTATTGCATTAATTTATATAATTAAATAATAGCCCTTTCCGTGCAACAAAGATACCACAAAAGTGGTTTCCCAATACGATAGAAAACTAAAATTTCTATCAACAAATCAACACATAAATTTGGGATAAAATTGTGTTGCTCAAATTTGTTTATCAAATCTTGTATCTCAAATTATGTGTCAAAATCCTATGCATTGAATATTTGGTGGAGTTAATGAACCCTATTGATCCAACCACCCACACTGATTTGAGATACAAAATTTGATAAATAATTTGGTTAGCATAACATTACTCATAAAAATGAGCAAAAAGATTACATACCCATTTGTTTACGTGGAAGTTGCAAAAATCAAACATGAAATTCAATTTCAATTCTAATTAGAGTGGAAGGTTGGATTTTTAAACTCACCCAAGAAAAATCATTTAAGGAGATTACTAAAAGGATAAACTAAGAAAATGAACGTTTAAAACCTTCATATAAATGACACTGCGATTATGCCACTTAAGATGATTGGCGAGCAAATCATAACAAATAACAAAATCGTAAAAAATAGTAAATCAGTCCATGTCTATAGAATTCTTTAAATACAAAAAAATAAAGATCCCCAAAAAAAATACCCAATTGTGTGTTTTCGTAATCTTGGATGGTAATCTTGGATGGAAATAGCTCTATGAGACATTTTGTCGAACGTGCAAGAGGCGCCAAAAACTCTATCAAAATCAATTCACAAACCACCAAATATTAGAAAACATATATTCCACTGAATCCACAATCTCAATGCCAAGAAATCAAATATATTTAAGAGACTTCTACTAAAACTAGTTGGTGCACACGTGTGTTGCACGTGAACCACTTTGAGTGAAATATCGTAAACTAATGTCACAGACTACTTTCTTTGAAATTCATATGTTTAATAAATTACTTTCTTTTGAAATTCATATTTTTAATAAATTAATTTCTTTGAAATTCATTTTTTTAGTGAATATTGATTATCAATCAATCGATAATCACATTTGATAAGCAAATCCCAAAACAAAACCAAAAAAAAAAACTTACTAAATATGATAGTTGATGATTTCATGAGTAAATTTGAAAAGGATTTTTTTTGCCTAGATACGGCCATTATCACTAAGGAATGCAAAGATTGAAGAGTTAGTTTCCTGTACCTGACAATATAGTACAAAAATCCATTTGAGTTTTGGATTCTTCTTAAAAAGGAAAAGCTCTAAATGCTACATTGTTCAACAATTCTTTGTCTTCTCCCCTTTTGGCTAATAAGGAGAAATAATAAACTTTTATTTGTTTAAACATGAAACTTTTTAGGACGTTTTATTCATAATGATGAATCAACATATGAATTTTCAAAAATATAATATATCAAATGAGATTGGAAACAAGAAGCAAGTGAAATAGAGAAAGAATTCACTTTTGAATTTAATTTTAGTGCTGGCAAAGAAAATTACTTTAAAGTTTATTACGCTATGCTTTTGTTTCTTACTCGATGCAGTCTTAGACCACACCATTTTCATTATAAATATTTTTTTATATTGTAAGAGTCAACATTTTCAAAAAAATGATTTAACTTATGAAAAGAAGTGGGTCAATTGCTATTATGCCATTTGTTGCCACATCCAAGACAATGTGTGTTAGACCAAAAATAAAAAAGAGGACTCTTTGACACCACGGTATCCGTAAACACATCAAGTTTGTTGTTTGAAGCATATAACGATAATATAATGGAAATTGTTACTTTGGTCATAGTTAACATTTGGATGAATGCACTAGAAAAATTGAACTTAACGTTTTGGATCATAAATATAATGAGAATGAATCCAAAAGAACCAAATTTATAAAACAAAAATTGGGAAGAAGACCATGTTATGAGTTATAACATGGTATTTACTTGAAAGGTCTTGCAAACATTGTATTCACTCGTTCCATATTTGAAAGAACCTAAGAGAAGGGCAATATGTCTTCTGTAGCGTCCAACCTTTATATTAGAAAACTTGTTGAAGCAAAAGTGAAGTCATGTTCAATTCCTAACAATAGAAAGAGTACATCTAAAGATATCCTACCTCAAATCTAATAGGATCAACAGAATATTAATGTGAAACAATAAGAGAGAGAGAGAGAGAGAGAGAGAGAGAGAGAGAGAGAGGGGTATATACATGCGACGTTTTTTAAGGAGATAACCAAAAGCCAAAAATAATGGTATTAGATGAATTAATGCATCTAATAACTTTCATGAAATAATTGAACACCCAGCATCTAAAGGAGAAAATCGAAAGGCAAAAATGACTTTATTAGGTGTATTAATGAATCCAATAGCTTTTATAAAATATGTAAAAAAAAATTGCAGCATGAATAAAATAGACTAAATTGAAATATATATATATATATATATATATATATATATATATATAATTATTTATTTATTTATATGCAACATTAATTTTGTTAATTGTAATTAAAAGAATGATAGTATTGATATTAGTTATTTTATTAAGGTTATTATAGTCAATCAAAAGTTTTGATCTTTTGTTGATATTTTATAATACTGTATATATATATATATATATATATATATATATATATATATATATATATATACTTGTTGAATTATATTTGAATTATCTGATTCATTTGCATATTCTCATTGTCTTCAATTCTAGAAATCATTTATAAGTTTGAACTTATCTAGGACACCTATTCTTTGGTTTTTCCAACAGTCTGTAAGCCTCTTTGTATTCCGTTGTAAGTCCCTGTGTGTGGCAGTTAGGAATTTTAGGCAAAAAGGTGAGGAAAAAATGATAGAGGGTATGATCCTAGTGGTTTACTGCACTTGCAGTTTTAACTTATAAATAATTTTGAAAATTGAAACAATTTGTAATATCAAAATGAATAGATTTTTCAGATCTAATTCCACAGTTAGCTCTAGATCTTCATCTAGCAATATACCTAATATTGTTAATGAAGAGGAATATGAATGTGAAATTACACAACCTAGTTGGACAGGTTGGAATATTCCCAAAGTACCACACAAAGAAATTTACAAAACTAGTTGGATGCCTAGCGCATTCAAAGAAGAGTTAAAGGTAAAAACAATTGAACAAATTCATCCTTCAAAAAGAATTGGTGAATCACATCGACTTTTAAAAAAGGAAACTTTGGAAAAATATAAATCTGAAGGTTTTAATTTTATTCATCTTGGATTAGTTCAAGTTGCTATTAAACCTTTAATAACTGCTGGAAAGAATTCTGCTATTCTACTAACACTCTGTGATGGCAGATTTAAAACTTTTCAACCAAGCCTACTGGGTATGATGCAAGCAGGTTTGCATAACGGTCCAGTTTATTTTAATTGCTATCCTGATTTTACTCTCAGTCTTAGAGATAAAAAAACTGTTAAAGCTCTCACCTTAGGAATAGATCTTACATGTGATATTACTGATCTTGAAAATGACATTGATTCTATTGTTCTTATTTACAGAATCTATTACAAATGTATTAAAACCAATTTAAATGTGAATGCTTTACAAAGAAGTCCAAAAGATATAACTCTTTTAATGGAACCTAGTACTTCTGATGCTAATATTCAGGTCCCTAAAAGACTTCACTGGAAAGATGTCACACTACCAACAAAATGGTTAATACAAAATCCTAACTATAAGCCTGAGTCTGAAGAAACAGAATCTGACTTAGAAACAGTTAGGCAATTCAATGATGGAAGTGTTGAAATTTCTTTTAATAATGTTAGGACTCATTCTGCCAGAATTTCTAAAACACATTATAATAAACCTTTGATAATTAACGAAGGTAGAAAATCTGAATCCCGTTCTAGTATCTCCCAAAGAGATAGAGAAATTGAAAATGAGATACAACAAAGATTTAAAAATTTAAAAATGAAAGGGATAGATAATGAATCCTCTCCCCAACTCAGTAAACCTATGTATACTCATTATAAACCTACTCCTATAAGTACATCTTATTCTAGATTCAAAGAAGAAGAAAAAGAAGATGATTTTACTCCATCTCCTACTATTTCTGCAACTCCCTCTGATTTTCAAAGCCATAAACCTAATTTAGATCATCAATTATATGTTATTACAAAAGAATCTAATACTTTATTTTTCCCTGATATGATCAAGTTATTAAAAAATATGAAAAATAATAAAATTAGAAACAAAGATTTTTCTAACTCTTTTGATCCTAAGCAACAACAAAAAATAAAAATTCAGTGGGTTAAAACTATGCATAAATTAGAATCTGAAATAGAATTTTTTGATTATTTTGATTCTTATCATAAAGATATAAAAGTTATAACAAAGCACAAATGGAAGACGACTGATTCTGGCACAATATCTGCTAGTCATCCTCCAACACAATCTTTTACTTTTAATATTACTGATAAAGAAATCACAGCTTCACCCTTCAAAATTCCTTTTAATGAATCTGATAAGATGACCACTGATCAAGCTATGCTTGTAAAAATTGAAAAGAAAGTTGTTGAACAAAATAATTTTACCAACCAAAGCCTATTTACTATAGGAAAACAGTTAGATAAAATTGAAACAAAAATTGAGAAAATTGAATCTTCTTCTAGTAAAAAAATAGAGAAACCTCTAATCCACTTACCTGAAGATAGAACAAATTTAGGAATTTCAGATCAACTCAGAATTGCTAAAATTGACCAGCTATTCAAAAGACTAGATTCTTCACAAGAAGAAACTGCAACTTCTAAAGTAACTGTAATTAACAAAGATTCTGATTCTGAAACTGAAACTTCCATATCTTCTTCTGATGAAGATATTAAAATCTTGGAAACACAATTCACAGATAAATTAGCTGTATCTGACCCTATTTCCAAAATTAACAAATTAGTTATTCCTACTAGTTCTACAAAGAACTGGTATCCCAAACCAACTCCTCCTGATATTCAATTTGAAGAAAAAAATATTTCTAATCAATTCTCTGTCCAATCAAATAGACTTTATGAATGGAATATTGATGGTTTAAGTGAACAAGAAATTTTAAATAAAATTCATCATATGTCTATGGTTATAAATAGTTATGTTAAAAATCTTGATGAAAAAGAATCTCAAATTGTAGACTTAGTCACCTCTGGATTTACAGGAGTCTTAAGAAATTGGTGGGATAATTACCTCACAAATGAATCTCGTGATAATATAAGATATGCTGTTGTCACAGATGATGATGACATCCCTATTTTTGATGAAAGAATTGGTCAAGCCAAACCAGATGGCTTAAATACTTTAATTTTTACCATTGTAAAACATTTTGTTGGCACACCAAGTAATATTGAAGCTAGAATCCATGATCAGCTTAGTAATCTTAGGTGCCCAACCTTAAGTGATTTTAGATGGTATAAAGATGTTTTCATAAACAGAGTCATGCTCAGGCCTGACTGTAATCAATCTTTTTGGAAAGAAAAATTTGTAAATGGTTTACCCAATTTATTTGCCCATAAAATTAGAGAAGCTCTCAGTAAAGAAACTGGCATAATTCAATATGATTCTCTAACAT
Source organism: Ilex aquifolium (assembly GCA_951799425.1). Taxonomy (NCBI): domain Eukaryota; kingdom Viridiplantae; phylum Streptophyta; class Magnoliopsida; order Aquifoliales; family Aquifoliaceae; genus Ilex; species Ilex aquifolium. The sequence goes on from OX637405.1 coordinate 24,983,259, forward strand.
ATGGACAACTTGTCAGTACAATCCAGAAGGAAGGTCTTAGGATGTGTATTGATCTAAAAATAACCAAACAACTACAAAAAGACAAAAAGAAAGCTAAATATGAAATGAGAAATTTCTGTGAACAATATGGTCTCCCTCCAGTAGCACCATCTACTTCCAGAAAACACAAACACAAATCCCAAAGAAAACATATTTCTAAGAATAAATCTTATTACAAAAAGAATAAAGAAACTCTTTCTAAACCGAAGTTTTATAAATCAAAGAGATCTCATAAATCCATAGACAAAAAACCTAAAAAATCAGGTGAAATGTCTAAATGGCTTACTGCAAGTAAACACCCTGATAAATCTGCTACTTGCTATAATTGTGGGAAAAAGGGACACAAGAGTCCTGATTGCCCAATTAAAAAAGAAGTTAAGAAATTAAATTTGCAAGAAAATGAAACAGAAGAAATTCTAAAAATCTTCAGAATCCATAATCCCCCATCAGATGATGAATCTGAAGAAACTTCTGATAATTCTGATAACTCTGACCCATCCACGACTAGTGAACCTGATATAAAGATAGGTTGTAAAGACAATTGTAGATGTGATAATATCAGAGTAATTACCAAACAAAATGAAGAAGAACAAATCTTAATTGATCTAATTAGCAAAATTGAAGATCCTGAATTAAAGGCTAAATACATAAAAAATCTCAAGAATTTGTTTGTCAACAAAGATAAAAATAAACATCTTGTCATTGAAAAACCTTTAATCAGTATTAATAAAACAATGGAAAGATTCAGTAAAGAAAAGAAAAAAGAATTAACTCTATCTGATCTTTACAGTGAAATTAATAAAATAAAAATTGAAATAAAAAACTTAAAAGCTCAAGATAAAAATCTTGCTGAAAAATTAAGTCTTTTTACAATGTCCCCAGATAATAATCAATCTGACAATGAATCTGAAACTTCAACTAAGACACTTTCCCAGCGGATACCTACAACCTCCGGTGAATTGGAAACTGCAGGTTTAACGAAGCTGCCATCTCATGATGGGTGTCTACCAACTGATAATCAGATTAATGCAATCAAAGAAATTAAATTACAAAAATGGTATTTTCAAATAAAACTCATAATCAGTGATGATTTTATTCTCAATACTGTTGCACTTATTGACACAGGTGCAGATGTTAATTGTATCCAAGAAGGGTTAATTCCAACAAAGTTTTATGAAAAAACTATGCACCAACTAAGATCTGCTAACGGCAGTAAGATGAATGTTGAATATAAATTACCTAAGGCTCATATCTGTCAAGACAATGTTTGCTTTAAAACATCTTTTATTCTTGTTAAAGATATGACTGATGAAGTAATTTTAGGATTACCTTTTATCTACCTATTAACTCCATTCACAATAGATAATGAAGGTTTATCCACTCAACCCTTGAATCAACTAGTAAAATTCAAATTTCTTCTCAAACCTGAAGTAAAAGATTTAAGGCAACTTAAAGATGAATCAGTCTCTAAGTACCTCAGAAAAATTAATCAAGTAAATTTTTTAAAAGAAGAAATTATTCACCAAAGGATTCAAGAACAATTAAAAAATCCAATTCTTATTGAAAGAATTAACCAGTTCAAAGAAAAAATAGAACAAGAAGTTTGCTCTATGCTTCCTACAGCTTTTTGGCATAGGAAAAAACATACTGTTGAACTTCCTTATATTAAAGGATTTGATGAGAAAAATATTCCCACCAAATCTAGACCTATTCAAATGAATCAAGAAGTTATGGAAATCTGTAAAAAAGAAATTTCTGAACTTTTGAAAAATAACATCATTAGAAAATCTAAATCTCCTTGGTCTTGTCCTGCTTTCTATGTTGTTAAAAATGCCGAATTAGAAAGAGGAACTCCCAGACTTGTTATTAATTACAAACCTCTAAATTCTGTTTTGGAATGGATCAGGTACCCTATTCCAAACAAACAAGATTTAATTAAAAGATTAAAAGATGCTATCATATTTTCTAAATTTGACTTAAAATCTGGATTTTGGCAAATACAGGTTGCTGAAAAAGATAAATATAAAACTGCTTTTACTACTCCATTTGGACATTATGAATGGAATGTTGTTCCTTTTGGATTAAAAAATGCACCAAGTGAATTCCAAAATATTATGAATACAATCTTCATAGATTTAAGTCACTGCTCTATTGTTTACATAGATGATATTCTCATCTTTAGTAAATCCATAGATGAACATTGGAAACATCTTAATGCATTTACCGAAACTGCTAAGCATAATGGTTTAGTCATTTCTGCTAGTAAAATTAAATTATTCCAAACCTCTGTTAGATTCCTAGGATATGACATTCAGCAGTCTACCATAGTCCCTATTAGTCGGTCTATCCATTTTGCTGATAAATTCCCAGATGAAATCCTTGACAAAACTCAATTGCAAAGATTCCTTGGTTCTCTTAATTATGTTTCTGATTTCTACCAAAATCTTCGACAAATTGTCAAACCTTTGTATGCCAGACTCAAAGATAATCCTACTCCTTGGACATCTGAACATACTTCCATTGTTCAGCAAGTCAAAAAATACATTAAGACTCTTCCTTGTTTAGGAATTCCTTCTATCAATTCCTTCAAAATTATCCAAACTGATGCCTTTAACATTGGTTATGGTGGTATTCTTCTTCAGAAAGAAACTCCTAATTCTTCTGAACAAATTGTCCGTTTTCATTCTGGTATTTGGAACGATACTCAAATGAACTATTCCACAATTAAAAAAGAAATTTTATCTATTATCCTGTGTGTCTCAAAATTCCAGGATGATATATTAAATCAAAAATTCTTGATCAGAGTAGACTGTAAGTCTGCAAAAGAAGTTTTACTCAAAGATGTTCAAAACATTGCTAGTAAGCAAATTTTTGCCAGATGGCAATCTATTTTAAGTATTTTTGATTTTAACATAGAATATATTAAGGGCAGTAATAACTGCATTCCTGATTTCCTAACCAGAGAATTTTTGCAGGAACCTCATGGCGGACAGAAAGCCCATTAGGCCTACTACTTCCTCCAAAAACCCGGGGGAGAAAGACAAGGGTAAAACTGTCAATCAAGTTTTTGCCTCTGCTATTGCCACAGTAAAGGAGGAAGATTCACCTTCTTTGGTTTATAGAAAAGGTGTTGTTACCCATGCACCAGGCCCCTCTAGTGCCTTGGCCATAACAAATAGATTCACACCATTAGGAAGACCAGTTGGCCCACTAAGCCGACCTATTCAGTCTACCATTGTTGATATAAAAACATTCTCCCAAATGGCCCAACAGCCACCTCCATCAACCAGTCTCCTGGCTGACCCATTTTCCACTTCTGGACCTGTAACCCAAATTCCTACAGGACCAAGATTTGATTACATTAACAAAAGCCCAATGACTAATATCTTTGCCATTGAACCAGCCCATGCTCATTTGGCTGACCCAAATAATCCAGTTAATTTGATCAATGCCTATCTTGGTGAAGGATGGACTTTTGTTCCAGCCCATCCTGCCAAAACCTTTGTCTTCTACCAAGACATCCTATTCTTCACTCAGTCCATTTTTATCAAACCAATTCCTGATAAAAATGACCCATCCAAAGCTATTTACCATTCCCTATTTATCAAGAAACTATGGTCCACTAAAGATTGGGGCTCTCACCCTTCTTCTCTCCGAGATCTCCCTGGACATAGTGTACAGTTCGATTACTATGACTACATTGAGTCATGGACTAAACTCCTGCTCTATCAAGATGAGTCTTTAACTCATTCTTGGTTCATTCAATTCGACAAGAATTTCAGTAGCCAGATTCCTTCCTGGTTTGACAGGTGGTGGCATGTTCATGGCCCCATCCCTGGAATTCTTCCCAAGGATCTTCATGATCAATTCACCTACTTCTCATCTGCTTTTACTCCTAGTATTCAGCAGTCCTCATTCCCAATTCCTATTTTACTAACATTTTTCTGCAGGTACAAAATATCATGGATTTGCAGGTGGCAATGAAAAATTGTTAATCATCATATTTGCAGGCAATACTCTGTGAAATGGTGGCCCAAGTACCAGTATCAGTCTATTATTGATACAATTCAAAGAGACTATCCTGTCAAGGTTCCAGCCCCTCAACAGGCTCCATTACCATTAATGCCGTCTACTCCGGCAAAACAAACCATGCCAACTCTCAGAATCTCTACAACAGTGGAGAACCAGCCTGCGACTGAAGGTTCATCCAGGCCCAAGATCAAAAAGTCCACCTCCAAGGACTCAATTGCCCAAGCACCAACTCCGGCCCAACTCCTCAAAATGGTCCAAGACTTAATTGAGCAAGCCCAAACAGCTTCCAATAATTCCAAGTCTTCACCATCTTCAGAAGGATCCGTCACTCCATCCATGGACCCGTTTCAGGATGCTCAGGACCCTTATGCCGGTTATGATGATTTGGACCCTGCCGATTTGGCTAGTCCGTGATCCTTATCCTTACCTGTGATGGCTTCAATCACTACTGTCAATAATGACAGAAAAGCTGTCCGTCACATGTAATGCTAAGAATATCACATGGCTACCCACTATTCAGTAGCCTTTCTACATTGAAATGACTTTTCCCCTCAGTAAAAGCATTTCACTTATCTTTCCCACCGAAAGTTTGATTCCCAGACAAACCATGACCCACAAGTTCAGTTTGTCAACATTTACTCAGAGTAAAAGACTTTTACCTCTTCTTTTCCACCGAAAGTAGAGTTTACCTGTCCTTTTACCCTTACACATTTTCAAAGGGAAATCATGATTCAGATTCCCTTCCTCCCTATATAAGCAAGGTCTGAAGAAGAAGAAGGCAGAACGTTTTCTTCCATCGTTCACATCCTTTTGTTTTCCAGTTTTAAACACATTTATTGCAGATTGTAAGGCTTCAAGTTATGAGAGGCTCCCAATTTCACACTTGTATCCACTCTGCATTCTTACTTTGACTAGCCCACTTTAGTGCTAGTATTGTAAGTATTGTATCTACTTGTGTGTATTTTGCATATATTCCATAATTTTAAGTTGTTTTTATACATTCCTCTATTCTCTCTGCTTCCGCCCTATTTATATATATATATATATATATATATATATATATATATATATATATATATATATATATATATATATATATATATATATATATATATATCTGTGTGTGTGTGTGTGTGTGTATATATATATATACACACACACACACATACACACATATAGATATAGATTTATTCATTGCACTTGTAATTGAATATTTATTCTTAGAATTGGAATGGTCTAAGAGTTAAATTAGAAAATAGGATATGATTGTCTTTATATAATTGTTCAAGGATACAAAAAAAAAAAAAAAGTTTTTCTTTGTAAGATGTTTTTAGAAGTAACTAACAATGCACCATGTGCGTTGTACGTGAATAATTTTTGTACATAAAAATTAATAAAACATATTAATTATATGTGTATCTGAATTAAATATCATCTCAAATTTACCAAACTTAATTTTTCATTTTTCATATTCTATTATAAGATTATGAAAACTTTACATGTTCCCAAAAATCTTTGTTCTATATATATATATATATATATATATATATAAAGTTCTATTTTTTTTTTAGAATTTTATGATTGAGATTGATTTTTTTAGTGATGTTTGAGAAATTAAATTTTTTGAATTTCATTCAATTAGGATTCCACTTATAATTTCTTCAATAAAATAAAAATAATTATCAATATACTAATCACATTGGAACCTTACCGTAATTAGAAATTAATTAGGTCAATTGGGATAAATATATATTGTCAAGCATATTAAAATTCTAAAAAAAAAGTAATTTTACTTAAAAATACATTACAATATCTATTTTTACATCAAATCTTAGTACAACTTAGAAAGTTTATTGTGATTGAAGAATTATACTGATGTAACATAAATTAATTTTAAAAACCTATATATATATATGATTATTTCTTATCTTAGAAATGAAAGGATTAAACTTTTCGGTGAAAAAGAAAATACACATGTATTGGCATAATGTTATCTTTGCATATGAGATGAGTAATATTAGATTGATGGAGTATTTGAAGGTTTTTTGAATACTTTATTGAAAATATAATGATGCATATTTTTTAAGGATAAAATAGTCAATTAAATTTTTCTATAGAAACTAATATTTACATATAGAGAATAAATAATAAGTCGAGATGTTATAGATAATTTGGAGATTTAAATACATAAGGATATGCTGGTAATTTAAATATTTAATTGTGAAATGATAGAATGGTCTTTGCAATCCTTTTTAGGATTAAAATAGAGATTCAAAAGTTTTTCATCTTAAGATACTTTTATTAGTAGTATAGATTCAAACTTCAACACCCACACATCACAAAAGCGATAAAGGAATTTAAACAAAATATCTCATTGTTCCAAAAAGTAATTAAACAATTCCAAACCCATTGTTTTATTTAATTACTTTTTTCAGGTTTATGTGGGTTGGGGTTTTTGGGAGGGGGGTTAGAAAATTGACAAAGGAGAGGAATAGAGATGGGTTTTCAGGAGGGGCGTTTCTAGGCTGGGGTTTTTGGGAGGGGAGGTTTGTGGGTTGGGGTGAGAGAGAGAAAATTGAAGAAGGAAAGGAACAAATATATAGAGAGAGTGAGCAAAACCTGGCGATGGCTAGCAGTGGCAGTGACAGTGACTAGAAATGGCTAGCAGCGGCGAAGTAGGAGATAAAAGTTATGAGAGAAAGAGTGAGAGGCACACGTATAGGTGAGAGATGTATTTCGGATGAGAATGAGAATGAATGAGAGACATACAGGTATGGGAGGTTGAAGCAAAGTCTTTTAGAGTCCTAGAATGATAGGCATGTTGAGTTTTGGAGGAAGAGTTTTGATCATTGGATCAAAAGTTTAGAAATGATTTGAGCCGCGAAAAGTTCAAGACAAATATTTCGAACTCCCTTATTATATAGATAATGCTATTGGAATATAAAAAATTGACCTAATGATGTGGCTAATCTAATAGTGTTGTTGTAATTGTAACTCTTGGACTTCTTCATCAGAACTCCATCACTTAACACATTATTATATTAAGAAATTATATCTCCATAGCATCACTCATGAGAACATCTCCACCATTGACACAAATTTTTATTCAAATTTGATACAAAACACTTCAATGAAGAAATTTAAAATTAGGACAAACTCAAATTCAAAAGAGGATAGAATATGACCATTAATTCTTTAAAGAATCAAATCTAACCATTGGTGATTTGAGTAAAAATTTGAGACTCCCTTGATTTGGCATGAGTTTGGGTATAGCATTGGCTAATGAATCATGCAATAAAGTTAGTGCCACTAAGTTTTCTATCCACCAGTTCAAAAGAAAAGTTCTCTGTCTCTATCCCCTAATATGACTCATAGCAATGCTCATTTCAACTTTGATTTAAGGATGGAATCATTGCAATGCAAATCAAAGTGTGCATTACCATAATCATTAACAAAGAAAAATAAACAAATGTTTTTTCCAATGTTTTTGAATTTTTCAAATAAGCATGCCCAAGAAAAATATGCATAAACATGCACTAAAACAAAGGAAAGACAAATAAAGCATTTAACAAAAATCCTAAAAATGAATGCCAAACTAGACATAAAAATATTTTTGGAATTTCCAATTTATTTTGTTTTTGGATTTATCAAATTTATATTTTTTTTTGGATTTTTCATAAATAAAAATAAAATAAAATAAAGAAAGAAATATATACAATGTATGAGCCTAGGGTGTTCGATAAAATGCATGAAAGATCACCTAGGTCCATACGCTCACCTCTCCTACTTCTTAGGAGCCATGACCTTACTAGAAGCACTCAGGGCCTCCAACTTGGTTGAGATGGTGAGTTTCTCAAGGTCCTCCCTAATCACCCAAAACTTATTTTTCCTTTCTAAAACTCCGGTTAGGTTGTAGAATGGATGGAGAACTAACTCTCTTTTCCCCGGATGTATGTAGGGGTAGAAGGAGTTTTGCGTACTCTATCATCTGGTCCATTAGAAGATGATGCATATGCTTAGACTCACAAGACCTTTCCAAAAGCTTATAAAAGTTTAAAACTTGATGATTTAAGGCTTTGGATTAGTTGGCTAGATGCACAAGCTTCTTATTTAAGACATCCCTATTTTTTATGCAACGTCTACTATGATAGCCATGTTCTCCACAAGTATAACACGTATTATGGTTGATTTGGGGTCTCCTTAATCACATTCTTTTCTAAGTATCTACCCTTGCTATTTTTATTCTGTTTAGGACTTGTGCTTTCTTATGGGGTGATGGGTTGGTGTTGCCCTTCACAAACACGGTCTTGAAAGAAGTGTTGGTGTGTGTAGCCTAAATCACGCTTATCACCCACACTCTTTCTCATAGATAACATCCTATCAAACTTTTCATTGCTTAAGGGAAGTCATTTAGAGAGTTCATTTGAATTATGAAGATCTTTATCTATTTTGACATTTTGACTCAAAATTCTTCTTACACTTTACAAGCTCATGACATATTCTCTCAAGGTAGCTCATTCAATTGAGGAGAGACTTTTTCCCTTCCTCTATCCCACATATTTGAGCTTTGGATTTAACCGAGTCCACAGAAAGTGCTTTTCTATCTTCTTCACTTGAGTTCACTTGACCACTCAAGAAAAATACATTCTCTTGTTATTTGAGGAATTGGTAATACAATTGATCCTATATATCGTGCATATTCTCAAAACACTCTTAATCCTCCACACATCTAGGGATTTCTTCTTCCAAGACTTTTACCCTCGTGGTAGGACTTGCCACAACTTCACTCATTGGAATTTTCTCTAGGGGGAGAGAAGAGTGGAACTACAAAGGTCGTGAAATTCTCTTCATCATCTTGAGAAGAGGAGTCATCACTCGATGTTGACTCACTTTCGCTATGACTTCACTTGGCCTTCATAGCCCTCCTCTTTTCTTTGGGCGAATTTTTCTTTAATCGATTCAGGCATTTTGAAGTCATGTGTCCAAACCCTTGACACTCATAGCACTGAAACGTTGCCACTTTCTCTCAGCCTCGTGTCGAGAGCTTCTTCCCCTTTCTCTCTTCCCTCTTTAGGAGTGTTAGGTTTACTAGGATTTCCTTTCAACCTCGAGGACTTTCCATTGCTAGCCTTGAAATATTTTTTGAACTCCCGTGCAATTAAGGCTAGGTCCTCCTCACACCCCTCGGATTTCCCTCCATCTTCTCTTGTTGAGCTTTAAGAAATACCTTTTTCCTTTTTAAGGGATGAAAGATTCATCTCAAAAGTCAATATCGACCCAACTAGGTCTTCTACAGACACCAACTCCATGTTGACACTTGTTTCCAAGGATGTAACATTTGCATGAAACCTCTTGGGTAGAGATCCCAAATTTTTTTATTTGATAGCTATATTGTCAACCTTGGTACATAATGCAAAATATGAATTTACACTATCACACTATTTAGTGTAAACTTCACTAAATGATCCATCATCTTGCATCTTCAAAGTCTCGAACTGAGAGGTGTACCTTTGGAGTCTGGAAATCTTCACCATGGAAGTCCCTTTGTGGGAAACAACTAAGATGTCACACGCTTCTTTGGAAGCCTCACAATTAGCGATCCTCTAGAACTCTTTTGGTGTCACGGCATTAGAAATCGTATTCAAGCATTTTGAGTTCCACCCCGCTAACTCAATCTTGGTCTTTGCCCAAGTCCTTGGGGATTTCATTTCAATTATCACCTCACCACCTTCGAATTGTGTGGTGGCAGTGGGAGGGCTCCAATCCTCTTCCACACTCAACCATACTCTCTCGTCTATGGATTTTAGAAATGCTCTCATGTGAGCTTTCCAATATGTGAAATTAGACGTGTCGAAGAGTGGTAGTCGTGCAATTGAACTATCTTCTTTTTAAGACTCCATTCAAGACTAACTTGTAGTAATGATATATCTAAAAAAAGGAAAACACTTTGGTGTATCTTCGTGCAACTCAGGGAAACCATGCTCTAATACCAATTGTTGTTCCGGGAGGGGGAGAAACGTTATGGAATTTCCCTCACGATTATACATGTAAAGCGCATCACACTATCTACAAAGAGAAGAAAGAAGAGGTCTCTGGTCACCAGAGCCGAGAAAGAAAAGAGGGGAAACTAATCAGAAAAAATGAAAAGGGTATTTTTGAGAGAAAGGTACCTTTAAATAGGCAGTGCCTGGACAGTTGCTGGTTGTCATTGACAATGGCTGGGCAGCGGCACCAAGAGAGATGAGAGAAGGGGTGGTTGGTTGCTGTTGAAGGCGTGACTGTTGGGATTGGGTAGCGGTGCAAATAGGGAAAAAAGTAGGGAGTAGGGAAAATAGAGGAAGGGGGATTTTAGGGCATAGAGAGAATGAGCGTGAGACAGAGGAGATTAGGAAACAATAAGAGAGAGAAAGAAGATTTGAAGGAGATCTTGGAGATTCTAATTGAATGTTAGGAGACTCGATTTTGAAAGACTATATGGGAGAGAGAGGGGATTGGAGAAGAGATATTCGGAGAGAGATAGAAGATATTTGGGGATAAAGAGATTAGGCAGAGTTTAGGCATGAATAAGGGTAAGTAAAATGAAAAGTTTTAGGCTGGAATGAAAATTTAAGGACTCATTGTAGTCCATTAGATCAATAAATTTTTAAATGATTTGAGCTGTTTTTTATGTTGCGATTAGGTCGTCCATCGAATGAGATTTTGTTTTATTTCAAAACGATCTCAACCGCTTTTAATCTTTGGGATTCAAAACTCCATGTACTTTGTCATATAAATAGATATAAATTATAGTATTATAGATATAGAGATAGCGTTTAATTGTAGTGGCACTTTTAATTGGGTGGAACTGAAAGGTGCAAGTGAACTTTATGCTAAGAAGGCGAATTTATATTTTTATTATAATACAATGGTTTATTTTATGGATTGTATTTTAATGTCGTATGTCATGACTTTGGCTTAGAAAATGTAATTTTATTACATTGTAACAAATTTTATTCTTGTTATATGTGTAAAACTATTTAATTTGATCGAATAATAATCAAAACCTTAATCCAAGATATAGAACTAACATGATTTTCACATACCACTTTTACGAAATTAAAATATCATAATTCACATACCTGAAACCATTGATGTAAACCTTTAGTTTCTTGAACAAGAAGAACAATATTTTTGTGTAGCCTGAAAACACAGTTTCTCCCTCCTAACCTTTAACGTAAGATACACAAATCAATGGGGCATGTACACATTTATAGGTAAAGAGAGGACTGGTTTTCCTAGATCAACATGAACTCCACTTCCCATCAAAGTAGGATATCAGGAAACTACTACTTCTTATTGACCAATCAGAAAACATCAATTACCCAGTTAGCTTGGGATTAGCAATCTTATCATTATCTTGACCCAACCAATTCACCGATTAATTAGTCATCATTAAATATTACATGTGCCAAAGATCATGTGGGCCACATTTAAGTCTTACATTCTCCCACTTAACTCATATGATTATCTTACAGTTGGGTCTAGCAAGGTTAACATACGCACGCATTAAATCCAATCCGTCACTACTTAATTTGGTCATCATAATACCACAATTAAACAAATCACTAATGTGAGTCATGACGGTCGTACATCATTAACGTAACATAGTCTCTTCCATGTACCACAACATTAGTAACTTGTCTAACATGATCTATAAGTGAGAAGTGTATATAAAAGAGGTCCAACAATAATGTCTTGTGCCAAAGACTACTGCTATTATCATTCATCCAATCTAATATATGTACGTACATAATGAAAATAGGAAATATCATAAAACACATCTAAATTTAAAAATGTCTAGTAAATAAACGTAACAAATAATCCAACATCAACTAAACATTATGGGTTATATTCAAGACCCTATCTATTAGCATGTTCCTTAAATGTCTTTGATGATAACCTTTTTGTTAATGGATCTGCAATCATGAGTTCTGTGCTAATGTGCTCTATAGACACTCGTTTCTTTTCAACTCCCTCCTTGACTGTAGAGTATTTTAATTCCATGTGTTTGGCACTTTTAGAATACTTGTCGTTTTTGGAGAAAAACACTGTTGCAGAGTTATCACAATAAATTCTCAACAGCTTGGCGATAGTGTCGACAATTCCAAGTCCTGAGATAAAATTCCTCAACCACAATCCATTAACTGTAACCTCAAAGCATGCCACATATTCAGCTTCCATTGTAGATGAAGCTATGATAGTTTGCTTCGCACTTTTCCATGAGATTGCTCCTCCAGCTAGAAGGAACAAATAACCAAAAGTGGACTTTCTACCATCTATACATCCTGCAAAATCCGAATCTAAGTAGCCAATAACCTCTAGATTATCAGATACTCCTTTGTTCCTTTCAAGTACCTCATCACTTTCTTTGCAACTTTCCAATGATCCATTCCAGGATTACTTTGATATCTCCCTAACATACTTATTGCAAAATTGATGTCTGGCCTAGTGCAGGTCTGCGCATACATTAGGCTTTCTACTGCATAAGCAAAAGGAATCATTTCCATTTCTTTACGTTCCCATTCATTCTTTGGGCATTGCATAAGGTTGAACTTATCCCCTTTCTGAATTAGGGCAACACTATCTGAACAATTCTCAATATTGAATCTTTCTAGAACTCTATCAATATTTACTTTCTGGGACAACCCCAACAATCCATGTGATCGATCACGGAATATTTTAATTCCTATCACGTAAGTTGCCTCACCGATATCTTTCTTTTCAAAATTCTTAGAGATAAATTTCTTGATATCATGCAATAATCCAAGGTCACTGCTGGCAAGCAATATATCGTCAACATATAGAATCAAGAATATAAACTTACTCCTACTAACCTTTACATATATACACCGATCAACAGTGTTTTCTGTAAAACCAAAGGAAGTAATGGTATCATTGAACTTAAGGTACCATTGTCGGGAAGCTTGTTTAAGTCCATATATTGACTTCTTAAGTTTGCAAACCATGTGCTCCACAACTTAAGAGCAAAAACCAAAGCAGCAAGCTCCAAGTCGTGAGTAGGATAGTTCTGTTCATGAACTTTTAGTTGTCTCGAGCCATAAGTAACTACCTTACCTCCCTGCATTAGCACACATTCCAAGCCTCGTAACGAAGCATCGGTGTAAATATCGTATCCTTCCCCACTGCTCGGAATAATGAGGACAGGAGCTGTTGTCAACCTTTCCTTCAAGGTGCGAAAGGCTAGTTCACACGCTTGAGTCCACAAAAATCTTTCCCCCTTCTTTGTGAGGTGGGTCATGGGCATCGCTAGTTTTGAGAACCCTTCCACAAACCTCCGGTAGTAGTCTGCTAATCTCAGGAAACTACGTACTTCGGTCACATTCCTCGGTGGTTCCCACCTCATCACGGCTTCAATCTTTGCAGGATCAACAGCTACACCATGTTCTGACACAACATGGCCAAGGAATTTCACTTCCTTCATCCAGAACTCGCATTTACTCATCTTAGCATACAACTTATGCTCTCTCAATGTCTGCAGCACAATTGAGAGATGGCGTTCATGTTCCCCTTGTGTCCGTGAATAAATCAATATGTCATCAATAAACACGATAACAAACTAATCTAGATACGGCCGGAATACCCTGTGCATCAAATCTATGAAGGCTGCAGGAGCATTAGTCAGTCCAAACGGCATTACCGTATATTCGAAATGACCATACCGGGTACGGAAAGCTATCTTAGGAATATCCTCTTCCTTGATCCGCAGTTGATGGTAACCTGTGCGAAGATCAATCTTGGAGTAATACTTAGAACCTCTCAGCTGATCAAATAAATCATCAATTCGTGGCAACCGATATTTATTCTTCATTGTCACCCGATTCAACCTTCGGTAATCTGTGCATAACCGAAGTGTTTCGTCATGCTTCTTCACAAAGAGGACCGAGGCTTCCCAAGGTGAAGTGCTTAAGCGAATAAACCCAATAGTCAATAGATGGTCCAACTGCTTCCTTAGCTCCTTCAACTCCAAAGGTGTCATCCGATAGGGAGCAATGGATATGGGTTCGGTTCCCGAATAGAAATCAATTGTAAACTCAATCTCTCTCTGTGGGGGTAACCCAAGTAGTTCATCTGGGAAGACATCTGGAAAATTCGACATCATCAATACCACGTCCAGTTGGGATCTATCCTGATCATCTCCCATCAAGCTAGCTAAGAAACTCAAATGGCTCCCCGCCTTAGCTTTCAAGAATCTACTACCCGTAGTAGGAAATGGATGGTAAGAATTTCGATCATTCATAAAACTGAAAACTACCCCTCCCGGTAATTGAAATGAAATCCGTTTATGAAAACAATTCATTACCGCACGGAAAGTGGACAACAAGTTCATCCCAGATATTATGTCATACCCCTTCATGTCTAATGCAACCAAATCTACAATCAATTCTTGCTCCCCAATTCGAAGCACACAACCTCTACACACCCTTTTAGTATCCAACCGTTCTTCTGTAAGCATGTCAATACTCAAGGCATGTTCTAACTTCTCAAATTCCAACCCCAAATTAAGAGCATATATAGTGCGTATGAACGCACCGGGATCAAATAAAATTGGGGCCCAAGAATTATAAAGAAGAACGATACCTTCCACAACTGCAGTAGAAACGTCTTCCTCCGGTTGGGTCAAAGCAAAAACTCTTCTTTCATTGGTACCGCCTAGGGCCATAGCTGCTAACGGTTTCTGCTGTAGTGGCTTCTGTAGGGGTGGCCTATTTGCATTTACCTGTTTTGCTGCTTTATTGGTCTTTGGTGGAAATGATGGGCAGTTATTTCTGAAATGTCCAAGCCCTCCACATGCGAAGCATTGATGCGGGTCAGTGTCTGTTCTATTCTGAGTAACCCCATCTCCTCGAACTGTCTGAAGTCTCTGTCCAACCACCTGGTCTGTGCGACGATATGGTGCCGCCCTCTGCACTCCACTGCTACTAGCACCGGTCTGGATTGGACCTCCTCTCGCGAAGTTCTGTCGCCGCTGGTTGTCCTCCGTGTCTCTCTCCACTAGTGCCGCTCTGTCAACAAGGTCCCCATAGTCTCGGATCTTATGAGCCACAAGCTTCTCCCTGATAGCAGGCCTCAAGCCTTGCTCAAATCGTTTGGCCCTCCTAGCCTCAGTAGATATAAACTCCGTGGTATAGCAGGATAGCTCATCAAACTTCCTCTCATACTCCGTCACCGTCAGGCTACCCTATCGTAGAGCAAGAAAATCTGCACTCATCCTGTCCCTAACCGATTCAGGAAAATACTTGTCTTGGAAGATCTGATCAAACTCCTCCCAGGTAAGAGTATCCGTGTTCATCCTTCTCTTCACCGAGTCCCACCAATGGTCTGCCTCCCCCTCTAACAGGTATATAGTCAAGCCAACCCGTAAATCTTCGGCAACTCCCATGCCATCACACATCTTCCTCACCCGGCGAATCCACTTATCTGCATCCAAGGGGTGAGAGCTTCCTTGAAAAGTAGGTGGGCGTTGCCTAAAAAATTCTCGAAGAACTATCATCCTTCGGTTTTCGTCCCCGTTGCCCGGTTCCTGAGCTAAGGGATGAACTCCACCATTGTGGTTGTTGTTCCCATTTTGGTGTTGTACCAAAGTGGTTAGCTCCCTCAGGCATTGATAAATGCCATTCATGGCATCTGGAAGTGGTGGTGGTGGTGGGTTTGCTTGAGCTCCATGACCACGACCACGCCCACGCCCACGCCCACCCCCACGCCCACGTCTACATCCACGTCCACGTTCACCGTCCATCCTGCACATCAATTTACAATTTAGTTTCTTTGATATGCAAGACATCCTAACTATCACTTTAATCTAAAGCATAAAGCTTGTATAAGATTTAAGTCAACAATTCATTCAACATAATCCTACTTCACTAGTGGTAATCCATAACCTACAGCTCCCATGTAAGACCTAATTCCTAGGCTCTGATACCAAACCTGTAACGCCCCAAAATCCTCCTTGGATGACATTACTATCTAAAATCATTCACATCAGGAGAGCAACTAATAATTTCCATAAGTAAAGAAAATTTTATTCATCATGCACAATATCTATAACATCATCCAAAAGAATATGTCTAACCATGACCATTACATCCAAAAAGAATATGGCCCCATTATGACAAGTACATCAAAAATCAACTGTTATCTTGCAGCGGAATAAACAAAATATCATCTATACATTGTCTCAAAATCCTCTTCTAGTCTAGGACATAAAGAGAACAACTATATACGTTCCCCTCGGGATTCACGCTTCCATCCAATTGAGTTTCCCAAGATACCTGCTCATCAACTCTGAGCTCTTCCTCTAAGCCATAATCTGAAAATGATGTTGTTTATAGGGGGTGAGCACTAAGCTCTGTAGGAAAATCCTCCCAAACCCAAACAAGGTTTTAAAACAAATAAAAAATGGCAAGTCTCTTTTGGAAAATAGCATATATAGATTTTAAGAATAAAACCATGATAGTTGTAATGATCTCAAGTGTACGGAATACAGTAAATCAATGACAGAAATAAACTTACAAAAAATTAAAGCAATCCATAAATAATTCAGTAACATCATTCCATATTCTCATGTATGTTGGTTGCTTCTTAGGAATCTACACAACGATTCTACCTCGTTCACCCATCACAATCACACAATCTCAATCATTACCCGCCGGGCACATCACAGACATTTTAGGAAGGGTGTATACCGTCTCCCACGACATTGACGAATCCTTCTCAGGAAAGGTATACCATCCCTCAGCCTCGAACCTACGTGAACAATAGTGGTTGCATTCACAAACAACAATCCACTACAAGTGTTAGGAAACCATCTCACCCCCACTGAGATAGACTAACTTCTAACACTCTACGGCAGCTCTCGAAGGCAATTCAAGTCCGTCACAACATTCATACAAGAGATAAAACCAACATTTTCTCAACAACCAAAATCTTAATCCATCACAATTTCCATTAATAATTCAAGTATCACAACTGTACAATTCTCAATATACTACCATAATAAAGAATTAAAATATTCAAGAGATCATCTCAAGAAAATATTCACAATTTCGGTATCAAATTTCTAGGGTTTTGCCAAAAATCATAATTTCTTAGAATATGAACAAGTATTAGATGAAAACATGATTTAATCAAGAATAGGACTTTAGAAATCAAGATCAAATGAAAATTGAGAGAAAAATTTATTTTTATTGAAAACTAGGGTTTTCAAGACAAGAGAAAGAGATTTCATGGCTATTCCACCATAGCTTCCTTCAAAACATGGTAATCTTTGCAAGAGCATCAAGAAATAATGATTTCATATCATATATATAGGATTGAGAGTCAAAACATACATATATATAAATTCTAGCCTCAATGGACAAGAGTGAGAAAAAACCCCTACCTTCTTCCTTAGTTTTGTGTGAAGAACTTGAGATTTTGATCCACTTCAATGTGAAAATCCTCCTTGATCTTGTGTTTTTCTCTTCCTTTCTTCCTCTCTAAGACTTTCTAGGGTTAGAAATGTGAAATGATGCTAAAGGAGGTGTCCTTAAGTATTTATAGTGGAAGAAATGGTCTCATGTGCGCAATTTTGAAACCCAGATTCATAACTCATGTTCGAACGTCATTGGCGTTCGAACGTTCGTTGCTCCCAGTACTTTTGTTTTTCCATCAAACAAGAGTACTGGAACGAATTTTCGTTCGAACGTTTATTCACGTTCGAACGTCGATTCACGTTCGAACAAAATTCCTGTTTTTGCTAAAACTTCCAGTGAAGTTTTGGCCTATTTTAAGATTGATTTGGAAAATTTTCATGAAATACACTTTTGTAGCCCTGGAAGTCTACTATCCACTGTCAACATTTCAGATCAAACGGACATTAGGATAAAAAGTTATGATCTAAATACTAGGAAGTGTCCAAAATCCTTGCTACCCAAATTTTCTCTTAAATGTGCTTTCACTCCGGAATACTTCCTAGCTTTCAATACATACCCTATTACCTCGTCTAACATTTTTATTTCTACTCTTACAATCTACATAGTTCATGCATACATCATCACATATATTAGCATTTCAAAACATAATTATATTATTATATAAAGATACGAATGTGGGGGTTTACAAGGCTACAGAAGTAAATATTCAATAAACGCATGAGATGGCTTAAAGCACGAGTTTAGAGACGGCTTAAACAAATGAGTTTAGGGCCTAATTACGAGGGGATTCAATAAATAAAAATTTTGGGTGGGATAAAAATTTTGAAAGTCAATCTAGTATGTTAGATAAACAAATTTTGAAATGATCCGAGATGTTAATATTTGAAGACAAGTTGGAATTACGCCGTCGGTCAAATGAGGTTTTGTCTTATCTTGAAACGATTTGAACCTCTTTTTATCTTTGAATTCAAAATTAACTCTACTTTATTATAAAAATATAGATTGATAAATTTTGTGCATATGCAGACTTCTATGATAGATTTCATACCAAGGACACTCTAACAATTCAAACCAAAAAAGACAAAAGAGAAATCGTATCTAAGTGATAAGTAATAAATTTGTAACCAAAAGTATAAGGATGTTATTTGGTTTAAATCTTAAAAGATTTGATTGTATTTATGTTGAGTAAATCTTGAATTTAATGCCCCAATTATCCACCACCTCCACTTTCACTATTTAAGCAAGAGGCCGGCTCCATCTTATTTGTGTATAGAAACATAGACTCGCTAGTGAAGGCCATGGAAGCAAGAAACCTTCAAATCGTTTCTTTTCTTCTCCTTTTTGTACTTCATGCTCAATCTTTTGGTATACTCTCTTTCTCTCTTTCCAACGTGGGATTGTGATTTCTGATTATTTATATAATTTACTTCACTCTTCATATATGGATTTCTGATTATGATTTATTTTAATGTGATGCAGAAATTAAGAGCACTTATGTTGGCTGCGACTTATACCATGCTTGCAATTCTAATGATGATTGTGTCCAAATGTGCACGACCCTAAAACACCCTGCTACCGGTGCCCGTTGTGTACATTATGATACTAAGTATTGTTGTTGCGTGGACCACTCACGTCCCAAAAACCTAGAAAGGAAATCATTGCATAATTTGTAATAGCTCTATGTTTCTTTGGAGTTTCCAGTGCCAATAATGGATAATAATTTTTATTATTGTCTTTACAATCAATTTGAATTTTTAATTGCTTTTCTCAATTGTTTGAGATGAGATTAGGAAATGCCTAACTTTCAAAGTATGGGCAATGTCGATACAACTCGGCACCTTTTGGTGCAGGAATAAGTTTATGTTCCATATAAGTTATGAGTCTCACTCAACTCTTGGTTGACTTGGGAACATTTAGGACAACTTGGTTGAGTTATCTGAGACATAGTTTTTCGATGCCGTGATAATGTTTTGCGACACTCTGGTGTGATTGTAGTCTCTTATCATATCCAATTTTTTCTTCTATCCAACATTTGTGTGTTGCTTGTTGCATTTTGTGATGTTGTCACTAATTCGTCTTAATGCGCTTCAAGTCGATAGTCAATTATATGACCATAAACCACAAATGAATCCATGGGAAGAATGTAGTAGTATAAAACTAAAAATATTATTTAATTCAAATATTTTTAATTCAAATACAGAAATATTTTCAAAAATAATTAAAATAATAGTTCTCATGAGTCAACATATCATATTGATGTAGAAAATATTAGAAATCATTGATGACTTCATACTTTAATTTCCTCAACAACAATGTCATGCGCAATCCAGTGCATATCCCTAAAATACTAAGACTAACATAATGTCTACTCTAGGTTGGCAGGAACACTAATACACGTATAATGAACAAAATAATGTCACCAAAAGCACTTAACAAGTGCCAATAAATTTAATCTATTCACAAATCACATATAAGCATTGTTTGGTAATGCTATTCTAAAAGATATTCTTCTTCTTTTTATTCTTTTACTTTTTTAAGCCAAAAAAGAAAAAAGAGCATTTGTTTTTATATAAAAAAAATAATTTTGAAAAGCAAAATAAGAGAAAGCCTATTTTTTTATAGAAGCAAAAAAAATTGCTTTTTTCATGCAAATAGAAAATTTTACACAAACACACACTAACTCATCAAAACAAAAATACATACTAATACACCAAAAAAAATACACTTACCCACAGTAACAAACCAAAACACACACACACACACACACACACACACTGTAATGCCCCAAAATTCACAATGAAGACATTAATTATCTATGAATCATCCAACCCATAAGAGTATACTAAAGTAATCATTAAATAATAAAACCATCTATCAATTCACTTGATAACCAAAACAATTCCAATAAAACATAAATAACTTCTCAAGCTTACATCACAAAACCAAAATAATGTCTTGCAATTAACTAAATAAGAAAATATTCATAACATTGTTTAATAACCGAATTTCAGAAAATTAAACTAAAAAGAAGCATCTATATGCCTCTAAATATGGATCCACAGCCTATTCCACCTCCGCGTCGAAATCAACAGCTCATCTAATGTGATATCTTCCTCAAGTCCAAAATTTGAAAAATATTTATGAGCAAATAAGTCCAGTAGAAAAGGCTTCTCAAACCCAAACAAGGTTTAGAAAATATAGAACATGTAAGTCTCAGTTTGTAAATTAACTACATGCAAATTGAAGTAAAACAATGACATTTAATAACGATCTCAAGTTTACGGTATAAAATAGTAAAGTTCATAATATAATATAATAATTCTCAAAAATCACCATTCATAATAAACCATCTCAATCAATCCCCGCGGGGTCACAATACTTACAAAAAATTTAGGATGGGCGTCTACCAACTCATTATCATTGACGAATCCCTTCTAGGAATAATATACTAGCCCTCAGCCTCAAACTTACGTGAACAATAGTAGTTGACTCTCACAAGTAACCAAACCTCCTATGATGTTAAGCAATCACCAAACCCTCGAGATAGAAAAACCTCTAACACTCTACGATACTCATTCGAGTGTAACCCACCTCATCACACCTACTAATACAGGAAATAATACAACACTTTTTTACACAAAATCACATACTCCAAAATCTATAGTTTCACAATTCTCAAGTAAAAGAATAATCAGAGTAAAACATATAAAAGATCATAAAAAGAAACCTTCATATTCACAATATTCAAGATCCAAGGTTTTAACCAAAAACGTATACTTTTTGGATGTAAAACATGTATTTGGATGTATATAGGGATATTCAAGAATTTTAGCATACCTTGAAAAGGAATATAAAATGTTAAAGATCTATCATATAGACAGGATGGTTAAGCGAGAACTATAATTCTTCAATCAAGAATGAATATATTTTGTGCATAAATTATGTATTTTTTGAAAACTAGGGCTTCAAAAACAAGAATGAGTGATTCTTGGAAGCAATTTATATATTTTGTTAGAGAAATGAATTGCAGGTTCCAACAAACGAGAAAATAGTATAAATCTATTATTTATATCATAACAAAGATGAAAAACTTATAATTACATAGCTCCAATCTCAATGGATGAGTTTGAGAAAGAAAACCTACCTGAATTTTCGTAGATCTTAATTCTAAAGTGTTTCATTACGTTTTCCACACATTAATTCTTACAAATCTCTCCCTTTTTCATTCTCCCAACACCCCTTAGCCTTCTGGGGTTGAAAACTGACCAAAAGAACATCCTTAGGGTATTTATAGTGTCAAAAACTACTCAGTCGGCGCGAGCCTAATCATTGCTAATCGCACACTCATGTTCAAACATGAATGGAGTTCGAACGTGCCTCATTTGAACATAACTTGAGTTCAAACATGATTTAATCCCAGTATCTACTGTTCTGTTTGTTCTATCTGTTAGAACCAAAGTATTGTGTCTAATTTGCGTTTGAACATGAACTACGTTCGAACGTGACTCCAATTCCTACCTGATGTTCCAATGAAGCTTTGACATAGTTATAAGTCGATTCACGAATTTTCCATGAAATAAACTTTTGTAGACCTTGAATTCTATTTTTTACTATCCAAAAATTAGATCAATCTAATATCAGGATAACAAGTTATGATTAAAATACTAAGGTTGTGTCTCATTCCTTTCTAACCAAATTTTCTCCAACATGCATATAATATTCAAAAAACTTCCAAACTTTTAAGACACTCATATTACCTATTCTTAAATCATATCTATACATGAAATATATGATAATCTAATACACATAACAATAATTACATGGGGCTTACCATCCACCCCCTTAAAAGAAAGTTTCGTCCTCGAAACTAACCACAAGTAGAGAATAAGTGTGGATACTTTGTTCGCATCTCTGACTCTGGTTCCCATGTAGCTTCCTCCACTCCTTAGTGTTGCCACAATACCTTCACAAGTGAATTTACTTTGTTGCGAAATACTTTCTCCTTGGTGTCGAAGATCCTTATTGGTTTCTCTTCGTAAGTTACTCCCTTTTGAAGCTTAATTCCTTTCAAATCCACCAAATGTTATGTATGGGGTTCACATTTTCGTACCATTGACACGTGAAATGCATCATGTACTAACTAAGCTGTAAGGTTAAGTTTATATGCCTCTTTTCTAATAGCTCGAATTACTTAAAAGGGCCCCATATACCTCGGGGCTACCTTCCATTGCTTTCCAAAATGTATCACTCCTTTTTTTGATGACACCTTTAAAAACACATATATAGTCGCCCAATTTAAACTCCAACGGCCTCCTTCTCTTATCCGCTTAAATATTTTTTCGGCTATGAGTAGTACCCAACCTCTCCCAAATTAGTTGAATTTTCTCCGTGGTTTACCTCACTATTTCAGACCCAAACAAACTACTTTCCTCAGCTTCCACCCAACATCTCGGTGACCTACAAGCCATCTTTCTAACAAATCGAATTACTTCAAAGGGTCCCATATACCTCGGGTCTAGCTTCCATTGCTTTCCAAACTACATCACTCCTTTTTTAGGTGACAAATTAAAAACACATAGTCTTCCACCTTAAACTCCAATGGCCTCCTTCTCCTATCTGCTTAACTCTTTTGCTAGGTATGAGTAGTACGCAACCTCTCCTAAATTAATTGAATTTTCTCGATGGTTTTCCTCAATATTTCAAGACTAAACAAACTACTTTCCCCAGCTTGCACCCAATATCTCAGTGATCTATTTGGCTTCCCATACAATGCTACGTAAGGAGCCATTCCTATGCTAGCCTAATAGCTATTATTGTAAGAAAACTCCACCAATGGCAAATTCTCACTCTAGCTGCCCTTGAAATCCAAAAAACACGCCTTCAATATATCTTCCACAATCTGAATTACCCGCTCGGATTGGCCATCCATTTGAGGAGAAAAGGTGGTGCTAAAATATAAATCTATCCCCAAAGATCTTTGTCAACTTTATCAAAACGTAGACACAACCCTACTATCACGATCTGACACAATTAATAAAGGTACCCTATGGAACTTCACTATCTCCCAGATATATAATTAGCTCAAGGTCTCCAATGTATCAGTCACCTTCATAGGTCAGAAATGAGCAGTCTTGGTAAGTCTATCCACAATCATCCAAATTGCATTATGTCCTTTCGTGGTCCTCGGCAACCCCGACACAAAGTCTATAGTGATGTGGTCCCACTTCCATTCGGGAATAGGCAAAGATTGTAGTAATCCCCTTAGTTTTTGGTTTTTAATCTTCACTTGTTGGCAAACTATTCACTTCCCTATAAACTTAGTGATATCTCTCTTCATTCCCTTCCACCTATACTATCATTTCATATCCCGATACATTTTGGTACTACCCGAATGGATCACAAATCCAGAATGGTGACTTTCTTCCAAAACATCCTTCTTCATTTTGGCATCATCTGGTATACACAATCTCCCCTGAAAAAGTAATTTCTCACCATGCAAACACCAATTCTCTACAATCTTTCATTTCTTCAATTGACTCTGAATCGTCTTCAGTTGTTGATCCAATCGTTGTAACTCTACAACCCTTTTTCGGAGAATAGATTAAGCCACTAGATTGAACAAATATAGTTGGTCTTCATATTTATCCACCAACAAATCAAAATCCTCTAAAGCCTCAATCATCTTCCACTTGCATACCGCAAGGAAGCTTGTTATACCCCGAGACTTTCTACTAAGTGCATCTGCAACCACATTAGTCTTCCTCGAATGATAGTTCAAAGTAAATTCATAATCCTCCAAATACTCAATCCAGTGTCTTTTGTCGAAGATTAGGTCCTTCTGAGTGAAAACATACTTAAGGCTCTCACAATCTAAATAAACTTGAAATTTCTCTCCCTACAAGTAGCATCTCCATAGCTTGAGAGTGATCACCACAGTTGCGAGCTCTAAGTCATGGGTAAGATAATTTTGTTCTTGGATCTTCAACTATCCCGAGCCATAAACAGCTACCTTCCCGTTCTGCATCAAAACACAACCCAAACCCCGTAATGAGGCATCTGTATACACATCATAGCCTTCACCATTATTCAAAACAAAAAGTATCGTTGTTGTAATCAACATCTCCTTCAAAATACCAAAGGATTGTTCACAATCGTCGGTCCACAAGGATTTCTCCCCCTTTTTCATGAGACGGGTCATCTACATAGCTAACCAAAAGAATCCTTCCGCAAACCTCCAGTAGTAACCTGCCAAACCCAAGAAACTCTAGATCTCTATGACACTACATGCCTAAGGATTTTCACCTCCTTCATCTAGAACTCACATTTACTCATCTTTGCATACATCTTGTGCTCCCTTAGTGTCTACATCACCAACTAGATATGTTGTGCATGCTCCTCATTTGTCTTGAAATAAATCAGAATGTCATCAATGAATACAATGGTGAATTGATCCAAGTAAGGTTGGAATATATGGTGCATCAAATCTATGAAAGTTGTGGGAGCATTGGTTAATCAAAAAGGCATCACGGTATCAAAATGACCATACCTAATGCGAAACGATGTCTTAACCGTAGATATTGGAAGGGGTGAGTTATTCTTGACTAATTATTTCATCATGTATAGTTATTTGCACACCACATACAAGGTTCAATGGGAAATTAGATATGTGAATACTATCGTATAGCCTTTAATTTGATAAATTGACTTGGTATGCACTTATTCTTGTTTTTTTATCATATATATTGTTGCTTTATATTTGATTAAAGTTATATGTTGAATTTAAAGTATTAATATATTAATGAAAGTTTGTAGGTATCTTAATTGGAAACCTTCACGAAACTATACTCGTCCACTATGGGTAATATAGGGGTTTAAAGGCTTGTTATATATGTTAAATGCAATCGTGAAACCTACAAAAGTGGATTAGCTGTTATTTTGTTAGATTTTGTTTTAATTTTGGAGTTGGGTATTACTAGGGACTAGTAATATTCAAGTTGGACGTGTAATCAACCATCAAAAGTAGTGTTTTATTATATTTAATTAATGATTAATTGCATATTATTTGAGCTTATATATGATTGATTGTTGGGTTTTCAGCTTGTCTCTTATTTTTAGTGGTTGATCTATTTATCAAGTAAAACAGGTGAATTGGAGTAAGATTTAGCATACTTGGAATCAGTTGATGAGGAAGGATAAATTAGACTCAAAGTGTGAAATCATAATTTGAAGCATGGGCCGAGATTTGAAGTAAATTGGATATCCTTGGACCTTGGGTGATCTATACCCATTCCCAGAACATTGGAGTACAGAACCCGAGAAGGCCAGAATAAATATTAATGTTTGGATGCCGCAATGATTGGATAAGGTAAAAATTAGATTGGTTGACTTATTTGACAAAGCCAAAGTCAAAATTTGAAGATGTAAAGCACCATCCAGACGTTGCCATAACCATCTGGACGCACGCCATGAGGATGGAATTCCAGAGAGTTTTAACTGTTGGGACGCCTAAGATACTGTCCAGACCCAAGTTGACGATACGAAGACTTACTTTCCGAATGCGTATGAATGGTGAGTTTTCATTTTTGTCTAAGAACAACACATATACATGGCATGTGCATCAAATTTTAATGAAATCTATAATGGATGTAAGTCCGAGGGTCACCTTAGAACTAATTTATGACATTCAAGGTGCAATGTGGAAAAAATAATTTTTTTGGTGTAAAATTGGAAGCGAGACATCTCTCGGGTTGAAAAGTGTGAAAATCCCTTTTTGAAAAGATGTTCTCTAAAGATAGAGAGCACGGTTGGAGATACTCTTAGAGAGACCAAAGTCTATATTCCATTAATGTAAAAGTCATCGATACTTTGCGGCTTATAACCCTATTTACAACAAAAAAAGACTAGGGGTAGAGCCAAGAAATAATACATGGGTGGGCAATTTAACAAGACAACATTTATTTCTTAATTACAAGCATTTATAGTTTATCACAATGATTTTTTCCTGTCTTTCAGGTAGTTGCATAAATAGTTTCATTAACAATGGTATCAAAAATGTATTTTTCCTATATGCACTATTATTCAATTGGTAATCAATTTGTCACTTCTTAGTTAAGCATTTCATTGGAAGGTAGCATATTTGTCGGAGGGTCCCACAGCTATTGTTCACTTCTTCTCCCCTTTAATATCTCTTCATTTTGATTTGGCGCGAATAGTCTCATCTGACAAGCACATGTCTATTTGGGTTTATTAAACTAAATAATTTTATAATTTTAAATTGTGACCCATATTTTTATGAGTAATGCTAGTCTTACCCAAAAATGGGATAAAAAATAAGGACTAAATGACTTGGCATTACCAAGTGTTTTTGGTCCAACCTTTACACATTAAAATTTAAAAATTTTCCATTATGTTAGTGCCACATCATTTGATCCCTGTTTTTTGTCTATTTTTTTGGTCAATCTAGCATTATTCTGGCTTTTATACACTTACACAATAACCTTGTAAATTTTGTGCAGTAATAAAGCCCCAATTGTCAATGTCTACGGGTCAATCAAAACCTTTTGAGGTTGAGACAGAAGGAGTTGCCAAGAAACTTAGATTTTGTTCACATTTTCATAAGATTGGGAAAAAGAAGAAGAAAAAGAAAGCACTTGGTTGTCGATCACCAGATGTTCTTGGTTTCGAATTTGAGGTGCAGTAAATGCTTGACTGCTTCGTTCCCTATTCATCAAGTTGTCTAGAGAATAGCAAATAGTCGTTACTAAAATGAGAAATGATATAGTTGAACATACAACTGACTGGGAATACCTCATTTCATATATCAACAAAAAAAAAAAATGAATCAATAAAGTCATCGCATTTGCCCGCATTCATTCGGTCTTAGTGGAGGTGCTTGCGCAATTTCCTATTGCTTGCTGCATTGTTATTATTCTCTCTATTGGGCTCCTATTTTGTCTCTCACTTATCAACAAATGGATTTGTTGCGACTGACTTAACTTAATGAACAAATCTTTTCGATCAAAACAGGAACACCTTCTATATATAAAATGTAATTCACACCCTTGAATTAATATTCAAATCAACTAAAAACTCTATCCCCTGGGTGCCATAAATGGGTTCTCACTTCTATTTCCAGTGAGTGTGTGCCTCCATAAGCTACAAGGGCGAGCCTTATGTGATAGAGACGAATTCCTGCATCGGTTCATAAAACCACTTAACAATTCCATATTTCTGCCCCCATTGCTAATGTGGATGTCTTTTTTATAGGATAGGCAAGACACCCAGACTATCAACTGGTATCTCCCCCCATTCAATCCTATTTGAATCTCTCTAGGTTAAGAAACTAGGTTGAACAATCAATCTTTCTTCTAAAGGTGCAGGATATTTACTCGAGTTCTCTGTTTGCTGGCTTGTATATCTCTTCCTGGTTAGACATCTACCGGGGGGGTAAAGGGAAGGCTTATTCAGGTGAGTGATTCGCCCAGGCATTCAATACAAGCAAGAAGAGGGGGCATTTCTCTTCGGAGGGAACTCAATTCAAGGTTGAACGAAAATAGGACTGTCTTTTGCTCCTGATCTACTTTAGGACCGTCAAAGATCTATTTCTACTGGCCAGGTTTTGAAATATTTGGTTCGAAAGTACAGGGGTGGCTTTAGGCAATTGGAGGCCTGAAGCGAAAACACTAAATAAGATCTTTCTTTTTTTTTAATATTAATTTTTTATAAAATTAATTTATTTTTAATTTATTATATGAGAGATACCTAAGAAAGACGTGCTAGTGTTACTGAAAAAAATATTATAACTTTTGTTTTTGTTTTTTATTAGAAAGAGAGTTTAATTTTAACTTTTTTTTAATGTTTTGTACTAATTTTTACACAGAGAGACAAGGGGTAAATATGAGTTGACTTTTGAGTACTTTTTATTTTTTTAACTTATGATTTTTAGATTTCTAATGTTATGAATTGAATAATTGACCCAAATTATTACAATAAAAATGTTGATTATACGTAATATTTTGAGGCCATTTTTTTAAGGTTTAAAATTTAAAAAATTTATTTTTTTATGGGTTAATAATGTATCTAAAACTTTGGGGTGTTCTAAAAATTTGGGGCCTAAAGCCCATGCTTTTTTTTTTTAATGCAGTTGAGCCGGCCCTGCGAAAGTACCAAGAGATCAATTTTTCTTCTTTAGATGATAGTAGGGGTATGGAAGGGGGAGAGAGTCTTCTAAACAGTTTGGAGAGATTATGGTATTCAATCCATGCTCCTCTACTCGAATAACTCACCTTCACTAACAAACTATTATTTCTTAGATTCGCAAGGGGATTTATGGACTTTTCAGGTTAAGTCAATCATTGGAACAAAAGACGTAAGAACAACCAACTCTTTTAAGGAAGGAGGATCAGTCAAATCGAAGCCATAGGAAGCCAGGAACACCGACACTTTTTTTCTCTTATTTATTCCATGGAATTCTATCTTTACTGCTGGTTTCGGAACCATTGAGTTGATTCAATGCAGTCCGGTCAAAGAAAATGTTCGAACTGACCAGTAAAAAAAGTATCAGATTGGACGGTCGAACAATAAACGTTGTCTTCCCCTTCTTAAATAAGAAACGACTGATTAGGCCATAACTTAGACAACGCGGATTCCAATGCTGGTCAAGGGATTAGAAAATTTTTAATGGTTTTTTTTCCTTGGGTTTTCACAACATTTTAATAGTTAAAAGACCTTTTTTGGTAAGCTTTTCATAAATTGGAAAATATCTTATTTCACGAGTGTGAGAATCTTGAAGGCGATACCCAACATTTTTTTACTTCATTAGTCTTCTACAAAAATTAAAAAAATTAAAAAATTAGACAAAAACTATTCAAAAGGTGAGGTAGGGATTAGTAAATTTTCAATCCCTACAAAGCTTTTTCCACAAGATTTTGATATTTAGTTTCGCGTGTGTGATAAGTTTGAAATTGATTTCTAAAACTTGTGTAATCCAATATAAATTTCATGAATCTGCCGACCTTTATGATAGATTACATACCAATTATGTGCTCATAATTAAAACCAAAAAATAGATTCAAAAGGAAATTTTTATTTATGGTGAGTAAATCTTGAGCAATTTAATGCCACGAAATGTCGATCGCCTCCACTTTCACTATTTAAGCAAGGGGCTCTCGCCAGACTTATTGCAGCAGAGAACCATCGACTCGCTAGTGAAGGCCATGGCAGCAAGAAAGCTTCAAATCCTTTCTTTTCTTCTCTTTGTTGTTCTCCATGCTCAATATGTTGGTACACTCTCTCTCTCTACCCCCACTGAGATTTTGACATGTATATATATATAGTTTGTTTACAGAATGATTTGTCAAAATAACATTTTCTATGAAAATTATTCTAATACTAGTACTTTCTATAAAATAAATTTCATATAATTTTTTTTAATTAGGTTCTATTTTTTTACGTATAAGTTATGTGTGAAAAACTTTTAAAGCAGCAAAACAAAAAATTACCATGAAAAATTATTTTATAAATAGTTTAAATGACAAAACACTCATATTTGCAAGACACGATAAATTTTGATGATTGTTCTTCAATCGTTTCCCTCAACTTGATGATTGCCCCAACTGAAAATGGGACACTGGCTCCGCCCCTGCATACTTATATATCTACACATATTTGGTTTAACTACACGTTGATGCCCGAAACTATATATGGTTCCAATCTCACTTTATCACCTACGTTATCGATTTTTTCACATTAATTCCTTTACTAACTGCATTAATTTCATATTGCTTTAAAGTCGAATGCCAATTATGTTTTGGAACGAAAATGGTGGAAGTACATGTCACTTTTGTCCCTAAATTACGTTCTTTGACTTCACTTTTCTTTAATATCGAACAAAATTTGGGTGTTTTTTATTGAAAATTTGACGGACATTCTGTTTTGGTGTAATGTGAAACCAACTTCAATACTTAAGGGGGGGGTCATGTATTAAAATCAATAATAGATGGAGTAAAGTGAAATAGAAGCCTGTCGTATGTGTTATGAATTTATGTAATTTTCCTCACTCTTCATTAATGAATTTCTAGTTATGACTTATTTTTATGTCATGCAGAAATTGAAAGTGCTTATGTTGGTTGCGATTTGAACCATGTTTGCAAGTCAAATGCTGATTGTGTCCAAATGTGCACAAGCCTACAACACCCTGCTAGCGGTGCCCATTGTGTGGATTATGATACTAAGTACTGTTGTTGCTCTGATTCACCTACCAAAAACACATTAAGGAAATTCTTGCATAATTTGTAATAGCTGTGTTATCCTTAAGACTTTGCAGTGGATAATATATTTCTCTCCTAGTATCCTCATGATCAATTTATATTTCTTTTGCTGACTTTTCTCAATTGTTGAGATGAGGATTAGAAGGTGCCTAAACCATCCATAGTTGGTATCGGTCGATCTGGACACATATTGGTAAACCATTCGTATTTTTATACGAGTCTCACTTAACTATTGGATAACTTAAAGACATCCCAAACAATTTGCCCGAGTCGTCCAAGTGGGACCGGCCCAACCACTAGGCTTTAGGCCCCATTTTAAGGAAGCCTTTATAATTTTTAGTTATGTAGTAATAGCCAACACAAAAAATCTAAACCCATAAAAATTAGGCCCCACACAAATATTAAATTTAAGCCCAGACAAAAGATTTC
Source organism: Ilex aquifolium (assembly GCA_951799425.1). Taxonomy (NCBI): domain Eukaryota; kingdom Viridiplantae; phylum Streptophyta; class Magnoliopsida; order Aquifoliales; family Aquifoliaceae; genus Ilex; species Ilex aquifolium. The sequence goes on from OX637405.1 coordinate 25,014,499, forward strand.
AACTTGAGTGGATTGAGCCTATTAATTCAATCTATCAAATTAAAAAGCCCTAAAATCCCCCTCCCCAAAAAAGTCAAATTCAGATTCACCATCATAATTTTTCAATCATTCTTTCCCCTACCCCCCCTCTCCCTCTCTCCCTAGTCCAAGTCATCATTCCTAATGCATGATACTGTTCTACGGTGCCATATGACCTTAATTCGACTCTATGCAAGTTTTATAAACTGGACACATTAATCCACTTACCTTTTTTTTTTCGGAAGATAATTAATCCACTTACCTTGCAAAGCCTAAAATATCATAAATACTTCTATGTAATACTTAAGCTTTCTCAATTGATTGTGAACGTATGTTGTATACGAGTGCTGATATACGAATGCACAAAAATATAAAACAGAGCAGACTTCAATAAACTCATCTAACGGTTTCAAATAGACTCATCCAACGGCCACTAACATCCCTCTCAAAATCATTCACATTGCACCGTGTCTTTAGGCACGGGTTATCCCTAGTGTATGCATAATACTTGACTGCATGCATATGCACTTATTATATCTATCATCATTTTTACTTACCTAAACAAATCTAGATATCAATGAATTTTTTTGAATCTTGTCATATCTTTAACTGAATATTGATGGATTCTTTCTGATCCTATCATATCTCTAATAAAATATACAAATATTCATTTCTCTTGTCAAGAGCAAGGGTGGTTGGGGCATGAATCAAGGTAATTCCGGGCCTCACCACTTCAAGCCATTTTCTGACATGGTAAACCTTTGAAACATTCAGAAATCTCTTGCCCAGGATGATTGTTTTAGTATCAATCGAAGGGATATACTTCACTTTGTAACCCATTGGTCCAATATTTGGTTTTGTTCGTTTGTTTGAGTGGGGTTCATATGATGAGTTTCATCCAGACACGAGAGAAATATATGTGGTGTTTGAAGAGATACAATTAAATACGTTAAAGATCAAAAGCTATGTAAGCAATGTGAAATAGTCATGGCTCGACTTGGACGTGAAAGGAAAACAAATGGCACTCCCGCTACACACTGAAAATCCCCTTCGCCAAAAAATAGCCAAAGTTTAATGAGGAGAGCTTTCTCCCATGCTTGCCTTTATACTTTTGGGTGGGTGGGGTTTAATAATTAATTGGATAGGTATAGAATAAGATGGACTTAGTTGTTAGTGTGGTGGATATAGCAGAGGTAGACTTAATAGTTTTATAATTAAAAGGTTGGTTAATCGCAAATTGCACTCCGAAAGATTGTTCATATCTCAATTTGTATCATCAAAAATCACAAATCTCTATTTATATATGTGTGTGTGTGTGTGTGTGTGTGTGTGTGTGTGTGTGTGTATATATATATATTTAAATGGATAAATTACACTTAGACCCCTTAAGTGATGTATTGCATTAGATATAAAGAACATTATATAAATATTTGCATTATATTGGACATTCAAATAATAAGCTTGATTTTGAACTTTAGAGTATAACAGTCCCACAAAATAAAAGGTAATATAAAAATTATAATTTCATCCTATTTTTTAATGGTTATATTAACAAATATCAACGACAAATGGTTATGTGTTATATGTGCACAAACGTTAGGAGACAAAAAAGTAATATTCTAAATGTGAGGGGATCCAAATAATTAAATAACAAACTTGAAGGGGTCTAAGTGTAACTTACCCAACTAGTTTTAGGCAGCAAACTGACGGCTGTTAAATTTTATCTTTGAATGTACAAGAGATCTTAAAAGATACAATTTATAATTAACCCTTTAAAGTTTAATAAGGTGAGAAAAGGTATTTGTGTGTGTGTGTGTGTGTGTGTGTGTGTGTGGGGGGGGGGGGGGGGGGGGGGGGGGGGGGGGTGGAAACAGGATTGAAAATCGGCCTACTAAAAAAGTGGAGCAAAGCTCATTGGAATACTTTAACGAAAAATATAACTTCCACTTTCGGTCCTTAACTTGCGTTGTATATTATTTTGTCTCTTTGTTTGTAGTAGATCTTGTGACACATATTCAAATGTTCCATTCTTCAACGAATAAATCTACAAAAAAAATTAATTAATTAATTAATCGAAAACTCACTTGAGTTATAATTTAGTATTTTCTTTTTTGCTTTTTTTTTTTTTGTTAAACTTTGTTGTTCAAACTTTGAGCATTTGGGTATCTATTTGAAGGGGCATAAAATTATACCACTTGGATAGGCAGGTGAAATAGGCAAGTGGTCATGAAGGGACAGGTGACGTAGGGTATAAGTACCAGCAGTCTGGAGAAAGCCAAACCGAGTTGCAATAGCTCGATTCATGCTACCGAGCAGGAGTGCATAGCAAGGCTTGAAGGCGTGGCACAAATCAAACAACGGGATAATCGCCTATAATCAAGGCATTTAGGTGTAACAGTTAGGCAGAGTCAATGACTCAGAAGAGCTGTGATTGAGGGAGCGTCAGAGAGATTTCCGCAACTCCCAACAAACAATCCCGAAGGAAGGGAGATGTGTCATCTTCCATACTAGTAAAGGGAATCCTTGAAGCAAAGTGAAATCTATATAAAGCAGTAAGGATGCATGGCAAGAGGTAACTTGAATCTTTTTTATATACATTTTCTTTATACACATTTACTGACTTAAGCATCGGAGTGCCTTCGATCGAAGCACTTCGATTCTAGGCAATTTGTTCCTTTTTGCAGGTAGTACTTTCAAGGAGTGACAATTCTTTCGTAAAGCTTAGGAGGTGCGGCGATTTTTATCCTCCTACATTTGGCCCCGTTTGTGGGAACACTTCCTGAACAAAAAGTCATGGCAAGGTTGAAAAGCACAATTGGATCGCCAGTAGAATCTGGCGCGCAGCAAGAAGACTCATATCCAAACTACTGAGTGTCGTTCCCCTCTGATAGTGACATCAGGGTAGACAATCTACGAAAGTCAGCATGAACAACATGAGGACAAGATTTCCTCCGCCAATTTCAAACCAGAAGATGATTGAAATCGGGGAGATGACTCGCAGGGAGAATCCCTCCGTGCCAAGGGAGATAATCCCGCCCTTACGAGAATGGTTCAATCTCTGCAATATCATTTAGATGCACATGACGAAATGTTCAAAAATTCATGTGCAAAAGAGAAGGTCTTGAAACGTGAAAACGAAGAGCTAAAGCAAAAGCTCAGGAAGGTTAGTGAAAGAGGAGACGCTGACGAAGATGTTCAACACACCCGAAGGCGGCAACAAAGGATGCTAGATCGTTGGAGGCAGAGGAATGGTGAAGACTCACCAGGAGCTGGACATCGAAGAAAGTCACCCCGAACTGAGAGCCAAGAGGAAGAATGGAAGCGTTTCATCATCGAGGAACTCGACAGTCGGTTAAGAAGGCCCGAGTAGAAATCGGCAAGAGACCTGGCCCGAAAAGCCATTAGGGAATAGGTCGGCGGAACGGAGGTTTCTCCATTTACCAGACGGATAGAACGAGCAAGGATACCGAGCAATTTTGTCATCTCAAACTTCAAACTGTACGATGGGAAGACGGATTCAACCGCCCACATTCGTCATTACAGACAATTGATGACGGTGCAGAGGAAGAATGAGCCCTTACTATGTACTATATTCCCCAACAGCCTTGGGGAATCAGCCATGAAATAGTTCGACGAACTTGTCAGGAACTCAGTGGATAGCTGAGGCCAGCTAGCCGAGCAATTTACAGCTCGGTTCATAACTAGCAGTCGGCAACCTAAGGATGTAGGGAAGTTGCTGACACTAAAGAAAAGGAATGGAGAGACATTGCGAGAATACGCACACCGATACTGGGAGACAATGAATGAGGTGGAGGCATGCAATCCCAAAATTGCGGTAGTATCCTTTAAGATTGGATTGCCAAAGGAAAACCCATTGTACCAGTCGCTCACAAGAAGACTGGCAACGAATATAGAGGAACTCATGGCTAGGGTGGAGAGTACGCCAAGGTTGATGATGACCTCAATAGGGATGTAAGAAAAGAGCAAGTCAGGAAAAAGCAACTCGGCAAGGAAAAATCAAGACAGTAGGCCCGAGAGGGAATGAAAAGTGAGGATAAAGAGGGGTTCCCTTTGAAATCCCCGTACATGGGGGTCAGCACGATGTTCAAGGAGCCAGTCTATAGAATTCTTTCCTAGATTAAGGGAAAATCCTTTTTCAAATGGCCGAGCAAGATGGGAGGAGATCCTGCCAAGAGAAACCCAAACTTTAGGTGCTCCTACCACCGAGATGTGGGGCACATGACAAAAAATTGTCGTTCTCTGAAGCAGCACTTAGAAGAATTGGTCCAAGCTGGACATCTCTCACAATTCGTGGAGGATGGAAGCAAGAATAGCATCAATGGAGTTGCAAACCTCCCCCATTATCAGCCCACTCTCGCCGACATTATTGATGTGATACATGCGACCACAAACCCACACATGGCAAAAAATAATTTGGCTAGGGCATACATCAAACTGGCTGCCCAAGCCCAAAAAGTTTTTCAGCTAGGAGCAAACCCTGGGGGCGGGAGTAAGAGGTTAAAGATGGATGAAACAGCCAAAAAAATCAGTTTTTTCGAGCAGGACTTGATAGGGGTACACCACCCGCATAATGACGCACTCGTGCTCACCATCCGAATGGCAAATTTTGATGTTAGAAGGGTACTGATTAACCAAGGGAGTTCCTCTGAAATCATGTATTTAGGTCTCTTCAAGAAGCTAGGTCTCAAGGAAGAGGACCTCAAAGCAGCAAATACCCCTCTAGTAGGATTTAGTGGAAAGTTGGTTTTCCCGAAAGGGAAAATCACTCTTCCGATCCGTATAGACCAGTCGGGATGATGACTGAGTTCTTGGTCGTGGACGTAGAATCAACTTACAACGCCATCATAGGGCGTACCTGGCTACACGAGATGAGAGTGGTTCCCTCGACTTACCATCAAGTGATTAGATTCCCAAAAAATGATGGGATAGTCGATGTTCGAGGGGACCAAGTCAGTTCCCGCACCTGTCTCCTTGCCTCGGTTGAGGGAAAGGTGGGTGCTGAGGTACAGGAAGGAGTTGCGACTTAAGAAACCAGAAAATAGCAACCAAAGGGCGGGTGGTCGGCCGAAGAAGACCAGAACACCGAGCCAACTGAGTGCACCATCGAAGACCTAACTAAGGTACCCTTAGATCAAACCATCGAAAGGTATTTCTTGCTAGGATCTTCGTTAACGGCGGAGGAACAAGCAAGGTTAGTCTCACTTCTTCAGGAATACATTAACTTGTTCACCTAGACGACACACGAGATGTCGGGGGTACCCCCCGAGGTCGCTTGCCATCACCTTAATGTCGACCCAAGCTACAAACCCGTAAAGAAAAAACAAATGAGGTCGGCGCCACAGCACAGGAAGGCGATGAAAGAGGAGGTAGCAAGACTATTGGAAGCACGAACCATCAAAGAAGTACAGTACCCAACTTGGTTGTCGAATGCAGTGGTGGTGAAGAAGAAGACGGAAAAATGAAGGGTGTGTGTAGACTTTACCAACCTAAATAAGGCATGTCCTAAGGACAGGTTTCCACTGCCCAAGATCGATCAACTGGATGATTCAACAGCTAGACACGAATGGATGAGCTTCCTTGATGCATATAGAGGATACCACCAGATTCCCTTGGCCGAGCAAGATCAAGAGAAAACATCATTCATAACCCCATAAGGAATTTATTATTATAGGGTAATGTCGTTCGGTCTAAAAAACATTGGGCCAACGTACCAAAGATTGGTTACGAAGATGTTCTCCAAGATGTTTGGTGATACTATGGAGTTCTACATCGACAATATGGTGATGAAGAGCCGAAAATGGCATGACCACATTGCCGACCTGAGAAGAACTTTTAACGTCCTTCGCAAATTCGAAATGAAGCTGAATGCTTCAAAATGCACATTCGGGGTTGAATCTGGTAAATTTTTGGGTTTCTTAGTTATCCACCGTGAGATCGAGGCAAATCCAAATCAAGTTGAGGCTTTGACTCAGTTGCAACAATCGAAATTGATTAAAGAGGTGCAAAGGCTAACGGAGATGGCGGTAGCACTGGGTAGATTTATATCCTGAGCCTTCGATGGATGCCGACCTTTTTCAGGCAATTAAGAGAAAAGGCGAGCAGATATAGGATCAAGAGTGTGAAGAAGCTTTAAATGAACTAAAAGTCTATTTGGCTTCTTCACCCATCTTAACCACACCATTGCTGGGGGAACGGTTGTTGTTATATCTAGCAGTATCCGAGCACGCGGTCAGTGGAGCTCTGATGAGAAATTCCCCAAAGGGCTTGAGCCCGATCTACTATGTCAGCAAGATGTTCCTTGATGCTAAGACGAGATACTTGCTACTAGAAAAGATCGCTCTTGCACTTGTCAATTTGGCTCAGAAATTACGACTTTATTTCGAGGCACATACCATAGTGGTGCTCTAAGACCAACCACTCAAAGCTTTGTTCAGGAAGGTCGACCTATTTGGAAGAATATCCAAATAGGTCGCATAACTAGGAGAGTACGACATACTATTCGAGCCACGAACTACGATAAAGGGGTAGGTGGCGGCTGAGTTCATCGTCGAGTTCTCACCTAGGGATCGCCAAATTGAAACATAACCCCCGCATCTGAATGACACGCCAAACACAAAGCAAGGATGAAGCATGTTCATCGATGGCGCGTCAAATTACAAAGGAGCAAGAGTGGACATCATACTTGAAAGCCTGGAATGGGACGTGCTTGAGAAAATGGTAAGACTTGGTTTTCAAGCCTCAAACAACGAGGTAGAGTATGAAGCTCTACTAGCCGGAGTAAAGCTAGCAGCCGACTTGAACATCACAAAGCTTAGAATCTTCTCTGATTCGCAACTCATAGTAAATCAGATACTAGGAGAATACTCAGTGAAAGATGAAAGAATGATCTCATACTACGAGTTATCAAGAAAGGAACTCAGTCGAATCTCTGAGTATTCCATCAATCAAGTAGGTCGCTCGAATACTACATATGCTGGCGCGCTAGCGTCCCTAGCCTCAACGGTAGATGAGGTGGGAGAAAGAACCGTCACGGTAGATTATCAAGCCGAACCAAGCATCACGCTGCCAGTAACTGAGGAGGTACATGCGAACGAGGTCAAGCCAAGCTGGATGGGTGAAATCACTGGCTATCTCAAAGAAGGAGATCTCCTTGAAAATAAGAAGGAGGCACACAAGTTATGGCTCAAATCGATAAGGTTCTGGTTATCCCCGAATCAGGAGCTTTACCGACGTTCATTTTCTGAACCGTACCTTCGATGCGTACATCCTGACCTGCTCCAGGACTTCCTATTTGAAATCCATGAAGGAAGTTGCGGTGCACACATACGAGGAAAGTCGCTTTCCCACAGAGCACTATCTCAAGGATATTGGTAGCCATATATGCAAAAAGACACTCAACAATTTGTTAGGCGGTGTGAAAAGTACCAGATCTTTTTCCCAGTCCCTAGACAGCCCGCAGGAGATTTGATACCATTAACGAGCCATTGGCCTTTCGCTCAGTGGGGACTCGACATACTTGGCCCATTACCTCGGGCACCGGGGAATAATTGGTTTATGCTAGTCGCACCCGATTACTTTACTAATTGGGTAGAAGTAGAACCTTTGGCTAATATAAGGGATATAGACACCAGAAAATTCATATGGAAAAACTTTATCATATGGTTCGGCATACCAACAATCCTTTTATCCGGCAATGGGACTCAGTTTGAGAGCAGTCCTTTTAAAGCTTTTTGTCAGCAGTATGGAATTCAAAATCGATATTCCACACCTGCTTATCCACAAAGTAATGGACAGGGAGAGATATTGAATAAAACCATCCTTGATGGAATTAAAAAAAAAGGTTAGAAAAAACAAAAGGGAGATGGGTAGAAGAATTTCCTAGTGAACTGTGGACGTACCGGACCACACCCCGCCATGCAACGGGGGAAGCCATTTGCGCTTGCTTACGGCATGGAGGTTGTAATACCCTTGGAAATCGGATTACCAACACTCAGAACCAACTTAGCTACAAATAAGAATAATAACTCTGCAATCAGCCGAGAGTTAGATTTTCTTGATGAGAAGAAGGAAGCGACAGCAGTACAGATAGCTGCCTATGAGCAACAAATGGCTCGGTCTTACAACAAAAGGGTAGGTCCCCGAGCATTTGTTCGTGGGGACCTAGTCCTCAATCGTGTCATGGGAGCCACCAAGGATCCAATGTAGGGAAAGTTGGGTGCCAATTGGGAAGGACCCTGCAAGGTAACTCGAGTCACAGGAAACGGATCTTACAAACTCGAGACTATGGACCAGAGGCAAATAACTCGACCCTAGAATATAGTTAATCTGCGAAAGTTCAATTTTTTAAGTACCTTCACAAATAAGAACTCCGAAGTACCTTCAAAAAATAGGGGTGCCCCCCCTATAGCTCCATAAAAAGAGTATCTATGTTAGGAATATTCCTCTTATGCAAAGCATTTTTTATAATAAGAGCATATGTCTTTAACTTTTTGGATTTTTCAAATGTTGTTGTTTATCAAACCCACCCTATTGTCAAGGCAGGGAGGAAAAAATCCTGATAGAGGTAGAAGCCTAAATCAGGCGTAGCCACCTAATCAGATCTAGACCCATGGTTAGGCATGACAATGTAAACCGAACAGGGAATGATCTGAGTCCGATTAGATTGGCAGGTCAATGTGGACGCGGAAACTTTTTTTTGAAGAGAGGTCCAAGGGGTCCAAGTCTCTTCAAGAAAACCTCCGCAGAAAATTCTCTAAATATTTGGAGTCTCTAGTAGAAGTGCTCGGGACCTAGCTATTTGAAGAAGGGCCGAGCAGAGGCTAAAACTTTTTAGAGTAAAAATGAGATGTTTTCTAAGTAAAAGTCCTTAGCAGAAGTGCTTGGAACCTAGCTCTTTGAAGAAGGGCCGAGCGGAGGCCAAAACTTCTTAGAGTAGAAAATTTAGAGTTTAAGTAAAAGTCCTAGCAGAAGTACTTGGAACCTAGCTCTTTGAAGAAGGGCCAAGCGGAGGCCAAAACTTCTTAGTGTAGAAAAATTAGATTTTTTCTAAGTTAAAGTCCCTAGTAGAAGTGCTTGGGACCTAGCTCTTTGAAGAAGGGCCAAGCGGAGATCAAAACTTCAAAGAGTAAAAAATAAGATTTTTTCTAAGTAAAAGTCCCTAGCAAAAGTTCTTAGGACCTAGCTCTTTGAAGAATGGCCAAGCGGAGACCTAAACTTCTAAGAGTAAAAAATGAGATTTTTTCTAAGTCCATAGCAGAAGTGCTTGGGACCTAACTCTTTGAAGAAGGGCCGAGCGGAGGCCAAAATTTCTTAGAGTAGAAAAATAAGATTTTTAGTAAAAGTCCCTAGCAGAAGTGCTTGGGACCTAGCTCTTTGAAGAAGGGCCGAATGGAGGCCAAAACTTCTTAGATTTTTCCTAAGTAAAAGTCGAATCAAATCATTTACAGAAAAGACTCTAAACAGGATAAAATACAAAAAGCTGAATTAGGAAATTCTTTCATAAATGCCAAAAGGAGAGTACAATAAGCTTTCTTTACATGAAAATATAAAAGAGTGTGTTTTCAGGAAGAAGCAGGATGAACAGAGGAGCTAGGCATGGAGTGGCGTAAGTAGAGCTCAAAAGAAGAAGACACATCGGCAGCTTTCATAGCAACAACCCAGCCCTTTGAAAAATATGCGCCCTCCAATGAAGGAATTTGTAAGGCTAGGTCCTTTTTTGCCTTCTCCATCCCCTGCTCGAAGGCAGCATCTTCAAGTTCCTTGGCTTCAACGTTGAACTTATCAAATTCCTCCAACAGAGTGGAGTGTTCGAGCTAGGTCTAGGAAAGTTCTACGTTGATTGCATTCTCTGAAGCTTTCAACTCCTCCACCTCCACCGCAAGCTTTTTGTTCTCATCCTTTAGGATGAGCATTTGAGCCTGGAGAACAAGTATTTCTTCAAAAAGCTTGGCATATTTTTCATCAACGGACTCCTTCTTCGCCAGAGCGGACATATGCTCATGAATCGCCTCCTTCATAACCTAGTCTTTTCTAGCGATCCTCGCCCCAACCTTGTGAACTTTTTGAAGACCCTTGTAAAAAAAGGGGGGAAAGGAGATGAATAAAAATGCGAAGATCACTCTTCCAAGTAAAAAAAAGGGGGGGTTAAGGCAAATACCAGAACCATCTGCGGAATGGCTTGCCGAGTAATCTCATCATCTAACACCGCCTCATTCGCAGCAAGGTCACGGGGCAGGATCACTCCCCTGGCTATCCCAACTGCGACATTCATGTTCTTGGCAGCTGAATCCCGGATATTGATTTTTTTGCCCTTCGCCTTCAGGACAGGACAGAAGGCAGGGATTGACAGTTCAATTACATAAGGGGATTTTGTGATCCTTCTCTTCTTTGTCAAATTCTCCTCGGGCTCTGCATCATCTGACCGAGTTAGCGAAGAGAAAATCAAAGTAATAATAGGAGCCACATCAGAAGAAGGCTTGGGAGGAGGAACCGAAGCCTCGTGAATGGTTTGTGCCTTGGCAGGTTCAGGAGCATCATCAGAAGGAATCGTCTGATCAACTTTAGGGGCAGGTAAAGGGGTTGCATCATCAAATATTTGAACAATTGAAGGGGTGGATTTGGAGGGCTCATTTGAAGAAAGAAAGCTTAGAAAATTCTTCACTAATTTGTTCCTTCTAGATGAAGGGATTACAGATTTAGGCCAGGAATGTGGGGTAGCAGCACGCTGAGCTTGCATTGTGTCTCGGTCTTCGGCAAGTGTGGCATTGGATCGCTCAGGGATTGCAATGAATGAATGATAGGTGGGGATGTATCCAAGAAGGACATGGGCGGCTCGGCAAAACAAACTCTCATTGAAGGACCAGACTTTTCTCAGGTCGTCCATCTTCACAGAATGTTCATGAATCTTTCCTGACAGTCTCCCCTAAGAAATGCAAAAAGGCAGAGAGTTAGTGTTTTTTTTTTTAAAATGAGGCTGAAGGGTCTAAGGAATTTAAAGGGGCATATTTTCATATACCTGGTATGCCTTCTTCGTACGGGCACCTATAGGAGGGGGTGTCACCAACCCTGTACTCCCAATTCCCGGAAACAAAAATAACATCATTTTCATGACCTTTGTTTGAATCAGGAAGGTGGGTTACCAGGTAACGATCCTTCCTCCTTACTACCAAGTAGTAGTTATCACCGACTGGCTTGAGTATGTAGCAGAACAGGATCTCCCAGATACCTAGACTCATGTTTAGAAGATCATTTAGGGCAGCGACACCCACGACTATTCTGAAAAATTTAGGGCAGCATTGAATGGGGCATAGCTTTATAGCTAAGAGCACCCATAGCAGCAGTGGATGAAGAGGAAACCTTACACCACCTTCGATGACTGTTCGAGTGTGAATAGGAACGGACTCCCTGGTGTCAATCAATGATTCATCAACGCTGGCGACTCGAATGTGAACGTCACCAAGAATCTTATATTTAACTCTGAAGGCTGGAATTTCTTCTTCTATAAGATGAGCCATTTGAGAGATGAAAAACAGATAAACAGGAAAATAGGGGTGCAAGTAAAGTAAGAGTCTTGGAGAGAAGTAGGAATGAGTAAGTCATCTTACACTCCTTTTTAAAGAAGATGAGCAATAGCCAGGGAAGCCAAGGGACAGACATTTAATGCGAAGAGACAAGGCAAAGTACACTACATATCTCGAGAACTCAGGCAATGATGAATCTGGAGACATGAAACGACTGTTAGACGAATGACGGCTGACATGCGTTTCCTGGGGGCAAGTGAAGGGGCATAAAATTATGCCACGTGGATAGGCAGGTAAAATAGGCACGTGGTCATGAAGAGACAGGTCACGTGGGGTGTAACTACCAGCAGTCTGGAGCAAACCGAACCGAGTTGCAATAGCTCGGTTCATGCTATCGAGTAGAAGTGCACAACACAACTTGAAAGTTTGGCACAAACCGAACAACGAGATAATCGCCTATAATCAAGGCATTTAGGTGTAACAGCTAGGCAGAGTCAATGACTCAGAAGAGCTGTGATTGAGGGAGCATTAGAGAGATTTCTGCGACTCCCAATAAAAAATCCCGAAGGAAGGGAGATGTGTCATCTCCCACACCAATAAAGGGAATCCTTGAAGCAAAGTGAAGTCCATATAAAGCAGTAAGGATGCATGGCAAGAGGTAAGTTGAATCATTTTTATATACATTTTCTTTACACACATTTACTGACTTAAACATCAGAGTGCCTTCGATCGAAGCACTTCGATCCTAGACGATTTATTCCTTTTTGCAGGTAGTACTTTCGAGGGACATTTTTTTCATAAAGCTTAGGAGGTACGATGATTTTTATCCTCCTACACTATCTAATAACCTCCTACACTATCTAATAAAACACCTATCATTAGGCCTGTCAACGGATTGGATATGGATCGAATTCTATCATATCTGAATTCGAATTTGAATCCGATTATAATTTTTGTGATCCGATCCGATCCGTTTATCCAACGGAATTGGAATTTTTAATCCATATCCGAATCCATCAACTTCCGGATATCCGGTCCGAAAATCTGACAAATTCGATCTGATCTGTTTATTTACATAGAAAAATTAATTTGCAAATATCTCACAAATTGTAACAGATTCAACTCCACAACGAAAAAAACCATAATGCTTACTCATTTGAAGCCTTAATAAGCAACATAAACTAGATCAGTCAACCTCAATTTCATTTATAAATAGGGCTGAAGAAGAGAGTAAGAAAAGAATGTGGAAGACGAAAAGATGTCAGTGGATATAAACTCGCGAGATATAAAATATAAAAATAGAAAATATATATACAATTTGAATCGGATTGTTAACGGATTGAATTTTAATATATCCAAATCCGAATCTATTAAATATAAAATAACGATTTCGAATTTGGATTCAAAAAATCGGTAAACTTATCAATCCATATCTGGCTAATCGGATTCAAATCAAAATCCGATACATTGACAGGCTTATCTAGCATTATGAATTTTATCCCCTACATATTTTCCTAGTCATTTTTACCATAAGTTAAATCTTTTAATTTTTATTAATTGTGGCACATTTATCATGTACCATAATTTACACATATTGATATTTTATTAAGGTTATGTATTTTGAGAAAATTTTGTTAGTTTTTTTTAATAAAATAATGAGTATAAATTAATTTCAAATCATGCAATTAAAGAAAGGAAAGAAAAAAAATTAATATTTAATATAATGGTATCAATTTTTTAGGCAATTAAATTTTATATTGCATCGTATATTCAAGTATGAGTTATGGCTAGTATACTTATAAATGTAATTTTTATTAATCAACAAAATTTGAACTAGAAAGAAAAAGATAGAAGAGTACTTTTTTTTTTTTTTTATGTACTTACCTAACCATTTATGACGTAAGTTCACAACTCTACGACTCACTCAAAAAAAAATTATTTATTCACCAAACTAAATATAACATTTAACAATTCAATTCCCCACATGAATAAATCCTTTTTAGAGAGAATCAAGATCCTAACATCAAATGCAACGTCATTTATCTTAAATTAATCCCATATTTTGACTCAAAGTAAGTCCATGGACCGCCTAATTGACACCAACGAGTAAAATTTCCCTGGGCTTCAGGACCCTATAGTAACAATAAAGAATGTGCTAAACTATTAGCAAGAGTAAAAACGGTGGCAGTTAAGAACTGGCCAATCTGTGAGTATGCCATGAAGTTATAAAGGTTGTACCTATGAACCAACCCCCTAAACCAAAATAGGCACAAGGAAAGAGTAATAGACCGGACCAGCCTACAAAAAAAAAAAAATATCAAAAGCAGGGAGCAAGTATAACTCACTACATAGGCACATACCTCTGTAAAAAATAATTTCAAGATAAATGATATCAATCTATTATCATATGGTAAAATACATTTATAGTTAATCAAGTATATGTTTTGTGTCAGTTTGATCCTCAATCTTTGAATTGTGTAAAATTTACCCATCAATTTCTTGATTTATGTCACTTTGATCCAATCGAGAATGTCTGTTTGAATTGACTAAGATAGATGTTCACGCGACCACACTTGAAGGATCACTTTGTTCCCTCAAATTTATAACTTATATCATATTGATCCTTCAAGTTTACAGTTTGTCACTTTAGCCTCTAAAATTTCCAAAGAATGCGCCTCAACTGTGATCATGTGAGATGCACCTAATGATTTCCGCTAGTAAATTCTAATTGTCATTTTCATTTGGACTAAAGTAATACAAATTGAAAAGTTGAGGGACCAAATTGATAATTAAAAGATTAGGAACCGAATTGATACAAAACTCATAGTTTGAGACCAAAAATATATTTTACCCATTATAATACGTGCATTCTTAACAACACACTTAAAAAGCATTTGCTATACTGCTAATAATTACATATTTATCCTATTACAGATTACAACTCCTGCCAAGATATAAATAGTTAGTCCTTTTAATGTTTTTGAGTTCTATGAATTCAAAATGGCTTATGGTGTTGGTAGATTTACATTACTCGTACTTTCACTGAATCTTAGCCTTAGTTTGTTACTTTAACGAACTCTAAATTCGAAAGTGTGTATTTATTTATGTTGGTACGATTTGAGTTAGGACCGTAATTGGTAAGTCCTCAACGTCTTGAGTTGTACAAGTCATACTTTAATTTAAAATAAGACATAAAATGATAAATGTTAGACATATATTTGTAATTGGTTAATTTTATAGAGTTTATTGAAAATCTCAATCTATTTCATGGTCATGATAATATAAAGATTAAAGATATGAAAACGTCATTGAGGGGATGAGATCAAGTGACAAAGATAACTCATTCACACTTCAAATGTACCTTCAAGCTTAAAACAAAAAGGTAATGACATAGAAACCTGTGATTATTCTTTGGTAGCCAACTTAGGAGGATTAGGGTTATATGGAATTGAAAGTAATTTGTACATGGCTCCTAGGTGTTTCTCAATGAAAAGATTTTTTATAACCATTTTGTATTTTTGAAAACATAGTTTGAGTCATTATCGGATCCCTCTTGAGTAAAACTCTTTAATGTTCAATATGATAATTTTTTTTATGGTTTTATGCCTAAAAAAACAAGGACCACCCTATTTTGCTAGCCTTCGGTAAAGCGGTTTTTTGATGACTTAGTGGAAAGTAAAAGAAAAGGCCAAATGGAGGAGATTAGGGCTCGCCCTCTGGGTTGCTTGAGCGATCTTCTCTCCTAGGTTAGTTTGAAACGTGATTTTTATTCTAGTGATCACTGTCTTATGACCTTCCTCTCGTCAATCGAGTGGTCGTTCACGAAGTTAAGTTTTCTTGTTGGTCAACATTTCCCTTATTCCAAGCCTATAAATAGAGAGTGTCTTTCCTATTACTAGGGTAAGCCTTTAGACTGATTTTTGAGAGAGAAATATATCATATGCTCTAGAGAGCTTCCTCCATAACCCTAGATTCCTAAGACTACCATATGAGTCTCTCAATATTCCTCATACGAGCACCTACTTGAAGAGCAATCGGAGATTATTTGGAATAATATATGCAAACCCAACTAATTTTCAATGTTCAAACGAGCAAATATATTAAAGAGATAAAAGACATATTCAATACAATTACCATGACAATAATAATTTGATTCAAGAACAAGAAGTTGAGCATGTTCAATGTAGTGAGAGTGATTCTTTTTCTGAATTACAAACTGAGAATGAATCCATTAATACCCTTGATAATGAACACTTAAGTGATATTATTATTCCACGAAAGGTTAATGAGCCCAATGACCTTTCATTATCAAAGAGTAGTAATGAAATTCATATATCCAAGCTTGGTGAGGGATATGAAAGTTGAGTTGAACGTCATAATTGATAAAGATTTATTTTTTTATCTCATTGTTGGATTGGCATAAAAATGTATATATCTTTGTTTTCTTGCATGTTCCAAATATATATTGGGTATATGAGTGGATAGTTCCATTAAAGGAGTTGCTTAGACAACATATTTTTAAGCCATTAAAAATAAAATAAAGTATATTCAAATTTGACTTTAAGCTGGATTGAGTGCGAGTTTTTTTCCTTTTTTTGTACACAGTAGTTAGAATTAATTTTTTTTTTTTTTTTTTTGTGTATTTTATCAATTTTTTTTTTTTTTTTTTAAGATTTGCACATACCCTTTTACCTTATACCCATTATTATTTGGAGTTTCATGTTAATATTTTTCTTTGAACATAGTGTTGGGTCTAAGTTGGGGGGTGTGTGCATATATATATATATAGGTGATTTAGTGGTTTGTTATGATTATTTCTTTTTGTTTTGCATATGGTGGTTTTTAGTGTTGGAGCCTTCCTTCCCTCATTGTTTTTATTTTCTCATTTCATTACTGTGTTTTGCAGTGAGAATAATGCATGATTTAAGTTGAGGGTAAGCGTTACACCACTATGTGCAATCATCATGAGCTATTTTTTTTGTATAAAAAAAATTTTAATTGTTTTATTCTTTTTTAATTAGGATGAGATTTTTAAATATTCATCTTAAATCTTGAGTTATTTGCATATTAGCACTCTATATGAGTTTATTCTATGTTTGAGTGTTAAGTATTATATTCATGTTTTCATTTGGAACACAAAATTTATGTGCACCATAATCGTGTTATTTTTTGTGATTTATTAAATGAGATTTATATCTTAAAAAGCTTGACATCTATAGTGAAGATGAATGTATATCCATGTGAGACTTGTGTCATTCATTGTTGGATGGTTATAATACATTTAGTCATAAGACTATTCTTTCAAATTCAATATCTTTCAATAATCTCATTATTTTTTTTTGATTTTGGTTAGAGTATATGAAGTGATTAGTTTTTTTTTTTTTTTTTTGATCAAAAAGATGATTAGTTGATTATATCTCAATGTTAGAAGTACATTGACATGTATTCTTGAGAGATGATTTTAGGCCATCTTTGAATTTATTTGAACCTTAGTCAATTCTTTCTTGACATCATCTGTAGTAGTTGTGATTGAACTTTAATGAAATTTACTTTTTTAGCCATATAAATTACCAAGCCAAACATAAATGTGTTTATTTTACCTTAGTTATCCTGAAACTTATATTGTTTAGAATTTAGAAAGGGAATGGTGACTACTAGAAAAAAAAGAAAAAAAAAAGTAGTTCATTTATGCCTGGAGATGCCCACCACCACCCACTACCACCCCTACCATTACCCGTCGTCGCTCATCATTGTCGCCAGCCATTATCACCCACCCCCACCACACCAACCACCACCACCACCATTGTTGCCACTGATCTTGATCCGAAATGCATACACCCAAGTGCAGGCGGTCAAGCTGTAGTAATAATCCGGTTTGAGTCCGAAGTCGAATCCACAGGGAACTTTTGTTGATATTTCTGAGGTAAGCAGTGGTAGAGACCTATTGATTGTAACCCTTGAGATTTGTTGTGAGATATGAGTTTTCCTGGACAGAATATAAGATTCTTTCCAAGAGGATTTTCTTAACAAAATAGGAGATAAGTGCTAATTAAAAAGAGTCACTCTTTAGTGCAAGGATCTGGACATGTAGTTAGTTATCCGGTTTGTCATAATTGTGTTTGATAACTCAATTAACTCCCGTGTCAACAGCAAGCTAATCGGAAGATAAAGATGGATTGTGAGAATTAAGAACATGATTCCGATGTCTTTCTAGAAGTTTACAAGAATTGTCTGTGCCGAGACTTAACCCGTCTACAAACAAGCAAGTGTTTCTACAAGACATCCAATCATCATATTAACATTTCATTCTTTAAATGAAGTACAATAAGGAGGAGTATTGAAGGGTAGTCATAAGGATCTAGCCGGGGTACTTGTCTTGAACTGATGAGTCTTTCTATGCAAGAGTCATCTGTGTCATAGAAAGAACCCACAGTTATACAAAGTACCTTAGCTTTGCTAGATGCAATCAATCATCCAATAACAAGAAGAAATAAACATTAAGCATAAAAACAATGCACAAATATGATTCCCGGATAACTTATACATGACATTCTCCTCTTACTAAAGAGTGAATGAGAAACTACTCACTCTTCATGGCTCGGGTAAAGCTAGAAAAGTGAGTGATGCTCATCCCTCCAAGTAGAGAACTTAAAAGATAAAGTAACAACAAATACGGAGCCAATCTTTAACAAAGAATGGGTGAATCACGTTCCACCCTTCACGGCTTTGGTAAAGCTCTAGAAAAGTGGAAGAGTTTCACTCTTCTAAGAAAGAAAGAAGCGCAAGCAATGGAAGTGAAATGCATGAACAATAAAAGTAGAAGAATGCTAGTCACATTTGGAGGGTGGCTTCCTCAACCAAGAATTGGAGGGTTGCTTCCTCAACCAAAAGATGAACTATCTCTCTTCTATGAATGTAAAATGAAAGCATAAGTATAAAACTATTTTTATAACAAGCAAGAGATGTTGGACTAAAGTCAAACTAATCTCTAAAATAAAGACTTCATACAAGGAAAATAAGCTAAATCTACAATGTGAGTGGGAGTCTAAGCTTCCATTAACTTTCCTACTTGGCTCCCTTAGCTCTCCAACAAGGGGAGTATTTATAGGCAAGAGGAGGAGACAAGAGGAGGTGAAGGAATAGTGTTTGTCGCCCAAGTCCAAGTGAAAAGACAACAACTCTGCTGTTAGTCTGTGGAGAACGTTCGAACGTGAGTTGGCGTTCGAACGTTGTTTCTGTTTTTGCACTAAGGGCGTTCGAACGTTGACTGACGTGCGAACGTTTCTTCTGTTTTTGCACTAAGGGCGTTCGAACGCCAGATGTGTTCTGACCCTTTCACTCGAGTGGTCTGTTGGTCTTCTGTGAAGTTCAGTTCCAACTCTATGCAGTAGTCTGGTCTTCAATCAACTCAAGTGCACGTTCGAACGTGAGTTGGCGTTCGAACGTTCTGGTTTTGCTCCAAGCTTCTCCAATTTTGGGCTCTAATGTGCTGGTGTTGCATCCAAGTGTGGTACTTGTTGTTCTTGGGTCCTTGTTCAGTTTAGGACCTGAAATGACATCACTTAAACTCCATCAAAGTACAATTAGTCTTAAAACGACATAGTAATAAGCTAATTTTAAGTGCTAATCAGCCACCCATTGTCACCCACCCCCACCACATCTACCACCACCACCACTGCCGCCATTCGCCACCAACACCACAACTATCGTCGCCCCACCACCACCACTACCACTACCAACCACCATCATCATCGCCTACCACCACCCACACCCACCACAACCATCGCTTTCACCCACAGTTGTTATTACCATCATCATCACCTAAAATCCATCACCACCATCACCGTTGCCACTCACAGCTGCCACCACCACTGTTGTCACCATCCACCACAACCATCACCATCTCTCACCACCACCACTGTCGCTCACCCCCACTACAACAGGTGCTTAAATTATGTTTGGAATTTGATTTTGGGTGTAAATACAAATATATTTATTGTTGACTATTTTTTTTATTATTTTGTTCCTTCAGGCACGAACAATAACTAGTACTTATATAAATGATAAATTATACAACTCTATTTTTTCTTATATTTAATTTTTTTAAGCATATAAATTTCAACTCACTTGATTATCAAATTTCAATCAGAAAGACATACAATTCAATAAATTAACAATGTAAAAGGTTAATCTAATTATTTTTTTGAGAAATGTTAATCTAATTATTTTTTTTTTTACTTTTCCTTCAATATTTTGAATTTATTAGAAAAAAATTATTGTTTTAAGGTATAAAAAAAATTCAAGCATTCAAAGTTACAACATTGCATTGAAGAGATAAAATAAAAAATATCTATTTATGTAATTACTTTTATACTATGCATAACTCACTCGAATATGAACTCCTATATGTCAATGAGATAGATGATTTGATAGTTAAAGGGTTTAGCTTATTTCGATTTTAATTTAAGATAAAAAAAAAAATTATATTTCAATAAATATAAATATATAAACAAAAATATAATTTGTATTCTCATGGGAAGGATAAAATTGGAACAAAACAAATCATTAATGGAGTTTAGGACTTCTTGAAAATAAATTATCAAAAGTATGACTTAATTGTCCTAAGATAAATATAATAGGACTTAATGGTTCTTTTGAAGGAAAAATATAAATTATTAGTGTTTTTTTCCGGTAATAAAAGACCGAAAGAGAGGCTTATAGGCTTTCTTATACCTCCCCTGACAATCCATATAACATCTACAGAAATTATTCATAATAGAGATGGCACGTTCTAGACACTTTGTACACAAGGGCGGCCCAAAACAAATTGAGGCCTAAAATGAAAATTTTACATGAGACCTCATTTAATATTTTAAGAAGATAATAATTTTTTTTAACTATTATTAGACGTTTTATAGAGAGTTGTGGTATGATTTATTTTCAATATTTTAGTGCTTTTGGGATTGGGCGGGATTAGATAAAAAAAAAATTGGGTGCAATTATGAAGTCAAGATCTTATAGATGAATAAATTCAATGAAATTTTAAAGAGACAACAAGAGAGTTGGAGATAAGGAGAAAGAACCGAAGCAAGACAATGAGAGTTTGAGGGAGAGAAGAAGTTGGAAATAGGTGGTGAGAGTAGAGGAAAAAATAGTGAAAAAGAATTTGAGAGAGATTACTACATTTAAAATTAGAAATCGTTACTTTTAGATTTTTTTAGAAGGTTTTGTTATATTTTAGGATTTTATATATATAAGGCATTATATAGACCTGTGAAAATATTGTTACATTTTAGAACTTTCTATAAAGTTTTACATAGATTTCTGAAATATATTGGGCTTTATATGGACAGGATTCATCATCTTTGGAGGATTTTTAAGAAGTCCAGCATTTTAGAATTATCTATTATTTTATTTCCATGTAATTATCATGCATTATAATTTTTTTAATTCATTAATTATTATAATTAGATTGCATCGAGAGGTAAAGTACATACGTCCCCCCTAACTATGTGTAATTTAATTTTTAATCAATAAAATTCTCTCGTACTATCGAGGTTTGCCAAAAAAAAAACAAACTTTGTCTATTCAAAAAGGTCTCAAAACATGAAGCTGACCTAATGACTGAAAATTAAATTAGGGCACTAGGAGACTATTTTAATGGTTAGGCCTGCTATGTCTCCTCCCATTCAAATGATCGAGTATTTGTGCATCTCGTAACAATTGTAATCTCTATTTGCGCCTCATTATCGAGTCTTCGTCTATGGAACCGATTAAGTGAGACAAATTAATTAATAGATGACGCGTAAGAAATAAAGATAATATGTGTTACTCCATATTTTATGTATTTTTTAAATTTGTCAAAAATAATGCGTGGAACGTTACAAAGGATATTGTCATAGTAAAGATGTTTCAATGTTATAACGCGGTGTCGCATAATTTTTATTTTTAATTTTGGCTTTTAATATATAATAAACATTAGATATGTGTTATTTCATAATCATACTATATGAGTGCAATTGTTCAATGGTAAAATCCATAGAAATTGAAAATATACATAGATCATCATGGCTATAAGTACATATTTTTTAACAAACAGATCCACACATCTATTTGTCTCTCTCGTCTCTTGCTTGAACCGCACTTTTCGGAACATAATATATTATTTCATTACTATTTTTATGTTCTTCTTATTTGTTTTGTATGTTCTTCATGAAAATTGTGATATTAGATTATCGACTATCAGTAAATATTCATAATTTTTTGTTATCTTGTTATTGAATTATTTTATTATTTTTTAATTTTTTATGATCCATAACTTGTTTATATATGTAACGCTCACCCACTGTTTTGTTGTGTTTTACTTTCTCTGATAATAACTTTATCGATGTGGATCCTTTATGAGAATGAACAATTTAATTAGTTGGTGTTTTTGTATTGAAATGAGAACAAAATCAAGTTTGAGATAAATAGAAAATGTGTTTGATTTATTTTAATTTGTGAAAGAGAGAGATACTTATTATATTTTTTTTATTAAAGTGTTAACCTTTTTTTGTCCTTTAATAAATATGTATGTGTAATGTATATTTGTGAGGTGAACTGCACTTTTAAACTTAAATTTTATATTTTATTTTAACTTAATCTTTTAGAAGTTTTTTTGTTAAACTAAATTATAATGAGTTTTAATTTTTGATCTATACTAAATTATTGAACTTTAAAATTTGGGGCTTTTTTTGTGTGGGCCTAAAGCCCATGCTTTTTCCACTCCATTGTTGAGCCGGCCATGTTTGTACATGTCTGAATTACATGAAAAAACACATTCACCAAAGAAATGCCTCTATCAAAAAGAAACGCTGTCTTGTATATATACACTATGTGCATGTTTACATGCCAAAAGAGTCTAGAAGCTTTGGAAATAGGGAATTTAGACCGAAAACATACCTACATGTATGAGCAAATGCAACATACATGCATGCATGTATATGATGTGAGAGAAAATAACTCACAGAGACATCAAAGTACGGAGATCATCTGCTGTAATCTCCCTCCGGTCCTTTGAACCCCTCCTACCAAAAGCTTCCCTTGCAAGCAGCTTCTTTTTCTCTTGTAGCTCCAATATCTTCTCTTCAATGCTGTTTCTAGCAATCATCCTCACAATCTTGACATCCTCCTTCTGCCCAATCCGGTGGACCCGGTCCATAGCCTGTTCCTCAACTGCTGGATTCCACCATGGCTCCAGCAAATAGACCCTGGAAGCAGCAGTAAGATTTATACCAGCACATGATGCTTTAAGACTTGCAAGCAAGATTGTAGGCCCATCTGGGGTTGGGATTCCAAACTCTTCTATTACTTGAGCTCTCCTTTTCGCATTCATTGTCCCATCTAATCGCAATATCCTAAATCCAGCTACTTTTAGCGGCTCTTCAAGCAAAATCAACATTTTTCGGAATTGGGAGAATACAACTGATTTTGTAGTTGGGGTTTGATCCCTTGACGCTATGAGAAGATTTAAAAGAGAAGACACTTTAGAAGATGTGCTGGAAGAGGAAACTCCAGTATTGGCTGTGTCGGAAGATTCCGCCGGAGATGAGAAGAGGTCAGATTCTGACAATGGACGGCGACACAGTGGGCAGCAGGGTGCTGTACGTTTCAAGGTTTTAAGGATGCAGGATCGGCAAAAGAGGTGAGCACAACGTGTAATAACGATATCATTCGGTGTTGAAATGCAAATTGGACAGTCAAAATCTTCACCATCCTGAAGCAGTGAAACCATCTTCTTCAGCAATTCTGGGTTGTTGGATACATCTGCTTGGAATCACATTATATAGTTAACCACTCATCACAAACATATTATGTGGGAGAAACCATGGCAGCAAAGAGTTTTTATAGTTATTGAAAACTAAACTTTTAAGACCAACAGTATTCCATATGACAGGATCACAGTCAATAGTTTCAAAAAATAAGAAAACAACGAAAAACAAATTATGATTCAACACAATGGTAATAAACGCATTCTCACATGCACACGTGAACATAAATGTGCACAGAAACATAAACAAAATGTTAGCACATATATAGGAAGGTCTAGGAAGTGCACCCTTGTACACACATCCTTGCATAAATTGTATATGTAAAAGCATAGATCTACTCCAAGAAAAATATAAAAAATGCTAGAGCATATATCCAAAGCCTCAAACCTTGCAGAGCTGACAGGCCAAGTCTTCAATGCATTTTAAGCATAGGAAAAACATAAGGAGATGCAACAGGATTAGCCAATGAAAGAACAAAATAAATCAAAGTAAAACAAAATAGAACATAAAGGAAATTCAAAAATAGAAAATTAAGTATGTCTAATACATGATGGATTTAAGTCTTCATTCAGCCTGGAAGGTATCCCAAACTCCTAAAATTCAGCCTAAAATGCAATTGAAGGAATAGTTAACTCATTTCACCAAGCAAAGCAAAGAAATTATAGTCCAATTGATTGCAAAAACGAAAATTTCACCCGCAAATAGTTGCACTGCATTCATTTTATGTTTAGAAAGATAATCTTGGGCTTAATTGAAGCAATTGGAGATCCAGTTCAGATCACTAAACTCTTCAACCTAACGATGTTTGACATTTTTTATCATAGGATGAGTGTACGAATCATGGTTGGTGGTGTGATAAATTTGAATAGCTTAACGAAATAAAAAAACTATACAAAGAAAAGCTACAAAAAATGAATCCATCATGTAATATATAAACAGCAACAAAAAATTTCCAGTACCAAAAGAAATCAAATGGAATGGTGTTATTTCTCGTATTGGTGGAATGCACATTAGCAAAGATGCATAAGTCTCTTTGCTAGTAAAGTAGTAAGTTTAGAAATTCTTTGACCAAGAGATCGTAGTGATTCATCAGAAACTCATTTAGTTTGTTTGATAAAAATAGTAAATATCAATCCCACTGGCACCCAAATTATATACTCAAAAGAGCAAGGGCCAAAAACCCTGCTGCTTGAGCATTATCACTACCCCTTCTTCACTGACCCAACTATTGCTGGGCAAAAGAAACATGCCGAGAATCAAAGCATCATGAAAACACAAAGGCAGCTTTAGTAATCTTAGAATGATGGTGCCTACGGTATGGCGAGAAAGGGCCAGCAGTGGCAGTGTGCAGCAAGTCATGGACACCAAGTGTTTTCTACCAACAGGAACCGGGAACACGAACTGAAGAAAGAAGGAGGAAGGAGACGAGGAAAAGAATGGTGGTGAATATCAAGGAGTAACACCTAAAAGCTTTATTTTGACTTTAGCAAGGCACAAGCCACATTACCCAGAAACGCAATGTCAAAATTTCACACTGGGACCTATCGTAGCAAAAAGGTAGATTTATAATAAGACTCGAAAAAGGAAAGAGAAATCTTGGAATGCTCAAACATCTTAGACCTTAACACCTGATATAGACCTGATATATAACCATATACATTCCATGGAAAATAACGGCAACACATGTCCAACAATCTGGAATTTAAACTAGTTTTAACTTCTAAAGCTGACTAGTACATAAGAGAAAATTCAACCCCATCCTTAATTGTGCAAGGTCTAAAGCATGTTTGAAGTAAACTTCGCAATATTCTTCATCAATACAGGAGATCATCAATTAGACTTTGACCTTAAAATTTTTTAAGGTCTCCAGAAAATCAAAATCTAAATGATCTAATTCGCCAGTTCTTTTGTTTTTTCTTTTATATTAGTTAGATGACTCAGATCTCCAGCTCCAATCTTATGTAAAAAAGATACCATCAATTAGTCTTTAGACATTAAAAATTTCTTAATCTAGAATGTCAAAAACTTGATGAGCTACATCTCCAGCTCTTTTGTTTTTCTCTTTCTCCTTACATTCATATCCAGATCCGCTGTGAAAACAAATTGACATTTAGTGCTGCAAAACTCGATAGGATTACTTAAACAGTTCTCTGTGCAGCAATGTTGCCAATGTACATTCCGAAGTTTGTACTCTTATTTCCTCCTTGTTTCTTCACATTATTGACTTCAAGCTCAAAACTAAAGCCAAGACATGTAATTGTTACAAGCACATTGCATGTATTACATGAGTTTGCTGAGCCAGAGCTCCAGATTTACAAATCCCTAGCGGAAATTTATTCCAAAGTCCCTCTAAAAGACAAATCCCTCCTGATCTTTATTTCTTTTTTCGTAGGAAACCAATTGCACCACAAAGAGAGTTCTGACTTCTTTATTCTTTAAGTTTCTTCCACGCCTTTTGAAGAGAAAAAAGTGGATGCTTTTAAAGTATACTAGGAACCAATGAAAAAAATAAAGGATGAAACTGAAAGGCTCAAAGCTACAACGCAGCAGTTCAATGGTCCTTATTCTCCGTCCTATCCTTCCTTGCGAATTCCCTGGGGGCCCATTTGTAAATGTCTGACCAAACAAGATAATGAACCGCTTGTATGGGTAGAATTTCACTTACAAAAAAGAAAGGAAATTGAGGCTAGTAGAAACCACATACTAACCTATTACCCCAAGAACAAATCATAGAGAGGATCAAAAAGTGCTATGATTAGTTTCAAACCAGTTGATCGCAAGTTCTCTTACTTGTTACCTTTATGCTTACGGACAACCACAGCCATCTCCAACCATAGGCAAACCTTGAAGGATATGCAAGGGGGAAAAAAGAAAAGATAATTCAACAGTAGCCAGTAGTGGAAAGCTTTTGAAAAAACTTTGGCTTAAGCTAATTCAAGAATACCTAGAGGAAATTAAAGAAAAGATAAACTAACACGAGGAGAGTAGGTCCTCTTGGTAATGGTTGTAGTAGTATGGATGAAAACGTCATTTTAATACGAGAAAAATGTGGGGAAGACTAACCTTGACTTTGCAGCAGCATATAATCTCGAAATTTTCCTATATGAGGGAATAGATTTATTAACTGGCAATATTGTGGATTATTGAGAAAGATGTTTGGCTGATGATTAATATCATCCCAGAATGAGATATTGACACAGTTAGAGTCTTGGAGAGGTAGAAAGACGGAATTCTTTAAGAACCAAAAAGGAATGGTGATCTGAGTTAGTGAATTGTCAAGGTTTTTAAATCAGAATCCTACGTTGGATCGATGGGGAGGCTAAAAGATCAGATCAAGAAGGTTAAGATCCTGCGACTGAAAAAATGAGACGAAAAACATATGTAACAATACAGAATTCTCAAAAATAAGAATTGAACAAGCCTAGTCCATATGCAAATAGAAATGTTATGATGTATATAAAACTTTAGAGAAACTATAATATGACCATTGAAAAGAGTTAAAAATCAAAGACGGGTTGTTAATCTTAAGGAAATTTGCGAAGAGAAATAAAAGAATTGACATATTTTAATCTTGACTTTCATCAAAAGACGGATACAGAGTGGAGATAAGAAAAGAGAGGCTATCACACCTAATCATTATTTTTAACTTTTCGATGAAATAAACGATCAAATGAAGAGAGCTTTTTGTAACAAAAAAGAACTTTTTCAACTTTTCTCATCCGGCGAATTCCCTAATAGATGTAAAATTATACTAGACAATCACATTTAAAACAATTAATGCGAATTTGACGTGGTCAATAACTAAATGCGCCTAACAAACAAATCCAGCAACTTACATAGATAAAATCACAATTCAAATTGCGAGCCTATAAGAGCCAAACCACAATCCATTAAGATCTTATGCATTAGGGATTTTCCAAAAGCCTGCATCGATTTACCTGTACTGGAATATGTTGATAATCATGAGACTATATTTTGGAGTATCAAAATTAGTATTTGACAACTGAAGTGTACCATGTTTAGAAACAATCATACTAAAATGCAACTAGCTAGGTTAGCGGTTGTCAGTAACCCTGGAACTATACATCTTCGTCCTATCAACGCCACCAAGGTACACTTATCTTCCCAAGAAAGGCGGAAGGTTGTTTTATAAAGATCCTAAGAAACTCACATATCACCCCAAGTGTTCATGTAATTTCAAAAACCACAATTGTACCCCTTGAAATTATTAGAAACCATAGGAGTGTCAATGTAATTTACCCAAAGTTAAAGGTCTGAAGAACATCAGTCAAATCAACTAAATACCTTCAATGTGAGAATATTAAGAAAACATGTAAGAGAAAAATATATGGATAATAAGAGAAGGGCAGTGCAATAATGAAGGTAAAGAACACAACAGTGAATGAAAGCTTAGAACTTGAATTTTACAAAGGTAAAAGTATATTTGCAAGTAAAACTGGAAATATCTATAATGTAACATCAGAAGAGGCTGTAAGAATTCACATTGCATTAAGTAAATATGAAACACAAAATTGATAGAACAAACCCAGTGAATACCTTCAATATTGTTAGACGGAAGCAATGATCTGAGATCTGAAGGACATAAAGCCAGATCTGTACATATCTGGCGAAGTCGTAAAATAATGCTAAGTACAGTTGAATAATTGCACATTACACTGTCAGCAGAGATGTAGTTGCGGACTATATTCCTAGCTTCCGCTTCGATTTGGTCATACAGCTCACGTTCTCCAGGAGAAAGTTCCACAAAACATGTCTCTATGGTTTTAGGTGGTAAACCAACTAAGCTCTTGTCTTTTGTTCTCCTCAACGATATGGTTGCCATTAGAACCTAAAAATATTGAATTACATGCAATGAGAATTAACAAGCATTATAATATCGAGGACTACTGCCTGATAAAAGAGAGAGCCGAAAAAAGAAAAAGAAACATAAACTAGGCTGCACACAATTGACATTTAATCTTGCAGCTCTGCACATCAGGATATACATCAAAGACCATCTAAATAAATAGAAAACAAGCCCTTTTATACCTTCTTCCAGTCTAAGTTAACAGGCATCTCTGTAATCCCTGACTCCCCACTTCAAAATATTAATCAGATGCTTTTCCAGTTGAGCTGAATAGCGGATACTACTTAAATAGTCAAAACTAATTTGCCATCCCAATACCTATATCAACAACACTTGGCTCTAAAATGCAAGTTTGATGAGTTCTGTTGTCAACTATATCAGTAGTGAATTGATTGAAGTATTGAAGCAGTATTATTACCCTTGTTAGCTCTAAAATGCAAGTTTGATAAGTATTTGTTATCAAGGGCGTCTCAAAGCAAATTGAGGCCTAAAGCGAAAAAATATTTTACAGAGATTTACGGTATGATTGATTTTCAAAGTTTTAGTGGTTTTGGTATCGAGTAAGATCAAACAATAAATTGAGTGCAATTGTGAATTTAAGATCTTACAGATGAATAAATTGAATAAAGTCTTAAAGAAATAACGAGATAGCTAAATATACAGACAAAAAACTAGATCAAGACAATGAGACTGAGAGGGAAAGAATGAGTTGGAGAGAAGCGATGAAAGTGGAGGAAAAATTAATGAAAAGAATTTGAGAGAAATTGCTACTTTTAAAGCTAGAAGTAGTTAATTTTAGATTTTTTTAGAAGGATTTTAGAATTTTCTATAAAGATTTACATAGACTTGTGAACATATTATTACATTTTAGGGTTTTCTATAACACTTTAGATAAACTTGTGAAATATATTTAGCCGTTAACTTGGTCCTTTCAAAAGGGTTTCAGAACATGAAGCTAAACAAATGGCTGAAAATTAAATTGGATCTCTAAATTTTTGAGGCTTTAGGTGACTATTTTAATGGTCGGCCCTGTTGTGCCTCCTCTTATTTAAAAGATTGAAGTATCTGTGCATCTCGCAACAATTGTAGTCTTTGTTCGTCTCTCACTGTCACGTATTCGTCCATGTAACTGATTAAATGAGACAAATTGATTACTGAATGACGCGCAATGATTAAAAGTAATATATGTGTTATTTTATATTTTATGCATTTTTTCATTGATCGTTATAAGGTACTGTTACAGTAAAAATGTTCAATATTACAA
Organism: Ilex aquifolium; assembly: GCA_951799425.1. Taxonomy (NCBI): domain Eukaryota; kingdom Viridiplantae; phylum Streptophyta; class Magnoliopsida; order Aquifoliales; family Aquifoliaceae; genus Ilex; species Ilex aquifolium. The sequence continues at coordinate 25,043,998 of OX637405.1, forward strand.
TATAGTCACATAATTTTTCTTTTTTAGTAATTTAGGCATCTAATATGTATTAAACATTACCGAAATTTTTTTTTATATTAATTAGTTTTTATTGTGGATCCTTTATGAGAATGAACAATTTAATTAGTTGGTGTTTTTGAATTTAAATAAAAACTAAATTGAGTTTAATAAATGATGTTTTTTTGGAAGAGAGATATTTATTATATTTTTTTATCGAAATGTTAACCCTTTTTTGTCCTTTAATAAATGTGTATGTGTGAGGTGGACTGCACTTTTAGACGTAAATTTTAAATTTTATTTTTTTGACGTAATCTTTCAAGATTTTTTTTGTTAAGCTAAATTATAATGAATTTTAATATTTGATCTATACTTTATTATTGAACTCTAAAATTTTGGACCTTTTTTATATGTGGGGCCAAAAGCCCATGCTTTTTTTGGCTCTACTGTTGAGCCGGCCCAGTTTGTTATATAGATAAAGCCTCATGTCACAACCCTTTAATGCATTGACAACCAATTATCTGACATCCTGTCATCCATTGTGAAGGGATCAGCTTGGATGAACTCAAATACACCAAGAAAAGTAGCAAGCACAATGACAAATTCAACACTGAGGTGATCTGCATGTGAAATAATCTACATTTTCCCACTGTTTTTCAAAATCATCAAAAATTATAGGAATTAGGAATCTGTTTATACCTATCTTTTACATTTTGTCTGCAAAAGATCTCACACGATATAACAAGATCCTGCAGCCAGAATTTACAATAACAATGCACTGAGTGGGACCTTTACAACTATTGGGCCACAGGACCATTAACCACCACTTAAAAAATTTCTCCCACCATACACAATCAAATTTCAAAAGACAAGAATCAAGTATCCTACAAAAAAAGAAATTACAGAAGTCCGTGGAGACACAGGCGACGTCACAACATACTAATCCAAAAGATGACTCCATGAGTATGTAGAGTCTCTTACGGGACATTAACAAAAGATATAATCAAAAGACCTATATTGAGAGCACCTCTCCTGCTTAATGCGAGTACAAAACCACACAGCAAACCTTGAAAAAAATACCATAACTGGCATCACATGAACCATTGTTTCCAAGTAAACCGGAACCAGATATGCCTATCCTATCTCAACTATAAAGAAACGAAAATGGAACAATCCTTCAAACAGCACTGTTTCTAATCCAAGAGAGCAATGCAAGTCCAAACATGACTGCAGATATGACGTTGTAAGTTCAAAGATCGAAAGAAACAAGTTCACCCTTTTCATTTTAGTGTAGTCACAATCAAGCAACTGTTTAAAAATTGTGTATCTTCAGACAATTAGATGTTAAAATGTGAGATTATTGGGCTGAAAATTGTGCATGACAAAAGTGAAGAATTTAGCAACACAGCAAACAGATGTATCCCAAGTACGTAAAGAATAAAGATACATACGAGATGAATTGCATAAATAGGAAGATCTATTACCAATACTACTGAAAGGATAAAGAGTACAATGTTCTTACTTGTAGCCGCAGGAGTCCTTTATCGTTTCTCTGAGCAAGTGGACGTTGTACTAAGCTGTTCCAATAGTTTTTAATTGAGAATGGCTCAAACCTCAAGAAAGTCATGAGAGAAAACAAATCGAAAGAGCCATTTTGTATGGGTGTTCCAGTGACAACCCACCTCCGCATGGCATTTAATTTAGTAACTGCACGGCTTTGTTGAGCATTGACATTCTTAATCACATGTGCCTCATCCAAAATGACTCGCCGCCACTCTATCTTCTTCATAGGAGACTCTTGCCATACTTCTTCAATACCTAGAGTACTATACGTTGTCAAAACTATATCATACTTCTGAAGCTCATCAGGATCATTCGTCCGTTCTCCATAATAAATGTATACCTTCAACCTTCCCGGCCTGGTGTGCTCCCTTAACTGTGTTACCCATGTTGAGAAAACAGAAGGTGGACACACAATTAAGGTCGTTTTCGAACCTAAAACATCAAAAGATCTATCTGAATCACCTACTGATTTTCCTTTCATCTTTTTGTCCAAATTGGTGTCCTCAGTTTTCCGTTTTTTCTGTGAATTACTGTCCCTTTTACTCACTCTCGCCCTCTTTGACTTTTTACCTCCGGAAACAACAGAATTCTCTTCTTTGCATATTTCATCACATTTTTCTAAGTCTACAGCACCAGTATCAGTTGAAGGAAGAACAGCACAACCATATTTATCAAAAGCAATCAAAGAAAGCAGTGTAAGAGTTTTACCCAAACCCATATCATCTGCGAAAATTCCACCATGTATTGACTCTGGCCGTTTATCCGTTTGGTAATTGGTCAACACATTGACATAAGACCCATCTTTCTCCTCCCAAAAAGGTGGTAATTCACAAGAATTCTCCCTATGAACCAACCAACCCAAACCTTCCTTCTGGTGCGAATAAAGTTCTGATGTGATCACATCTTTTGGCGGCTCCAACGGTTCCAACACTCCTTTTTTACTCACATTTTCATCCAACAACTTGAATATCTCGTCCAAACTCTTCCCATCCTTGCTACCCTTTTTCTCCTTTACTATCATTGCCTCTGATAATGCAAATGAAGCATCATTATCAGAAATCAAATGCATCCCACCTCGCGAAATCGCTGATTTCACCCCAGCAAATGCCTCAACCTTTGAGAAAATGTGAACTTGACAGGGAAGCTTATACTTAGTCCCCTTTCCTGGCGTATTTGGTACAATTCCTGATACATACCAGTACAAAATCAATTCAATAAATTAGTACCAAATACATACGAAGACAATATACACTTAAAACTCAGAACCTAGAGCATACCCAATATAGGAACATATGCTATAAAAAAATTGTAATAAAAATCAAAAATAGAAATGGCAACCCACAAATAATATTAAAAAACGCAATCAAATATGAAACTATAAGGCGATGGCTTAATTCAATTGGTTAAAATGGATGGCAGCCACGTGAAATTGTAACTTGTCTAACATAATGCATTAAATACATAAAAGCTAAGAAGCTTCAAACCAGAACTTTATTCTTGCATTGAGTGGAAAAAGTACACAACAAATGGTCTTGGAAGTTGTAGCATTTAACACCTTTTGTGTTCCTACTTAAAATAGCCATAATTGGAAAGTTTGAGGTGGAGCTCTTTAGCTAAAAGCATAACTTTTATCCGTGGCAAAACACAGGTAAGCATACCTTGGTACCACAGTGACTAATCATAGCATTTCTTGGAATAGAAAAGAAGCTGAAATCCATGAAATTGGGAGGAACTTGAAATAAAGGCTGTAAGTTCATTATGTCTCGCACCAGGGATGAAATATGATTTTCTGAATGGAACTTCTGTTCCGGAATTGTGGGGAAGAAGAAAATATATATTTGTGGAAATTGCTCGCAAATAAATTGTTCTTGGAAAACTATTATATTACTCGTGGGTGGAAGACGAAAAGAGTATTATGATCATCTCAACACACTTTTAACAAAATTATTGATGAACTTTTACGTGACGAAGTGAAAAATGAAGAGGAAGATAAGGTTATTATTCTCTTGTCTTCTCTTTCATCTTCCTTTGATACACTTATGACTGCACTTCTGGTTGGGAACACACACTCAAAGTTGAGGAGGTGATAACTGCTCTCGAGATTGAAACACTCAGAAAACTAGTAAACAATTCCCAAGGAGATGGCTAAAGGTGAATCAAAGGAGCTCAACAAAGGTGGTCGGGCTACAAGTTTTACTACTACCAAAAGCAAGAAAACTTAACCAAAGATTGCAATCAAAGAAAGAGAGTTCTGACTGGGAAGCACATATACGGATACAAGATACGAGTATGATACGATACAGATACAAATACAGCGATACGACAAAACCTAAAAAATAGGATATGGGTACGGCTAGGATACGTCCATAATAAAATATGTTTTTATATTTTACAATTATTTAACAACTTAAAGATTATAATTTTTAGTAATTATTTAACAATAATAAGCAAAATTAGCAATTTTTATCTTGAAAAATGTGTAATATTGTCTCATTATAATATATCCATAAATTGAACATGACCAATTAAAGGAATTAAAACCAATATTTAACTAATTGGTTGGTTTACAATTATTTGTTTATAAGATTATAATGTAATTAACTCAATTTTTTTAATACTCTTTTGACATGTAATAGTAGATAATACTTAAAAAATAATCATGCCTTCAAAATTAAATGAAATTTTATTGATGTATTGTATTTTTGTGAACTCAAAAGGACTGGGTATAGATTAAAATTAAAAATTCTACATCTTGCTCCATGTATGGAAGTATCCATATATTTTATTAATTATCAGAGACATATGATTTGTATTCATTACGTATCCGACGAGTATTGTATCCAATACGGATACATCGACCTTGACGAAATATCCATACTTCATAAGTTCTAGAGGATAAAATAAAATCTTCAAATTCAGATCAAACATGGAACCATAAGACTCAAGTGCTAATGGTCATTTATTATCAATCACATGTATGAATTACCTTGCTGATAAGTGGACATTGAAATTGTCATATATATCCTTACAAATATCATTCGATACTTATAAATCCTTTAATGTAGGACCAGTTCTAACAGACAACGGTACAGCTTGCAAGACCGTCGAAATTCATACCATTAAAATTCAAATTATTGATGGTATTAAAAATGACTTATCTATGACATGTCCCTGGCGTCAAGATAATTTTTAATTTCCTTGGAACACTTAAAGGGTTTGACCTTCACAACAAGGGACGTGGGTCTAAAGTTTGTCAAAGGGGTCATGGTTGTAGATAAACACGAAAAAGGCACGTGCTAGAAATGCCGAGCTCAGTAGCTCGGATTAATTCTAGCTCAGCTGGTAAAGCAAGACATGTAGGTGCATCGACTCATCAAATTCCCATTGAAATGGACAAACACTTGCCATTCGTTGGTTATTAGGGGCATCCCGAAAACGTCCAGGTTAAAATATGACTTTCAAATTAAATTCCAAATTAGTGGATGCTGTCAAAGGGAGTGGTGATGCCATACGCAAAAAGGAAGAGACTCATAAAATTACGAAAATTTTGGTGTTGGCTTTTCTATGTGTGGTTTGATTGTTCTTTATTTTGTTAACTTATTTTCTGTGTACTGACCAAATTGCTTCGAGAATTCCCAACTGAACCCCAAATTTAAAATTATAAAAAAAAAGAAAAAGATAAAATTGATGGTAAAAAACCCTTCTTTAATTAGAACCCCCAAAAGATAATAGGACAAACCAAGATCAAAGTTCAAGAACCCCAGAAATTATTAGTATCACAAAGAAAATAAGAAACTCAATTCAGTCTCGTTCCTTGATTGCAAAACATGCCATAATTCATTTGCAACTGCATAGAAAATAATTTCAAGTTAACTATATCCAACCCCTAGTAACAAGTAAAACTAACTGAAAAAAGCCAAAAAAAAATTTTAAATAACATTATCGAAAAATAGCCACAAATCGTTATAGGAGTACCTTCAACAAAGATCAAATGCTGATCAATCAAAGGTGCAAGAACCTTCGCCACGGTCCGTTCGATGTGACCCACTTGAGCTGACCTTGTGTTGAGCACCTTTATAGCATTTGGGTCATAGGGGTTCAAGGGTTCACGAACCAGACCCACCATTTCTCGGCCATTGATGGTCCCCGAATAGTACTGTATACCGACTATGTTGACGATGACAAAGCCAACCATGTAGGTATCCGAAGAATGAGAAGGAGTGTCGGAGGGTGAGTCTTGGGAGTCATTTTGGTCATCTACGTCGTCGTTTTGGAAGGGGGGGATAGGCCAACCGTCGAGACTCATGAAGCGTCTCACTGGGTCTTCATCTTCTATTTGCACCATTTTTACTGGGTTTTGGTGTGATGAGAGAGAAGAATTGAGGGAGTGGGTGAGCGTATTGATTGTCCGCCTCTCTCTGGAGTCTACCGTTTTGTTTGAAAAGGGAAAGGCGGGTGGATAAAGAGAGAGAGACAGCAGCGTACAGAGTAAAACAGTGAGTCGGTTCCTATTGAGGTGGATTCGAAGAGTAAGTCGGTTCATATAGAAGGCCATTTGTGTGTGTGTTGTGTAAAGAGAGTGGGATTCTTGTGTTGTGTTGGGATGATAACCATATCTAACCCACTACCCAAACACCACCTTTGAGTATGCGGGTGTCTCTGTGTGTGTGTGAGAGAGACAGTGCGACGGGTGTCGTGTGTTGGGATGATATTAAATGTATTTCTTTAAAAATAAATTATAGTTAATTAGCAGGTCGGAGTGTAATTACATTTTGTATGTGGTTGACTGGGAATAAATGAAATATTATCTTTGTAATTAGATAAATAAAAATTTCTCTAAATAAAAAAATGCCGAGAAGGATTTCTAAGCATCTTAAACCATCTCTAATGAAAATTTAAACTCTTATCTAAATTTGAGTTAAAATAAAAAATAAAAAACTTGATTTGGTAGACCGCTCCAATAGAAAAACTTAAATTTAAAAGAAAAGAAATTCAAATTTAAATAACGATAATTTCAAATTTAAATAAAAGTAAAATATAATCATTGGATCTTTAAAGAATGGTAAAATCTCACTATTAAAGATTTAGGTATAAATTTATCTCCCTTGATTTGAGTAAAAAAAAAATAGTCTCCCGTTATTTAATATTGGTATGAATCTAGCATTGAAGAAGGTTTTCTTTAAGAATTTTTTATCTAAATTTAAATTTAAAAAAAAAAGTAAGAATCGGAGATGCTATTAACCTCTAGTTTAGCTCTTTTAATATAAGGACTTGTGGTCGTATGGTGTCATGTAGAAAATTTAAAAGCTGTTTTCACTATCATCTCTACCTCCACCCTAACATTATTCATGCCATACAATGTTATATCAAATATTTTTTTAATTATATCTTTTACCAAAGGCATTGATATATATAGATGAACAGTTGGAGATAAAATAAGAGTTTCATTTAAATAGAGAGTTTTTAGAAGTAGTTTGTTTAACATGGAATTTCAAGTTGGAAGTTATGCTACATCTGTCAATTGGAAAAAAATGTGATTTTACATTTCATATTTTAAGATTCTCTAATCTATATCTAGATTTTACATTATATTATCAATTGAAAAAAAAAATTAGTTTATCCCTAATTCATTTTGCAAAGTTATATCCCCAATATTCTTTTATCTTCTACCATTAATTATTCTATTAACTTCAATATTCTTTCAATATCCTATCATTAGGCATAACTTGTGTCTAAAGGTACGGTACAATACAATATGAATAGTTTTTAGATGGATGTTGGTGGTCATTAGATAAGTCTATTTGAAACCGTGAAATAGGTTTTTTGATGCCTTCTTATAGTATAGATAATACAAATTCTAACCCTTCTACTATAAAACTCTTCTGACTTTCCAATTTTTTTGGACTCTTGTAGTCCTTATTTTCATCCAATAAGTAATGCATTTGCAGGTAATTATTTGACTTCCAAATTTTTTGAATTCTTTTATAAATAATATAGCTACATACAAATTTTCTTTTCAATCAATACTCATGTTGTATCGATAAATCTCTAGAATCTATATCTCATATATTAATAATTAACAATAACCTCGTATCTGAAGATACTCTGTAATACGAAAAATTGAACATTGATTATGCAATATTTTATATTTTAAAAATAATTTATTTTTTCTTTAATTATGCAATTTAAAATTAAAATGAATCGAGAGAAAAAAGAGGTAGATGTAAATTAATAGGATTGTTTGGAATTGAGAAATTTGTTAGTTGAGTTGTCTTGATATTAGAGGCTGTTCAAAGAAGATAATATTTTTAAGCAAGAAAAAAAATTAGAGAGTTCCAATTATAGCATTGGATCAAATAGATAAAAATTACATTAATTTTAATCATTATTGTACTTTTATAAATTAAAATTTTAACTTTTAAATTATAATATTAGATAAATTACATAAAAGCTTCTAATTATACCTTCACGTTAAAGGAAAAGTTCATTCTAACTACAAAGTTTCCACGCACAGAATTCTAAGTTTTTAAATTATAGTTCAAAATGGTTTGGGCTTGTGCAACGGCTAGTAGTTTTAGAAAAGTGAAGGGAAAAAATTCTTAAGCCTCGTATTCAAAATGATGTTTGCTTTATGTGTATCGATAGATTTAAATAGATTATAAATATAGATGGATTACTATTAGTGAAGGAAGTGGAGTTTGGTGTCCAATCTATTAATACCCAACTATCTTTGTTTTTAGCGTATTTTGTATTGTGAGTGTGTTAAAATTTGATTGGACTTAAGATTCAAACACGTATAATCTTACCTACTCGAACCGGTGTGAGATTCTAAAAATCGTGATTGGTCAAATGATTGTAGCGAGACGCAAAACTATCTCTAAGTTCTTTTCTATGTCTTAGGGTTCAAAGATTTTAAATAATTTTCTAATTAATAGTATAATAGACTGAAACGTAAAAAAGACCATTGGAATGCAAACCAAGAAGTAGACTAAATTTAGAAGATGAAACAATCACTGTATTTAACATTAAATAAAAGTAGTAAAAGATCACCAGACTGATGGATTATAGGAAAAATAAAGTTGCTCGAGAACAAAAATAAGTGAGTATAAGGTAGGTTGACTCTATGTAGAGTTTGTTGTGTTTAATGGCCAACCTTTCTCTGTAGCCTAGCCTCTATTTATTTATAAGGATGACTTTCAACCGTTGAAGCCATCTTTTTTTACCACTACTGTAATCATGGTCTTTTCCTTCGAGATGCGTAGACATGTACTGAACCGTCTCCAACTGACGGTTCATAATGTCACGTCTCCTCTCTTCTCAAGATTCTTAGAGTTTTACTTTTCTAACTGCTCTGTTAATCATGGATTCTCACAGACTCTTTATGACCGTTGGATCTCTTCTACGCATCACTCTCTGATTTTACTATTTTTGGGTGTAAATAGTTTGCAATACTATATAATATTCACTAATTTAAAATTTTATCTAAATTCACATCCGACAAGGGTACATAATTCACATCCGACAAGGGTACATGATTCACATTCTTTTTTAAAATCAACTCTCAGCCACATCACTATAATAAAATACAAGACATTTTATATCCCAAAATATATAAGAAATGACTTTTATTTTTTGCTGTACAAACCATTTAAGAATTTTTTTTATTACTGATTCAATGACTAAAGATCACTGTTAGAATTTTGGCTATAGATTATTTTAATAACACACCAAAATATGCACACACTAATATACAAAAATATACACATACATGCACACACACTAATGCACCAAAATACGCACACACACATACACTAGACCTGGACTCAACCCCAGACCACGGACCCAACTATGGGGCCGGACCTAGACTCGACCCAACCCAACCCCGAACCTGTAACTCCCCAAAATCGACAATTGAGATATTAACTATTTATAAACCATTCAAACCATGAGAACATACTAAAATAACTATTAAATAATAAAACTCATTCATCAATTCAATAAATAACTAAATCAATTCTAGTAAAATATCAAAAACTTCTTAAAATTGAATCCCAAAAGCCAAAATAATATCTTGCAACTAAAAAACATATATTCATAGACACTGTCTAATAATAAAACTCTAGAAATTTAAACTAGAAAGACACTATCTCGGCCTCGAACTCCAAATCCACATCTTGCTCTACAACCACATCAAAGTCAACCAGCTCATTTAAGGTTATATCTTCTAAAAATACAAAATCTAAAAAATATTTATATCGTAGGATGAGCAAATGTGCCCAGTAGAAAAACCTTTTCAACCCCAAATAAGGTTTCGAAAACATGAAACAAGAGAGTCTCAGTTTGTAAAATAAATATATAAAATTTAAAGTAAAACAATGATATTTAATAACGATCTCAAATTTACGGTACAAAATAGTAAATCTCATAGCAGAATATAATCATTCGTAAATATCACATCTCAAAACATAATATCTCATATACGTAGGTAGACTTGTATGAATCTACACACCGAACATATCTCGTCCACCCACCACAAACACAAACCATCTCAAAATCAATCTCCGCAGGAAGGGCGTCTACTGATACATCAACATTGATGAATCATTCTCATGAATAGTATACTACCATTCAGCCTCGAACCTACATGAACTAATAGTGGTTTACCCTCGCAAGAAACCAAACCTCTTACGAGTGTTATACAACCATCAAACCCCTCAAAGTAAAAAAATCTCTAACACTCTTCGATACGAATTCGAGTGTAATTCATGTTCTTCACACCCACCCATATAAGAGATACAAATAACACTTTTTCACAAAATCCACGTATATCATATTTCATAATTCTACAATTCTTAAGTAAAAGAATAATCGGAGCAAAACATGTAAGAGAATGTAAAAAGAAACCTTCACATTCACAATATCTAAAATCTAGGGTTCTAATCAAAAGTATATGACTTTTGGGTGTAAAATATCTATTTGGATGAAATCATGTATTTATTTGAGAATTTAAATATATATTTAAAAATGAGTATACAACTTTGAAGATCTATCACATAGATAGAGTTATAAATCAAGAACTATGGTTTTCATCAAGAACGAATAAATCTTTAATGCAAAATATGTATTTTATTTCAAGAAACGAATCATAAGTTCAAACAAACGAGAAAACATTATAGATATATTATTTATCTTGTTATAGAGATGAAAAACTTATAATTACATAGCTCTAATCTCAATGAATAAGTTTGAGAAAGAACCCTTACCTTAATCCGCCGTTTAATGAAACCCTAACACGTTTGTTGCGTTCCTCACACGTTGATCCTTACAAATCTCTCTTTTTTCCGTTCTCCCAACACTCTTTAGCCTCCTAGGGTTGAAAATTAACGTAAAGAACGTCCTTGGTGTATTTATATGGTCAAAAATCTGAATGACATTCGAACATGCCTAATTCGAACGTAACTTGCGTTCGAATGTGGTCTATTTCTAGTATCTCTTGTTCTTTCAGTTCTTCCTGTCAAACCTAAACTACTACAGCTAAGTTGCCTTCGAACGTAAATTGGCGTTCGAACGTGAAACCAATTTCTACCTAAACTTCCAAGACAATTTTGACTAGTTAGTTAGAATTTGGTTTACAATTTTTTATTTTATTTTATGAAACACGCTTTTGTAGCCCTCAGAGTCTAGTTTCTATTACCCAAAAATCAGATCAATCTAATATTAGGGATAACACGTTATTATTGAAATACTAAGGTAGTGTCTAATTCATTTCTAACTAAATTCTCTCTAAGACGCATTTAATATTTAGACCACTTCTAAACTTCTTAGACACTCATAGCTCCTATTCTTAAGTCATTTCATATAAATGCAATACATGACAATTTAATATACTTTATAATAAATATATGGGGGCTTACAGAACCTAGACCCTACCCTCGTACCCGAACCTAGACCTGAAATCTTACCACGACCCGAACCTTGATTCCGAATGTCGAACCCAACCCCCGGACATGACCCTAGATCCCGAACCTTGCACCCGAACTCGAACTCGGACCCACACTCGACCTTAGACTCGGACCCGCACCCGACCTAGACCTAAAACTGGACTCGGACCCCAGGCCTAGACATGACCCCGACCCAAACCAACTTGATGAGGATAGGTTTTTGGGCCTGGGCAGCCATTACGACCGAGCCCAAAGACCTCCAGACTGAACAAGGACTCCAAAGCCCAAAAAGAAATGGTCCCAATCGGCCCAAGTTCGATTCTCAGCCCACGGCCCAAGTTGGAGCCTGTTGCACCACGCGCTCCAAGGACAAGGAAAATCAGCTCTGATTTCTCAGAGTTACTCCCTGCAAAAACAGAGAGATTGTGCCGAACGAACCCAGGCAATCGTGGGCACAGAATCGCCGGCGGTCAGAGTGGCTCGAAAGGACGAACGGTCCCCACAAGATCAAGAGACGGAAGAACAGGAGCAAAAAACCCTAGACAGAGACACCATATAAATAGAACAGTAAGAGGAGGGAAGGGGGATCGAATCTCTCGAACCTTCTTCTTCGCTTCCTAGCTGGTTTTTCGCCAAGAACCCTAGGGCAATCTCAACAGAGAAACGTTGTTTATGGCCTTGCGCCTGTAATTACCTTGTAATCAGTCGAAATCAATATACACAATCACGGAGCAAGAGCCTCCATTACAGTGGACGTAGCCCTAGTCCTTCGACGAGGGTGAACCACTTATATTTGCTTGTTTATCATTGCCTAACCTCAACGTCCCTAAAACCCATTTCATAAAACCCAAGAAGGGTCAAATCAACCCGGGCCTGGGAGATTGATTTCCGAGGAACCATCAGTTGGCGCCGTCTGTGGGAACGATTTTCATCGTTCTCCTGAGAATCTTATATACTTGATGGTCTCTACTCGGAATATGAGTAAAGCTCCTGCCAATCCCCAAGGCCACCAAAACTTGTCGGAGATCTTTCCGGCGCACATGGAGGACGTTGAGGGTCATCCCCCAGCGGTGAACATCCCTCCGCTAAACGAACTGGAAACTTACCATAGAAATACAATACAGCTGATGAAACAGAACCAGGAGCTGATGGATTGGATACAGTCTCATCAGCTCCCCCTTCCCCGATTTCCCCCGGCTCGACAAGAGCCTCCTCCCCTCCAAGAAGAGCACGACGTCGCTCCCCCACTCCAAGAGCGCCAAGCCCCGCCCAACGGGGTGACTGAGCTCCATGAGCGCAGCCATTCTGGCGAAAACCACCGGAGAAAACTCCCCGAAGAACTCGACGATGAAGCTCACAGTAGGGCTAGGGTCGCCTACCAAGAAGATAGGCCCTACCCCCAGAACGCGAATGACCATGCCTGGGAGCAAGAAATCCGTGAGCTCCAGCGAGAACTAGGCAATATGAAGAAAGTGGTTAAGGGGCGAACCCCCGACACCATGGACGCCTTGGTTCAGCAAACAGAATCACCATTCACTCCAGAGGTCCTCCACTTCCCCCTCCCCCAGAAGTTCCGGACCCCTTCGATAGAGGCATTTGACGGCACCAAAGACCCCGTCGATCATCTAAACTTATACAAAAATCAAATGGAACTCCAAGGATATCCGGACCCTATCCGCTGCCGAGCTTTCGCAATCACCCTTAAAGGGTCGGCTATAGCCTGGTTTAACCAGATACGACCAGCGTCGATCTCGTCCTTCCGAGAACTATCCATACAGTTCGTGTCCCACTTCATCGGGGCAAGGACCTATAGGAAGCCGTCCTATCATTTGCTGAGCGTCAAGCAGGGGCCCAACGAGTCCCTCCGGAGTTACGTACAGCGCTTCAACCAAGAGTGTTTGAAGGTAGAAAGCGTGGACGACAAGTTCGCGCTGACCACCTTCATGTCCGGACTCGGGGTTCAGTCCAAGGATCTCCTCTTTTCGATCGCGAAGAATCCTCAAGCCACCATGGCCGAGGTATTGGCGAAAGCCGAGAAGTACATAAATGGTGAGGAGGCCCTACGCCTGAAAGGAAGCACGTCGATCATAGATGGAGAGAAGAAGAAGAGGGATCACAGTCCAAAAAAGGAGAAAAGGCGAGACCGATCTCCGAGGAGAGACCGCTCCCCAAGAAGAGGGAGAGAGTCTTCTCCCAAGAGGAGGGGGAACGTTCGAGATCGCCTGGGACCGCCCCCCCAGGAACTGCAACAGCGGTATGTGCCAGCACGGCTCCCACCCCTCGTCACCTCGATAGCCCAGGTCCTTCACGAGGTGCAGAACGAGAGGTTCGTCCGGTGGCCTCCCCGGATGAAGTCTGATCCAAGCAGGCGGGATGCCACCAAATACTGCGATTATCACAAAGACACAGGCCATGAAACAAACGATTGCATCCAGTTGAAGAAGGAGATCGAATACCTAATTCAGAGAGCCCATTTGCGCCGCTACATCGCGGGGAACAGAGAGCTCAGAACAATCAAGGGCGAGAAGCCCGAGATGCCGCCGAGCAGCCACAACACCAACAAGCCATCGGAGAGATCCGAGTCATCTCCGGGGGTTTCGCTGGCGGAGGCGAATCAAGCTCGGCTCGGAGAGCTCATGCCCGAAGGGCCCGGTCAGAAGACTTCCTCACAGTCCAGACTGTCAACAAAATGCCCCGCCGAGACATGGAGATCACCTTTTCAGATGCGGATCTAGAAGAATGCCAGCACCCCCATGACGACCCTCTGGTTATAAAAGCAATCATAGCAAATAAAACCATACACCGGGTGCTTGTCGACAACGGAAGCTCGGCAGACATCATTTTCTTAGCCGCCTTCGAGAAGCTCGAAATAGAGAGATCAAGACTAGAGCCCGTGAAAACCCATCTCCTGGGATTTTCGGGAGAAAGAGTCTTGTCGGTCGGTTCTATCTCGCTTGTTCTCACCATAGGTGATCCGCCCTGCCAGGTCACCACCACCACCCGCTTCTTGGTGGTAGACGCCCCCTCTGCCTACAACGTCTTGTTGGGAAGGCCATCCCTCAACTCCATTAAGGCGGTACCTTCTGCATACCATTTGGTGATGAAATTTCCGATTGAAAGTGGAGTCGGCGTAGTAAGAGGTTCCTCGCCAGGGAATGCTACGTGGCATCCATGCGGCAGAAAGAGGTGGAGTCGGTCCAGCTGAAGGACTTGGATATGAGGGATGATATGGAAGCCCGACCTTCCCCCTCGGAACAGTTGGAGCCGGTGCAGCTGGGTGAGGACCCGGAGCGTGTAGTCTTTGTAGGCTCCATGTTGTTACCAGTCCTCAAGGAAAAGCTCATCTCCTTCCTAAAGGAAAACGCTGACGTCTTCGCCTGGAAGCAAGAAGACATGGAAGGGATAGACCCCGCCGTGATTGTACACCGTCTCAGTGTAGATCCTAACTGCAAGCCGGTAAGGCAGAAGAGGAGAAGCTTCGCGCCGAATCGGCAAAAGGCGATCAATGAAGAGGTAGCCAAGCTTTCGCGCGCCAGAGCCATCAGAGAGGTCGACTACCCGACCTGGTTAGCTAACGTCGTTCTGGTAAAGAAAGTAAACGGCAAGTGGCGACTCTGCATCGATTTTACCGATCTCAATCGAGCGTGCCCAAAGGACAGTTTCCCGCTGCCACGGATCGACCTCATAGTCGACGCGACGGCCGGCCATGAGCTCCTGAGCTTCATGGATGCCTTCTCAGGGTACAACCAAATCCGGATGGACCCAAACGATCAAGAAAAGACCTCGTTCGTCACAGAGCAGGGGATCTTTTGCTACCAAGTGATGCCGTTCGGACTGAAGAACGCGGGAGCCACCTACCAGAGGTTGGTTAACCGGATGTTCAAAGAGAAGCTAGGCTCGACCATGGAGGTGTATATAGATGATATGCTGGTAAAGTCGCTCAAGGCCGAGACCCACATTCAGCACCTCAGGGAGTCATTCGAGATTATGAGGAAGTACCGAATGAAGCTAAACCCCGCAAAGTGCGCCTTCGGGGTGTCAGCTGGAAAGTTCTTAGGCTTCATAGTCAACAGCCGGGGCATTGAGGCAAACCCATAAAAGGTTAGAGCAGTCCTCGAAATGAAGCCCCCTACCACCACTAGAGAAGTCCAGCGCTCAACCGCTTTGTATCGCGCTCCAGTGATAAGTGTCAGCCGTTCTTCAAGGTCCTTAAGGCAGCCTTTCAGTGGGACGAAAAATGCGAAGAGGCTTTCCAAGCCCTAAAGGTCTACCTGGCATCCACGCCCGTGCTGGTAAGCCCCCAAGAGGGAGAAGTGCTGACACTCTACATTGCGGTTTCGGACTTCTCGGTCAGCGCCGCGCTAGTCAGAGACAAAGACCGCGTCCAGCTGCCGGTCTACTTCTGCAGTAAGGCCCTCCGAGGCGCCGAGGAAAGATATCCGAAGATGGAAAAGCTTGTGCTGGCCCTGCTAGTCGCCGCTCGGAGGTTGAGACCATATTTTCAGGCGCACACCATCGAAGTCCCAACTGACCAACCAATGAGGCAAGTCCTGCACAAACCTGAAGCCTCGGGTAGGTTGATAAAGTGGGCAATGGAGCTTAGCGAGTTTGATATCAAATTCAAGCCCATAACCGCCATCAAGGGACAAGTCCTGGCAGATTTTCTTGCCGAGTTCACCTCTCCACCCGAGGAAAACGAGGAAAACCAAGACTGCGTCCCCGACGTTCCGACCTGGAAATTATGCGTAGATGGGGCTTCGAATGTGCAGGGAAGCGGAGCCGGGCTCATCCTAACATCACCAGAAGGATACGACCTAGAGTATGCCTTGAGGTTTGACTTTCAGGCATCCAACAACGAGGCCGAGTACGAAGCTCTCATAGCCAGTCTGAACCTGGCCCTTTCGATGGAAGCTCAACAGATTGTGGTGTATAGCGACTCGCAACTGGTAGTCAGGCAAGTCGAAGAATAATACGCCGCCCGGGACGAAAAGATGGCGTTATACCTAACAGAGGTCCAAAGACTACTGAGGAAATTCATCTCGGCCGAGCTAATCCAAATTCCGCGGGAAGCCAATCAGCAGGCAGACGCCCTCGCCAAACTGGCCAGTATCGGCAGTCAAGACTTACCAGGGCGAACACCCATCGAAGTCCTAGCACAGCCCAGCATACAACCTGACGACGAGCCAGCCGCAGAAACTCAGGCTATGCCAGTCGAAGAAGAGGCTTCGTGGATGGACCCCATCATATTTTTCTTACAAGACGGAGTACTGCCAGATGACCCGAAGGGCGCTTCAAAACTTAGAACCAGGGCGGCGAGGTTCACATTAATCCAAGGTAACTTATATAAAAGAGGTTTTTCCTTTCCCTTAATGAAATGTGTGACAGGAACGGAGGCAAACTACATCCTAAGGGAAATCCACGAAGGCATGTGCGGCAATCACATCGGTGCCAAGACGTTAGCCAGCAAGGCCCTCCGGCAAGGCTACTTCTGGCCAACTATGTCCAAGGACGCCAAAGAGATAGTGAAGAGATGCCAAGCTTGTCAGGTTCATGGGAATTTGCCGCACTGCCCACCTGAACTCCTCACCCCGGTGGTCAGTCCTTGGCCCTTCCAACAGTGGGGGTTGGACATCTTAGGACCCCTACCAATAGGAGTTGGACAATGCAAATTCCTCGTGGTCGCAGTAGACTACTTCACCAAGTGGGCAGAAGCCGAACCCCTGGCAAAGATCACAGCGCAAAAAGTCAAGAACTTCGTCTGGAAGTCTATAATTTGCCGCTTCGGCGTCCCCAGAGCAGTGGTCTTCGACAATGGGAAGCAGTTCGACAATCCAATGTTCACAGACTTCTGTAGTGGATTGGGAATCAAAAACGTCTTCTCAGCACCAGCCCATCCGCAGTCTAATGGGCAAGCAGAGGTGACCATCCGGACTATCAAATTGGCGCTCAAAACCAGGCTCGAGGCATCCAAGTCCCAATGGGTAGACTATCTCCCCGCAGTGTTATGGGCATACCGAACAACTACTCGGACTACAACTGGAGAAACGCCTTTCAGCCTAGTATACGGGACGGAGGCCATGGCTCCCGTTGAAGTAGGAGTTTCCACGGCGAGAACCGAACTGTTCAACCCAACACAGAACGAAAGATCATTACTGGTCAACCTCGACCTCCTGGACGAGAAAAGAGACGAGGCCCTACAACGAATATCCTCTTATCAGAGAAGTACAGCAAGATACTATAACAAGCGAGTTAGAAGCAGAGGCTTTAAGCTAGGGGACCTAGTATTGAAGAAATTGCTCCCAGCCAGGAAGGACCCCGCCCATGGCAAGTTGGGACCAAACTGGGAAGGACCATACGTGGTAAAAAGGATTGTCCGACCTAGAAACTACGAGTTGCAAACGGAGGAGGGCAGAGACCTACACCACTCATGGAACGCAGACCACCTGAAGCGTTATTACCAATAGAGTTTCTTGCGAGGAGTGGAGGGTCATTGTAAAAAGATCGGATTTTTATCAATGAAAGATACAAAGTTTCCCAAAAAGTTCGCTCTGCTCAGGTTCTACAGACTTTTCAGTCTAAGAGCTCGTAAGCTCAGGTTCTACAGACTTTTCAGTCTAAGAGCTCGTAAGCTCAAGAGCTCGTAAGCTCAGGATCTACAGACTTCTCAGTCTAAGAGCTCGTAAACTCAGGTTCTACAGACTTTTCAGTCTAAGAGCTCGTAAGCTCAAGAGCTCGTAAGCTCAGGATCTACAGACTTTTCAGTCTAAGAGCTCGTAAGCTCAGGTTCTACAGACTTTTCAGTCTAAGAGCTCGTAAGCTCAGGATCTACAGACTTTTCAGTCTAAGAGCTCGTAAGCTCAAGAGCTCGTAAGCTCAGGTTCTACAGACTTTTCAGTCTAAGAGCTCGTAAGCTCAGGATCTATAGACTTTTCAGTCTAAGAGCTCGTAAGCTCAGGTTCTACAGACTTTTCAGTCTAAGAGCTCGTAAGCTCAGGATCTACAGACTTTTCAGTCTAAGAGCTCGTAAGCTCAGGATCTACAGACTTTTCAGTCTAAGAGCTCGTAAGCTCAGGATTTACACACTTTTCTGCCTAGGAGCTCGGAAGCCCAAAACCAGCCAAAAACTTTGCTGCTTGAAAGACAACAAACTCGGAAGCCCGACGACTCAAAACAAACAGGCTTCCCAGTTCAACAGACAACCACATTCTCAACAAAAAGAAAATAAATGGAAGACAAAAGACAGGGATTTCATTGCATTATGGATAGAAGTCAACAGTTCAAAAGGAGCAACCACCAACAGGTACATAGAAGTTATAAAAAAAGAAACAGGGCCTCTAGTTCTGCCCTCCCTCCCCCTCCGGGACCTCCTCCACTTTCCCCTCCGTCAGAACTTCCTTCTCTATTTCCTCCACCCCAGCAACCTCCGCCTTGAGCCTGACATTCTCCTCCTTCAGAGCATATCTCTCTCTCTCCACCTCTGCCAACTTCCGCTTCAGCACCTCCACCTCGGGGTCTTCAAAGACAACTCCCTCTCGCTCATTAGCAAAGGAGGGCGTGCGCTGGATCCTGGTTGAACTTCCCCCTATCCCATAACGGACAAGGTTCTGAGGCGTAACGAGAGCAGAGTATGGACGAGGGGAAGCCCTCTCGACCATCCGGACACGGAAAGCCTCGTTCGGAGTCAGAGCGGGAATACCTGCACAATACAACATCAGCACAAACAAGTTCAGTCAATTAGCTGTCAACAAAAGGTCAGGTAGCCTTGGAATGATGAAGTGTTTACCTCTCTCCCGAAAGCTCGTCCAGGAGCGAGGAACCCAAACATGTTGGTCCTCCCCCACAGCGGACTCCCAGGAGTCCCCAGATACAAAAAAGAAGCGTTGAGTCCATCCCTCAGGGGAAGAGAGAATATCGGCAACCAGTGGAGGGTGGAAATACCACTTAAAAGAGAGAGAACTGAAGAACGGTGGAAAGTCGAAAGAGAGGTCAATGAAGTAGAAAAATTTCGAAACAGAAGGAAAGGTCTCGAAACCTTGCATACGCCAGAAAATGAAGAAGCCAACCATAGCAGCCCACCCCTCGGGGGAAAGACGAGAGGGACATAGACCATGGTGTGAGAGAATCCGAGCGAAACCGGGATGAAGAGGGAGTCGAAAGCCATACTCAAATGCGCCCTCGAAAAAGGAGACCTCGTCTGGAATGGACATACTGCAAGGTTCGTCAGGAGTGGGAGCCCTCACCCTCAGATCTGCTGGAAGGTCGTATCGACTCTTCATTGCGACAGCATCCGCCGCCGTCATCCGGGAGGGAAGGAGAAAGATAGAACACCAATCGCCCTTCAGCAATTCACGGGATCGATGCTTGAAGACTGGAGAAGAATCCATAGCCATGAGTTCGAGTAGGAGACGAAGAGATAAAGAAAAAAGGCTTGCTGAAAAGCAATGAGGCAAACAGGTATAAATAGTACCCAAGGGTGACTGTTGGAATCTCGCAATCAAGATAGCATTGAATGCTGACTCAACTTACGACGAGGTTGGTAAACCACCCAGGAACTTCCTTAAATCTACATCGTATATTGCAAAAAAAAAAAAAAAAAAAAAAAAAAAAAAAAAAAAAATATATATATATATATATATATATATATATATATATATATATATATATGTATGGATGTATGGATGGTACACGCAGCAAATCCAAAGGAAGGAAGCCCAGATCTCGAGCAGTGACACTACTCCTAACAGGCCAAGGCCTCTTCGGAGTAGGGGGGGCAGGGGAGTACAGCACAACACAATAAACAGCAACAAGTACATCACCTCGAAAACAAAAATGGAAAAGTTCCATTAAGAAAATGCGTGTCTACAAAAAATGGTGATAATGAAAACAGCAGAGGAAATGAATCAACTATAAAAATCTAGACACTCAAGACCGATCTGCAGGGGGAGTAGCGCCGGGAGCAGGAGTAACGTCAGGAGCTCCGCCACTTGAAGAAGCATCAAACCTTGGCTGAAATTGCTCGAGGTCTAAGTCAGGAAATCTCTCCATCGCCTGATCAGCAAAATTAAAGAACCCGTCAACAAAGGCCCTAGCCGCTTCCAACCTTGCCTTCTCGAGATCTTTTCGTTGATCCTCTACGAGCTGACGTTCAGCAGCTAAATACCTATTCAGCTCAGAAACAGCAGCCCGGGATTCTTTCAGCTGATCTTCCAGAAGGGTGCGGGTAACAGCAGCATTAAGCAAGTCCTCCTTCTCAGCCTCCCGCTCTTCCCTCAAACGAGCCAGCTCGTCCCTTAGAGAAACCTCAGCTGAGGTATTGGCAATCAGCTGCCTAAAGGTCTGAGCCCGCTGTTCAAGAACCTGCTCCAACTCCCTCTCAGTGGCCAGGCCCCAGTTCAAGAGCTCGGTACCATACCGGCGAGCGTCGAGCACCTCGGCACCCCTCCTTTGAACATCATTCCTCAGCATAAAAATCTCCCTCCCAAGAGCGCAGACATGCGTCGCCGACTGAAAACGCAAAGGACGCTATTAGATACCAAAAAGTTCGGAATAGAGGAAAAAAGCACCAAGGTGTACCTCAAGCAGGGCATGAAGAGCATCGCGGCTTCGGACTTGAAAAGGAAGATCTACAGAGCGATGCAAGTCAGCTCGAGGAATCAACTCCATCAGGGCACGACTGCTCAGGCTCACGTCCCGAAGCAGACCGGCCTCAGAGCCAGCAATGGAGGTCTGGGGGGCAGGAGCTGAGCTTGGACCGGCTGCAGCAATGACAGAAGTGCTTCGCCGAACAGGCCCTCCTACGGGGTCAAGCACCACGGTACCCGCAGTGGCCTCACTTATGACCAACTCGGATATCAACCTCGAGGCCCCCGGTGCGGAGACAGGAACATCGGATACAGAAGTGGGGACCTCGGCTGCAACAACAGGAACCTCGGCCGCAACAACAGGAACCTCGGCAGCAAGAACGGGGACCTCGCCAGAAGAACCGCCCTCTTCCAACCTCGTCCTCTTTGCCGGAGGCCCTACGGCCCTATCCCGCCTTCTTTCATCCACGCGCTCCATAATCATATGGCGCTGGGTCACCAGGTAGGAAGGAGCTACACAAGCCAGATCAAAGACTTAGCAAGGAACGAAAGGATATATATACGTAACAGACATCTAACGCAAATCACCTGACGCCAAAGGGATCCTAGGGTACATCAGCTCAGTGTAGGAAAAAGGAAGGAGAGCCCGCACGTGATTGACCCGAACCGATTCCGAGGCAATAAGGGGCGGGAGCTCCCCTGCAACAAGAACAGGCAGCGCCATTAATACACAAATACAAGCGTCAGCAAGCACGAAGACTAGAGCTTACCTAAATTCCTGCGGCGCCCCCAAGCGGTAGGAACTCTGACCAACCCCGGAAATTGGGAACCAAACTCCCAGCCATCCCCAGAAACGAAGAAATACCTCCTTATCCACCCGTCAGGGCTCGGAGGGAGATCCCGAATGGGAATCTCTCCCCCTCGCCTAGGGACGAAGTGGTAGAACTTGGATACTTCTTCAGGGCGAAAAAAGTGAAGAAACTCCGATAAATGGACCCTGGATTGGGGAAACAATCTCTCCCACGCCGCAATGAAGGCCAGTAATACAGCCCAGGAGGAGGGGAGGAGCATGGCAGGGCAGAAGCTGAAGAAGTGAAGGACCTCTCGTATCAAACCAGGAAGGGGAAATCGGAGCCCTAATAAGAAGTGGGCCTCAAAGAAGCAAGCTTTGCCACTAACTGGGCTATGGAACCTACGCAAAGTTGCAGGGCATACGACGACGCCAGGGGGGAACTCGAAGCGCCTCGTAAGGAGCTAAGCCTCCTCCCCGTCGATTTCGCTGAACTCAACGTCACCAAAAACTCGCTCCATAACGTCAAAGGGAGATGAAGGAGAAGCCATGAACGCAGAAATCGAAGTGGGCTTCTCAGGAGCTAAGGAGAAAGATATTTGTGTCGCAGTGGAAAACAGGAAACTTCTCTCAGTAAGGAACAATCATTCCCCGGGAAGCCTATTTATAGGTGCTACAGGACAAACCTTGCCACTGTCGCCGGAGGCAGTTAATGCACGTCCCTCGCCATTAATAAGAGGGACACGTGGCGTCGTGGGGATTTCCTTGGGCACCACGATCGAGACTTCACTAAGCCCACTGACGGCGCACGTTCTCAAACAAGCGAAACCGTCAGATAACCAGTACGGATGAAGTAACAGGAAAAAACCAAGATAGCCTTAAGAAGTTTAAACGGCTCAAAAAGAAAACATGAAGGTCAGCTCGAATCAAGTAAGCCCGGCTATAAGTGAAAAAGCAGGAGTCCACGCCTAAGACAGGTGCAATGCAACCACAAACCAAGGAAGTCTACAGCAAGACATCACGCGGCAAAACATAAAAAGGGAAAAACCACAAGAGTTCTCATTTCAGCATTTAAAGAAGTTACAATCGAGCATTACACAAAGAAATAACTTGAAGAATCACAAGGAAGTCGGAAACGGAAGGAGGGCCCCATATCAGCCTCAAGAAGCGATCTCTTCGTCACCTGCTCCCTCACCAGAAGCCCCTGCCAGCGTACATGGCCCCTCCGCCGCTACCACTACAGATCCAGGCGTTTCCTCGGCATCAAGGGTCACACCCTCGTTGAGGTCAGGGGTCTCGACCTCCTCAGCCACCACCGACGCCTTCTTAAAATCCAGCATTGGCACAAAAGGATCCAGGTCAAGGTCGGGGTGAGCCTCCTCAAGTTGATCCTTAAGATTCAGAAAACCCTTTACAAAACCAGAGGCGCATTCTCTCTCGAGCTCCGAAACGCGAGACCTCAAAGATGACAGCTCAGAATCTTTGGCCCTGAGCTCCGAATCCTTGATCACCAGGTTGGCCTCTGAGGTCTTGAGCTTGTCATCTTTTGAATCCATGAGCTTGGCAAAGTCCTGAAGGCGGGCATCCATCTCATCGTTGATCCTCTTCAGTTCAAAGGCCTCCGAGGACAGGATCTTTACCTTCTCCTCGGCGGCCTCTTTGCTCACTAACAGGGCGGCCCTAGACTCCTTTACCCTCGAAAGCTCCTCGTTGTAGTGAAAACCCAGCATCTTCACGCAAGCGAGTGACTGAGAGAAAAATGGGGTCAGACGCAAGAAAAAGACCCGGGAAGGCCTCGGGAAAAAGAAATATCAGAGATCGAGGAAACTAAGGCTAAGAAAATACCTCCGCCATGCCCCGAATAGCGCGGTTCACCTTCCTGTCAAAGGGGACTCGCATGGCCTCCCTAGGATCAGATGTGGAGATCAGCTCAGACAAGGCGGAAACAGCGACCTCAGGGTCACGAAGGAAGCCGTCCCCTTGCTCCTTGAACGAGGAGGGAGCAGCACCCACCTTCTTGCCTCCCTGAGGGGCAGAACGAGGAGGATCTGCCGGGGCTTCTTGCTTCGAAGCTCCACCAGTCGAAGATTCGCCCAGAGGAACCTCCACGGAGAGCGGGGGGGGGGGGGAGCTACATCCCCGAGGGATGGAAGGTCTACCTTCTCCTGCATAAGAGGAACAGGTAGGGTCTCAGGCACCGATGCATCCTGGGGCGGTCGCTGTGTGCCCTTCACCATTTTCCTCTTCTTCCTCGACCTATCGGTATCCGAGAACATCGCCATTATAAGTCCTGGTTCATGGGGTCAGGAACAGGGGACGGCTCCGGAGCAGGAGCTTGTTCAACAGGAGGCCCGAGCTCGTAGAGGGCTAGGTTCTCGTCGGTCACCAAGTCGAAGAATGATTGCAACCCAAAGGCCTCGGCCCTAGCGACTCTAGCAGCTTCCTCGATTCCAAGGACAGGTCGGTAATCTGCAAATCAGAAGGTAAGTCAGTAAAAGAAGAACAGCGAAGGAAAAAGATACAGTCGAATCAAAGGGCCTTACTTATGTTCCTTGGAGCTCCCCAAAACCTGGGAACGAGGGGAATGTCCCCTGGTTTTCCGGAAAGCTCCCAAGAGTCACCTCTAACAAAGAAAAACTTGGGTTTCCACCCCTTGTTGGAAGAAGGAAGCCCGGTGATCAAATTCCTCGCTTTGACCCTTTTCGAAAAATAAAGGAAACCCGCGGAAGGGGAGGATTTAAGTTGAAAAAGAGAGGCAAATTCATTAATGGAGGGTTGAGAGTCGTTCCCACTGTTCAACCAATGAATGAGAAATCCGATCAGGAGGCCCCAGCCGTTTGGAGAGAGCCGGGCAGGATATATGTTATAAAAAGCAAGGACGATCCGGATGAAAGGATGAACGGGGAACCGCAAACCGGCACGGAAAGCGGATTCGTAAAAACAAACCCGGCCAGGGATAGAAGAGTTGCACCTCTCGTGTTCGTCAGGAGAATGTAGAAGAACGGAGTCGGGAAAACAATACTCCCGCCTCAGTTCGTCTAAATCCTCATCACTGAGACTACTGGGAGTCGACGCAGCACAACAAGTCAGGTCGGCTTGATCCCGACGAGCCCTTTTTCTAGGAGTTGGGGGAGGAGCCGGTTTGGATTTCTTAGTTTTTGGCGCAACAAAAGGAATGGGAGGAAAGGATGATAAAGGACGAGCTTCTTCTATGAGGATGGACCCGGAGGCAGAAACTTCAAGAGCAGACCCAGACACGGCCCTATCAACGGAACCATCACTCTGAGAACCTGAGGTACTTGCCTCAACCTCTTCGCCTATTTGGCCTTCTGAATCCGATTCGGAGGAGGAAACAACCCGCCTCCCCATCAAAGGTCCAGACCTTAAGCCGGAATGGAGGGAAGGCAAATGTAAAGCACAGTCCGTCAAAAAGAGAGGCCTTAGACACCAACCTCGAAGGAAGGACACCCTAAGCGAGGTAGGATGGTCCACGAAACACGTGAGGGGAGAAAGGTCGTCAGAACGATTCCTAAAATAGCTAAACCTCCATATCAAGAAGCGAAACCCAAAACCCCACCAAGGAGGGTTAAAGGAATCCAGGTCAAACACGAGTAAAATAAGAAGGAGAGACGTACCTAGACGAAGCGCTAGAAGCAGAAGAGAACCAGGAACGCAGAAACCCTAAAGACCGCCTGAAAGTCTGAAACGGAGCACTTCGAAAGCCCAAGGGAGGTGAGGGAAGCACGAGGAGATTCAAAAGACTCAAAAAGCAACTCAGGCGAGGGGGTTCCCCCTCCTTTGTGCAAGGCATTTAATGTCCTGAGAAATGAGATGGCAGGACGCGTCTCCAGAATCATACCGGTTGGGATCACCCCGTGGCGACACGTGTAAAAACCATCCCATCATAGCCGGCAAAATACCAAAGCATCCCTAAACGGCGCAAAGCCGCCTGACCATACATTCCGCCACGTATGGAGTCCGTGAAGACCTCAGAAAAGGCGTTTCTTATCCCCAGGTTAGAGAAAACATCATTCTCGTGACCAGGGGCTGGGGGGCAACTGATGAGGATAGGTTTTTGGGCCTGGGCAGCCATTACGACCGAGCCCAAAGACCTCCAGACTGAACAAGGACTCCGAAGCCCAAAAGGAAATGGTCACAATCGGCCCAAGTTCGATTCTCAGCCCACGGCCCAAGTTGGAGCCTGTTGCACCACGCGCTCCAAGGACAAGGAAAATCGGCTCTGATTTCTCAGAGTTACTCCCTGCAAAAACAGAGAGATGGTGCCGAACGAACCCAGGCAATCGTGGGCACAGAATCGCCGGCGGTCAGAGTGGCTCGAAAGGACGAACGGTCCCCACAAGATCAAGAGACGGAAAAACAGGAGCAAAAAACCCTAGACAGAGACACCATATAAATAGAACAGTAAGAGGAGGGAAGGGGGATCGAATCTCTCGAACCTTCTTCTTCGCTTCCTAGTTGGTTTTTCGCCAAGAACCCTAGGGCAATCTCAACAGAGAAACGTTGTTTATGGCCTTGCGCCTGTAATTACCTTGTAATCAGTCGAAATCAATATACACAATCACGGAGCAAGAGCCTCCATTACAGTGGACGTAGCCCTAGTCCTTCGACGAGGGTGAACCACTTATAGTTGCTTGTTTATCATTGCCTAACCTCAACGTCCCTAAAACCCATTTCATAAAACCCAAGAAGGGCCAAATCAACCCGGGCCTGGGAGATTGATTTCCGAGGAACCATATTTGACGAAATGCCCACAAAAAATACATTACTATGGACCTGCCTTATCTCGACCTACACTCACTCCAACAACACCCACAAGCCCCTAACTCTCCTCTGTCATGCCATTAGTCCCAGATCCTAGACCCAGACACGACACTGACCTGGACCCATACCCACACTGGGCTTGGACCCGACCCCCGACTCAACCCCACACTCGATCCTAGACTCTGACCCGACCCCGAGCCAAACTAGACCTAGACCTGGACCTATAACAGACCCACACCTGTCCCTGGACCCAAACCCGAACCAATTGTTCCACCAAATGCACACAAAAAATACAATAATATGGACCTCCATCATCTCAGCCTACAATTGCTTTAACAAACTTTCACAAGTCCCTCCAACTCTTCTCTTTCATGCTCCACCAAGCCAAATCGCACCAAAAATCAAACAACTTCTCGCCACCATAGCTTACGCCACGACTTTGTCCTAACAATCCCTCTTTGGAAGTATCGTTTGGAGAAGTGGTGATTGATTACGTGGTGATGATTGTGAGGATGTCATTTGCTTTGATTGTTTGGTTTATTGATTAGGTTGTGGTGATCATGATGACATCGATTACTTTGATTATTAGTTTATTGGTTGCAATTATGAAACACACTGATTGTTATTCTAATTATAGGTGGTATTGTTAAGAGTTGTCTATTTTTATATAGATTTAATTTACCTTTTTGGGCAATAGCTTTCATTAGCACTGGATTAGAAACTGATTTGAATTACATGCCAGCATATTTTGATCAAATACTCGTTGATGACTCGCCACCATTTTGGGGGAAAAAAAATACAAGACACTCAAAAGGTCAACCCAAAGAAAGAGTTATCTTCCCCTTTACAAAGGCTGCAAAAACAATCCACCAACACCCCCACCAAGGAACCCGAAAAAGAAGGAAAAGGCGACGTGTGTAAACACCATTTAAACTTGTTATGAACAACAAAATTGGCCCTTACAGCCTTGCTTACACTTGTCGCATTTCATCTCTTTCTCTTGGAAGCAGCACCAGCACCTCGTCCCCCTCTCTTATCTTTGCTATCAGAACCGCCTTTTCCTCTGCCTGCTGATGCCTTTTTAGCCCCACTATTTCCAGAAGCCTTCAAGTCCACATCTACTTGGACTCCTACTCGAAAAAGAAAACAAAAACAAAAGGGTAAAAGTATATGTGTGCGGTTATTACTTGTAATACCATCAATTCTCGCAAAATTAAATCGAAAATACCAGCAAAACATAAATGAGAAGTGGAGATTTCCCACATTTAGTAGAGAGAATTATCGCCTACCCTTTGAATTAAGACTCTGTAGATCCAACTGCAGCTTCTTCTCACCATCAGCTGAGCCTTCTGACACAAATCACAAGCACCAATAATTCAAAATTATGAAAACACCACCACCAACATAAAACCATCTAATATAATCCAAGGAAAACATCAAACATCGCTTGATACCCACAAGCTGTACATCTTGATAAATAAATCAGTAAATAAAAATAAAAAATATCCCAGGCTCTAATATTTATTTGTGGAATTTAACCTAGAAA
Source organism: Ilex aquifolium (assembly GCA_951799425.1). Lineage (NCBI taxonomy): Eukaryota > Viridiplantae > Streptophyta > Magnoliopsida > Aquifoliales > Aquifoliaceae > Ilex > Ilex aquifolium. The sequence goes on from OX637405.1 coordinate 25,072,198, forward strand.
TGAAAATAATCAGCACAAACTTCTACAATTTTACATCTATATAGAATAACAAAAAACATTAAAAATGTGATGGTCCCGCACAGTTTCAGTGAAACAAAACCGATATGAAAAGACACCCCATTTAGGTAAAAACATTTCCACATCTCAGCATCAATATAGCATTTCTTTTGCTCTACCTCCCAATTTAAACAAAACTCGGATGGGAATTTATTCTGATTTTGAGTGGGTAGTTCAGCCCTTTTCTACGGCAGTAACAGCTAGGTTTTTAACTCTTGCGGAGTAAGCATGGTAAAAACCAGAAAATGAAGAAGAAGAAAAAGGAGGATAAAAAAGAAAATAAGCAAAAGAGAAGAGAAGTCCCAAGAAGCACTTCACTTAGCCTTTCTCTGGTAGTTCATCCCTCCTTCCTCACTGTGCTTCACTTCACTTGAGTTGGTAAGATTTATAAAAGGCAAAAACAGATCTTGTAGCAAAGAATGTGAAAATCTGATATATATAGCATTTCTGGACTAATTAAAAAAATGACAAGGGATTGCGAAGTGTATTGCATAATATGCTAAAGCATACTAAACTTCACCCAAGTGGTGCAAGTGGCAAGTGAGTTTCAAAACTTTTCCCAGAAAACTGAGTCTTCCAAGTACTAACAACTGAACAATGCCAAATAAGAGGGGGGATAGGAGAATTGTACCCAAGTCCTCTGTATCAGAAGAGTTCTCTTCTTCATTTTCTTCCAATGCTTCACCATTCTCCTGTGCTAAACCATCTTCGGCCGGTTCCAACATTGCTGCAATCCGCTTCTTAGGCACCTTTTTTATTCCAGGGAGAGTGATTAAATCTGCTGTTCGAATCACACGTGACTTGCTTCCTTTATTGTATGCCTTTGTGAGTGCAGCTTTGACAGCTGGCTGCATGCCATCCAGTGGATTTGGGTGCTCCTGATGCATGCATCATTAACAAACAAGGAAGGGAATACAACACATGAGATACAGATGATGTAGATAGCCATACCCGAAATTTCGATATCTCCATGATAGTATCAAAGTCCTCCTGGCTTATAGAGTAGGAATCCATGAACTCCAGGACCTTCTCAACGGCCTCATCCTGGTGATTACTTCCACATTGAAGTGATGTGTTTTCAGAAAAAGCTGCCTAAAATGAAAAATGTGTTTCCTACCTTAGGCATCACCCGAAGTGGATCAGTCAAATGCTTCAAAAGAAGAGTAAGATAATCAACCCGCAAGGTTGTCCTGCAACATTTGCAGCAGAAAAAAATCAAGCAGCTTGCATGACACAAGAAAATGTACCACAATACTAACAACACCACCAACAACAATATAATCATAATAGTACTGACAATAATAACAATATTCATGAAAGATGGTAATAATAATATTTATAACAAAAGTGATTAAGCAGGGCTTAGAAGGCCCAGACAAGCCAATTAGAGTATGTGTCGAAAGTGAACGGTACAAAAACAATCATCATCAAGCCACATCAACACAGTTTAACTAACCATGGTTGCACACAAACCCCTCTACTTCCTATAAAATACCAATCTCACAATAGATATTCTTAAATTAAATACAGCTAAACAAAATAAGCAGACCGAAATTTTCAGCCTCAGGATCAAAAAAGGTCGAGACAATGCACTTCTGGCTTTCAAGCAAAACCACAAGGCAGAGAAGCCTAAAAATTATAGCCATGTCTCTATTAATAACCATATGTGCATCATTTACTTTAATGGAAATTAGGGTGTCCAGAAAAGACTTAAGGGAACAAGGAAAATAGGAGGAGGTGGCTGAAAAAAGGAACAGGGAATTGGGGTTTCTTATGTCGTACATGCTGTCCCCACATAGCTGGCAACCTTCATCTGTCTCCAAGTGAAGCACATGGACAAAAAGAAAGAACGAAAATCCCCAATTCCAAAATATCTGTTTTCTTCTTAGAAAATTTACAAAATGACTCCTAACAAAAATCAAAACCATATAAATAATGAGGAGGTGTGGAAGCACATTCGTATATATGGTTCCCAATAAAATTAAAACTATAAGATGACTAGTCATATCCCATGCCTGAAGGCACGAAGAAACATAAAATTCAAGCGACTAAAAAATATCTCACTATATTAAATAATAATTTTTTTCTTCATTTATTTGATTACATCATTTAAAATTTATTTTTACCTATTATTTTCTTAAAAATATCGACAAAATTTTCTCAAAATACATAATCCAACAAAATTTTCTCAACATATGTATACTATTGTATATAAATAATATCTGAAATAAAAATTATGTTAAAGTACAAATTAATTAAATATTAAATGATTGAGCATGTGATAAAATGGGTGATATGATGGAATTGAGAGGGGATAATATGTAAGGGATAAAATTCAACTTCCCATGTGATTTATTACATAGATGTAAGAAAAGTATGACAACACATTCGCGCAACTTAAGATGCAAAAATTGATGTTGGGCAGCAAAAAAGAGGGAGGGACACGGTTGACATAATGAGGAGGCAGCAAAAAATTGTCATTTATTTGACAGCACTTGGTTTTTTCTTTTATGTTCCTCCTCCGCCTCTTTATGACTAGAAGTTATCCTCAACCTAACATAAATTGGACTTCCAATTTGGAAACTTAGACTTTGACTAGCTCATAAGACAAACGTAGTAGCCCCTCCATTTACTAACTAACCAGGACCCAGGGATCTGGGATCACTACAACAAACTAAAGAAGATACGAGACTCTAAATAAGTTAAAAATTTATCAACGGCATAAGGTCCAAAGTGAACTGAAATCGAGCCAACTTCATGGATTTCTATGTTCTTGGAATTTAATTTAATCTTCCTGGAACCTTAATGGAATGAATCAGTGAAAAGCTTCCCAGAATAAATACCTTTCTGCTGTTAATTGAATTGGTGATCTCAAAAAATGGCATAAAACAATTGAAATGTGTTAGATACAACATTACAACAGGATATGGAGCACAATTGGAATATATACCGGCCATAAGGCAAGAGAGTAAATTCAGACATGTTGACATTGGTTTTTACCCCGCTTGAGAGTAAATATGCCAAGACATTGGCCTTAGATTTTCTCAGTCCAATCAAACGCCCTCTTTCCTAGTTATTTTGATTGTTCATTTTTTACTAGTCTGTTTTCAGGTAAGAATAGGATTTCTACAAGGGGTAAGATGGTTAAAACAAGCTGAACCACCCATGATGGCTTGAGATCAACTTGAGCAAGGCATTTTCAAGCTTACACAGACAAAACCAAGTAAAACTGGATTATTAGGAGACCCAAACTTGAGATGGAAGATTTTTTTGAGCTTATCTACATTAACAAAACAATTGACGGGATGTTGATTATGAGATGAGCTAAACTTGAGCAAACAGAAGTTGATGACAAGAATTGAGAAGAGTTCTTGGCAACACAATAATCGAGAGCAGACTCCAACAATTTGTTCGTGCAATAGTCGAAACTTATTCACCTCCATGATGGAAATTATTGCTGATGCTTCAAGACAGCATATATAATATGCTTTTGATATTCAGCAAACCGAATTCCATTAAACTGACATACTGCCACAGGATCACCATGGTCATTACTTAGGCTGAGGCCAACACCATTTACAAATAAATTGATCATATTTCATTCTCACTTTGTCGTATCTAGCAAATCTCTATCAAGTATCCGATCCACTCGAACAGCTATGAGCTTTCTGAAGTTGGCATAAGTGGGTCTTGAGAAAACTAAAGTGACAGCAAACCAAACTCAGACACCACTAAAAAATTATCCAAGGCTGAGCACCTTAATAGTCAACTTACATCAGCTAGTTTACACCCTATAACAAAAGTGTACTACTAAGTAGTTACATTAATTTTTTTATTTCTCACAAAAAAAAAAAAAAAGAAGTAGCCAACTTCCTTTTTGTTGGTTCCACAACCAATTGCACCCCCCTCTGTTTTTCTGCTCTCTCATTCAACAGAATCGTTTCACTATCATAAATTAACACTCTTACCCCCCCCCCCCCCCCCTCAAAAAAAAAAAAAAATATATATATATATATATTCTCTCTATTGATTATTGAGAAGCTTAATCCGCATTATCCCTTTTGTGATTTAACTGTTCCTTGTAATCATTTTCTTTCAACGATTCATTGTTGATTGTTTATTAAGGGCCAATTATTTCCACAACCATTTTGGCTGCATTAACATCCTGACAAGTTCTTTCTTCAATCCAAGTCCCCACCCCAAACGCAAAAAACAAAAAATGCAAAATCCCAATTTCTCCCACCAGGGGAATCAGACATATGAAAATTCTCTTATGGGAATGCCTATATCAACCATCACAATGGTTGAATCAGAATCCTGGCAACAACAATATATGGTGGTGTTAAAAGAAGTCATCAGAAGATAATCTGTTTGGCACATCGGTAATCACAAATGATAAAATCAAGCATCAGATACCTTCCCAAATTAGATTCACGGGAAGCAAGTAAATGAACATGAAGATCCTCCAAAAGTCTGTAATTTTTTCCCATTGTAGAGTTCTTTCCTAGCCACCCACCAAACCTATTAAAGTTGCGTTCTCCCTGCAATGATGATGCCACATTGTTAAATCAAGACAAAAAACGTAGATCAAACTAACAATGTTACTTCACCAATTATGCATGCCAAAACTTGTTTGCCTCAACTAAAATCGAAAGATCACATATATAACTCTGAAATGCCAAGGAAACTTCCTACCATATTAAAAAGCTTAAAGAAAAGGGCAAAAGAACAAGAATTTGTAATGTTTGTTGAACTTTTGTATCCTAAATGCATATGGAACCTACCATCAAAGCACTTCACAGAAGAAACACGTGTGATAAACTTTTACTTTTTTTTTATAGGAAACAGACACGTTATATTAAAAGAAAATTAAAATTAAGTTGGATAAAAAATCCAACCAATGAAAAAAAAATACATGCAAAAGAAAAAACTAATCAGACACAAGAAGCTTCCCATCCTGCCAAAATAGAAAATAGAGAAATTCCTTTGAAAGCTGTAGAAACCGAGGCCCATGATGATGCTATGAAATGAATTTGATCTCATAAACCAATCACATCCTCGCTTCTATCTTCGAAAATTCTTGCATTCCTTTTTTTTCAAATAATCCAAAAAATGGTCAGGAGAACACAATTCCATTACGTCACCCTTTTTTCACTCATTCCAAAGCCCTTTAAATCTTTCAATAAACAAAGAATTTATGACAAATAAGGCACCCAACTCAAACCCACCAAGATAAACAACTTATGCCATAAAGTCCCAGCAATAGGACTGTGTAAGAATAAGTGATCAATGCTTTCAGAATCACCTTTACACATCACACATAATTGAGGGGAAAGACAAGTATTAGGTCTCTTTTTCTGAAGCATATCATTGGTATTAATCTTTCCATGTCCTACAGTCTATGCAAAAACTTGCACTTTAATAAGTACTTTGGCTTTTCAAATCATGATAGCATGCAAGAATAATGGACCTGAAGAATCATCAATAATAGAAGCAAAAAAAGACTTGCAAGAGAACACCCTTTTTGACTCACAAACCCAACTTCTTTTGCCAATAGACTCATGACTCAAAAACAAACCATTAAGGACAACAATCAAAGAAATAACCCTCCCATATCCCTACCGTCAAGGTTTCTACGAAAACCAAAATCCCACGAACATGAATAATGATAAGACTGAATCATAGAAGCAATGGAAACATCATGATAACAAGATAACTAATAAAGACGTGGAACGGACAAGACAATAAAGACTCTGCCACCCATAAATCCTCCCAAAAACGAATCATTGTTTCATTACCCACCGTAGTTTGAACATATTGAGAAAACCTCGTCAATTCCTAATAAATGAATTTCTACGAACTTCAAAAGCTAACTCTTTCAACCCTATTCGAATCTCATCCATTGGCCTATAATCCATATTTGCCCTTGATAACTAAATGGCATAGAGAATTTTGCTTCAATGAAAATCTCCAAAACCACTTGCCCACTAAAGTAATATTTCTTTTCCTCAAATTTCTAATTGAAAGACCACCTTTTTTCCGAGTCCTAAAAATAATATCCCAAACTATCAAATGATCTTTCTTTCCTTCACCACTACCTTCCACAGAAAATCTCTCATCTTCTCAATTATCCTAACAATCTTCCTGAGCATCTTAAATAAAGATAAGTAATAGGTGGGAATGCTATCAAGAATGGACTGCACCAGAGTTAATCTACCCCTTCTAGATACAAAAGCTCTCTTCCACCTAGTTAATCTTTTTGCCACTCTTTCCACCACCGAATCCCAAAAAGATAGTAATAAAGGATTCCCACCCAATGGTAAACTTAAATACTTAAGAGGCCATTTTCCCAATGTACACCCCGTTTGTTCTGCAACTCTATTGATTTTATCCTGGTAAACTCTTATCCATATTCACCTTTAAACCTAACACAATGCCAAAAATCTTAACAATATTCTTAAAATTCACAATTTTATCCTCATCCCTTGTAAAAAAAGATATTATATCATCAACAAATTACAAATGTGACACATAATCCTATCCCCGCCTACTATAAGCCTTCCACCAAATTACAACACTCAGCCCTCCTGACTAACCTATTGAAACCATCCACCACTAAATTACAGAGAAAATGAGATAAGAGATCTCCCAGTGCCCTATAGAAGTCGTAAATTTACCCCTAGGCTTTCCATTAAGCATAATAAAGAAATTCATAGACCGCAAACATCCTGACATCCAACTCCTCTATTATCACCAAAGCCTTTCACTTTAAACACAAAATCCAAAAATTCTCAATCTACATGATCATAAACCTTCTCAAAGTCAATCTTAAAAATAAAACCTTCCTGACCAGTCACTCTATAATCCTCTACCACCTCATTTACCATAAGAGTCACATTAAGGATTTACCTACCTCTCACAAAAGCTCCTTGACAATTAGAAAGTGTCTCATTCAAAATCTCTCTTAATCTCACATGTAAAACTTTTGAAATGATCATATAGAAACTGGACACCAGACTTATTGGCCTAAAATCCCTTAATTTCAATAAATTGTCTTTCTTTGGGATCAAGCAAACAAAGGTGCATTAACCACTCCATTCTGAAAAAATTCATCAAAAACCTTCATTAAGTCATCTCTTACTCTATCCCAACAATCTTGAAACACAACCAAAGTAAAACTATCAGGTCCTGGAGCTTTATCCCTAGCACACTTCCTGAATTCAATTCCTCTTAGTTGTATTACTTAAGAAAATCTCCCAATTGTATATATATTTGGGAGCTAAAGTCAATTTTTTATCCTAAGGTACTTATTCTATTCAACTCCAAAAATTGGAGAGAAAAAAAATTGACTAGTATATCAAACTCCTCAACATAGCTAACCACTAGACTTTTAATAGAACTGTAGTTAGAATAATCATCATTTGATGAATTCAGGCTTCCAATTACCTCAGTTACTGCACATGCATCATCAATACAGCACTTGGAAAAGAATAATGCAGCAGAAAATTTGATATAAAACTATCATATGGTGAGAAATCAATAGCTATGAAAAACTTTGAAGACAAATTCATCCCTGCCACGGAGGTGATGATTCCCCTTGAACATCACTAGGGATCAAGAAGGTCCGGATTTGGTAGGTCCAAGAAGCAGGGACTAGCTAGCTCTCTGGCATGGTGTCTTTAGGTGCTCCTCGGGGTTCCTTGGTGCCACACGTGATCCACCTTCCCCAGCAGTGCGCTGTTTGTAGTTAAGGGGAGGAAGGGATAAATAATACAGGCCACGTGGCTCTCAGCAAGGAAGACACGTGTCCCAATCTTGTTGTCATCCCTCACATGTACGTACACGCCATGCAGGTGTCTCCATCTATCACTGCCGACTGCCCCCATGTGATCACTATACACAACAAGATACATATTCGATGTCAATTCTCTCTAAACTCTTTCTCAACACATTCTCCTCTCCTGCTATCCACCTATCATCCTACCAATCGTCCTCCTCAGGTCTTCCATAAGGCATATACGAATTTCAGCACATGGGTGTAACCCATAAACTACCATCTATAGAGACTTAATCCAATGATCTTTTATGCTTATAATTTCAATAAAAGGACAAACAGTCAATCGAATAAAATGATTTAGTTTCTATACTACCTATGAATGATATAACACATGCTTCAAACAAAAATGTCCTTTTTTGATCAGCAACAAAATTAGTTTTCATCGACAATAGAAAATCTGTACACAAGGGTCCCCCAATAAAGAGAAAGGTGAAAAGAAAATACAACACAAGTTACTCTAACACAAATTCAAATTCGTCAGGTAATATAGCTAGTAACTGTCAATTATGAAAACAAGTCAGTTCTTCAAAAGAATTTTCATTTAGTCATTATTAATTACTAAATATTCAAGGGCCAGAAGTTGGATAGCATTCCAAATATGTAACTTGGAGTTCTAACTCTATAATGCACAAATAAATTTCTTCATCGCAACTTCCACATTCCACCCAGAGTCAAGAGTCAGCAATGCAGAAGTGAAGAATAAACATAAATTCAGTCAAAACATGACTGCCATAACAATACCCTTTTCACGTGAAAGAAGTCCACGTATTTATATAAGTTAAAATTTGTCATAGCTATTCAACAGTGGATCAGTAGCTGAAACTTATTTTCTTCTTCAAGCATTCAGTCCCTCTCTATGCTCCATCAAAATATTCATGATCCCACGTGCCCTTTTGTAATTCAATTCTATCCGCGTTGATTATTCTAATTGGATTCTGAAATTACTTTGCTGATTCTTCATGCTTCACTTTTTTTGCCATAAACCAACGAGTATTATTAGTAATATGAAAAGAGTATAAAAGAGGACAAAAAGTCCTATCCTAGCACAGCAAAAATGCAGAAAAGTAAATCAGAAACACAAACGGAGGTAAGATCATGAGATCATCTCACAGCTGTCAGCATACTTGTGTCCGAAAACCTCTTATAAAGAATAGTGGAGTGAGTTCCCTTGAATTCTTTTGATGTAGATGCCCACAAGGAAGCCCAAAAAGAAATTTTAATCTTTCATCTAATATTCTTCCAATTCTCTCCAAACAAACAACCTAAAACAATGTCAATACCACGTTTTTATACAAGATTAAAGCACAAAAGTATCATGGAAAAAAACTAAAGAACTAGAACTAAGGATCCTAGCAATGCTCAGGATTCAATCGGTCAAATTAGAACATGAACCGACACAAATAACTTAAGAACACATAGTCATTACAAGCCCTCACAATACTATAAATGAGCAGATGAGCGCAGCAAATCCATGTGAAAAATTACAGCATTGCAAGAGGGTCAATCAGACTCCCAAAATGAAAGAATACATTTCTGTAGACATAAATTGATAATATTTGCATATAATTACATTCACACCTGCTCAAGTGTCTCCCTTTGCCCATGTAACAAAGCAGCACTGATACAAAACAAAACAAGGGGAAAATTGTCAACATCAATAAGAGTTTAAACTTATATCTATAACTTTAACTTTCATCGAAACTGAGCTTAGGAAACTTACGGAATTATACAAGAAGCAAGGGATCCAGTCTGAGAGAGCTGCCACTGGCGATATCTTCGAATCTGTACATTAACTATATCCCCATCTGCAATAGACTCAGCAGCACGGGCAATCAAGCTCATCCTTTTCAACCCATCATCTTTGCCAGCCGAACTAGGCCTATAGTTGATGTAGTTCTCCTGCCATTGAATTTACAAAACAATATGCACGAGCATACATTCATATATCAGAAGATTTATGTTCGGTGGCCTTAACAAAACTACATGTATTGACATAACTACTCTGCTGTTGAGTTCGCAAATCAGGCAATAAGAAATTTAAATCATTTTTTACATTAAAGCATAAATGATATACTGCTGGAACAAAGATAAGAACGCAGTTTCACACCCTGAGAAATGTTGTAGCAATCAGATTCAGTAAATCAAGAGAATAAGGATTACTAAAGGGAAGGCCAGCTCCAGTTACATTATAAAGGTTGACAATGCAGCTAGCTTCCAAGTTCACAAGAATTTTGATCAGACAGACATGCTATTCTAACATTCAAACATCAGACATACCTGGATAAGAAGGGAGACTAGATCAGGATCACTCATGCTTAGGTCAATTCGCTCATCCATCCGCAACTTTCCCGTATTAAAGCCAAAGAGCCTGCATGAACAAACAATTAAATCAGCATAATAGACATGGCAGGATGACTGAAAAACTCCATGATCATATAAAGAACAAAATTTCGATAAAGAGATTTTATTGCATAAACATAACATGCTAAAATTCATCTGAATTTATTTTTTGTCTTTTTCCCCCCTTTTTTTTTTGCGGGTGTTTGAAGGGAAAGGGACTGACAACTCCTGCCAGATAAATCGTGACAACCATCATTAACATTGCCTAATTCCAGGTCATAGACAAGTAAATTACAAATAGTTAGGTATGTAACTCTGTCATTAAATATTTGCATAATCAAACAATAACCTGTCATATGCTCATAGAGACTGTCTAAACAAAGAAAAGGTACTCGACATATGATCTTGAGTTCTATGCATTAGTGTGAGCACTTCACCATTGGCAAAATTATTTATTACATCTAAATTTTTTGGTATATTCATATCATCAAGCTCTCAGGTATTTGAATTCGCAGAATAAACTGAATCCAAAACATGCTAGGTGGATTTCATTCATTGAAGGGTTAAATGCCATGCTACATGAGCAGTTATATTTGGCATGAGTCAAGAAGAGACTAAGGAAGTTGATAGTTCCATTCAGCTACAGAGAGCTATCCTCCATCACTGAAAGCCATCAATGATTAATTGTCCAAATGCCATAGGATCTCTTAAAAAAACGATAAATATAGTCTTTGGAGCAAAAGTTTCAACCCAAAAAAAAAAGTCAATGTAGAAAGGCTTAAAATTGTTTAGGGGTTGGTCCAGTAAAGTTTTGGAAATCAAAAAGGAGAACTTTGGTGACTTTTAACTGTTTCGCGATCAGTACTCGTGAGGCAGTGAAGATCACTAAAGGGCTTGTTTATTCTCTCAGGTTGCTTGAGATGATGGATTGAAAGACAGAAAGGTTAAGCCTCGTCAAGTTGGATTTCAAGGATAGGAAAAGGGACTGACAGCTCTAGTTGAGCTTTGAAGGGCTAGGAAGTGTTAAGAATTAATAAGAAACAGAGAAGATGAATTCAACAAAGCACGACAAAGAATTCCTCACAAGGGTTAGTTAAAAACACACCAAAAACAAGATATCATCACTCGATTCACCAAACAAAGCTATTACATCACTGCAAAAGCTAGGTGACCAAGTAGTCTTGAGGTCCAAGTGTGGATAGAAGACTTGAACTTTGCGCACAAACAAAAGGTCAATACAACAGAAGGCTCATGTCAAAAGAAAAAAAAGCTCAAGTCCACCTCTTAAAGGTCGATGATTCTCGAAGTACTCCTAAGCCCTAATGTTCTACCAATTGGCAGATAAGGTTGATATCACTTCGCGAACTATGTAAGTAGCCAATATGTGCTTTCTGAATAGCAGACTACAGATAAACGTCCCATGCTATAACCACCACAGCGTATTCAAGAAAACAATACAAACAAATGAAAATCCTGCAGATTTTCATTTTCATAACGCAAGTACAGCGAGGAAAAAAGAAAAAGCAGGCAGTAGCTTTGCATAGATGAGATTGTATTTGAAGATGGTCGTACTTGTCAACAGCTGTAAATGGTGAAATATCTTCATCTTTTGAACTGCTAAGAAGTCGTTGTCTAATGTCATCATATTTAATGACTGACATTGAGAGGCTCATATACTGCAATTGGTTCAAAGCCATGCGCATATCTCCATTAACCCTTTCTGCAAGTTCCTCGAGTGCAATCTGGGTGCAAGAAGTATTAAAAGTCTCAGCAGATATATAAACATATACATAAAATGATAATGAGAATAAATCGCAGCAGCTACATCTGTTCCCAGGTATAAGCAGATTAATAAATGGGAAAAAACTGACGAAGGTAGAAACAAAAGAAACAGTGAGTAGCATATTTGCATTATAATACATATCAGAACAAACAAGCATAAAGAGACTAAACTGCATAAAGATCACTAAGTTTTAAAGCTAGAAAGCTTAACCCGCTAATATTTTCCGGCTCAAAATAAAAGCCATTTTGTATATGTTGCATTTTGATATTCTGCACTAAGCATAGGACCACTGCAAAACTCGTTTAAAAAAGATAGAACACCAGAGAACTGTGTTGCTCAAGGTTGTCATAGCCCACATTGCACAAGATCTAATGGCTTGAAATAGAAGTGCCGAAACGTGTGTGTGTGTGTGTGTATATATATATATAAACACGAATATTGATAAAGAAAAATTGACCAGTGAATAAACATCAAAGAAGTTTCCTTCTTTTTTCCAGGTATTATCCCACTGGCTTCCTTCTGCCTGATGATCATCTCTAATCATTCTAGGGATAAACAATTACTCACAACCACTATGTTTTCAAAGACAGTTAATAAATACAAAGCATACCTTTTACATTAAAAGCTAGAAGAAAAGGAGGAAGAAAAGAAAATGGAGGAGTAAGGGAGACCGATAACGACAGAGATAAAAACCACAAAATGACATAGTGAGGAAACTTGCTTCCCCTCCTGTAAAGTGCATACCTATTATAGTGGACCCTGGACTACCATGTAAGGGCCAAAGTTTGCTAAAATAAGTGCCAATTAATATAATGGAAACTGAAAAGAAAATCAGATTGCGTTGTGAATAAAAAAATCAAATTTTAACAAAGCTATTTGACAATAAAATAGATAACGGAAACCACTAAACAATTTTGCAAAAACAAATGTTAGAAATTGCTTGTTATTCCAATGGTTCCCATTTGATGGTATATTTGTCGAGAAGCCACAAGTCCATTGAAAGTCTGTGTTTTTCAATATAAATTATTATCCATCTCTTTGCTGCCATCTAAGAAGGATATTTCAAACGGACAGGAAGCCACTTAAAAACACGTATTAAACAACAGAGCCTAAGAGTTTTGCTTTGTTGACCGTTCCTATTTTCTTGCAATGTCTCCAGTCAAAATAAAGTGCTCAACTAAATACCTTACCACATACAAAATCCAACTTTACATAAAAATACAAGAAAGTTCTAAATAGAGCATGCACCTCATTAACTTGAAGTCCTTCGGCATTTGCAACTTGGAATAATCTTTTAGCCATCTATCATCACCACATTTTAACTGTTAGCCACTCAAAGTTTTGCACCAGTCATCTCAAAATGCAAATCAAAACAAGGACAAGTGATATTAAATTAAGAATTGCAGTGTTAAGTACAGATACAGACACACACACACACACACACACACATATAGGTATTTGTAAGATTCAGTGACAGATAGTTTCCAAAAATGATTTGAGTACAAACTTCGCCCCAAGTTGGATTATTCGAAATGCTTCCTCATATAGCATGGAGAAAGAACAATTTTATCATTAAAGCATATACCAATTGATTCCATGTGACAAAATAATACTCTCAGATGTACCCTTGAGGCCATGGCTAGTTTATGTAAAAGTGAAAAAGAACAGGTACTTGTTATTTTTTGTGGAAAAAAGAGGGAGTCACAGAAGTAGTATCCCCAGCAAACTGGTGACACTTGAGCTGCCCTTCCGTACATGCATTAAGGCATCCTTACAGTCTAAATTTAATCTCAATTTCCAAAAGACAAAAGATGCCCGTCAAGAAGACTAACACGCAGAGGCATCCACATGTTGACACTAGAAAGTGACTACTTTAGAGCATCTACAGCCTCCAATAAAGAGAAAAAAGCTGCTATGGCCAAATACAAATATTGCACCCTAATATACAAGACTTCTTCCCTTGGAAGAGCAACTTTCCTTGATTCTTTCACAAACATCACACTATCAGTTATCATGGGAGATAAATGCATATTGTAACCTGCAGATCTTTTCTGTTTCAATTCCATCTCAGGCAGTCAAGCATATCTCAGGTTTAAAGCAGAAATTACACTTTTTTCTGAAAAGTAAATCCTAATTCAGAGATAATACACTAATACTGCAAAATTATTTCCAATTATGCTCTCAATTAAAGATATAGTGATATACAGCCATCAAGCTCATATAAAAGGTCTACACCGATATGAAGAAGAGCAATAAGTAGAGAAATAAATGAAAAGACCTGCTGCTTTGTTGGTTTCCGGAAGCTAAGAAGTAAGCAGTAGTTCACAAGACTCTTTAGCTTTTGACTGTAGCGGTCATTACAAATGCAAATGATTGGAATTCTAGAGATCTTGATGCTAGCAATGAGATCAGCCACTCCCCCTCTATCTCCAGCAGACATGCCATCAACTTCATCCATAATCAGCACAGTCTTTGGATGCTTTGAACTGGAATTATAGTTAACAATTAAGCAGGATTCTTATAAGTTACTTCTTGATGCATGTACAATAAAACAGAGTACTCCTAACCGATCCATGTTAACACTCAGAGCTTCATTACTAACAAGTTCCTTTATAGAATTTGCTGTACTTCCACCTATTCCTTTCTCGACTTTGGCATCAGCCTTTCCACGGTTGTCACTGGCATTTACCTAAACGAATTAAATAGGAAGTAACATATATAGCCAAGGAATACAAAAGAAAATTGACATAGTCCAGTCCAGTATTAATCAGGAAAATGTTCTACCTCGATTGCCTGAAAACCAAGCATCTGACTAACCAACTTGGCTGATGTAGTCTTCCCAATACCAGGGGTACCACTCAATAGAACAGCTTTCTTAGCAGCAGAATCATTCTGTTTTTTCCCCTTCCCAGTATTCATGATCTGCTCATCCCAATGTGCCAGCCAATCATGAAGCTGCTTCACCTGCACATTATTTCCACTAAGAAATGTTAGATGTCTTCAAATAGATATATGTACAAAAGAAAAATTTTACGTTGAAAATGAAGCTGAAAAAACAGCAACCAGTGCACACACACCAGTGACTGATTCCCTATCATGTCGTTTGGAATCTTTGGCCTGTATTTTTCCGTCCATGGCAAGCAAGCTTTTTCCACAAGTTGATCTTTCCGCTTAGCAGGAAAGGCAACTGGGGTCAAACCTTTGGTGGCTACACTTTCTGCAGAATAGTTGTCCAGATGATCTTATAGAAGAAGCAAATTGCCCTAATAATTTCTCTCTCACAGACTAAATGTGATCAAGTAAACTAGAATGTTAAGGGTTTTCTAAGACACAGAAATAGAAAAACCGAAAGAAGGAACAAAGTTTAAACAACGAATGACCTACAAGAAATATTTAAGCAACACGAAAAATAGGTGATAGCCTTGATAGCTTTCAAAAATGGCAGAAAAAGATTGTCTTCACAAGTTCAATTCAGTCAAATAAGCATTTGAAAAGATATCAGCATAGAAGTGATGTTACTACACAAAAACCAGAAGTCGCATTAATGGATTGCTTAATTTTTCTTCAATAAAAACAGAATAACTAACACCTTTAGCTCAATATTAAGAAAGTAAATATTAACACTATACATTAAAAAAAAATTATGCTTTAACCTCGCCACCCATAAAAGAAAATGGTTCTAAGATAAAGGATAAAGAATGCTAAAATTTGTTCACTGGTATTCCTTCAATTATCAAGTAGCATTCACTCAACTATTTCTTATAAATGTGATGCATCCATAAAGCTAGTAATAAGTAAAGCACCATCTCTGACCCAAAAAAAAAAAAAGTAAAGCACCATCTCATGCATAAAGATATCAACTGCAGTTTTTTCATGCCAAGTTAGAATTAAAAAGAAGACAGATCAAAACACATGACTAATAACAGACCCGAAAGCAGTCAAAAACATCAGGATCAATGCAGAAAAAAGAGCTAATTTTCCATTGTCACATATATAGAAAGAGCAAATTAAATGAAAGAAAATAGTGTGCTTTATGCATGTTTTAAAGTTTTTTTTGCGCAAGGACTGGAGGATTTTATAGTAAAGACAAATTCTGCTGGACATGGGTACCACTTTGTCATCAGTATCATCCCTTTCAGTGCAAGCAGATTCTCAGATTTTGATGGAAGCCCATCATTTCTTTGTTTTGTCAACAGCCAACCTAAAAGCCACCTCTCATCACCCTTACCTTCCAATTCCAAGTAGGCTTCTACTGAAAAGATTGCAGGCCACAAAAATCTGGAAACCTAATTGTTAAATTCCAGCACCTAGCACCTCTAAGAACAAGCCCAAGACCATTCTATCATCAGCATCATGCCTACCAACCACACAAACACCACAACTACCCTTGCATTGTCCATGGTTCTACAATAACCACAAAACCTTGCTTTTCTTTCCTGTTTCTTATCGAAAATCTTACCCCTCCACAAACTTTATATTTACTAACTAACAAACTCGATATTATCATCCCTAAAAGAGTTATTATACAAATACCCCATAAAACTGTGGAGTGATATAGTGTGGGGGGCTGTTTCATACTTTTTTCTACATCACGACTCAAAGGAGAAGTTGATTCTCATGAATCTCAACTATCCCAGACATATACTCAACTCAACTATCCCAAATATATACAGAAACATAATTGAACCGCAATTATCAGTCATAAGCTTGTTTTTTATCATGCTTTATCGCTCATTTCAAAACCCTCTTCGGGGTAACCATGAATATACTGTTATAAATGTTTTGAACCGTCACCTTTTCATGCAAATTTTGAAAAAATAAAAAACATAAAAAAACAGAGAAACTACGCAGCATGGAGTTCTATTAAGGGGTGACATGTCCTCCGAACACTGCATAGCATTAAAATCCTCACACCTAACAAATGCCCCAAAAGTTCGGCAATTTCCAACATAATTTCATTATGGACAGATGGCAAAATATGAGACATAAAATAAACTTTCCTACAAAAGCATGCACATAGGTGTCCTCACACCGAAGGGGTAGAGAACAAGTGGTACTAAACATTCAAAAGAAATGGGGGAACTAACTGGGGTTTTGGTTGAAACCATAAAAAATTTGGGCCACTTTGGTCAAAAAGAAGGGCAATAAAATGAGGCATCAAATGGTAGGAACAGAGAACAAGAAAAGAAAAAAGAAAAGAAAAGAAAGAGAAGATACTAAAATGCATTGTAAAATATGCTTTCCTATTATAATTATAAATGTCCTCACCATCCACTTATAGGTTAAAAACTGTACATTTTCTAATTTTTACGATGTGACCATCATGTCATATCAAATCTTTTCATCCAAATTATGTAGCATATTCAATATTATATTAAATAAAAAGGGCACCTACATTACTCTTTTATTAGAGAGGAATTCATTTATCTACAGTGTTTATTTATGCGAAAAGGGACCACAGATCTATATTCGGACACTTTTTAGGCTTTAGATCTAACTTGAACACTTTTAAAATCAAAAGTCCATTAAAAAAAAAAACTTGACAAAAATACCTTTAATAAATGAGGTTATTTAAAAACCTTCACCATCATCAAATTCTTATATTTATTATCACTATCATTATCATCCCACCGTCATCACTACCATTCGTCATCACTGCCAACATCACCGCCCACCACCATTACCCATGTAAAATTTCATACAAAATTTAAAAATGGATGACATGATATTAAGATTATTTCTAAAATGATAATAGAAATCTTGAATCATTGTTAAAAGATTGATCATGAAATTTAAGTTTCACGTGAATTAACTTTTGGGTCAAGTTTAGTTTCGGAGGTGTTTAAGTTTGAGAAGGGTTTAGACAAGTTTCTAATTATTTTTAGGTCAAAATAAGACTACCATTGAATCCAGAATGACAAGAAACCTTGAGAGATGTGATATGGGGATATATTAGAAGTTTGGAAGTATTATAGAGTTAAAACGCATGTTGAGAGAATTCGGGTAGAAAGAAATTTGACATTACCTCAGTATTTGGTCCATAAATTTATACCCTAAAGTCTGATTGTTCTAATTTTTTTACAGTAGAAATTAGATTTCAAGAGCTATAAAAGTATATTTCATGAAAATTTTCTAAATCGATTTATAAATGGGTAAAAGCTGCCTTGGAAGTTCAGGCAAAAACGAGTTTCATGTTCGAACATGAATTGACGTTCGAAGTTTGACAGAACTTGAGATACTGGAAGCAAAGTCTGTTTGAACGCCAATCTTTGTTTGAACTTCAATCTCCGTTTGAATGCCAATGTCCGTTCGAAAATGGATGCACGATCTCCAACGAACATTTTTCAAGGTTTTCTCTATTTTTTACCCTATAAATACCCCCAAAGACATTTTTTAGGTTATTTTTTTTAGTAGCTTTCAACTCTAGGAGGCTAAGGAGAATTCATAGAACAATGAGGAGAAAAGGTTCCGAAGGATTTACGCGGGGATAATCATAATCAAACACGTTAGAATCAAGATTCAAGGAGATTAAGGTATGAGATTCTTCTTGAATTCTTTCATTGAGACTTAGGTATACTATATAGGTATGTTTTTAGTCTTCTTGATGATTATATGCTAAATAATTGTTAGTTATTGATTTCCTTTTGATTGTAAAGTTTGTTTTCAACAAAATACATGTTTTATATTCAAGAAACTCTTGTTCTTGATTTTCAAAATCCTAATTTTGCTAAATACATGTGTTTTATGTGTAAAATACATTGGTTCTTGATTTCTAAATTTCAACTCTTAAATAAATCATGTTTATATTCAAATACTCATTTTATCTCCAAGAAAATTGAGGTTTCTAGGCAAAACCCTAAAAATTTTAATATCGCAATTACGAGGTTTTCTTGATATGATCTCTTGCATATTCCTTTATTCTTGTACATTGAGAATTGTGAAAATTGTGATACATGAATTTTGATGGAAATTGTGATTGGTTGAGTATACGATTTTTGATAAAGTTGTGATTTTTATCTCTTGTATGGTTTAGGTGCGACAGACTTGGATTACATTTGAAAGATACTGTAGAGTGTTAGAGGTTAACCTATTCCAGTGGGGGTGAGATAGTTGCCTAACATTCGTAAGGGGTGGTTTTCTTAAGAGGTCAATTGCTATTGTTCATGTATGTTCGAGGCTGAGGGACGGTATACATTTCCAGGGAATCGATTTGTCAGTGTTGTACGAGACGGTACACGCCCTTCCTAAAGTTATTTGTGATATGGCCCTACGAGGAATAATTGTGATTATTTGTGTTTATGATGGGTGAACGAGGTGAGTTTGTTGTGTAGATTCATAAGAAGCAACTAACTTACAAGAGGTGGAATACATGAGATACTTGAGATGATGTTTACTGAATTATTTTCTATTTACTCTGATTCCTAAATGTTTACTTCTGTTATTGAATTAATGTAGTTCGTAAACTTGAAATCGTTACAACTGACATTGTTTTACTTCCAAAAGTTATATATGTTATTTTCGAAAAGAGATTTCTCTGCTTTACGCTTTAAAAACCTTGTTTGGATTTGAGAAGGATTTCCTACTGGCTTTTGCTCACCCCCTACAACAACATTTACAGATTTTGGTATATAGTAGGATGTCGAATTGAATGAGTAGGTGGATTTTGAGACCGAGGTCGATTAAGATGGTGATCACGAAGTGAAGACTTAAAAAAAAATTTCCTTGGTTTAAATTTGAGAGATAGATGTAAAATAATGTTTTGAATAGTTTTAATTTATTCCGCTACAAGATAACATTTATTTTTGGGTTGTAAGTTTGGGAAGTAAACGATGTTAATTTGACATTGTTTTCATTATTTATCTAGTTGATGGATGGTTTGTTATTTTAATGGTTATACTAGATGCTCTCATAATTGGATGTTGTGTAGTTAGTTAATACCTTCCAGCATGAATTTTGGGACTCTACAACCCACCGCCACCACCACCGCCCAACACAAACACACACCATTGCCGCCCACTACCACCACTACAACTACCGTCATCACCCACCACCACTATAACCTGCCACCACTCACCATCGTCGCCTTACCACCATTACCCACCACCACCACCCAACACAATCACCCACCACTGCCACCACCACACATCATTGTCGCCCCATCACCATTACCCATCGTCATCAACCGCCATCACCCACCACCATTTTCCATCACCACTAGCCGCCACCCATTGCATCAACCACCACAACCTCCGTCGCCACCTACCATCACCCACCGCCACCACCCGCCGCTGCCACCACCCCCAACCACTACTCACCATCGCTGCCACCAAAACCGCCACCGCCACTATAAAACCCCGACCCATTTCCATAATATTCAAAGCCCTACTAACCTTTATAGGCACTAAACGCTATAATCTCTAAATAATGAATAAACTCTGATACCAATTTCATAAACATAACGAGTGTTTGTTATTAAACTCAATAGATAAACTTACTATACACACCTATAATACGATTTAATTATAAACTTGTTGCATTACAAATCCAGCTGGGCCTAGGCCCAATTCTTGGGTAAGCCCAAATCGGCTACAATACAGGTCAAGCTCAGCTCATGGATTCAACCCAGTCTAAGGCCCAAGGAGTTCAAGAAGATTAGAGCACGTACGGAGCAATCATCGGGATACACACTCCCGAAGATCTAGGCAACCTTTAATTGTACTTACCTTTTGTAGCTATCCTCTCCGAATGACTAATGTCTTTACCCTCACGTCACCGCTTCAACCAAAGTTCTATGCATATAAATTGTAAGTTTTCTCTACAAGAGAGGGCACCTCTATGTATCTCTCTACACACCCCTCACATAGCTATTTCTCTCTCTTAGTTACCATACCTCTCTAAGAGCTCATCTTTGCTCCCTCTCTCTCTTGTTTTATTTCATGAATAAATGTTCTCCAGTCACCGTTGCCGCTTTTGGAGTGGAGTAGGTCCCCCTGACCGAACCACTATACATTTGCGTGTTGACCCCGTGTTTGCCTTTTATTATTTATTGCTTTGTTAATTGTCCATTAATTACACTATATCACACACTCGACTGTTGATTGTGCATAAGCCCGTTTTGTGCATCATCACTTTTCTTTGTTCTCAACAATCTCTTAGAACACAAGATGTAAATAAAGATTAAAATCATGAGGATGTGATATGGTGCTAATGCATAGTAATCACAAATCATGTGTATTAATTAATCAGCATGCAAGCCTTTAGTGAATATTAATTGTACATGCATGACCATTAAAATACTTTTGGTTTCTCTTGAAACTCCTTATAAATGTCACAGTATAAGATGTTCACTAGAGCGCTTAAGACGAATGTAATATTGTGTTTTATTTGAAATTGTAAACTCTCTTTCTCTCTCACACACACACATACCCACACAAAGAGATACACACATACACACACATGCAATAGACAAATAAAAAAGAGATTGTTGAGCTTAAATGCTCCAACTTGATAACATGATTCGTTTTTTAACAGTCCTTGAAAAAGAATCACTATACTGATTCAAAAGTTTGATTGTTAGTATTAGAATGAAATCTTCTCTCTCAAACCTCGGGAGAATTTCAAAATCAATATTAATCTTCCCCGCTTAGTCTTTGACCAATATCACAAGTGCACCTTCTTGATAAATTGGCTGGATGGAAAACTAATTCAACTTTCCAATCTACATTTACTTAATTCAAATATGTTTCTCATCTATGCTAACATTTCTTGTTCCAATTGAGTGTCTTACATGTAGGCATCGTCTTTCTATTCTCACCCTTGTAAGTAACGCTACCCTGACGGGCGCTGGTAGTTCTAATCATAAAAGATCTCAAGGACCATCTCACCAGAAACCTAAAGGTGGCAGTATATTGAACCATCAATATTACGGGACTAACATCAATTATGTAGCCCAAAATAAGGTATATCTCAATACACAAATCTTGATATGGTTATCTTATGCTTTCATGGCTGAGCACAATTTAAATATTGCATTTATACATGCCTCCGAGTTGTAACAAATTTCTCAACTTTCTTCCCAACCTTAGGGATGTCTATAAAGCAGGTATATTTTCTTCCCGGTAAGATTCATTGTTTTTCTTGTACAATACAACTAAGCCAAATTTAGTTTGGCCAAGGACAAAATCGACAAATCTTATAATGAATGAATAATTTAGGTATTGTTTTTAAAACTTACTGGATAAAAGATATTCATAGATTTTGTTTTTTAGGTCACCTAGAATTTCCTAAATATTGTTGGCATCACCTTGAAGTTGGCAATACCAAATGGTGGCATTCCGGGCCGAGTACAAGAATCAAAGCTTCACAGACTCGGCAAGTCGCTTATAGAATGCTGACCACTACATAACACGCTGGCGGAGAAAGCTCTTCGAGCTTCCCTTCATTCACACACACACACACACATACATATTGAAGAGGTGTTTTGAAAGAAGAGGTGATTTCGTTTACTACTTACAATGAATAAGGAGAATTTCTTATACATCCCACCTTGTGAAGATGAACACCATTTGTAAACTCAACATCCTTGTAATAATTTTTCTCTATTCTTATGGACCCTAATTAGACTTTGACATTTTGTTTATAGTCATTCTTCATTGACCATGTTATGCTAATTACCTTTTTTTTTTTTTTTTTTTTTGAGGACAGGAGTATGGTAATCCGGTATACCAATTTTGTGATGTTTGCGGTGAATTGGTAAGTATATGTCCTGTTGCAAGTGAATATCCAAAAAATTGAGGTCTAAATGAAAGATGCAATTTTGCATCATTGTTCACTGCTTCCAATTAGTACTTGATAGACTGTAAAGTGAAGAATTTCTCGTAGGCCATAAAATTTAGGTTTGGCCCCAAACATGTTTTCAAGATAATAAAAGAACGTGTTTCTTTTGGTAGATACGTCTGAATGTTTTGTAATAGAACTATAATGGATACTTGTCCACTATAAATGTAAAATATGTTGTTTTCGTGCCTTTTAATACACTTAAAATTGTCTTACAGGATTCCCTTCCTAATTCAGGAATATGATTAAACATCCCTTTTGGGGTCAGATATATTGCAAAAGACATCAAAGTGACATGACACCCAAGTGTTGCGGTTGCGGTAGATATAAGGTTTGTCAATTAATTGTAATTTGCTTCAGAATAAGATACATCTATGTTCTTAAGGAAAAAACTAGTACATCATTGTCCACATTCAAACTATGTAATAAAGGATCATATGTGCATGAACTACATCCAATATGCAAATATGCAGAGTCAGGAAAGAGGAATCCAAGCTACTTAACATAAATTCAGATTAATTAGAGTGCAAGCAGCAATTATATTGTTTCTAGTAACCTGTGGGCTGAAAAATGCGTTGGTTGTCTGATACTAGGTGTTGCAGTACTTCAACATATAGAAGCCAGAAGAGAATACCTCCATATACTCTTTGGAACATTTATTGTCCCTGGCCAGCGACAACTCTTTGGAACATTAGTAAAGCGGTTCATAGAGTAAAGTTTTGAGAGATTGGGGTGGGTTAGTTTTTTAACCAAACTAATAAGATTCTGGCTTAAGTTCATATTTTTTTATGGATTTTTCTTATAGGCCAAACTTGGAAATTCTTGGATGTCGTTTAAATCTGGTATGATGGCTTAAATTAGATGTTGATCAATGAGGTGAATGAGCTGTGGGGTTGGGCTATAACTTGTTAGGGCCCACATTTGGAGAAACAAAGACAATTATGAAGCTAAAATTCGTATATGCCAGAATTCGCACTATATTGATCTTGAATTGAAACTTGATTTATATGTTTGTTTGTGTTTCATACAATGGGATTTGGCAAATGCCAAAATCTTGAGAAAGCTAAAATTCGTATATACCAAAAATGCCCCTACATAAATCTCAAGTAATTTTTCCACATAAAATTTTATTAAAATTCGAGCGGATTAAAATTTATTTTTCTACATATTAAAATTTGAACCAATTAAAATTCGATTGAAGCTGATTAAATTTTAATTTTTTTCTTAACGTATTAAAATTCGAGCCTATTAAATCTTTTTTTTTACGTATTAAAATTGGAGCCGATTTGAACTCTACCCGAGTTGTTAGCGCCGATTAAAATTCACTTTCGAGTCGATTAAAATTTATATTTTTTTACTTATTAAAAATCGATTTATTAAAATTTGAATCAATTAAAATTTTATATTTTTTTATGTATTAAAATTTGGGCTGATTAAAATTCAATGCGAGTTGATTAAAATTTGATTTGAGTCGATTAAAAATAATTTTTAATTGGCTCAAATAGAATTTTTATTAATCCAAATTTTAATAAAAATATAATTTTTAATTGGCTAAAATTTTAATATGTAAAAGAATAAATTTCAATTAGCTTGAATCGAATTTTAATCGGCCCGAATTTTAATATATAAAAAAAAATTAGAAAAGAGAGGGAGTCTCATTGAAGATATAATTATCTAGAGGGGATGTAGATGAAGTTTGTTCTCAAATATATCATGGACAATTTAGTAAAATTGCATTCTAGTTAATATTTTTAATCTGACAGGGGGTGTTAGTGAAGATTCAGAAAGAAAATAGAGGGGGTGTCTTTGAAGATATGGTAAACTAGAGGGGGTGTGGTTGAAATTTTCCCAAAATTGAAAGTTTGAAACAATTAGGTAGTTTCAGAAGTGGTTTAATGCCTCATGAATCTTTTGTTATTCTATGTTTCTCCTTTCTAATAATTATTTTAAATTTGGTTGAAATTGAAATTTTTAGCCTATTCTACAAGCAGGGTGACGATTGGAACAATCCTAGCACACGAAATGATGCATGCTCGGATGTATCATCAAGGTTATTTCACACACAGATATTCATACAATTGTACCTACACAAAACTTCAAGATGATTTTTCAGTTGCCCAAAGTGGAAAAATCCTCATTGAAGTAAAATTTGTTTCTAAATGTGTACGTACTTTAGGAAACATTCTTAGTGCTATGCCTCCTAATTAAGATAATTTTTAAACTTTTTTGGCAGCTTGGTATTGTCCTTCTACATTGGATAGGGTAGTTGAGGAAGCTATATGCCAAGTTATAGCTGAAATGTGGGTGGAATCGTTTTCTGTTGGTGATGAATTTGAGAGCAAATTGATGGAATATGAGATAGGTTATATAAAGTATGATCGTTCTCCAATTTATGGTGATGGATATCGAATGGCTAAAAGAGCAGTTGAAAGATACGGCCTACGAGCTACACTCAACCATATTGCTCAAACGAGAAGGCTTCCGCGATGATCCCTTTGGCCAAAAAGTACGAGGCGGAGATTTTGTGTAAATAAAGGTTGAGCAGAGGGAAAGTGTTTGCTCAAACTTATCTGGGGAATTTTGATCCATTATGCTCAATGTAAAACAGGACAAGTAAAATTTGCTTAGCTTGCATATTTGCTAATTCCATTGCTTATTTTTGGGCTGAAAAATGTGTCATTACCACTAGCACCATGCTTGAGATTTGCCCAGCAGCTCATCACAATATCGGTTCACAGATACTCACCATTCCATCATACAATGGCAAATCAAGGGTATGAATCTGTAATTTTTTTTTCCATTACTCTCTGAGCTTTATCAATAGAGTATGACATGCATAGGCAACCCGTGACTTGTAATGTGAATGGTTTTAAGAGGGATGTTGGTGGCCGTTAGATGAGTTTATTTGAGACCGTAGAATAAATTTATCGAAGTCTATATTGTTTTATATTATAGATAGAATTGCTTAGGGGTAGAATACTTCAATGCTAAGTATTGAATTAAATGCTATAAAGTTGGAGCAAGGTTGGCAGTTCACTGTAAGTTTCAGTAGGCCAGTATTGCATGTGAGAGTGACAAAATGAGAAATAGCGGATAGTAACAAATGAGGTCATGTGTTTGTAATCGTTACAACTTTATTAAAATTACATCTTGCCTCCATTTTCTTTAAACCTTACACTTTTTATTACAATGTTTCTTTTGTTTACACTTTGCACCCCAACAATAATATGTAAAATAACATGAGAGCAAATAAGGTTACATGTCTAGAGCCTCGTTTGTTTTTAGGGTTAATTACAGAATGCCCCCTTGAACTTTGGGTCTTGTTTCGATCAGGTCCCTCTGGTTTAAAATTAAACAATTTGCCCCCTTCAAGTTTCAAAATTAGCAAGTTGACTGATGAATTAGACATAAATTTTAAAATTACTTTTCTACCCTTAACCTTTATTGATCTCCATTTTTTTCCCTTTCCTTTTGCCCAAACGAGCCAAAAGCTCCAACGCCACCAGCCAACCATCGCAACCACCAACCAGACACAATCAACTAGCTACAAACCACCGCAGCCACCACCCAACCGCAACCCATCGCAGCCACCACCCAACCACAACCCATCGCAGCCAACAACCACCACAGCCACCACCCAGCCACAATCAACCGGCTACAAACCATCGCAGCAACCACCCAGCCACAATCACCCAACCATAAACCATCACAACCACCAACCCACTGCAACCACCACCCAGCTACAAACCGGCACAGCCATCACCCAGCCAATCGTCGTCCTAGTCATCGTCCACCCAACAACGATCGCCAAACACCAACAAAACAAAAGGAACAATGAAAATGAGAAGAAAGAGAATAAACTCGTCGTAAATGTTCCGCTCAAGCTACTATCTAGCCCCCATCACTACCATACATGTGGTGCCACAACAACCAAAAAACCTCCCAATCCATTATTCGGCACCCGCCATAAACAAAGCTTCAACTCTATCCAAATCCCACTCGGATTTTGTGGAAACACCGAATATAGCTACTTTGGTGCAAATGGTGGAGGACAAGAATGGTGGTAGAGGGTTGATTGTCGAAGAATTTCGCCACCAATGGGAGGCGTGGAGTTGCTTGTCATCAAGGTGTGGCTAGGCTACTGATCCAATAGTGGTTACGAATGCTAACAGGGAGAGACTTACTAGTTGGAGTTATGGGGCTTGGTTATTCTTCGGCCGGGCTAGGTGTGAAATCCGGGTAAATTTGAATTTTTGTGAATAAGGGCAAAATGGTCATTTGTCATCCTAATGCTTATTTGAAATACTCATACTCTAGACCTCGGATGAGGAAATGGAGTTCGCCGTTGGACTCGTATCGCGAAATTTAGTCACCCTGTCAAATTTCGTCGAATTCCGAGATAGTCAAATTTTTGCACGTCGTTCGAGGCGACTGCATGGCGAATGACTTTTTAAAGGTCCCAAAAAATGTATTTTTTTAAATTTCCTTAAAATTAAGTTAAAGTTCCAATAAAATTTATTTGGACTTAATCCGAGATATAATAACTCATTTCGGGACGAAAAACGGACCCGGAAGTCAAAAATATGCGGTGCGATGTGGACCGCTCATTTACGCCTATAAATATCCTCTTAAATCAACTTTTTGGAGAAAAAAATATCTCCTCCTTAGCTGTAAGAAGCCGACCAAGATCAAAGAGAAAGAAAAAAAAATTCTTCAACCTTCCCGCTCCGATTCCGGAAGTTCCGTCGGTCGGAATTCGTCGGACCAAGACTTAAAGTTCTTCTACTCGTCAAGGGCTACGCGTATGTACCAAGAACAAGGGATTTCACCGAAGATTCAAGTGGAGTCTTTGGAGAAATCAAGGATTTTGTGGTCTTTGTTGGTGTTCTTGAAGCTTTGAAGCTCTAGTCTTCATCTCACGCTTCAAAAGGTAGGGTTTCTCCTACTTGGGACTATTTATCACCTATGGTGTCATATGGGTGGGTATGTGTGTGTAAAACTATAGGGTTTACTTACCTATGGTTATGGAAAGGGAGGTAAAAATGGTTGAATTCAAGTTCTAGTTTGAATTCGGTATATAGAGGTTCCTTGTGTCATTCTTGGAATTTTGGTATTTAGTGGTATGCTATGTGTTTATATGATGAGGTGTTATGTGTGTACATTGAACCTTGTCATAGGAATGAAATGATTATGTGATAACATGATGGTTGCCTTGAAGGTGTTGTTAAATGCCTTTTGTATGTTAAAGTGTGTGACACATGACTATGTATAGCATGCTTAAGTCTTGTGTTGATTGGATATGTTGCTAATGTGTTAGCTTCATGAGGATATGATATTTATATGCTTTGATATAATTTGTCATGGATATGTTTATATATGTGGTTCAAATTGTCCATATGACACTTATCACATATGGAACACGACATTGGTATTGCAAATGTTCATCACATTGCATATGCACGGAAACATCTCATCACATGGGTGTGTGCATGGTTGTCGTCAATACCATACTTGGTGATTGACGGATGGCTAGGGAAAGTTGGGTCGAAGGCCTAACTAAGCTGCTTGGTTTCATGATAAATTGGATTGGGGTTAGCAAGAAGGGCTAGAATATCCCTCAGGTGAAAGACTCATTGATAGGATTCGCACTCCGTTGGTGTAAAAGGCCATAAAGTGTGTCGGTATACGAGGAACCGTGGGTTGAAGTCCTGAAATTCCGTGTCGGTTGGGTGTCGTTGGTGTGAGTCCATGAATGCCCACCCCAAGAAAGACCCTAGTTTTGCAAATGTCAATTGATGTGTAACATAGATGACAGTTCAAAGGCACGTTGGCATTACAATGTGTTGTGGGAGTCGGTATGGGCTCGAGATAGCATGCATGAGTAAGTTTCATCTCATTACTTGGCATGACATCATAAGATTCTATCTTGAATAATATATTCTTATTTGGAATGGAAGAAGTTGTTTGTGGCATGTGCGCATTGCATACGCATTTTAGGTGGGGAGTAGCCTCTGTAGGATTTTTTCTACTGAGCGTTGGCTCACCCTATATGAGAAACTTTTCAGGTGGGAGAAATATACCGGTGGATGGCTCCAATTTGGACCCTCATGTTTGAAGAAAGCCGAATGTGGCTTTATTTTGTGTGAATGTACAACATTTGTGGAAATAATATTTTGGGCATGTAATCTTTTGCAAATAATTGTAATATAACTCATATGGACTATTGTTAAACTAACCTTGCATGTTTTGATATAAGTATTGATAAATGGATCCGGTGCGGTCAAGTTTTACTTATAAATGGACCCTGTGTGGTCATTGTGTTATATTGGGCCTCAGATGAGTCATGTTAATGTATACTGCACAGGTTGTGTTTTGGGTAGAGCTCCCCGTACAAAGGAGACTCTGCCCGAATTTCGTTAAAATTAAGGGCCCCGGTAAATGGGGCATGACGGTGTGATATCGAGTTACTCGGTATCCACGAGTATTCCGCGGGTTGATGGGCAATCAACGGACCCCCGGATTTTGGGGTGTCACACTAGGTCTGCCGACTGAAACGGGGTAGGGGTGGTCTTGTTGGTGTTGAATGGGTTGTTGTGACTCACAAAAGGGGTGGCGTGGGGGTATCTTGGCAGAAGTGGGGTTTGGGGGTGGGGGTGGGGGGGGGGGGTAGGTGTGGGCGTGGGGTGTGGGTGAGAAATTTCAGCTTTTGTTTTTTAAGACACATAAAAATGGAAGGGTAAAATTGTCTTTTAATTGTATTTTAGAACTTCTGTCAACATTTTGACGGTGGAATTAACGGCAATTGAGCAATTAAGATAAAGTCTAGACTTGAAGGGGGCAAATTGTTTAATTTTAAACCAGAGGGACCTGATCGAAACAAGACCCAAAGTTCAAGGGGACATTTTGTAATTAACCCTTGTTTTTATAAACATTCCCAAGCATTTTAAACTTTTCCCTTCCTCTGACCCAAAGAAAAACAAAAACTTTCTTTACTCGTTCTTTCAACAAAAAACTAAGCTTTCAACAATGATTAATGATGTATCGATTGTATAGCAATTAATGAACATGATATGAGGAGTTTTAGAACCATTGAATTGGTTTAGAAATTGAAGGGACCACTACAGAACATTCATTTTTGTTGTTTGGCCATAAGTAAAGAGTAAGAGTAAGATTCATTCTATTGTGAACTATAAATTTAACTTAATTTGTTGATCTAATTCACTATAAAATTCTTGGATTGACCGTAGTTTGTTGATTTAATGATGTGGTTTCATTGTAATCGTTATATTAACAAGAAATTTCAATGTTTGATAGGACTCACAGTCAATTCAAGAGTTAGTGTTACTTGAAATTTTGACTTAATTTGTTAACCTAATAATGTGATTTCATTGTAATCGTTAAATTAACGACAAGTTTTAATGTTTGATGGGGTTCATAGTCAATCAAAGAGTTATAGTGAATCTTCTATAATATAAAACATGACAGATTTCAATAAACCTATCCGACAGTCTCAAATAGATTCATCCAATTACCCCTAACATCCCTCTCAAAATCATTTACATTGCACTGTGCCTTCAAGTACGGGTTATCCATAATTAGGTCAATAAATTAGATCTCAATATCATTGCTTGTAATTATAATTAAAGCATTGTATTCCAATTAATAAATGTTGTTATACTTTTCATCTAGTAATATGCCATGCACGTGATCTAAGATATGAAGTTTTAGGGGAAATGGCATTTTACCATTCGAAATATTTTAAAATTTTTAGTTTTCACTTTTTTTTTTAATTTTGTGAATAGACGGAATTACTTAACAACAGTTAATCTTTCGGGCAACATGTCTACCATTAAATGATATTAAAGGTGCAAATTAAATATTTTGAAATCCTTTTGGGATGTAAAAAAATTTATTTAATTATTTTAATTTAATTTATTATTTCTATACTTAGTGGCTCCAAATGAATGTAGATTTTTTGTTGATTCCAGAGCATATTTATGGATTCATTACATCTTGAATAAGATCCATATGACTGATAAGGAATATTTTTGCGATCTAATTTGTTAATTTAATTTACTATAATTATTAGATTGATTGTGGGTTCCATCAAATAATGAAACTTGATGTTAATTTAATAATTATAATAAAATCACATTATTAGATCCGTAAATTAAGTTAATTTTTTAGTTTTAAATAACATTATTCTATGACTAATACCCTATTTACTTATGAGCAATGTACTTGATTTGATGTATGTTAGGGTAATTTAGATTAAGATTATGTGTTAATTGAATGTTGTGTGTTAATTTCATTTAATAAGATTTGTAGGATTTTTGGACATTAGAGTTTTTGTTAATCGAATGAAATAAATGTTGAGTGTTCATTTTGAGAAATTTGTATGTTAATCTATTTTTAAATTGGATTTTTTAATTTGGATAGTAAATAAGGTTTGAAAATTTTAAATTAGTTTTTTTAAAAAAAAATTATGAAATAGATTCATAGGGTCAATGAATGTTAGAGTTATTAAGATTAAGATTGTGAATTAATTAATTTTATTTTCATAATTTCAAAAATTATGAATTAATTGATATAAAATAGGTTTATAGTTCTCATTTTTATACATTTGGTCTAATTTAATCCCATGTGTCATAATTCATTCACTTATAATCTAAAGGCCACGATTCATCCCAACCAAAAACAAATCCCACCCAACAGGCCCTTAAACCACTTGTACGTCCCCCAACCCACTGTCAGACCCACGTGCCTCTCTCTCTCTCTCTCTCTCTCTCTCCACACCTTGCCTCCTGCGACTTTTCTCTCTGTTTCCAATACTTTAGGACATGTTTTGTATGTTTTAAGGAGGGGTTTGAATTGATTTCTCTAAATTCTTCTAAACTTAAAGATGAAATTCAAAGATGTGATTCAACATTTAATACTTTCCATAGTCATATTTGGTATGCGCAGGGATATATGACTATTATGATAATATATTTGTATATAAATGATTATTATATTCCTTAATCAATTTAATCCAAACATAAGTATGAATATATAGGGGATATAAGTATCATTTAGATGTTAAACCCATTAATCCACATATGAAACCCACCCCTCCATGAGTTTCATGAAACCCATGAACTTGGGTTTCATGACCGGGCTTAAACCGAACTGAATTTCAAACTCTAGACTAAATGTGTGTTTATCATGAGTTTAAAGAATTTATTTCCTAACTCAGGTTCCAAACCCCCCCCCCCCCCCAAAAAAAAAAAAAAAAACCACGTACAAGGCCCTTGTACGTCTCTCTCTCTCTCTCTCTCCACACCTGTGTCCTGCGACTTTTCTCTCTGTCTCCACTCCCTGCAACATCTATCTCTCCATACTCCTCGCGATATGGTGAACTGCCAGGTTTGCAACATCTCTCTCTATACTCCCTGCGACACAGTGAACCCTGCCTTGGCTCATCGGCGACGACCACACACCCCAGGTTTGCTACTCTCTCTCTCACCTCTTTTTCTTCACACACACAGACAAACAAACAAACTCACAACACACCACACGCAAACCCACAACACACGCACACAGATAACGCGCGCGCGCACACACACACACACACAAAATACACACAACAACACACAAACACACACACATACAAAAACAGACCACACACACATCTCACAACAGCACACATGCACAAATTAATTTGGGTTTTTGAATGTTAGGGTTTTCAAATTGAGTGTTTCATTTAGGTGTTGAATAGTGTTTGTGAAATTTTAAATTGGTTTTTTTTTTTAAATTATGAAATAGGTTTATAGTGTTTTGATTGAATGAATGTTAGGGCTCTTTAGATTAATAGTGTGTTAATTTATTTTACTTCCATAAGTTTAGAGATTGTGTGTCAGTTAGTATGAAATAGGTTTATAGGGTCTTGATTTGATGTATGTTAGGGTTTTTTAGATTAAGATTGTCTGTTAATTGATTGTTGTGTGTTAATTTCATTCAATAAGAATTGTAGGGTTTGTGGATGTTAGGGTTTTTGTTAATCGTATGGAATGAATGTTGAATTAATGATTATTGAGTGTTCATTTTGGAAACTTTGTAGGCTAATTTGTTTTCAAATTGAGTTTTTAATTTGGGTGTTAAATAAGATTTGGAAATTTCAAAATTTTTTTTTTTTAATTATGAAATAGGTTTATAGGGTCTTGATTTGATGAATGTTAGGGTTATTGAGATTAATATTGTTTGTCAATTGATTTTACTCTCATAGTTTCAAAGATTGTGTATTAATTGATATGAAATAGGTTTATAGAGTCTTGATTTGATGTATGTTATGGTTATTTAGATTAAGATTATGTGTCAATTGAAGGTTACGTGTTAATTTCATTCAATAAGATTTTTATTGTTTTTGGATGTTAGGGTTTTTGTTAATCGCGTGGAATGGACGTTGAATGTTCATTTTATAAAATTTGTAGGTTAATTTTAGTTGTTGAACTTTTTGAAAGTAATTGACAATTATTTAGTAAGAAATTGAATGTTAAGGTTTTTAAATTGGTTTTCCTTTCATGAAATAGGGTTTCTGAAATATGAAATTGGGTTTTTTTGAAAGTGGTTTGTATGGTTTTGATTGAATGTATTTTAAAAGGTTATTTTGATTGAGATTATGTGTTTATGAATATTGTGTGTTAGGGCTATTAGCGTTTTGATTGAATCTATGTTAAGTTTTTTTATGAAAGAGGTTTGTAGGGTTGACATTTGATGCTTAAATTGCTTTGGATTGTGCAATCGATGTATCAAAGGTTGTCCAGTTGACGCCATGGACAAGCGACCTAACACTATCTAGGACCCCTCTCTCTCTCTCTCTCTCTCTCTCTCTCTGCCTCTCTAATATTTATTGAGAGGGAGAGTGGCAGAGATCCACGTGAGTAGTAGGTGTGCATAATCAATATTTTGTGTTGCTAATTAATTAGTATCTGTCACAATTTATATCATTGACTGTGAGATAAGTCATTCCATATATTGTGGTTTTGTTGCGTTTAGACTTGGTTTCCAATCCCATATCTTTCTCTCTACATTGCAGTTCCTTTTTCATGCTCCCTAAAAAATCTCCTCTCCAAACTCAGCTTCTTCATTGGTACCGAAACCAATTGCTTCGAAATCCTTAAAGATCAAAGTTTTGTGGTTGTGAGATAGGGTTTTGTTTCTAATTCAAAGACTACAACACAATTCAGTCGAAGTTATGCCTCATCAGTCACCAGGTTATGACATCTCTTGATGTTTATATATTAGTTGATTAGCAACTATTTTTTTATGGTTGTTCTAATTTGTGTTTCGGCATGAGATTAAATGTTTATTTCTCTCTAAATGTAGGCTTGCTTCTTGAAATTATTGGTACGGGAGGAATAGGAAAATAGGTAAGATCTTTTACTCTTGTTTACTTGATCAGATCTGCTACATGAGAGTATGCGTTTGCTTAATTAAGCCCATTTGGTTGAACAACATTGTCCATAGGATGGTTAGTAGCTTATATGATTTGGTTGGTGAACATCAATTTGAATTTTTTTTGGTAATGATGGCAAATATGAGAGTAGCATCAGACATGTATTGCTTTAATGCTAAGATGGATGGTGGAAAGTGATATATTAACCTTTTAGAGAATAAAAAAAAACCACCAGCTAATTAAATAGAAAATCCATTAATTTCAGTGATTTCTCTTGATTGTAAAATGAATAAATTCAGAATTTACATTGATCATGCATCGAGTTCTTCGTATAAAAACTCGGCAAAATGTCTTTGCTTGATAAATAAGTTACTGATATCATTCCATCACTTCTAATGCCTAAGCAATTGGCCAAATGTCTTCACCATTATGAATTCCAAACTTGTAAATTCACAACACACAAATATAACCAAAACAACTTTTCAATCTCAAAGTGGAATGTTGATCATGTATTATGTAATACAAGTTGTCATACAAAATTCTAGTGTCTTTGACTACAAAACATTAGAAATGAGCATTAAACCTTCAAATGGTTACGATACAATATAAGCAGGCTTCACTAAAGCATCCTATCTCGTCATATCCGAAGAAGGGTATGAATCCCTACTTAAAACGCTTTATTTCACTCAAAAGTTAACTAATAAAGGGGAAAAGCTAAAAAAGAACAAAGTAAGCTCAAATCTTATAAAAAATTCATATTTAGTCCCAAGATCCATGAAAGGAGGCTTACATTGTGATGAGGAATAGACAATGCAAGAAAAAAGAAATACAGATTTGCATTTGCTAGGACCACTCTGGCAAGGAAGATGGAGAGGGAGAGAAATAGAGATATAAAGCCATGGACGAGGCTTACCTGAAGGTCGAAAAAGCTATGGATGATGTGGAGGACAGTGATGGTGGACGAAGGGATGCATAGATGAACTGATTGTGCTGGGGTTTGGGTTGAAATCCTACCGTTGGAATGTGAGTAAAATTTTTGAGTCTCCCTCACTTTGGGTCAAGATTTCGTATTCCCTTGATTTGATATAGGTTTAAGGAAAAGGTTGGAGATGATTTTTAGGATCTTTCTACTCGAATTTAAATTCGAGTTTGAGGAAGGAGTGGAGATCCCACCAACAATCAAAACTATAAATTTGAAGTGATAAAAACTGAAAATCAACGAGAAGTTTAAAAGTCTTCCGAGAGAGAAACTTACATATGGGGAGATAGCCTGTGAGCTGCATAAGCAATGAGAAGAAAATCGTGGAAGCCATTGATAGAGGAAACTCTGGTTGCGAGGTGAAGTAAGAGAGAGAGAATATATATAGAGGGGGTGAAGTAAGAGAGAATATATTAGAGGGAAAGAGTAAAACATAACATGACCATTTATAGTCGGGGTGCACTGCCTTGGCATTGATAAAGGAAAGCATCAGAAGAATTGAAGCATGTTATTTTTTACACTCTCGGTAAAGCTTGCAACATACTCCTTAGAAAAAGGGGAGGGAAATAATGATTGGTTTGTGAGAGCTATGGTTACCACAATTCACTAAATCCTTAACGATTCACGATCTGGGTACATCAATCTCAAACGAGGTGGGTTCGCAATCCAGATCACTAAAATGGACGACCCCAAATTGTAATACTAACCCTAAATCAATTCGGTTTAGAACATGTAGCACAAATATAAAATACATATTAATTGATTACATATATAAAGATTTATAATTATATATTATTTTATATAATAGAAAATCAAGCACAACTATAAGATAAATAAATGGTAGTTAACTTAGTGTTTATGAATGTTTTGTAATATATAATGTGGTATAGTAGTGAAAACGATCTACATAAGAGTTTCAAAAAGAATTGCGACTCAAAATACCGTACCAGTTAAATCTATCTCCATTGTACCGCATACCTAAGAAAGTGTCGTATCATGTACCCGTACCTGTACCACGTACCAAAGTGACCTACGATCCAGGTAAAATTGGTGAGAGCAAACCCAGGTCTTTGGACTTGGTAAGGGTGCGCCTTGGGGCTTACTCATACATTTCAGGTTTGGAATTTTAATTATAAATGTAAACTATTCAGGCAAGAGAAGAGAAGAGAAGAGAAGAGAGAGAGAGAGAGAGAGACATAATTGAATAGGAAAAATAACACACCCATTCCATTGACTAAAGAAGGATATATATAGTTACACATGAGGCTAAAACAATGACTATTATCCCTCGCTCACTAACACTACCTCTCAAGCTGGACTAAAGATATCAAATAATCATAGCTTGGAGCAAATATTTCTAATTTTATCTCTACTGAGTGACTTGGTGAAGATATCTGCCAACTGATCTACAGGCCATGCAAAACAAGTAGTAACCTTTTTCAATTGAAATTTTTCATGAACAAAGTGACAATCACTCTCAATATGTTTTGTTCGTTCATGAAAGACTGGTTTTGAAGCAATATGAATTGCAGCCTGATTATCACAAAATAATTACATTGGGAAGGTTACTGAAATACCAATTTCATGTAATAAATTCTTCAACCATATCAATTCACAAGTAGTTTGAGCCATGGTCCTATACTCCGCCTCAGCACTAGATCGGGCCACAACATTTTGTTTCTTACTTTTTCAGGTCACCAAATTACCTCCAAGAAATGTACAATACCATGTGTAGTAGATCTTCTATCTGACGGGGAGCTAACCCAATCTGCATCAGTAAAATCAACTACTTGTAAATGTCTCTGAGCTCTATATAATAATCTCAGACCAGGAGTTTTTTTTCAAATATCTCAAGATTCTAATCACTGTTTCCCAATGAGGTACTCTTGAAGATTCCATAAACTGACTCACAATACTAACCACAAAGGAGATATTTGGTAACCACAAAGGAGATATTTGGTCTTGTAATAGTCAAGTAATTCAATTTTCCCACTAATCTCCTATACCGTTCTGGATGTTGAAATAGCTCCCCCTATTCTGTGGTCAGTTTTGTATTACATACTTGTGTTGAGACAAATTGATATCACTTTGAGATGTCGCCACTTCAATTCCAAGAAAGTACAGTAACCTACCCAGATCTTTAATATGAAACTTCTGCTGCAAGAATGATTTTAGAGCAATAATACCTTCACAATCACTCCTCGTAATGACAATATCATCCACATAGACAACTAAAACAATCATGACAGATTCATAATTCTTATTAAACATCGAGTAATCTACTTGACATTGTTGAAGTCCAAAGTCCAACACAACTTCACTGAATTTGCCAAACCATGCTCGAGGTGATTGTTTCAGACCATATATCACCTTCTTTAATTTGCACACATTCCCACTAGACTTCCCTTGAGCAACAAACCCAGGTGGTTGCTCCATATAAACTTCCTCAGTTAAGTCACCATGCAAAAAAATATTTTTGACATCTAACTGAAACGAGGACCACTGGAAATGGGCTGCTAGAGAGATAATAACCCGAACAGACGAGATATTGGCAACAGGAGAAAAGGTTTCTGAATAATCCACACCATATGTCTGAGTAAAACCCTTGGTGGCCAGTCGGGCTTTGAATCTCTCAATGGAACCATCAGGTAGGTGCTTGACACCATACACCCATCGGCAACCAACTAATTTCTTCTCCGAAGAAAGAGAAACAAGGTCCCAAGTATGGTTTTCATGCACAGCAGTGAGTTCCTCTTTGATTGCTTGACACCACCCAGGATGAGCAATAGCTTCATGGAGGAACATAAAGAGATATGATAGATGATATAAAACAATGAAAAGTAGTAGATAATCTATCATAAGAAAGAAAGTGTTCAATAGGATGAGCAGTAGAACTCGTAAGAAGGGTACATGAGCACTTACCTTTTCGAAGTGCAACAGGAAGCTGAGCATCAAGACCAGCAGACGATATAGAGGGTGGCAGAGGCACTTGGACAACAGTCTTTTTGCGACAGGAGTACACTTGCGTAATAGATGGTTTGGCAGATAAAGATGAAGTGGGCGAGGACAAAACAGGAATGAGAAAAGGAAGGGAAGACTGATAAAGAGCAATATCAGTTGTAGCCTCATAAAAGAAAGAAATAGACTCAAAAAATGTAACATCAGCACAGACAAAAAGACGACGAAGGGTTGGATTATAGCATTTATACTTTTTTTGTGTATGAGAGTAACCCACGAAAATACACTTGATAGATTTAGGATCAAGTTTATCGATGCCTAGACCTAACTGATCAGCAAAGACTACACAATCAAAGACACATGGTGTAATAGAGAACAAAAGACGACCAGGAAAGACAATTTGACGTGGTTTTTGACTATCAAGAACAAACGACGGCATACAATTAATGAGATGACATGCAGTAAGAATAACATCACTTCAAAAAATTTTAGGTACTTTCATATGAATCAAAAGAGCACGAGCAACTTTAATGAGGTGGCGATTTTTGCGTTCAGCTACTCCATTCTATTGTGGGGTGCCATTACACGAAGTGCGATGGAACAAATCATGGAAAGTGAAAAATTCACAAATGGGTGAGAAATATATTCCTTTGCATCATCAGATTGTAAAGTACGTACATGCACACCAAATTGAGTCTTGATTTCCATAACAAAAGCTTTAAAAATAAAAAATAATTCAGAACGATCTTTCATTAAGAATAGCCAGGTCATCTTGAAAAAAATCGTCTACAAAGGTAACAAAATAATTAAACCCTAAATAAGAATAAATACGACTAGGACCCCAAATATTAGAATGAACAACTTCAAATAGACTAGAGACACGATTACAAACTCTAGGAGTAAATGAACTCCGAATATGGTTACTTAACTAACATGACTCACAATCTAAATATGACAACTGACGCAACTGAGGGACTAACTGTTGAAGACTTCGCAAGGATGGATGTCCAAGTCGACAATGCCATTGATGCAGGGAACAAGAAGTGGGTAAAACAAAGTAGCATGCAGGAACGACATCAAGATAGTAAAGACCGTTGTCTTCATGACCTCCACCAATCATCTTCCTTGTCTGGAGGTCCTAAAACACACAGAAGGAAGGATAAAATGTTACGGAACAATTTAAAGATTTAGTTAGTTGACTCACAAATATCAAATTGAATAGAAATTTAGGAACATGCAAAGATTGATGATAAAGATAATGAGGAAGTAGGGTGCATAGTGCCAACACCAGATACTAAGGATGAAGATCCATCAGCTATTTGTGACATGTTGGTTAGTAGAATTATGATGAAAATTGGAGAATGCACTCACATTACCTGTCATAGAGGCCGCAAAGTCACTTACCCATGGAGGTGAAGTAGACGAATGGGACACAAACATGATTTATCTGACTGAGCCAAAGTAGTTGTGGAAGTAGAAGTAGAAGTAGGAGCACCAAACTTAGAAATAAGCCGATTATACTCTTTCTTGGAGATAGATATAATCTTTGATGTGGATGGAGGCTCAACGATAGGAGACTGTCCTAAACTCAAATTATCCAAGGAAGACACAACATGAGCATAAGAAGAGGGTTTGCCATGTAGATCCCAACAATAGTCCACTGCATGACTTTTAAGTCCACAATGAGAACAAAACTTCATAGATCCACGACCTCTACCACTGCCATTGTCCAGTTGTTGACGACCACCTCCTCGCCGCCCATCATGATGTCCGCAGCCTCCACGAGAGAAATTATTATTCCCTTGATTAGGCAATACAACTAAAGCAAGTGCTTTGGTGCAGAAACACCACTATCACCGAATGAAGCCCGTTGAATGCGATAAAAAATTTTGAGCATTGAAGGAATTTTCTTACTAGCCAATATCTGAGCACAGACAGGTTCCAATTTTGATTTTAAACCGGAGAGGAAGCCAGCAACCATTAATTCCTCACGCTGATTTTTTTGGACTTGCAAATTAGTAGATAAGGGTTGATAAGCATTGAGATTATTCATAATATTGTGTCGTGCATAGTAGTATTCTTCAATGGTCTTATCACCTTGTTCCAGATCCAGACTAAACAAATCTTGAAATAATTGATAAATGTGAGTAATATTATCTTCACCAGAAAATAAACGACTAACTGCAATCCATATTTCCTTAGCAGTCTCAAGAGACATTAGATGAATACTAATATGAGGTTCCATACTATTCCATAACAAAGTCATCACTTGGGCATTCTCTACTGTCCACTGTTTAAATTTTGTATCAGATTCACTGGGTTTATTCTCTGTAAGATATTCAACTTTATTTTTTGCAGTCAAAAATACTTTAACAGAATGCGACCATGTCGCATAGTTATTGCCATTCAACTTAATAGAGGAAATAGATAAACCAGTAAAGTCTGAACTTACCATAGACCTAACAACATTGGTAGACGATTTATTGGCGTTTATACTTGCCAGAACCAAGTAGAAGCAGCAAACCACCAAAACAGGATACAAACCAAGAACAGAGAACAAGCAGAACCAGCAAACCAGGAAGTCGTGGATATTGAAACAGGACACAAAGGGAGAGATGGCTTATCAGGGCGGGGCTGAACCGAAGCAGAACTGGAGCTGTGTGGATTGCTGGGGATCGGTTCTAGGTTGAACCGGTCTGGAATCAATATAAACCGACGTGATGTGGATAGAACTGGATAAAACAAAAGCTAAACCAGTCTGGAATAGGGATGACAGTAGACCGGAGAAAAACGGGTATTCGTCCAAACCCGCCTCGTTTGGACTAGGGATGGACTATACGTATTGGACGGTGGACGTATACGGGGATACCCGTATAAACCCGTGCGGGGATGGACTTACCCTTACCCCCGCCCCGTCCCCGTCCCCGTCCCCGTCCCCGCCCCCGCCCCGCCTCGTCCCCGTCCCCGTCCCCGTTACCCGTTAAATATGTATATATATAAATACTCTTTTATAGCCCTAATTTATTTTGCTCCTTCAGCCGCCCACCTCTCTTAACGTTAACGATCAGCCTTCACCTTCAGTCGAAACTTCCATTTGCTCGCAGATCAGGCTGATTAGCCTTGCTCATTTCCGAGTTTCGACTGCTCTCAGACCCACTAAGCACTCCCCCTGAGCGATCGCCGATTAGACTGAGCGACCGTTATTTTGTAAGCGACGGTTCGTCTCTCTCTCTTAGATTTATCGAACGTAGAACGATCACTGTTGGGAACAAGTAACGTTCACGTTTTCTACCTCTCCCGTGCGCTGTGTGCGTGAATGTGTTTTTTTATAGGGGAGAGCTGAGAGAATTTTATGCTATAAGTTGTATTGCATATGTGTTGTTCATGGCTTCTACTGGAAATCTGGAAGAGATCGACTGAGTCTCTTAGAACCAGTAATACATTAATGAGCGTTAAGGAGAATCAATCCACCAAGATGACGTTCTAAATCTCTTAATATTTTTTTTTCTAATTCAAGTTAGTGCTCTTGAGTTGATGCCTCAATGGTGTTTGATCAAAAGCCTGAGTAAGTTATTAGCTTGTTCATGGACTCTATTTGATGAAGCATTTGGTTCTATTGTACTTTCCTGCTCAAGTGCACATAATTGTAATTCCTCACATATAGTTTGAGCTCGTGTAGCTAATAGCAGTGGCATCACATAGAGACTAACTGTATCATTCATCAATAAAAGAAAAAGAAAAAAAGAACAAAGTAATTAATGGAATCAAACTCTATTAATGGGTCTTTACATAGAATGGTTCGTAGACCCTGTATTCGGGCTGCATCTCAAATCTGAATATTTGGCCATCATGAAGTTTGGTAATAAGACTTTTTTTCTTCTTCTTTTTGTTCATTGCATCAAATTTTGTCTCTAACAATGTAAATCGACTTGAATTTCGTTTATAAATATGCTATGTACAACATGTGCTTGATACATGGTTATAAAAACCGACATTCTAGAGCTGGTTTCTTAGATCACTGTTCAATCTCAGCATACTTCTGAACCACTTAGCAGAAGCCTTTGAAAAACTCTTGCTGATCTATAGGAGTAACATTAACTAAGTATTTTTTTTTCCCCACAAATGGAGCTATGAGTACTCACGAGCTGATCAATTTAAATACCAAAATTAAGTAAAAGATGCTTTGCTACTTCTCAAGTGTGAATAATTGCCACAACAGAAGATAAAAGTTCAGAAGTACCCATGATTAAATACTTTGATGTAACTGAGAAAGCACATCTAAGAAAAATTTTACTGAACATAATGTTTACATTGGGTTTATCACTATTTGCTAAGTAGTTTTTCGATCCATATATTATTATTTTCCATATTCAAGTAAAGCGAAAATCATTATGTTGATAATACTTGTCTTCTACATTACATTTAATCTTAATCTTAAACTTTGGTAATGGTTTAGTCTTTGGTTTCTGGGCAGTGACTTTTTTGGTTGTTAAACTGTTGGTGTTTTGCTTAAATAGTTTCAGTTTTTGCTTCTTGTAATTTTTGGATTTCATGAAATAAAATTTTCTCTTTTCTTTAAAAAAAAAAAAAAGGCTTAGGCTTAGGCGGGTACGGGGGAAGCGGGGACAGGGACGGGGACGGAGATTATAAATTTACCCGCGGACGGGGATGGGGATAAAAATTATACCCGTTAGCGGGGGTGGACTGAGGATGGACGAAAAATTTTTAAGCGAGTACGGGGATGGAGACTATGCCCCCCGCCCCCGCTTCGGTCCATTGACATCCCTAGTCTGGAAGGCTTCGAACCGGAGCGGAAGGCCTTAAACCGGATCGGTTTAAGTGTGATCCGGTTTGAATCAGGTCTGAATTGGGCTGTCGAACCGGTCTGAACTTGCAAAGTCTGAACTTTCGAAGTGGAGTGGGCCTCGAAGAAAATTGTTGGATTGTAGACTGTTTTAGGCCTCTTAAACAAACAAAGGACTCGGGCTTCTGAAATAAAGACTCGAACCCGAAAGAGAGGACCCGAAGGAATTCGGGCCCTTCGTCTTCAACCTCTGGTCTGGACGAAAACCCTACCACACGAAATATCTCGTTTTCAACCTCTGGACTGTCGAAGCCCTACCAGACAAAAAAAAAAAAAAAATTCGAAACCCTACCATCTTCAGCCTCTGGAATTAGCGAAACCCCCAAGCCAAATATGAAAGTTCAATCTAGATCTACAACAACCTATTCGATCATCCATAGCAATAACTCAACAGCTACTCCATGGAGAATGATCGATTTATTTGACCAACAATTCAACGATGAACGACGGTGGTCGGTGAACAGTGATTCCATCTCAACAACAACATTCAAGCTACAACAATACCAGTCGGTGAACAGCGATGCCACCTCACCAGGCGACTAGCTCAGCAGTGGCTCTGATACCATGTAAACAATCCAGCCAAGAGAGAGAGAGAGAGAGAGAGAGAGAGAGAGAGAGACGTAATTGAATAGGAAAAATAACAAACCCATTCCATTGACTAAAGAGGGATATATATATACACATATGAGACTAAGGCAATGACTCTATTACCCCTCACTCACAAACAATAAAAAATCAAGAAAGAAATCAGAAATTTGTTAAAAGGAAAAGCAAATGGGAATAACTAAAAATTCGAGCAGAATTTATGGAAAGATAGAACTGAGACCAAGGTCAGTGTTGCCTAAGAGTGGATTTAATGTGAAATAAGGTGATTTGTTTGGTTTTGAA
This sequence comes from Ilex aquifolium, assembly GCA_951799425.1. Taxonomy (NCBI): domain Eukaryota; kingdom Viridiplantae; phylum Streptophyta; class Magnoliopsida; order Aquifoliales; family Aquifoliaceae; genus Ilex; species Ilex aquifolium. Next base: position 25,116,174 of record OX637405.1, read on the forward strand.
AAAGATTAGTTACTGATTTTTAATAGAAAATGTGCAAGAATCATTGAAATACCAAATGTAGAAGGCAACGGAGAAAGAGTTTGACCCTTGGAAGGAACGATTATTCGCTTTGATTGCCAGAGATCCAGAGCACATGTCCTTCTACTTGGCTATTATTTATGAGATGCATATGGGACAAGAAGACTTCACGCAATTGAGAAGATTAGATAAGTGGCCTAAGGGGTTTGCTTATCTCATTGTTAGTGAAAATAATAATATAATATACAAGTTGAAGTTTTTATGTAATTAGAAAATACTAGTATATGTTAGGAAAAAAGATTTAAAATAGAAGACGAAGGCGGAGATCATATGACATCGACATGCAATGTGGATGCATTATGTATCATTGTCTTCAATTCTTAGGAAATGACACTTTTTTATTCTATTAGGTGCAGCCTTATAAATCCCAAGAAATTATTATATCATTTTTTCAAAGTAGAAATGAATCTGGATATTATCCTAAAATAGATGAATTTGATTTGTACAGAATTAAGTGCTAGAGCATTACTATTGAAATCGTTTTTTTCTAGTAAAAAAAAATTGATGGAGAATTTATTATGAATCCAACTCTAGGTAGGACTTGCCGATAGGAAATTTTGATATTTAGTTGCTAGGAATATTCAAAGGTTGAGATCATTCACATGCAAATACCTACATAAGATAAGCATGACACAAAATAAGGCTTATAAACTATAATCCCAGATTTCTATAGCAATTGTACAAAAAACCAACAATTTCTTGACTCCTAGTCTTAGAACAAAGATGAAAAAAAAGGAACATGTATGATTGAATATTAACGTATTAATTGATGATGGAATAGCACTTGAGTTACTTGGCATGATGCTTTCCCTTTCTAGCGAAGTCATCTTAAGATGCAAGTGGTTGACGCTCTTTCAAAGTAGAGTTTCCTTCTCTAATATTTTAATGATTATTTTCAGGGTCATATGTAATATATAGTGGTGGCAGTGATACCAATAGCGGTATTGCCATCTCACAACTGACTTGGATGGTTTTCGGAGTATGCGTAGTCTACTATATCTACTCAGGAGGTCAACATCGTGAGGTAAGTGGTTAACATGTTCCAGAGCAACAGAACGTGGCACTGCCTCCTCACAGGCTAGAGCTTCCATGCTGTGTGTCTGCGCAATTGGGGCAGAGTCGCATCAGGTGGAGGTGCAGGACGAGAGGTGGAGATGTAGGACGAGAGATGGGCTCAGCTCGAGCATTTGCCTCCATGTCGGTACTGCGGTCACCACTGAGATAGGTTTGTGCACTTCTCTTGCCGGTTGCATTTGCAGTTTTTTTATGATAAATGAAAACATGTGATATATAGATAAACTAGTAATAACTCGTGCCTGAAGACACGATACAATATAAAATTCGAGTCCCAAAAAATCGATCTCACTATATTAAATAATAAATTTTATTTTCTTCATTTTTTGATTACATCATTCAAAATTTATTTTTACTCATTAATTTCTTAAAAATATTGACAAAATTTTCTCAAAATACATAATTCGATAAAATTTTCTCAACATATGTATATTATCGTGTATAAATAATATCTGAAATAAAAATTATGTTAAATTATAAATTAATCAAATATTAAATGATTGAATATGTGATAGAAATGAGTGATGTGATGGTTTTAGGGGAGGGGAATGTAAAGGGGATAAAATTCAACTTCTTATGTGTTTTATTATATAGGTATGTGTTATGATTAAGAATTGTAGATATTTTTCCTTAAAATATTGAGAGACGACTAGTTGGCATTAGAGATACCATTATCCTGCAAGGATTGGTGGCTATCTAGCCAAAAATGTACATGTCACATATTTTTGCTTAAAATTTGTGATATGGACATGAAGGTTTGTTAGGTATGGATAATGGCAGGTATTTTTCTTAACATGCTGAGAGAAGACTAGTTGGCATTACAGATAACTTCTAAGTGTAAATATGGAAAAGAAAAGGCGATGGTTGTCTAGCTTAAAAGGTTCATTTACTCTGAAAAGTTGTTGTCTTCGGTCAAATAGACTTTGCTTTGTAGAATATTGAGGCTCTTGCACATAAATAATGTCTTTCAAACCCTTGAAAATGAGGGGTTGATTTTCAAAGGAAGATATCAGACGTAGGAATGAGCCTGACCAAATTATTTTTTGCTAAGGAGGTTTCGACATATTTAGATTGCAGATCATGTCTCACTGTATATCAACCTTATTAGATGTTGTATCATGCTCTGTGATACAACAATATCCGATGCATTTACTCAATGGCACATATATTTGTGCTTTCATGCCTTAAAATTTGTCTGTCTTGGCATTTAGTAGTTTGTTATGAAATTACTTCAAACTAGAAGAGAATATAAAAAGAGCAAGACAGTGGCTTGTGGTAGTGATTTTTTTGATTCCATCCTTTTCTCTTTTTGCTCTTTCTAAAGGTTTTTGCGTACAACTGCTTTTCAAGTACTTCTGATGGGCGGTATGATCAACATGTGCACTAGTAAATAATCGTGACTGAACTGAACTCTAGTTTTAGAATTCTAAGTATCTATTGCTCTTTCAAGATGGAGGATTTAGAAGCGATGGAACAAACGATGAATGCATTAAGGAAATGTTGAAGTGAGTACTCGTTCGAAATGAAGAACAACAATAAGATGTGATTTGATAAAAGTTAAGTCTCCAAAAGGACAACCGGAGGTACACAGGAAATCGATATCTATATATTCAAATGGTGGATAATGTAAAATTGGGACTATGCTTTGTTCCATTGAGTATGTTGAAGTGAGTACTCGTTCGAGATGAAGAACATAGCAGCACTAAGGTGTGATTTGGTAAAAGTTAGGGAAAATTTCATCCACACCCCCTCTAGTTAGGCATAAATTCAATGACACCCCCTACCCATTCTGAAACTTCACTGCACTCCCTTCTAGTTTACACTTTTAAATCAAAGACACTCTCTACATCGTAAAGTTTAATAGTGCCGGTGGAAAAAGTAACGGTTTGCCTTTAATTTTTTTGAAAATGTCCAAACTACCCCTCATATAAATGTACTAAAATGACCTCAACCCCTTTCCCTATATATATATATATACACACACACACACACACCATAACCCTTTTTTGTTGGCTGGAAGTTGTGTAGCTAGAAGCAGACTGAACATGAGGTTGGTTGGTTCTTCAAGTTGTTCTCCATACTGATCGTTCACTACAAAAGTTGGTAAATATTTTTTGTCTAGATTTGTAAATATTTTTTATGCAAATTTTTTAAAATTTTTCATTCAGTTAATTTTTTAATTTTTTGATGCAGATATTTTAAATTTTTTCATGCAATTTTTTTTAATATTTGTTCATGCATTATTTTTTACTTAATTTTTTTTTTCATGCAGATAGTTTTAATTTTTTTTTTTTATTTTGTTCAATCATTTTTTTTTCAAGCAATTTTTTTTTTAAATTTTTTCATGTAATTTTTATTTTTAGATGTTTAAATGTCAGTATATTGTGATGTATTATTATAGGATTGATGTCTTCTTCGATTGTTGGTGGAGGTAGAGACATAAGGGAGGAAGAGTTTGACCTAAGATATAGTTGTAAACCATGTTTTTGTGAGAAAAAATTTTTGGTTAAGATAATGGAATCTGATAAACCTAGTAAAGGAAGACTGTATTACAATTGTGAAAAAGGGTTCTGCAGATTTTTTGCATAGTGTCATCCGATATCTATTGTACCACTGATCGTCCAACCTGAAGGGTATGAAATGGGACATCACAACACAGAGACAAATGTTGAATTAAACAAGTTGGCTGCAAGAGTGAAGTCGATAGAGGACACCCTACAATGCATGAAGAAGATGATGACAGTTGTAATTGTGATTTTAGTGTTACAGCTTTTGGTTGGAATGAAGTAGTTGCAAACTTATGTTTTTGGTTGTGCAAATCTGATGTTTTTGGTTGTATAAATCTGATGCTTTTGTTTTCTATGTAATATGGCTGGTTGTTCAAATATGATGCTTTTGTTCTATGTAATATGACTGGTTGTTCAAATCTGATGCTTTTGTTCTATGTAATATGGTTGCACATGATTTTGTTAAGCATTGCAGTTCTGATAGTTACATTCATAATAGTTCTGATAGTTACATTCATGAATGTTCAAATTTGCCTCCATTTCCATACATTCATAATAGTTACAATATTTAGCCTTCATGTGCAGTCACAAACTATTATGTTGTGACATTTGCAGGTATTCTGCACAAAAATTTACAAGTAATCTATTAAACCATCTGTTCTACACAAAAGTCCTACTCTATTCCTATGTTAAACCAAACTATATTCAAGTATTCACACCATGAACAAAAATAATCAAAAAGCCAGCATCCATGTAATGATCAAGTCCCAGCAGTTTGTGTCTCCCCCATTCCCCTGCCCCTGCACCTGCCTTTCCTTCCTCTGCCTCGTCCTCTTCCTGTGTCCACTGCCCGTTCAATGTTCTGGTTTTCTTGTGGCAAGCTAGGCTGTGTTGTTGTCCCTTTAATGTTCTGGTTTTATGGTGGTAAGGTAGGTTGTGCTGGTGTTCCTCTTCCTCTTCCCTTGCCCTTACTCTTCCTTCCTCTTCCTCTGCCTACACTAGTCCCTCTAGTTGCAGATATTTAATAAGTATGGAAAAGTGAATTAGTAGTTTGTGTATGTTGTAAACTAAGTAACTAAAAAATGAATGAATTAGTACCTGTTCATTTGTTAGTCCAATTCCAGATTCTGCTTGAGAAGTTGTATGTTCTGCCATCACAGGAGCTGACTGTTGTGCACTCACAGGAGCTGTCTGGTCTGCACTCACAGGAGCTGTTTGACATGTCCTTTTCCTCTCATTTTTATCCCTTACAAGTTGAAATTAGGGGTGCAACTTGGGCGGGCTAACCCGATTTCAACCCGAAAAAATTAAGGCTTGGGCTAGAGTTTTTAATACTTGGGTTGAGTTTGGGTCAAAAAACCTTAACCCCAATTTAATTTGGGTGGGCCTTGGGTTGAGCCACCTGGTTCATGGGTTGAACCCGGATATTAAAATCGGGATCAACCCGATTTAATAATCGGGTTCAACCCGAATTAATGCCTCACTTTGGGGTTCCATTCTTGGGACATGTAGTAACTATGACAATATGTCTATTGAAGAAATTACAGCCAGACACCTATTTAATATAGAACCTAAGAAGTCAGTAAATTATGTGGTTCTAGCAAGCATGTATACTGCAACTAGATTGTGGGACGGTGCATCAGGTTTAGAACAACAAGCCTATTTTGGGCTCAACCCGAATTGAACCCGTAAAGTAACCCGAAATCATTAACCCGAGCCCGCCCGAATTAAACTCGAGCAGTGCTTGGGTTGAGTCCCTTAACTCGAGATAGGGTTAGGGTTAGGATTAGGGTTAAAGATTGTATACTTAGGGTTGGGCTAGGGTTGACTGTCCAACCCGTCCAACCCGTCCGAGTTGCACCCCTAGTTAAAATCATTCTTGCACAACATATTCTTTCAAAATCTCCCTGAAGTGATGAATATCCATAAATAGTTGACCAACCTTCAGCTGCACTGTCCCATCAGGCTGTATTTCAAACTCTCCCCCATATCTGTTCATGTCAAATGTCCTTGCAGTAGCTTTGTGTCTTGCTTTGTCCACATGCTCATCTGACTCAGAGCTGGAATTAATATAATCATCATCCCCAGATGCATAGTCTGACAACCCATCATCATTGTTTAAATCTGTATCTACCCTAAACTCTTCATTTATGGTATCATGTTGTTCTCCATAGTCTTCATTTTCAGACCTAATTCCATATACATCATCAGATTCAAAATCAACATCATCACTATTTCCAACTTCATCATTCCCTTGATTCTCCACACTGGCCAGACTCTCCACATGCTCCACATTGGTCAGACTCTCCACATTGCCTTGATTCTCCAAACTGCTCATATTCTCCAAACTACCCACATTCTCCACACTGTTTCTATTAACAATAATGTTTCCAATTTCTTGTGGAATAACATGTATGTTTATGTGTTTTCTATTCTTGTGCCTACTAAACATCTCCATTACATCTTTTTCATCATCTAATAACATTCTGTCATTTGAACCAGGCAATTCACAAAATAATTTGAATACTAAGGTCAATGCTGATGAACACAACATAAATACATCTGATAATAGATGCACATGGCAATATTTATCTGGGTCAACGTTCTGTGCCATGTACTGTTGCCAATCAAAGTGTATGAACAAGTCAATCAACTTAGCAGCCATTCCTACAAAAATTTCAAACACAATAGCACATTCAAGAAATGAAGAAAATCATCTATGTAGCATGTTTGAAACAATAAGGATTTTTAGAAAATTGAAAAAATTGAATCCCTAATTTCAACACTGTCATAAGCCCAAATATCTATGGATAATGCATTAGAAAACCTTGAACTATGAGGAAAAACGATGAACAAAACACCCAAATCCATAAAATAAATATAAACCCTAGATACAAAAAACGTAAAAAAAAATTCAGATCTGTCCAAACCCTTACTCAATATCTATAGAGAATGCATTAGAAAACCCTGAACTATGTTCAGTATGAGGATAAAAGATGAACAAAACCCCCAAATCCGTAAAATATAAACCCTAGATACAAAAAAAGTAAAAAAAAAAGATGAACTATGTTCAAACCCTTACTCAACTATGTTCTCTGTCACTAACCCTGAACTATGTTCAGACGATAAAAGATGAACAAAACCTCCCAAATCCATAAAATATAAAAACCCTAGATACAAAAATAAGTAAAAAAAACACAAATTTATTCGGTACATACCACAAAATTTTCAATGCTCACTCTTCAAATCATTCGATGTTTGGAATCGCAAAGTTCTTCAAAGCCTTCAGCAATTTTCTTCCCCTTTTCTTCCCCCCCTCTCTCTCTTTATCTCTGTGTTCGTGCATCAGACGACTAACTCATGGAATGCACAGAGACACCTGGGTTGGGTTAGGTTTAATAAATAGGTGGGGTTAACAAAACATAACCATAGTTAGTAGTATAGGTTAAATATGTATACATACAGAGTAGGTATAAAATACTCCGGGTTATTTTTGTAAATTAACCCTAGCTATTAACGCCGTTACCAGACAATGCCTGACAGGGGGTGGCAGTGAAGTTTCAGAATGGGTAGGGGGCGTCATTGAATTTATGCCTAACTAGAGGGGGTGTGGATGAAATTTTTCCTAAAAGTTAAGTCTCCAAAAGGACAACCGGATGTACACAGGAAATCGATATCTATAGATTCAAATGGTGGATCTTGTAAAATTGGGACTATGCTTTGTTCCATTGAGTATAGTTACGCTGTGTTTGGTACGTGGTACTCCTATTAATTTTGAATCTTGACAAATAATATTAAATGCACAATCAACACACTCACAAATAATCAAATAAGGACCAAATTCACTAGGAAAAAAGATAATTAAAATCAATAAATAAATCTTTTTCTTTTAGTTGCGGATTGCAGAATCAACACCAATTGTACGGACAAACACTATTGATGCCTCCTTAATCTCCGCACTAATGAGAGATGCAATACTCTGAACTTTTTCGCTCCCTTCTAGCTCTACAATAAAAATATTGATCCTATCTCAGAAAAATCTACTCATTGATGCGTGCTACCAGCAGCTCCAACTTCGCCATGATTTTATTTGAAAATATTAAATCCATCTATAAAAGTGTGACATATAGTAGTACATGCAACACAAGTATCCCCACCCAACCAGCATATCACCTCCTAAACACAACCTCCCCACCAATTGAAGCCCCAACGTCAAAACCCAAACCACTCCAAAAGTCCCCACCACTCCAAACAACATTTGAACAAATTGCAGGCCACCTCAGCTCGGGCCTTTGCCTCCGTGCCGCTGTGATAGTTATCATTGAAGCCAGGTTTTTTAACTTCACTTCACTTTTGTATTTCCAATGTGTTTATGTTAAATAAGATGTAGATATATATTTGCTTAAAATATTGAAAGGTGACTAGAGACCTAGCCGCTGCTGCATTTATACACCTAAGGCCGTCTCTCCTTTTCCACATCCTAATTCCTCCTTCTTTCTAGATACTTAAGCTTCTAATGCTACGGAACCAGCTTTCCCAATTGGCATTAGAGATACCATTAGAGTGCAAGTATGGAAGAGAGAAGGTAGTGGCTGTCTAGCCAATATTTTTCATTCTCTCAGAAACTACTTTTTATTTCCTATATGCCATAAGCTTCAAACCTTTTCACTTCAAATTATTTTTGTCTGCATTTCTCTCTTAAATGTTCTCATCTTTGGTCAAATAGACTTTGCTGGGTAGAATGGTAAAGCCCTTGCATAAAAATAATCACCAAATTATTGTTTGTCAATCAACTTTCAGTATATTTAGATTGTAGACCACATTCTACTGCATATCAATTTATCAACTTAATACATGTGGAAAATACTGCATTGTGATTCAATAATAGCTGATGCTCTGATTCAAAATGGTACATATATTAGTGCTTTCACATCCTAAATGTTGTACTCCCTCCGTTCCTAAATATCTGTCGTTTTACACAATTTTTTTTGTTCCATAATATCTGTCGTTTAATGAAACCAAAGCACAATTAATATTTTTTCTTCCAAATTTACCCTTAACTCTTCAATGTATTAGATTAGGTGTAGGCTAAGTGTCTTTCATATTCATTTCCTTCCCAATACGTATTGAATAAGAGTATTTTAGTCTTGTACAATTATTTTTTACTCATATTAGAGCTATTTAATAGCTTCCTTAATCCCTGTGCAAAAACCTTAAACGACAGATATTTAGGAACGGAGGGAGTAACATATTGGCATTTGTGGAAGCTAGTTGAGTATTATTTTCAATTTTGTTTTGCAATCACTCGCTGCTCGGTCAAAAATGGATTATGATTTCCTATTAAAAAAAGATTCTGATTTAGTTCTGCTAGCTTTGAAACCGGGCTTATCCAGTGGCACTTGTGTTGGTGTTGTAATTGTTTTGTGCTTGCTCTGATAGCTTTGGAAAGCGCCTTTCACTTCTAGTTGTAAACTAGATAAATATTTTCATAAAAATTATGAAAATCTGCTTTTGATGGCAAATACTATAGTTATGGCTGGGTTGTCGTGGTGGTGGTGATTGTATCAGAGAGGCAGTAGCAGCAACATAATGATATTGGTATAAACTTGTTTTAGGTACTAGTTGGATAGCGTTTGAAAGTTGTGGTCAAATTATGGCACTGCTGACGATAGTGATGTGATTGTTAGAATTGTCACATTGCAGACTGTGGTAATCGTTGCAGCTTTGGCCGTGATGGTCTCTCTACTTAGAAAGAAGCATTTTGCTTTTCAATTCAGCGAGGTACTCCACAAGAGAGTACTTAAAGCAATTTGTGTTCTCCCAAAACAAACACACACTAAAACGGGGCAGGACGAGGGGGTGGGAACAGAGAAAAAAAAAAAAAAGAAATTGGCTTCATAAATGATATTTAAAGGATTACTTGTGCCCTTTTCCTCTTTGTTTAGGTTAATTCCCTTCTTGTGTTCTATTTATGTCTAACATTCGTTGGATATTTATCTGAATGACAATCATTCATCAACCAAATACATGTATAATCTTTCAATTGTGTGCTTTGGCTAGTGAACTGTCCTTCCCATTTTCTATTTTTTTAGCTTTCTAATGGCTTCTTTTCAGGTATTTCTGTTGGGATAGCAGCAACATGGGCACACGTAAATAATTGGAATAAGTCGTTTCGATCAAATCTTTGGACTTTTACTTGTATGGTCTTGTTACTATGAACTGGATTCTGCTTTTTTAGGAGTCCATGTGTTGGCATTTCCAAGATGGGTGTGAGGACTTAGAAGAAGCAATTAAATAAAAGATCATATTACAGATATAAAAGAAGTGAGTTAGAGCATCTCCAATAGTATTCTTTATTTTGGAGAGATTTTTTTTTTGAAATAGAGAGCATCTTTCATAAAATTTTGAAATAGAAAGGCAAATATTTTAGACAACTCCAATGAGCTCTCTATTCTAACCGAAGAATAGTATTTTATTTTATGAAAAATGTATAGGTGTCACTGCCACTGGCCAGTAGTCTGCTGACTTCCTTTCTCTTTATATCGTTCTCTATCGTTCACTTTCTCCTTCAGCGCCTAACCCCCCACCCTTCCCCTATTCAAACCCTAAGGCCAGAATGGGTTCCAAGTAAGCTCCTCTCTGTTCTCCATCTAGCATTGATTTGTATTTGACAAATAATTCATAATTTGCTTTTTTTTTTTGTTCGAATTAAGCAATTTCTTGTATAAATTGTTTTCAATATGCATAATTTTTTTTAATTATATTGCATATGAATGTGATTTTCAGTGTGAGGTGACGTTTGGATGTTGTGAAGTTGCATCTTATCCATATGGATTATTATCCTTATGACACTTTTCATCATACTTTTAAAATCCGGTCCGGATATCAACTTGATTAAGAGACTAGATCACTGATTCAATCGTTAAGTCAACTATCGAATCGGTTATATAATTAATAACAAAAAATAATTAATAATAATAATGAATATATTAAAAGATTATAATAACTGTTAAAATAACATGTTTTATGTCATAGTAGATGAACTAAAATGACAAAAAAATCATCCCCATTTCATTGATTTAATTACACTTGACCAGATAAAATTTTAATTTGCTTACACAATTGATATAATTTGATAAGGCATAAAAATATTCACTAATAAAAAATGAATAATTGAATAGTTGGTGTAATTAATAACAATGTAGCTTGAAAGTATATTACGGGGAATTAAAAAAAAAGAACAAAGACAACTTAAAAATACGGCATGCAATACCACATCGGAAACCCAGAGAAAGTGAAGAGGATTACCTGCATTATAAATTGACAGCTCATTTGTTCGGTTGAGAGTATTTTCGATCATGACTTAAATTTTATTTAAATTTAAATTAATATTTAAGTAAAAAAATTAAGTAAATATGGATGAGACAAGATGTGTGGACAGGTGGCTGAGTTTAAAGGTTTTTAAGTAATAAATGTGGAGAAGTTAAAAGTAACCTGTCCTGATGTGAAACCATCCAGTTTAAAACGGGTTTTGTAATGATTGTCCGGTCCTTGACTCTTGAGTGGGTCATTTGTATGAATGATCCAATTTTAAAACCGGGCCAATACAGGTACCGGGTTTAACCAGTTAGGCACGGTAGGGTTTTAAAATGTTGGTGTTCATTCTCGGAATTTGTGGTTTTGTTTTTTGATTGAATGTTGAAAGTATTTTTTATCAGTTTAGTCTCTTTGTATTAATTTTGTCAATTTGATTTTTAAAGTATTAATTCGTGTCACTTTGATTTTTAATCAGATAATCCATTAAAGTTTTTTGACAGAAAAGATCGCATATCATTTTTTTAGACGATATCATGTGCTCAACACGTCATCGTTACGTCAAAAACTTAACAATTTTTTTATAGAAAATTAAAAGTTAAACTTTGAACGATTTAGATGGTCAGAAAATGCTCTTTTACGCAACATGTTTACAAATTCTTTGGACCTTGTCAATGAGATTTAAGTATATTATCACAGAAATCATGGAGTCAAAAGATCTCGATTTCCTGATAGTTAATGAGTTGATGGGTTCCTTGCAAGTCTCTCAACAAAGATTGAATGAGAAGACATAAATTTCAGAAGAAAAAGCCATGCTGACTCATGAGTTTCGAGAAGGAAAAAAATGAGTCTCACACTCAATCAAATTAGAAATACCAGCATCCAAAATAATCAGGGAACATGGTAGAATAGATCTGGCTGAGGAAAATAGAAAGATAATAATTAGAACCTACAATGTGATAAATCCACGATCCAGTGTTAAAATTGTGAAAAATTTAAGCACTGTTAAAGTGAGTACCTAAATTGAAAAGATCTAAAAATAAGAATTATCATGCAAAAAATTACAGAGGGCAATTATGATAATTTAGAGCATTTTTTGGTGGATAGTGCATTGGATGATGTTCAAAAGAACAAGTTGTACATGGATTCAGGCTACAGTAATCACATGTGTGGTCACAGGGAGATGTTTACCGAATTGAATGAGTCTGTTTGTTCAGAGTTTTAATTCGAAAATGCTTCAACCATCCCAATAAAGGGAAAAAAATTAAGATTTCTATCAAGTTAAAAGATGGATATTTGAATTCTATATCAGATGCTTATTGTGTTTCTAGCCTAAGCCACAATTGATTGAATATGGAGCAGTGATCAGAAAAAGGGTATTATATATACACGGATTTTTAATGATGTTTGTACTATCAATGATAGTCGCAGAGGACTAATAACAAAGGTAAATATGACTTCCAATCAATTGTTCCTTTTATAAATTAATTATTAGAATTTAACTTACTTTAATTCTATGATTTCTGATGATAATTTGTTATGACATATGCGGTTTGGGACATGTAAATGTTCCTTGCTTAAATTTTCTTGCTCAGAGAAAATTAATTTGTGGTTTGCCTGTTATTGATATGCTTAGTCAAGTTTGTGAGACTTCTATTTTAGAAAAAAAAAACATAGGGACCCCTTTCCCGAAAAATAGGTCTAGCTGTTAAAGAGGACCCCTTGAGTTGATTTACTTTGATTTATATTTTGTTGAAGTTCCTTCACATGGTGGGAGTAAATATAATATTACCTTTATTGATGTTTTTAACAAAAAGACATGGATGTATTTAATCTGATGCAAGTGACACATTTAAATATTTTAAGGCTTAAGTTGAAAAGCATAATGAGAAAAGAATTAAATTTTTATGACCGACAGATGTCAGGAATATATGGTTTATCATGATTTTTTTGAGAATTATGATATGAAGCTTCAATTGATACTAGATATACTCCCCATTAAAAAGGGTGTGTCAGAGAATAAAAAAAGAATTATTATGGATATGGTTAAGTACATGATAAAATTTAAAATATACCTAGAGGTTTTTAGGCAGATCTCCTAACAGAAGTTTTCAGGGAAAAACTCCCTATGATATTTGGAGAGGTCAAAAGCTTGGTATTCAATATTTGAGGATTTTTGGTTGTATCATTTATGCCCATATTCCTAATTCACTCTAGAAAAAACTTGATGACAAAGCTAAAAACGTATTTTTATTGGATATAGTGAAGTTACAAAGAGGTATAAGCTTTATAATCCCATCCCACACAAAATAATTATTAACATGAATGCCACATTTAATAAACAAGGTGTTTAAGATTGGTCCTAAAAGGAAAATATGTCAGCCACACTTGTTCCTTTTGGTGTTGATGATGTAATTGGAAATCAAAATTTACAGCCTAGCAATGATCCAATTGGATAGACCCAACAGTTCAATTCCCGCAGCTAGAGTCATCCATGCATTAACTGAGTAAAAAACACTTGTCAGCTAGATTGGAGAATTATGTGATTGACACTGATAATGACCCTTCAGAGAAGGACTTGGTAAATTCTGTTTTATATGTAGATTGTGATCCTATTACTTTTAGTGATGCCTACAAGGAGAAATATTGGGTGAAAGTAATGAATGAAGAAAATAATGTCATTAAAAAAAATAATACATGAGATTTTACATCTCTTCTAAAGAAGACCATTGGAGTTAAATGGGTATACAAGACAAAAGTACAAGCCATATGGAGAGGTTGATAAGTTCAAAGCGAGATTAGTAGTCAAGGGTTATAAACAAAAATCAGGTATTGATTATCTTAAGATTTTTACTCTTGTTGTTATATGCTTGATATTGTTTGTTTAATTATTTCTCTTGATGCCAATAATTTTTGAAAAATATTTCAAATGGATGTGAAATTTGTTTTCTTGAATGGTGTACTTGAAGAGGAAGTTTACATTAAGTGGCTTAGAAGTTATGTGAATAAATATGAATAAAGGCAAGAAAACAAAATCTATAAGTTGAAAAAGATTTTGTATGGGCCTAAACAGTCCTCTAGAGTTTTGTAACCTGGATTGAGTCGTATTTTATACAGCATGGATTTTAGAGATGTCCTTATGAACATACTTGTATGTCAAAACTAATTTTCAAGGAGATATTATTATTATGTGTTTGTATGTGGATAATCTTATTTTTATAGGGAATAACTTGAAGTTAATTGAGAAATTCAAAGAGACAATGATTTCTCAATTTGAGATGACTGATATGAGTTTGATGTCTTATTTTCTTAGGAGAGGTGATTCAGAGAGCTAGTGAAATTTTTATTTCCCAACTGAAGTATATTAGGGATATTCTAAAATAGTTCATAATGGATTCCTGCAATTCAATTTGGACTCCGATTGAAGAAAGATTTAAATTGAGAAAACATGGGATTGGTGAATTGGTGAATCCCACATATTTCAAACGGGTGGTGGGAAATTTACATTATTTGACTTCCATTAGACCTGATGTTGTCTTTGGAGTTGGCCTTATGACCAAATTCTTGGAGTCTACACGTCAATCCCACTTGCAAACAGCTAAAAAGATTTTGAGATATGTCAAAGGTATTTAGAGAGATGTTATTGTTTTATTCACCTACTGATTCCTATGAACTTGTAGAGCATATAGATAGTGATCGGGAATGTGATGTAGAAAAAACCTAGAGTATTTCATAGTGTTATTTTCATATCGGATCAAAAAAAAAATTCGGTCTTCGAAGAAACAACAAGTTATTCCCCTTTCTACTACTAAAAGAGAGTATAATGTAGTCACTAGCAGTGCTACTCAGGTTGTTTGGTTACGTTGTATGCTTGGATTTTTGCAATATGCACTGGAAAATCTTAAAAAGATTTTTAGTGATAATAGGTCGGTTATTGTTTTGTCAAATAATCTAGTTTTTCAGAGGATGACTGATGCAGATTGAATCCAGCACAGTACTTGGATCATTGGAATCAATATGGAGGTGGATCGGGCTGGTCAAATGAGTTGACTTTTTCAGAGTCACTTTCACATACATGAGTTTCTAAACACTCATGTCTAGTCAGGAACAATGAGGCAAAATTATTCAAGGTGGATTTTGGGCAAATTCCTTTATTTAGGACCTGAAAATCTCATTTTTTCCATTTTTGACAATATTTTGTAGTTGAATAACTTCACTATCTAAAGTTAGAATTGATCGCCGTCAGTTCTACCTTAATCGAAGGGATTATCAATTTTTAGCAGTATAATTAGTTTGAAAATTTTATTTTATGGCAAAATTTGTATTAATAATCTAATTATGTGATTAACAATAATTAGACCACGCTTGGTTATTTTCTAATTAGTTTTAGGGTTTTAGTACTATTTAAACTGATGTAAGCTTTAGGGTGAAGCAGTTTTTGATTATTTAATTCAATTTAGAGAGTTTCTCTTTTATTCTCAATTGTTCTTGTATTCTTAGGAAGCAAAAGAGTTATTTAAGACTGTTATTTTTGTGAATTAACAGGCCTAGAGTAGAAATTTAAACCGGTATTTGTGAGCAAATCAATGATTTATTTTCATTATCCCTTTTCGTTCATTATACCATTGTTTTTACCCATTTCCTTGCATCAATAACCAAGCATATTCATGTTAAATATCATTATATTCGTGACTTAGTGATTGATAGTAAGATTGAAATTTTATATTGTAGATCAAAGTATTATATTGCAGATATTTTGACCAAATCACATAAATCAAATGCGTTCATGAAGTTGAATCGAATGACCAAGGTTGAAGAACTTAGTAGTCGTAGTTAGAGTAGGATTGATGCACATGGGTTGGGGTAAAGTTTGTAGTAATTTAAGTATAAGGATTACGATTATTTTACTAGCCACATTAGGATTAGATTGTTTTGTTGTAGCCCACCTTGTGAGTGGTATTCAATAAGATTGGCCTTTTTGAATGATGGCCATCCTTTTTCTTAATTTTTTTGAATGTGTTTTTATTCATTAATTCTTGTGTGTGAGATTATTTTATATTTTTAAAATTCTATAATTCGGAGACAGTGTGCCATTTTTTAAACTCCGAACAATCCTTCTGAGAGGAAGCTTCGTAAAATCCCAACAACTCCTCCTTTTATACCTGTTTTACCCACTACCCAAACCTCACACTACAAAACCAGCTTTCCATCTTCCTTCCCTCTCCAGGCTCTCTCGATCTCTCTCTCTCCGTTGCTAATGGCTTCCTCTTGTCTCTCTATGTTTCTTTCTTGTCTTCCTCGCACTCACAGTGCCTGCTGATTCAAACTATATATGGAGCTGTAAGTGTCTCTCTCTTGGTTTTATTTTGACATATATATACAAGCGGTTCGTGACTGCACAGTAGAAGTAGAATTATTATAACTGTTGACGTATCTTGCATTACAAAATACATAAAAATAACATTCTATTTTGATATTGAAAGGCTATGTAGGCTATATTTATGTGTGTTGTGAGTTTACAAGTTTTGAATTCATAATGCTGAAGACGTTTAGCCAATTGCTGAGGCATTAGAAGTGAAGAAAACGATATTGGTAACTTAAGCGAAGTCGTTTTGTCAAGTTTTTAAATGAAGAACTCCATGCATGTTTAACGTCGTAAATTTTGCATTTATCAACTAAAGTTGTTTTACAACTAAGTGAGAATTATGGCTGGGTTTGTTTAGGCACAACAGAGGTGATCTCAAACCTCTGTATCTTGTTTGTGGTTGTGAGAATTACAATATACTAGCGGACGTCCCGTGTGATGTGCGAAATTTGGTTTTTTCCGCCATCATCTTGTTTCACCTGTTTTTTTAACCCTTATATTATTGGAAAATTAGCTGAATGAATTAAAATATTATTTGTCAAATGTGAAAAAGTAAAGAAAGATGAGTGATAATTTAAATTTAGAATGAATGGAATTAATTAAATGAACCAAATAGAATAATTTAATTGAAAGGGATTAATTAAATATTTTAAAATTTTAGAAATTGAGCATTTGAGGAGCGAAGGCTTCCAAATCCTCTCATCCAAAAAATATTTGTTTTATATAGATAAATAGATTGCTGCTATTCTATATATATGTACGTAGTTGGTTGATTCTTGACATCTTTTGACATCTTGACATCTTTTGTTCTTATTTGTTATGCTATAAGTTTTTTTCTAATTGATGATTTATTTTTTGTAACATGGTGCTTTCTGACTCGGGCATTTATTATGGTTGAATTATAGCTTCATCTATGGTATTTGGTTTTAGTTGGATGAATTATAATTATTTGGCTATGAAAACAATTGCTATCAACTTTGTGAAATATTCAATCTTGGTAGAGAATCAACTAGACAATATATAAAGTGTATATAATTTTTTTCTATTATGTGTAATGATTTTTTGTTTAGTTGTTGAACTTAAGTAAGTTTGCACTTGACTCGATTGAGTGTAAAATTTTTATAATTTTAGTGATGATTAACTAAAGTTTAGATAATTTTAGTACCTTTAGACATGGGTCCTTCTCTAGTATTATATCAACTTTGTATTGCATTATAATTGAATTGAATATTGATAGTTTAAAACCAAATAAATGACATTATATAATGGATTTAGATAATCGGTTAACAAAAAATTCACATGGGCAAATCAGATTCGATTTCAAATCGAATTTACATAAGGTCTAATCCATTGAGATATTTACTCGGGTGGTAATAGCTCGTGGTGTAGTGAGTAAATATTGAATATAGCAGTGATACCATGCCATCATTGATGACATAGTATCACCAACCAATAATAAAACTCTAAATGGGTAAGGTGAACCTCATTTGAACTTACATGGCAAAAGAGTTAAGAGTTATTTACTTACATGACTAGGTTAGTTATTAATTTTTGTGGGGTCAATTTATTTATTTGTTTTAGTATTATTAGTTGGTGATACCACATCACCTTGTCATGTGGTATCACCATTATAATGAATATTTTCTTGTGGTGTAGGGTGTATACATTATTTTTTGGGTAAAATACATTAATAGTATCTCAAGTATGCATTAAGTGTCGATTTTGTTCTTAGTCTTTAAATTATACCAATGTTGTCCCTCAATTTCTCAATTTTTGTCACCTTATTCCAATTGAAAATGACAGTTTAAATTATACCAACGTTACCCTTAGGGTGCGTTTGGTAACGTTTTCGTTTTTATGTTTTTTTTTATAAAAAAATAGAACTAAGTTTTGTTTTTTTTTTTGTGATAAAAATTAAAAATATAAAACATGTTTGGTAGTTATTTATATTTTAAAAATTGTGAAATCAAAAATAAAAAACATGTTTGGTATTATACCAAAAATTTCTCACTCAAACCCCACTGACCAGCCAAAATCACCACCAAACCAAACCAACGGAAACCCACCCCCATCCCACCCCCACCAACACCGAAACCCCACCCACACCACTGCAACCAACCGAAACCCCACCCCCAATCCACCATCACCAACACCGAAATCCCACCCCCAACCCACCCCCACCACTGAGACCAACGGAAACCCACCCCCATTCCACTCCCACCAACACCGAAACCCCACCCCCACCGCTGAAACCAACGGAAACCCACCCCCAATCCACCCCCACCCCCACCCCCACCCCCACCAACACCGAAACCCCACCACCACCACTGAAACCAACAGAAACCCACCCCCACCACCACCGAAACCCCACCCCCACCACCACCCACAAAACCAAACCATGAAAATCCCCAGCAGAACCCATCAAACAAGGGCGAGAGAAAGAGAGAGATAGAGAGAGAGTGCTGGCTCCTATGCTCCTTCGTAGCTCTGTCGCTGCCTCGTGAGAGAGATGAACGAGAGAGTGAGAGATGAACGAGAGAGTGAGAAAAAAGGGGTAAACAATGGTTTTATAGTTGGAATGAAAAAACCCCTTTTTTTTGCTGTTAACGGAGTTCGATGGCCTGACCTCATTAAATGGTTTAAAGGGCGCGTGTTTATGTTTTTTCGTGTTTTTAAAAGCACCTCTTTTGATGTTTTTAAAATTTGGGGTTGTTTGCAAAACAGACCAACCCAAAAAAAAATAAAAACACTATCCAAACGCGTTATTATTTTTTTTTTTTAGCAGAAAATGAAAAAAAAAACAAAAAAAAAACAGAAACACATGGTTACCAAACGGGCCCTAAGTTAATTAACGTAAAACACACTTGAGGGGTTACTTTGGTCCCTCAAATTTATAACTGGGTTTTTAGAAGGAAAAAATTATTTTTAAAAATATTTGATGGCTATGAAGCGAGAAATTTGAAAAAATTGGCCCTACCCACTGGGCTAACGGGTTACCCATGGCCTTACCAATTGTCAGTTATAATGTTTATTGAAATTTTCCTCGTATCCTCAAGTGGTAAATGGGATGAGATAGAAATCCAGACATCTTAAATTTAAATTTTGGTAATCTCTTGACTGAGGGCAAAACTAACACAAAGCACATAATTTGGAGACCAAAAATATATTTTACCCTCATTTTTTTTTTTCTAATGTTATTGTTGTTAGCAACATGAATGAGGTGGTATATTATACTAGCACTCTAGTTTTTGTGTTTGCTGATTAATTTGTTAACATTGATGCACATGGACCATTTCCTAGTAAGGCTCTTAGCCGCCGCTCGCTGTGGTCCCCTGAGACCGTACCCCCACCACCTCCATTGTCAGTGCCAATGCGGGAGATATGTGTATATCCACCGCCACCATTGATGGTCCCGCCATTGACAATTGCTCCACCTACACAAGTTATAGATATACTATAAATCAAAAAAGAACAATGTTATTGAAATCTAATTTATTAACCTAATTCATTACAATTTTTAAAAGATTGAGGGTCCCATCAAATATTGAAACTTGGTGTTAATCTAATAATTTTAAGTTCAAACAACAAATTATGGTTTCTTCTCTCTCTGCATATTGCTGAATTGGTCTTACTTGTTCGGTTCAAGTATAAACAAAATATTGTGTTCGCTGGAGTCTTAAACATTGAAGTGCTGCTTCTTTAAGAACGAAATCCGTGTCGATTAATCGGATTCTGTAACCTAATACCTCCGGGTTACTTTTCTTAATCCCAGAAGTGACGGAACTCTCTTCCCTTCCGAAAAGAGCTAAATCGACCGGAAATCTTAGCAAAATTGCTTATTCCTCCAACGTCTTCTTAAGTCATGCTGAATTTTTAACAGGTATACGTGCAATGCATATAGTGCATTGCTAATATATATGAAAGTACTAATCAAAAGGAAATAAGGTGGTAACGCCAAGAAATGCTATTAAATGCTTTGATAGAGGCGGAGGAAGGTGTCTTCGCATAAGATCTAATAAGAATCAGCATTGCTTAGGTTAAGAGTTTCCTTCTCTAAATAATTAATGGTTTTTTTTTAGGATACCGATATGACCATCAATGGTGGTGGTAGCGAGGGGAGCAGTGGCAGTGGTCTTTCGCAACAGCTATTGATTTTAATTATATCGTGGCATTGTGCAGCCTAATATTTTATATCTATTTAGGATGTGATAAGGGTGAGCAGCCTGCACCACTACCGCTGCCGCCACCAGGGTCAAATGTTTCGTCGAATGCGCCGCCTGCTCCGTCTCAGACTGATAATCCGAGCAACTACACCCCCAGTGAATTCAGGTCTGAATTTACAAGTTTTCTATATAAGTTAAATAAACAATGTGATATGTACAAATATGCGATTTAGGTAGGGAATTGTTGATTGCATTCTCTTTTTAAAGTTTGCTTTTTAGGTACCTCTAAGAGCAACTCCAAAGGGAGTTGTCATTTTTGGGTGCTAAATCACTCATTTACAATCTTGAACAGTGTTTTAACACCCCTGAATTATAAATCTGCTACAATAGTAGGTGCCAAAATGGGGTGCCATTTTCATATTTTTATTCATCAATCTATATGAATTATTAGATCTATATTCATCTAACGGGTCTACATTCATCAACTAATTTGCAACCTCTCATTTTCTCTCTCCAGAGTTGTCAAAAATGCCAACCCAAGACTCTTGATGCCATTTTTCAACCCCATATGCCACCCCCTTAGAGTGAAAAGTTTTGAATTTGGAGTGGCATATGGGATATGCCACCCCATATGCCACCCCCCTCGGAGTTGCTCTAAATGGACATCATAAAAAAAATGGCACTAGTTTGAGGCATTTACTTAGGTTAAAATACATTTTTAATCCCTAAAGTATGCGTTTAACGTTTATTTGGTCCTCAATCTTTCAATTGTGTCTATTTGATCCATAAAGTTCTTAATTTGTATCTACGTGGTCCAATTTCAAATATCCGTCAAAAACTTATTAACGCCTTTGGTCACGCGCCAATCACATGAGAGCAAATATACACAAATTAAGAACTTTAGGGACCAAATAGACACAAATTAAAAACTTTATAGAAACTTTATAGGATGAATGTCCTTAGAAAATCGAACCCTTTTGTTTTCTTGATTGTATTAAAATTGTAGTGTTTGTTTAAAATTACTATAGAATTATGTGTTTAGAGAGTTAGAATAACCGTGTTTGGTTAAAATGCTGTCTTAGGAAGAAAGAAGTTGAAAAACTTGTTGGACACTTGATGGAGTATTTGAATATTTATCTAATAGAAATAAATTACTATTCCCCTCCCCCATCTCCACAGCCTCACCCAACAACCGCTGCCCAGTCACTGCCTTGCTCGTAAGATGGGGTTTTCCT
Organism: Ilex aquifolium; assembly: GCA_951799425.1. Classification (NCBI taxonomy): domain Eukaryota; kingdom Viridiplantae; phylum Streptophyta; class Magnoliopsida; order Aquifoliales; family Aquifoliaceae; genus Ilex; species Ilex aquifolium. Next base: position 25,137,910 of record OX637405.1, read on the forward strand.
ATTTTTGATTCTTTTCTAATGGAGTCGTAGAGATTAGTTTTATTCGTTGACACTTGAGAATGTTCTTCGACATGAAGCGTGTGCATCAGTTCATCCATACATATCTGTTAATGTATCAACCCCAAGATGAACTCCACATGGTGAATCTTAACATTCTTAAGTTTGACCTTGCTAGCTCCCAAGATGTTTGACAAGATACCTGAGAGGGATTTGATTTCTTGGAATGACATCTTTATTAGGTATAAAGTTGAGTGTTTTCGTTGAATTTAGTAGGCGTTTGTTGCGGGCTGGTGCTGGATGGTTATTGGACTATCTTTCACGTCCCCGGTGAGGGTCCGGGTATAAGAATCTATCATGCAGGGATGGAGAGGGAAAAAATGCTAAAGGCACATATTCTACGGCACATCTTATTATTTTTTTTTTTTCATGTGTAATATGAGTTTACTTTGATAATGAGAATGAGAATTTTGATGTGGCTAAGCATTGCATACCTTTGATTTTAAGCCAAGAGTAGTATTTAAACCCAAAGGGCGAGCCTTTTGCTTGGAACGAGGCCGCTAGACAAGCTGGATGTCTTGTAGTGTGTCAGAGGAGGAATTTTCTTGATTCGTTCGTACCCCAAGACGATAGGAAGTTGGCTCTCATTTACAGTTGGTCAACTGCCCTCGAGCTTGAGCCGCACCATTATTGTACCTTGAGTCGCGCACTTATAGTTTCTTGGGAAGGTAAGTTGAGCCATTATTTGCTAAGTCATTAATGCTTATTGTCGAGCATTAAATCATTGTCTTTCTGTCGAATGATTCTGATTGGTTAAATTCGAATCCCTTATCGTTCTGAGATCTCTTTGGGCCCGAACAATAATGTGCACTTCCATTGAGACATCATATGATTGGTTCAAGTACTTGAGTTTGGTAATTTTGTGCACGTCTCTCAACGTGCCTCGTGTTAGAAGAGTATGTTGCCGTCATTCCTTAGAACATCATTTTCCCATGTCACTTCAATCACGTCAAGTTATATCATCATATCCATATGTTTGGTCGTTATTAATGCTCGACTCCCAGGCATTAATATTGGCCAACGATTCGACTGGTTCTCCCCAAACAAAGACCTCTAGGCATTCACTTTTGGTGTTCGTTTTTGTCCGTGTGTCGATCTCTCGTTGATTTGTCAACTACGTCTCGTCAATTGCCCTTGGCTTTTGTTCTCGTACGACGTGGGACACATGTCATGTGAGGACATAAGGCTTCCTCAATACGATTGTTTCTTGGGAATCGTTTCGATGCCTTTGCCACCTAAAATTCAAATGTCGCATTAGATGTAAGTCCCTTTGATTACCGTGGCCATGATGTCTTAGTATTAGTATAAGTACTTGAAATCCACATTCATAAGGGCTTTTCTTCATCTTCGAGCACCCCTCGCTTGAGAAAATTCCTGATTCTCCCAAAAACGAAGATGAAGGTTGAACGACAAAACCTATCCTTGCCTATTTTTTCCTTTTCTTTCTAACAACCCCATGGCTATAATCCATAAAACTAGTCACCTCGGGTCATCGTCGAAACCTAGTGGTGAGTCTAGGCTTAGGAAAACATACGTGGGCATTCAACAATTAATTGCCAATTTTAGGTCTAGGTATTGGATTCCTTACGACGTCCAAACATCGGTATTCGAACCCGGTGTACATAATGCTATCAGCGAGACTCCTGAACTAATGCCCTTCTATAGCAAGGCTATCACGGAGGGTGGAATCAGGTTCCCTCTTCACCCTTTGCTCATTTGGTTTTTTATACACTTCCGACTACTTCCCCGGGCAATGCTGCCTGAACACAATTAGGATCATTATGGGGATAGCGGTGTGGAACTCTTTTCTTAACACCAACCTAGGGCTTGATAAGATCCTTTTCTGCTATGAGCTCATTTGGATGCTATCGAAGAAGTGTTACGTCAAAGTCCAAGATCTGTTGATGTATATAGTCACCCATTTGCCCGATTCTGACAGAGGGTATACCCAAGATATTCCAATGGTGGGCGGCCCATGGGAGTGAGGCATGGGTCCTGAGTACCTCGGCTTATCTTGCCCTAAAGTTTGGAGGGAAACAAATAATTCAGCCTTTATCTGACTATCCTTTAGACACAACCCCTATTTATTCCCTTCATTAATCGGGTTTTCTTCTTGTTCTTGCAGAGGTGACCTGAGAGAAGATTGCGTCCCCCTTTCGTAGTGACATTGCCTTTGACAATATCCTCAAGGCGTGGGGATACCTCAGTTCTGACGGGCTCGGTAGGGCGGCTCATGGTCTTGCTCAGATACATGCCCAGATATAAGAAGTACTTCCAAGTCCCTTCTGGTTCCTATCCTTTGGCATGACATTCTGAAGAAGAAGAGAACCGCAACCGAACTTGGAAGAAGACCTCGATCGGACCACCGAGTATTTTGAGGGTTCGATTGGATTTGTGGATCTTGATCCTGAGCCTGAGCATGCCAACCTTGGGAGTGCTTGGCCTGATTTCGACGTTCTCCTTAACGTGAACGAATCTGACGATCTATCCCAAGCCATGTCAAAGTGCCCAAGGATTACACTTGATAGCCTGGAGGCACTTGCGGCTTCCAAACGTTTGGGTCCGAGAACCTCCTTTCGTTCGACAATGGCCCTACCAATAGCCACGCCTCCGGCCCCAGCCTCGTCATGCAGGAACGAGCTTTTCCCACCTGTTCCCTTGATTTCTCTGATTGAATGGAACATTCCTCGGGGTATCGACAGGGATTGGGAGACTGGGCTTGAGAATGAACGACGAGTAAAGTCAAAGCACGACTTGGCAATCGGCAGCAACAACTAATTCAAGCTCCCAGAACTACCCCTCTGCGGTTGGCCGTCTGTCCCCTAGCGACTTCATCCGAAACTTTGGAGTGGCACCCCTGAGTCACTACTAGGAAAGATAATGCCGTCCTGACTATGGATTCCGCCTCTCGGTCGCTTGATGTGGCTTATGCCACTAGTGAGGCCTTTCAGTTTGAGGCTGACATAGAGCAACATCGAGATCGCTTCGACAATGGGCCCCTCCAAGGGGTGATCCAAAACGCATTGGTTGTAATTGTCCGATTTCCCTTTCTCTTCTATCCTTTTCGCCTTAAACCTGATAATTCTTTCTATGTAGATTTGTGACACCCCAAAAATCGGGGGTCCTTAATTTAACAAAATTCGGGTAAAGTCTCTTTTGTATGGGGAGCTATACTCAAAACACAACCTGTGCCACATACACTCACATTACCCATCCGAGGTCTAATATACAATATTAACCACACCGGGCCCATTTATCCATACTCATCTAATACATGCTCAAAAACTAATTTAACGAGTGTTTTACAAAAGCATAATTTTTTTCACAATAGTTTTACAAAATGTGAATTAAAAGCCACAAGTCGGCTTTTCTTCATCCTTGAGGCCCCAAGTGAGAGCCTTCCACCGGTGCGTACCCTGCACCTGAAATGTTTTCCCGTATAGGGTGAGCTACGCTCAATAGAGTATCTCCTACAGAGGCTACTCCCCAACCTAGATGCATATGAAATGTGCACATGCAACAATCAACAACCATTATCTATTCCAAACAAGAACATATAATTCAAGATTGGAATTCTACCATGTCATGTCATGTCATAATATGAGATGATACCCACTCATGCACTTTACCCCGAGTCCTCACCGACTCCCACAACACAATGCAATGCACGTGTGTAATACATTTGTCATTGATGAAATACATCCAATGATTGTTTGAAATAAAAGTCATGTGTTTATAAAACCAAATCATTGTTGGATGTTACAAATCAAATGAGTATTTTTATAAACAAAATCTTGTGTCTTTGTTGGGCAACGGATTTTGGTATCACACCGTCGATTCCGTACACCATTACACTTTTTCGGAATTTCACCTCAGGGGAGTGTATGAACCAAGTAGTCGGGTCTTGCACCCGAAGGAGAATCTAGCCTTTCTTGCTATACCCAACACAAGTTTTTTCATGCAACTCAGCTGGATCTTCGATCCAACCTTCCCGAGTCCACTTATCAAACACCAAAGATGGTGTTTAATCAACCATGCTCCCACAACTACACTCATGCCTTATGCCCATGAATGTGATGCCAATATTATGCCCAAGATGCAATGAATGTCAAATGAGCAATTTAACTGTATATCAATATACCAAGACCAATTATATCATGTGCATATAATTACCTTCATCTATCACAATGATAATATATCAATGAACATATATCAACATTTTATACTTAACAACTAAACATAAGCATGTTATTACATAATCTATGTCAATAACACACTTTATTCACAAAGACACAATATAAACACATAGCATGCCCACCAATACCAAATTTCAAGAAATTACACAAGTAACTTCCATACATCAAACCCAAACTAGAAATTGGTTCAAGCCATTTCTATACCCATTTCCTCTTTTCCATAACCATAGGCAAGTCATAGGTCATTCTATACACCCAACCCTTTCCTATGGACACTATAGGAATAAAAATAAACCAAAGTAGGAGGGAACCCTATCTCTTGAAGCATAAAATAAAGGGTAGAACCTTCAAGAACACCAACCACAACTCTAAACTCTTGATTTCCCAAAATCTCTTCTTTGGATTTTCGGTGAAATCCTTCGTTCTTGGTATGGTTACGTAGCCCTCGTTGATATGATCGACTTTAACTCTTGGCCCAAAGAATTCCGACCGACGAAACTCCGTGAATCGTCGAGAAAAGGCTTGAAATTTATGTTTTTCTTCTCCTTTTCCTCTCCTCTCTCCCTCACACGTTTACACACTGATTTCAGAAGATATTTCTTTAAAAAAAAATCAGATTTTCACCGATATTTTTAGCCCTTGATGCTTGGTGCACGTCGCGCCACATGCCGCCCCTTATTCGGGTCCGTTTTTGTCCCGAAACGATTAATTTCATCTCGATTTAAGTTCAAATTATTTTTATTTGAACTTTCCTTCAATTATAAGGAAATTTTATAAATTTTTTATTTTGGGAACGTTTGTGAGGTCACCCGACACCCTGTTGTCTCGTAAAACGTGAAAAATTCTACTATCTCAAAATTCGACAAAAATTTTCTGGGCAACTTGGTTTCGCGATACGAATCCAATGGTGAAATCCGTTGCGTCATCTGAGCTCTAGAGAAATACATATTTTAAGTCCGCATTATAGTGGTAAATTATCGTTTTGCCATTTTTCAGAAAAAGTTCAAATTTATCCGGGTTTTACAAGATTTCTCAACAAATGTTAGTCATTCTCAATCGCTTTTAGGCATACTAGCTCTCGAATGAGAAGTCCCAGGGGGACATCGACGGCCTCAAGAAGGATCTGTAGGCCAAGGAGAAGTTTGTGACCAATTAGGTGGCTTAGGTCTAGCAATTGTTAGGCAAGGTGAAAGAGCTGTCGGCAAGCCTGAAGAAAAGTAAGGGTTCCGTTGCTGAGGCTGAATGGAGGATGACCGAGGCATAGCTAAAGGTGTCTGTTGCCGAGAACAAGCTCTCCGAAGCCGAGAAAAATTGTGTTCTACTGATCGAGGAAGACGGTAGACTCAAGGATTCTCTGGATATGGCCTCCAAACAGGAGGACAAAATACGAGAAAAGGATGTTGCCGAGTGCCAAGAGGACATAGTTTTTGTCTTTGTGGAGGCGAAGAAGAGGTCATTCAAGGAAGACTGGGACGCTACTCTTCATGCCGCTGGAGTGAGTTCAAACTCAACTCCGTTTAAGGAGCATACAATTGTTTCGTTGCAAATTCCCGCACATAAAGTGATCCCAGATGAGATAGAGTGTTCGACCATGGATTAGCCCCTATTAGTAAAGGCAAGATCTGTAGAAGCCCTTTTGGGATAGAGAATTTGGATCCATTTCACTGGTGAAGCCTTCAATGTAAGTGTTGTCACGCCTTGAATTTCACAAAAACGTGCGTTAAATAAAACATGATTTTGTATCCAAAATTCTTGTCAGTTTACAATTAGATTGAACACAAAAATTCATTTAATTTTAATAATGCATATTTGTTTTTCAAAAATGCAGCAGAGTTTTGTTTGAAAATCAGGCATTCCAAACATTGACAAGAGCGACCTATGAGAGGATTATATATAATAAACTATAGCCGATTAATTATCCACTTCATACGAACCATAAACAACTAACAAAGATCCGCATAATTCATTCATAACAACATAATCCAATATAAAGTTGGGGTGACAAATGGATACCCACGAAGTCCTCCCAAACCCGGTATTCGTACATAAGTTTCATCTACCAAAACTTAACACTAAAGCCATAACTTTATATTACAATACCCAAAAGAATAACCTCTCATGAGGTAATTAAGTTTGCATCTCAAGCTCCTCAAAATACATTTCAAATAAAAGTTTGTACGCAATCACATTTCTATACAACGTTCTAAGAGTAAATACAAAATTTTTTCTAAAAGGTGTCCCTCCTAGCCCAAAGCTCCCACAATTCTTCTTCAACTAAGTCCCGGGATGCACGCTAGTCTCTGAAAATGTTAATAGGGGATGAGTAACCACAACCCAGTAAAATAATCATTTTTCCAAGCATAAACAAGGTTTTAAATGCCACCAGTTCACAATCATAATAATAAGTACTGAAATAATTCATCATTAAGTCTAGGTATACGATAAGTAATAGGAATTTTTGAAAGTACACTATGGGTGTGTTTGTTTGGGGGATTGGTATTCATGGGATTGACTAATGTATTCCATACACTTCCAATACTGAGAGAAGTTAATACCGGTAATAAAAATGAATGCAATCACATCCCATGTTTGTTTGAACAATATATTTTATTGTGGGACTCACCAAAAAATATATATTCTGTCACATCGCATATAGCAAATAGACATGTTTACCCCTAATATCATCCATTCCATTCCTTGGGAAGGGGTAGTATAGTAATTGCGATGTCTTATACCGTCGGTGCCCCTTTTCCCGCCTTTTAATATCATCTCCCAAGTGGTATTAAATATACCCATGTGGATGGGTTTAGCGCCACTATTCATACCAAGTAGATATTAGGATCCAAAAATTAGTACGTTGCTAAAAATGGTTAACGAACAAAGTATATGTGAGACCCATGTACTAATAAACATTATCTCACCTCCTTATACTCCACTTATCCCCCAAACAAACACACCCTATGTATTATCATTTGAAATACATAAGTGAAACATCAAGAAATTTTTCATATCGAACATAAATCTTAAGGTTACACTATAAAACATTTCTTCTTAAATCTTAACGTAACACCATTGATTTTATAAAGCACAGAGTAAGAAATCTTTATGCAATTATATAGATAATAAATGTGGTAAAGTCATCATTTCTTGTTTTGAACATAATTTCATAAACTTATTCTTTTCGGGTTATTTTTCAAAAATATTAACTCCATATATTTTCGTCTCAATCTAACCCCACTCAAGCAGTTTGTTGGAAAATTGATATATTGGTTTTTGGGCACCCGAAATTTATGTATGTTACCCATACAGACAAATATCATCAAACTAACATCAGTTCACGAATGAACCATCCCTGACAAACCTTTTGGGTCCTGCACCCTAGGGTCTCATCGCCTTTCTTGCTTTTCAGGGAGAATGTGTAGGGCACAACTTGTGATGCCACATAGGCTATTACCGAAAATTACTATCATCACCAATCCCCCCAAGACTAGTAGCTGTCTTGGCAACCCCCCTCAAGGGTCTCAACCGTCTACTAACTCTTTGTCTGTCTATTCCCAAATCCAACCACAACTTCAACACTTAAAAAAAATACATAGTTTTTCAAAATCTCACAGTTCTATTTCCAACATGACCCATTTTCAAATAACTCACACACACATAAAAAATACAATTTTATCCCTTTATAGCAAAATTCACAATCATATTCTAAGAATCAATACCTCTTCCCACAATTCATCATTTCAATAATCAGTAGCAGAGCCAGGAATATAATCTAGGGTGAACACACTTTAACTACAAATTTTACTTTATCCTCTAATAGAGAAAATAATGTGATATATTTATATTTTCTACATCGTATTTGATACTTAATAATTCATTAAACATAAAAGGGTCTTAATTCGGTATATATATTCCGTGCAAATAAAAAATAACTAAAAAGAGGTTAATTATAATCCTTTACAAAAAATGAGGCTAATTCAACCATTTACAATTGCTCCCCACGAGTTTTCATACTTTGAAAGTGTTCCATGACAACTTCATTATCAATGCTATCCAAAATGTCTTTCTCTATATAAGTAATCAAATTATCTGTCATCCATTGATCACCCATTCGATTATGCAATTTAGTCTTCACAATTCTCATTGTTAAAAATGCTCTCTCAACATTGGCACTTGCAACTAGTAATATCAATGCCAAAGTCACAAGTAAGTAAACTAGTGGATATATTACGTCTTTTTTTGTTTCAATCATTTTTTAGCTAGATCACCAATCCCTGACAGGTTTGCAAACTCAATGTTAGAGCACACATCAACAATATAACTGCCAAGCTGATCAAAAAGTCTCATGAGCTCTACTGAATAAAATTCATTTGGATAAAATTCGGCAAGACAAATCAACTTCTTCTTGTCAAAAGCAGAGAATGAATCAAATGGACTCAGATATGCCACACAAAGAAGCAAATCAGTATTCGATTCAGTGAAACAATCATTTAGCTCTTTAAGTTGCATATCAATAACAACATAAAATAGTTCGACACGATAGTGATGTAAGTTTGTCATTCTTGAGTATGTGTTGACCACCCTCGAGATTGAAATTTATCATCCATATTTGGAACAATTATATCATGTTAGTCATAAAAAGAAGAAACATCATGAAGTAAAGAACTCCACTCAGTCTCCCTCATCATTTGGAGTCTTTGCTTGGACACTTCAACTAACTTCATGCCATTCATGAGTTGTTGATCTTTCCTTTGTAATGCCTGAGACAATTCATTCGTGATTCTCAATATACTTCTCATGAAATGAAGATTGAATACAAATTCAAAAGATTGTAACAAGTCCAAAAGAACATTTGCTTCCGCTCTTTGTTCTGTATTTAAACCATCCTTTGAAATTATATCAAGCACATCAATCACCGATGAGAACATATTAATCAAGCTAATCAAAATATTATAGTGGGAACCCCAATGTGTATCACAAGAACGTTTAAGACTAGTCTCTTTATTTAAGCCTTACCCACTTAGAAGCTCTCCATTATTAAGTACTCCGATAACTTTAGTAGCGTGTTTCTCCTGAAGAATATCTCATGGTTTGCATGAGGCTCCAACCCATTAACCATATTACCAACCAAAGTGAAGAACATGGCAATTTGATTGCCATGTTCATTATTAAGTACTCCGATAACTTTAGTAGCGTGTTTCTCCTGAAGAATATCTCATGGTTTGCATGAAGCTCCAACCCATTAACCATATTACCAACCAAAGTGAAGAACATGGCAATTTGATTATTATTCTTCGCAATAGCCACAAGAGCTAATTGTAATTGATGAGCAAAACAATAAAAATAATACACACATTCATTCTCCTTCAGTATAACTGTCTTAAGACCATTGAACTCACCCTACATATTACTAGTCCTGTTATAACCTTGACCACGCAGTCTAGACAAGCTCAACCCATATCTTGAAAATAAGTCTTCAACTGATGCCTTAAGTGAGAGAGCACTTGTACTAGTAATATGCTCAAACCCTAAAAGACGCTCAATTACATGCCCCTTCTTGTCTATGTACTGCAATGCAACAACCATTTGCTCCTTTGTTGATATGTCTCGAGATTCATCAATAAGAACGAAGAATAGTGTATCACCGAGATGGAAAATGATTGCATTATAGGTTTCAATTGCAGTTGCACTTACAATGTCTTTTTGGATATTAGGTGCCGTCAACTTAAGATTTTCTGGAGCATTTTTTAATGCAACAACTTTGACATCCTCATTGTGATTGACAAGAAACCTTAGAAGCTCAAGAAAATTTTCTTGATTACTTGAATTCTCTAATTCATCGTAACCACGAAATGCAAGCCCTTGTCTTAAAAGAAACCGAATGCAATCAATCGATGCATTCAAGCAGGTCCTGTACTTAGTACAAGTTTGGTGTGATTGCTTGAAGAAAATTGACTGAATATTTTGCTTTTGATTTAATAAATTTTGACATTTTCTCCAAACTTGGGTGTGAGAACTGTTAAAACTTCCAACATGAATTTGAAGCTCTTCTTTCATCTTCCAATTTGAAAAACCCTCGCTAACAAAGGAATCACCTACCTATTCTCCAATATCAGGTTTGAAAAGATAGAAGCATAGGCAGAATGCATAATCTTTTACTATGCTATACTCGAGCCAATTACTAAACTCAGAAAACCACGTTTGGTTGAACCTTCGCTGCTTAGCACCAAAATTTGTTTGCAAAAAATTATGGTTGCTAGGTTGACAAGGACTCATTTGTAGATATGCCCTACGAATTTGGTCTCGATCATTAAGATTATAATCCATAATTTGAGGTCGTCATCCTGGATTTGAGGGAAGATCTGTCAAGTTTAATTCGATGCAACTTTGTTTTGAAGAATTAGAATCATCATCTTTTTTTGTAGGCAGTGGAAATTCGTACTTTGACTCCCTCTTAAAGTATTTCTCCATGACTGTTTGAAAAAAATTTAATAAGATAACATGTATACGTCAAGGATCAACTAAATAATTTATTTAAAAGTAAAAATTCTACACATACACATATATAATGCATATACATATGGACATACAAATTCACATCTTAACCTAATTCATAGATTAACTAGCCAAAAAAACACACATAAACAATAAAAAATTTAACCTAATTCACAGACTGAGAAGCCAAAAAATTAAAGATAGAACCCTATATCAATCAGATAATTAAAAAAATATATTTTATTTTCATAATAAAGGCTTACAATCGGACAGTCAAAGGCTGCGCCACTTATCCATCATTGTTGTTCCAACTTCCAAGAATCCTAGTGTTGTTGAGCCGCCGACGTCCTTTGCTTTCTTCGTTGTTTTCTTTTTGATCAAGAAGTGGGCCCATGTTTTTTGTTTGTTTATGGACTTGGGCCTTTTTTGTTACTTATTGTTTGATGAAATAGTTTTTTAGGGTGGACCCAGTATACAGATGTTCAAAAAAAATATAAAATATATATAAGAAATTTTTTTTTGAGGGTGGGTCCAAACCCCTCCTGACCCTATATTCCCTCCGTCACTGTTAATACTCATAGTCACTTCGACATTTTATCAAACATATGGTAGCTATAAAATCTCCAAATACTCATTTACAAAGTAACGTACTCATTCTTAAGAGACAAGTCAAATACATTATATACAAGATAATATATATTCTAAAGAAACCAAAATCTTAAGTTCAATTAAACACCCATAACAAAAATGAAGCTAGGTTTTCAAACCTACAATACTTAAATTCATTCATTTCGGACATATAGTATGAAAACATGTATTTAACTCATATTAACAAGTCGGTATAGAATACACATGTGATGCATCAATGCATATGCAGGAAAAAGGAGAACCCTACTTCAAACTCAAAAACCCAAGCTCCACCTTCAAATCTCCAAGTGAATCCAACAATCCCAAGCAATGTTCCTTGATTTCCAAGCAAAAGTCCAAGCTCAAATAACATTCTTCTTCCTTCTTCTCTTTCCCTTTATCTTGTCCTAGGATTCTAAGAGTGATATTGGGTGAGAATGGTGAAAATAATGGGTGAAATGGGCTGAAAATGGGATATTATACCCAGAAATTCCCATCTTTTACTGTTCACAGGGCAAAAAAATGTATTTTTCTCTGAAATTATAGTTTTGTCCCTAAACATCTTCAATTTGATCTCTATGACTACTCTAAGGTTTTTCGGCCTTTCAGATTCATTTTTAATGGTATTTTAACCTAAAAAAATTTAATCTTATGATTTATCTCAAAATCAAAGTCAATTTACACTCAAAATACCAAAATTACCATTTTATCCATCCGAATCGCTATATGAGGTAAATTTATATCCCAATATTTTTTGACCTCCTGGATTCAATAGTAATGTTATTTTGACTTTAAAAAATTAATAAATTTACTTAGTTACCCTTATCAACGTTAAACATCTCAGAAATTAAAATTGTCTTCAAAGTCAATATACCCAAAACTCAAACTTACGTGACTATTCCTTTAACAACGATTCAAAATTTCTCATAATTTAATTATTTTAAAAATAGTAGTAAGTTAATATCACTTATATTCATATGAAATATGAGGTCTCACAGGTACAATACGAGTCAACCATTTGCCTCCTTCCTCGGAGGCACCCATAGGGGAGGGTCCTTCTGTAACCCAAGTTGGGCCTGGCAACGAACCTTCCGCCTTGCCTCATGCCCTCATAATCCTAGATGCCAAAGCCTCTCTTGCTCCCCCTCATAGCAAAAATTTGGATAATCTTTCGATGGACATCGAGGAACTGCTAGGTGACGGCCCGACTGCTGAAGCACTTCCTTGAAGCTACCTAGCATTTTATTTTATTTGCTTTAGGGGAAGCAAAGCCCCTTCTGAAAGTACATCTTTTTTATTTTAACTTGTCTTGATGCTCAAGGGTGCAATGTGATGTTTGAACTCTTCTCCCAGGGTGATAGCCGATGTATGCCATACTCGATCGAGGGAGACATGAGTGCCTTGACATATTCGAGCATAGTGTTCTGCTCCAGAAGCCTTACACTGCTGGGGGCTATTCCCCTTGTGGACCTCGTCTGTCCTAGGAAGGCGAGGATGCCTTGATGCATTCGGGCGCGATGCTTCGTTCTCGAAGTCTTACACCACCCGGGGCCATGTCCCTCGTGGACCTTGTTCATCCTGCGAAGGCGAGGATACCTTGACACATTCGAGCACTGTAACGCCCCAGAACACACCCTGGACGACATTACATTCTAAAACATTTACATCATGAGAGCACTAAGATAATCCATCGATAAGAAAAATTTTCCATTCATCATCCATAGAATTTACAATATCATCCCAAAAGAATAAGCCCAACAATGGCATTTACATTTCAAAAATTAATTAAAGTAGCACAGCGGAATAAACAAAAGAAATCTAGACTACACTGTGTTTCAAAAGAATATTCTAGTCTAGAACAAAAGTAGACGACATCTCTAAATGTCCCACTCGGGATCCAAGTATCCCTCTAGTGAAGCCTCTCCATGACCCAGCTCGTTCGCACCGAGCTCATCATCTGGCACGAAATCTGAAAAATGTTCAACTGTAGGGGGTGAGCACGAAGCTCTGTAGAAAAATTCTTCCAAACCCGAACAAGGTTTAGAAACAGATAAAAATCGGTCGGTATCATTTAGTAAATAACATATATCAATTTTGAAAGAAAACGGGACATTTCAATAAAACTATGAAGAAAAACATTCAATACCCATTTTAAGAAAAGCTTGAAGTGGAAAGACTCATACAACAATGGTGAAATCTAGAACATGTAACTAAAGTTGCAATGTACTTGAAAGGAATGGGATTAAAGACAATAAATTAAACTTAGAAGATCCTTACAAGAGATTAAAAAAGATTTCTACAACTTGAATGGAGAAGAAAATGCAAAAATGTCACTATTCATCATCTTCCTCCTTGGAGCTCCAAAAAACTAATCCTAAGCTTAGGTAGCCACTCAATACAAGCTTGTAATGTTGAATATATGGAGTGTATGCCTCTCATTTTCGTGCATGGTGGTCCCCCCTAACTGTGTGAACGAGCTCCCATCAAGAGAGGGCTGAATGGATGGCTTTGACAGGCTAGGGAGAGCATAGCCTGGCAGCCCACTTCCCTCCCCCTTCCTTCAATGTTCAAGCCTCAAAAGTCTTCCCCAAGGTGTAAGAGAGACATGGTTGTGTAAGGAAATGTTGGAGGAAACGTGGGAGAATCGATGGTGGGACCCCCAAGCAAGTGGGGCTGAGTTGCAGGAGCATCGGGGCTGCTTCAGGGGAGCGTACCGGTACCCCGAACACCAGAAACTTCGGCGTACCGGTACGCGTACCGGTACCCTATTTTCTGCTCTGGACCACTTTTGGTAGAATCGGCATAACTTTTGATCCAACCGTTGGATTGGGCTGAAATTTTGACACAAAATATAAGACACCCAGATCTACAACTTTCATGTTTTTCACTTTTTCAAATTCTGAGTAGATCATGGTCAAAATGGAGGAACTCCGAGGCAGTACTTTCAAACGATGTGGCTGCTGATGCCCTTGTTCCCAAGCACCAATGCCTTCTTGATTTCTTCACTTTTAAGCCTCCAATTCTTCATGTATTGTGTCCATGCCTTCACCACACATCCATCAAGGTTGCAATGTCCTAAAATCAATCATTTAAGCTATAAAAGGTTGCAACATCAAAATATCAACATTATAGTTCAAAACGGCTAACTTCTAAGCACTTATATGCAAAAGTTGAGTTGAAATGCTTGCAATGAGGCCATGAAATATGCAAAATTACGCACTCATCACACCCCCCAACTTAAGCTTTGCTAGTCCCTAGCAAACAAAACGTAAAAAACAAGAAAAACAAAATAAACATATATTAATTCCGATATTGCATTTAGCACATGCAACAAGCCTTTAAACCCCTAGGTGATCCCTAGTGGACGAGTTTTGTCTCGTGAAGGTTTCCGGTGAAGGTACCTACAAACTTCTTTTCATAGTATCCAATATTTAAAATATATTCCCTTATCTTAATTAGCACTGGGATGTCAAAACAACTTACTCTAAACACCCGAACTAAGCACACATGAGGCACATCATAGCTTTAAATGCTATTCTAGAGTATTCACCTACACATTTTCTTTCAAAACTCGTGTGTGTGTGAAATGAACATGTAATTTAAGCATTTACACAATGGAGTTCACATTCACTTTGGCTATCCAAATTAAGCTTCGATGCAAAAACTCACCAAGGGTGTTCTCTCACAATGAATCACGCTATGGTTATCTTGGCATGCTCTCCATGTGTATATGTGAGATAGAATATTATGTTCAAAACAAAATATGCTCACATATAATCCAAAAATGAAGTATGCATAAAAATGAACACAACCTTGACATAATCTCATGAAAGGAATGCTAGGGCATTAGATAGCAAAATCAACTTCTCTTGTTCTTTTAAAAGTATGCATCCCCATGCTTCTCTAGATCATTTAGGACTTTCAAGGGTTGAAATGAGGCCTTGGGGTGATAATGAGGTAAGTGACATGAAGGATATAGGATAACAAAGAGGGTTGTTCCGAGTGAATGACCTTTATTTCAAAAAGATCTCCCTTTTTATGGGATTTCTAGGCCAACACCATCACCACACTCTTTTTTTTTCTTTTCTTTCTTTTCCTTAACATTTTCCTTTTTTCTATGATCGTTCTTTCTTCTTTCACCCCTTTCTCTTCCTTTTCTTGAGTTTTCATTCTTTTTCATTCAACATTTAAACTCCATAACATCCATCCCTTTTGTTTGAATTTCCACACCATACTTCCTTCGCTTTAACGATCACTCAAATTTAGCTCTAGGAACAACCAAGGTAAGGTAAGTATTTATCATTTTGCATTGGCTTGGTCAAATGTATGGCATAGAAACGAATTCAAGTAAGGCTCAATCATGGCACTAGGGATAAATTTTTCCAAGAAAAAGGCTAAGGCTCAAAGCATTCAAAAATGGCCTAAGATCATCTCTAGATAGGCATAGGGGAGCATTGTACATATCAAGACAAAGTCAATTAACTACCCAAATGCACCTAACCAAAGCAAGCAAAATGAGATTATTGAACAAATGTGGAGTTTGAAAAATTGTTCCTTGAGTAATTGTAAGTTCCCTCAAACAAGGATTGGCACTAAAGCTCACATGGGTTCTTACTCATCTCCACTATTCATGTCAAGCACTAAAATGTGAACTCAATCCGTAAATTGCCAAAATTACAAGTTCATGGTGCACTTATGGTTGAGTTCAAAAACAAACAAGTATGTGATACTCTTAACAATAGGATAAACTTCTATAATGTGCTCATGTATTCAAAGTTCAAAATGAAGATCAAGTAATCACAAATCCCATAACCATTAGGATAGGGGAATATAGTTCAATATTGGAACCAAAATTTTTCAAAATTTCCACATTTTCCATTATTCTATACAAAAAGTGGTGGAACATGTGAATGGTGCACCTCACCCCCCAACTTGAACTATGCATTGTCCTCAATGCACAAGGAATCATGCAATGAGAAAAATGAAAGTAATATGGGAAATAAGATACCCCCCCCCTTTTTTTTTTTGATATAAACATTAAAGGAAAAAAAAAACAAGTTTATTTACACCCCCCAACTTAAACTCGCACATGATATTGAATGAGATTTTCTACGATGATGCTCAAAATGAAATGAATCCAAATTAGGGAGATGTAAACAACTTCTACACTACAACAAAATAAAAGTAAAGATATAACACTAAAAGAAATCTAACTACTATGTACATGCAAGTAAAACAAAGAGGGCTCATGTCAATCCGGCTTCAATTCGGATATGAGCCTGCGCCCATTGATTTTTTTGGTTTTAACATTTTTTTGTAGTATAAATGCCCTTACTAACCCATCTATCCAACAATACAAAGGATAAGAAGTCAAAAATCTCAACCAAATAGAAGTGTAGGCAAGGTTATGCAATCCCAACAATGGAGTATACAATTTCTTCTTAAAAGTTTCTACACTTAACTCCTTTTCAATTCCCTTCCCAAGTTGAGAAATGTGAATCTCAACACCACTCATATATGGAAAAATGACCTTGGGCTCATTAGCCTCTTGTGCGATAATAACTTCATTAAATTTTTCACAAACAAGAGTGGTGGATGATTCAACATCAATAGGCATTTCATTGGGATGATCAACCTCAATACATTGACTATGCTCCAAATGTTGTTCTTCATCCATAGCAATTATAGCATTAGTCAATGTATCAAGTTGTTGGGTTATTTGGGCATTGAATTCCATTTGGTATTGCATAAAATCGCACAAAATATTTTCCAATTCTTCTTCGGTTGAGTTCCCGTATGTTGGATATTGGGAAAATTCATTTGGTGGTGTGAGATTGGATGAAAAATTACAAGGTTCATTCTCCCAACCATAACTCGAATAACTCAGTGTATCATAATGGTTGGGGTAAAAATTTTCGGAGGCCAAAAATGAATTTGAACCTTCGCATGCAAAGTCTTGAACCGGATAATTTATTGGGCACATACAAGAGATGAGCCCATAGTCATCACAAATCTCACACACATTTTCATAATATGGGGCATTTGATACATTTTCATAATAATTATAAGACATTATATAAAACACAAACTAAAATAAAATATATACAAAAGAGATGACATACCTTGGCCCGTGATGAAAATCACGAGACTTACCATGCCGTCCAAAATCACCTCCGAACTCGACCCTTAACCTTCCCCGGCAACGGCGCCAAAATGATTGATTGGAAAACGTTGTTGTTTCCTAACCTCTAAACATCACCCTCACCCTCAATGTGTGTATGTGGCTTATAGTGATGGGGGAGTGTCACTCTCCCTCCGGATAATGCAAGAGATATAGGAGCAACAACAAATGTGAATGGAAATGTGGAATGAACAAAATGTATGGAATGAAATGTGGAATGGAATGCGTGTGAACAAAAGTGCTCCCCAATCGTAAGGAGTCTCTTGTTGTCGGTGTTTTACTTGGAAAAGTATTCCAAGGTCGTCTCCTCAGGGAAGGAAAGGGAGTTTTGTGAAAGTGATTTTGCAAAAAGAGAAAAGAAAGTGTAAAATCTTGTATTTGTGTTTTGTTGAGTTTTGTTCAAAATGAAAATGCAAGAAAGCAAGTGTTGGCTAATCCAAGAGGTTCATTCCAATGGGAATATCAAGCCAACTCAAAGCCTTCCTCCAATGGTGCCTAGAAGTACGATTGATTCATGGGAAGCTAGGGATAAAATGGTGAGTATCCAAGCATAAACCGTGACTAGGCCTACGGAATATCAAAGACTCACCAATTTATCCACCCTCAACCCAATCAAACCGAGCCAACATACACCGAGAGAAGGAATGAAAGAGAGTTGGAATGGAATCCCCAAATGGAATTCACCCTTGGACTAACCAACTTAAAAGCTAGCTACTTATGCATAAATGAAAGACAAGCATAATGTAAATAGACATATAAAGGAAATGGAGATTAAAGCATGAAACTTAACTTGAAGCAATAAATCTAAAACTATGAAGAAAAACATTCAATACCCATTTTAAGAAAAGCTTGAAGTGGAAAGACTCATACAACAATGGTGAAATCTAGAACATGTAACTAAAGTTGCAATGTACTTGAAAGGAATGGGATTAAAGACAATAAATTAAACTTAGAAGATCCTTACAAGAGATTAAAAAAGATTTCTACAACTTGAATGGAGAAGAAAATGCAAAAACGTCACTATTCATCATCTTCCTCCTTGGAGCTCCAAAAAACTAATCCTAAGCTTAGGTAGCCACTCAATACAAGCTTGTAATGTTGAATATATGGAGTGTATGCCTCTCATTTTCGTGCATGGTGGTCCCCCCTAACTGTGTGAACGAGCTCCCATCAAGAGAGGGCTGAATGGATGGCTTTGACAGGCTAGGGAGAGCATAGCCTGGCAGCCCACTTCCCTCCCCCTTCCTTCAATGTTCAAGCCTCAAAAGTCTTCCCCAAGGTGTAAGAGAGACATGGTTGTGTAAGGAAATGTTGGAGGAAACGTGGGAGAATCGATGGTGGGACCCCCAAGCAAGTGGGGCTGAGTTGCAGGAGCATCGGGGCTGCTTCAGGGGAGCGTACCGGTACCCCGAACACCAGAAACTTCGGCGTACCGGTACGCGTACCGGTACCCTATTTTCTGCTCTGGACCACTTTTGGTAGAATCGGCATAACTTTTGATCCAACCGTTGGATTGGGCTGAAATTTTGACACAAAATATAAGACACCCAGATCTACAACTTTCATGTTTTTCACTTTTTCAAATTCTGATTAGATCATGGTAAAAATGGAGGAACTCCGAGGCAGTACTTCCAAACGATGTGGCTGCTGATGCCCTTGTTCCCAAGCACCAACGCCTTCTTGATTTCTTCACTTTTAAGCCTCCAATTCTTCATGTATTGTGTCCATGCCTTCACCACACATACATCAAGGTTGCAATGTCCTAAAATCAATCATTTAAGCTATAAAAGGTTGCAACATCAAAATATCAACATTATAGTTCAAAACGGCTAACTTCTAAGCACTTATATGCAAAAGTTGAGTTGAAATGCTTGCAATGAGGCCATGAAATATGCAAAATTACGCACTCATCACTTCCGATGCATTGTCCCATACCAATACACCGGCCAAGGCGGTCCAACACATCATCCCCTTTTATATTGGTTCATCCCCGTACCATGTATGTTGATTGCTTCTCATGAATCTACCCAACGATTATACCTAGTTCACCAATCACAATCACAATCACTTTAGGAAAGGGCTTCTACCATCCCAATGGCAGTGACGAGTCCCTTCCCAGGAAAAGTATACCATCCCTTGTTCGAACTCCAGTGAACGATAGTGGTCGCATTACCAAATGACAACCCACTACAAGTGTTAGGAAACCATCTCACCCCCACTGGGATAGACTAACCTCTAACACTCTACGGCATCTCTCGAAGGCAATCCAAGTCCATCAAAACAACCATACAAATGAGGAAACCAAAATATTCTCAATTCACCAACAATTCCAAATAACTACAAAATCCACAATTTCTCATTTTTCAAGCATATCTCAAAATCCCCAAATTAAGCATGTGACATTTTCAATAACCAACCAAGAAAAATGCAAGAGATCACAACAATATCATTTTATTACTCAACACAAAACACTATGATTTTTAAATCAAGAATAAGGGAAGAGTTCAAGAGGAAAATGCATCACTCTGAAAACTAGTATTTTTCGAACAAAAGAGGGATTTCATGGGAATACAATCCTAACTTTGTATAAAACATGTTAACAATTGCAAGAGAACCAAGAAACAATGAACCCATAGCAAATACATATAATTAGGAGTCAAAACATATATATATAATAATCCTAACATCAATGAACAAGAATGGAAGAAAACCCCTACTTGATGTTTTTGAAAACTCTAGGGTTTGATCCTTGAATCACCCTTTAACCTTGGGTTTTTTCCCCTTTTGATCTTGAGTTTCTCTCTTCCTTTCTTTCTCTCCTAGGGTTCTAAAGTGTTTAGTGTGAGAGTGGAAATGAAGAATGGGGCAAATGAGGTTAAAAATGGTGTTTTAAAACACCAAAATCCCGATTTTTACTGTTCGGCGGGCGTCAGATAAATCGTACCGGTACGCGGTACCGGTACGGTTAAGCTACTGGAGTAGTCGTACCGGTACACGGTACCGGTACGATATGGTACCGGTACGCGGTACCGGTACGGTATGGTACCGGTACGGTTTGACTGCCTGATTCTTGTTCCGACCTCCATTGCCGTCCAATCCATTCCTAAACCAACCAAATCCATTCCAAACCTCTCCAACACATATTTCTACCCATATCCACATTTTTACCACTATTATTTACTATATATCTATATACATATATATAAAAAGGAAATGCGGGGTGTTACAAGCACAATGTTTCATTCTCAAAGTCTTACGCCGCACGGGGCCATGCCCCTCGTGGACATTGTTCATCTTGGGAAGACGAGGCCTTGATGTATTTGGGCACGACGCTTCACTCTCGAAGTCTTACACCACCTAGGGTCGTACCCCTTGTTTGGACACAATCAAAGCTCATTCGAGGCATGGCCCCTAATGACTGAGCTTGTTGCTCATGATATCAAAAAAATCTCTTAAGTCCAAAAAAAAAAACATATATTGATTAAGTGGTAAAAAAATTATTCGATACATTTCATGCCTTAGGAATGGGATTTCCTTCTAAATCCTCCATCTTGTATGATCCCAACCTTCCTACTGAGGTGATCTGATACGGTCCCTCCTAATTCGAACCTAGTTTTCCATCAGTTGGGTCTCAGGTGTTACCCACGACCTTTCTCAGAACAAAGTCTCCCACCTGGAACTCCTAGGTTCAAACCCTCTTGTTATGGTATTTGTAACGCCCCAAAATCAACACTGGAAGGTATTACAATCTACAAACCATTCAACCGTGAGAGTAACTAAAAATAACCATGAGATAATAAACCATTCATCTACCTAACAAAGAATAAATACTAAAACCAACAAAATATTGAAACTTCTCCAACTTACAATCCAAAATCAAAGAATATCTAGCAGCGGAATAATAAAACTAACTGAAATATTGTTTTACAAAAATCTCTCCAAATACAATAATCAGAACTAAAATAAAGCATATCTAAGTCTCCACTTCAAGATCCTCATACTGACCCTCTCCAGCCTCGAGATCAACCTGCTTATCTAACTCGACGTCCTTCTCGTTACCAAAATTTGTAATGTGTTGTAGGGGGTGAGCAAAAGCTCGTAGGAAATCCCTCTCAAATCCCAACAAAGTTTTTTTTTTAAAAAAAAAGGTAAGTCTCTTCTGAAAAATAACATATATATCGTTTTGAAAGTAAAACAATGGCAGTTATAACGATCTCAGGTGTACGAAAATACAATAAATCCATGAAAGGAATAAACATGTTATAATTAAATCAATCAATTAATAACTCAGTAGCACCATCACATATTCTCATGTATGTTGGTTCATCCTCATTCTCATGTATATTGGTTCATCCCCATTCTCATGTATGTTGGTTCATCCTCATTCTCATGTATGTTGGTTGCTTCTCAGGAATCTATACAACGATTCTACCTCGTTCACCCATCACAACCACACAATCTCAATCATTCTCTGTAGGGTCAAATCACAAACCACTTTAGGAAAGACGTATACCGTCTCCCATAGCCTTGACCATCCCTCAGCCTCAAATTTATGTGAACAATAGTGGTTGTTCTCACAAACAACAATGTACTATAAGTGTTAGGCAACCATCTCACCCCCACGGGGATAGACTAACCTCTAACACTCTACGACAGCTCTCGAAAGCAATTCAAGTCCATCACACCCAAACCATACAAGAGATGAAACCACAATATTCTCAATAACCACAATCTTAACCAATCACAATTTTTATTAACAATTCAAGTATCACAATTTCAAAATTCTCAATATACTACAATAATAAAGGAATTAAAATATGCAAGAGATCAAATTAAGAAAACCTTAACAATTTCGATATTCAAAATTCTAGAGTTTTGCCAAAAATCATAATTTCTTAGAACAAGAATAAGTAGTTGATTGAAAACCAAATTTAATCAATAATAAGAATTTAGAAATCAAGAATCCATATGATTTTCACAATAGAACATGTATTTTGGAAGAACTAGGGTTTTGGAAATTCAAGAACAATGTTTGTTGGATACAAGACATGTATCTCGTTGAAAACCATATGTTACTCGAAAAAGAATTAAGAACAAACAATATGTTAATCAAAAGAAACCAAGAACGAAAGATTATTTAACATATAATAATCTAGAAGATTTAAAACATACATAATTATACCCTAAGTCTCAATGAAAGAACTTAAGAAGAATCCCCTACCTTGATTCCGTAATTTTGTGTGAAAACCTAGCGCGTTTTATCTGTTTCAACGTGAAAATTTCCCTTAATCTCGTGTTTCTTCTCTTCTTTCTTGCTCTCCAGGACTCTAGGGTTAGAACTGATGAAATAGGGCAAGGGAAGACATCATTGGGTATTTGTAGTATGCAAAAAACAGTACAAATTGACGCAAATAAGATACTCAGAATTACAACCTCACGTTCGAACTAGAGGCTTGACGTTTGAGTTATCTACCTGACGTTCGAACGTCATTTTGGCGTTCGAACATTGCTTGCTCCCAGTACTTTTGTTTTTCCATCAAAGTTCTTTTAGACGCAAAAGTATTGGGACTAATTGTTGTTCAAACAGATCCATTCACGTTCGAATGGACTCTCATTTTTAGTTGAACTTCCAATGAAGTTTTGGCCTATTTAGAGGTCGATTTGTAAAATTTTTGTGAAATACTCTTTTTTAGCCCTGGAAAATCTAGTGTCTACTATAAAAATTTCAGATCAAACGGACATTAGGGTAAAAAGTTATGGTCCAAATACTAAGACAATTTCAAATTCCTTCCTACCCGAATTCTATCTAAAATGTGTTTTAACTCTGAAATACTTCCTAACTTTTACTACACACCCTATTACCTCGCCTAACATTTTTATTTCTACTCTTACAATCTATATAATTCATGCTTACATCATTACATAAATGAGCATTTTAAAATAATGACGTTACTATATAAAGATAAGAATGTGGGACTTTACCGTATTTCATGAGGTTTGATTGGTATCTGGTGAGTTGGATGGCTGCGTGTTCTCTCATTTCTTCGGCCAAATCTAGTTCCTGAACAACTCTTTGGTCGTTTTCGCCTGCTTCGAAGGCTTGAGTTTAGATGGTCGGAAAATCGATCTCTATTGGGATGACTACTTCCATTTCATAGGTCATGGCATAGGGGTTTCTCTCGTTGACACCCTAGGTGTCGTCCTGTAAGCCCATAAGACATTTAGTAGCTTCTCAGTCCACCTCCCCTTGGTCTTTTCTAGCCTCTTCTTGATCTCGTTCGGCTTCATTTGTATAAAGATTTGACCTATCCATTGCACTAGGGGTAAGCTGGGGTGGAATAGTAGTTTCGGATGCCGGCCCTTTTGTAGAACTGTCTGAAGGGTCTGTTGTTGAATTGGGTATCGTTGTCTGATATAATGACCCGAGGTATTCAAAAGAAAATGATAATGTTCGTCCAAACAAACCTCTTAGTGTCAGTGTCCTGAATATGGGCCAAAGGCTCGACCTCCACCATTTAGTGAAATAGTCGGTCCCAACCATCAAGAATCTTTTGTTAGTCGGGGTGTTTGGTAGATGCTTGACTATATTGAGTCCCCAGTTTGCGAAGGGCCATAGACTTGTGAGGAGGCTCCCACCGGCTATCGGACAATGGGGGCAAACTCTTGGCAGTTCGAGCAATTCTGGACGTAACGTTAGGCATCTCTCTGCATTAAGGGCCACCAATATACCTGGGTCATGGAGCGATGCGCCAAGGATCGACCATCAGCGTGGTTACCGCCTCGTGAATCTCGTAGAGTAGAGCTGAACTTTCTATTCAGGGATGCATAAGAGATAAGGTCCTGAGAATGATTTCTTGTAGAGCTTTTGGTCAAGCGAGATTCAATACCTTGGGGCCTTGAGCTTGACTTTTCGAGCTTCCTTTCACTTCACTCACTTTCAGTATGCTAACTTATCCTTAAGTGCAAGTCTTGCTTTTTTCTTAACACATTACGTAGTTTTGTTTGGCTTCCCATACAAGAGGGGTGGTGAATCAGAGCTAGGACAGCCCTCGCTCAGCCCTTATCATAAGGAGCTAAAACGTCAGGAGGGGGAAATGGGGTTTTCGCTCGTGCAAAAAAACCCTTATAATTAAGTGTCCTAATCCTAGGGAAGGAAAAGAGCTAGTAAAGTAGCAACTCAAGAACTCAGTAACTCAATCCCGTGATTTCGGTAGTTTCCCGATAAATAGATATTTAACTAGGAGGGTCCATCTAGCTTGGTGATGGATCACTTGAAATGGTAGAGAGGACCCTCATTGGTTTTGGATCATTAAACTTGGATGGGGAAGGACAATGATCGCTCCCACCCCTGCCCCCTCAGCATTAGAGGAACTATTGACATGTAAGGTCCATGATTCAGGGCCGTCCAAGAACGGAACCTCCTCCTCCTACTCTGGGGTTGTCCTTGATGTAAACTCGAAAATGAAGTCTGATAAGATTTTCCCTTTTATGGCCGTGTCGGGTTTGATATTGAATTTTGAATTCCCCAAAATCCACTGCCCATTTAGAGATTCTCCTCAAAAGGCTAGCCTTTCAAAATATTGCCTTCAGTGGCTGATTCGTTAGAACCAAAATTGAATGATCTTGGAAATATTGTTTTTATTTTCTGGCTGATACTATCAGGGTGAGTGCGATCTTCTCCAATGAGAGGCATCTCATTTCTGGATCCAAGAGGGTCTTGTTTATGTAATATACCAGTCTCTGTCCTAACTCGCTCTACCGAATGGGGCCAATGCTAAAGGCGTACTCGAACACCGATAAGTACAAGTGCAGGTTCCCCCTAGGTTTAGGAACTGAAAGCGTCGAGGATATCTCTATGTACCCTTTGATGCTTTTAAATGCCTGATCACACTCGTCATCCCAAATATCCTTTCGGGGTTTCCTTTGGGTTTGGAAGAATGGTTTGCATTTGTCATATGACTTTGAGATGAAGCAGTTGAGAGTGACAAACATTCTAGTGAGTCTTTGGATATCTTTCGGGGTTCGGGGCCTTTGCAGCCCTAGCACAACTTGTATCTTGTCTGGATTGGCTTCGATTTATCGACAGGTCACCAAATACCCTAAGAACTTTCTAGAGTTAATGCCAAAAGAAAACTTCGTCACGTTACGCTTGAGGATTTAGTTTATCAATATCTGAAAGGTCTCGTCCAAATCCTTCAAGTGATTTGTTTTGGAGTGACTTTTGACGAGCATGTCGTCAATGTAAACTTTCATCGTCTTGTCGATCTTCTATTTGAACATTTTGATTCATCAATTGTTGGTAGGTTTCCCTGACATTCTTCAAGCCAAAGGACATGACTTTACAACAGTATACCCCCTTGGGGGTCATGAAGGATGTTTTCTCTTGGTTGACACCGTAGAGGGGAATTTGGTGGTACCTAACCCAGGCGACCATGAAAGTCATGTGTTTATACCCTGTCGTCGCATCTACTAGGTGGTCTATCTTCGGGAAGGGATAGTCGTCCTTCGGGAAGCTTTGTTTAAGTTGGTGAAGTCCACGCAAATGCGTCACTTTTCATCCTTCTTTCTGGTGCACATAGTGTTGGACAACCACTCGGGAAAATAAACTTCCCAAATGGATCCTGCCCACAAGATTTTGTCTATATCCTCGTTTATGGCCTTGGCATGATGTGGGGCTACCCGCCGAGGTCTCTATTTGACAGGTTTGATGATTAGGTCTGCGTGTAATCAGTGACTGATGATCCCTGTTTGTATTCCATGCATCTCTGTCTGATCCCATGCAAAAATATCATTGTTACTCTTGAGGCAGGTTGTCATTTCATCTTGTTCCCTTGGGCTTAAAGAGCATCCGATGAGGAAAAATCTATCCTAATTGGGGGGTGCCATAGGTACCATGGTCAATTCCTCCATGAAGCGATCGGCGGCTCAACCCGAGGCTCGTAGAGTCGTTGATGTCGAGCCTATCGTACTTTATGAGATAATTATATACTAAAAGCTTGTTTTCTATAATGAAACTTATTTTACTATTTAATAAAGTTCTTCATTTTCTATTGAGTATCTATATAAGTAAAATATTTGCATTATATTAAATATATGCTATGCATGTGTGTCTTTTATTTTACATTGTAGATAATCTAGTATTTAGAGTTCAGCTTATATAGAAAAAAACAAATTATCGGGTACTTATATGATATGAGTAAAATTTCACAATCTTAGATGGAATTGGACACTATCAGTAGGATTATAGTGTAGTCTTCTAGCATAGTCTGTCTTGGCTATATGAGACTGTCTGATGTCTCGGATTGTTGTCCTAGTACACTTTGTATATTAGATATGACCATTATTGAGGTTATTTTGTTACAGACTAATTAAGAAAATAAATATCTCATGATTATTATGATTACTTATGTTCTTAATCTTGAGATATTTAATTGTGATGAGTGTGTTTTATACCCACGAATTGAGTATTCTTGGCTTAATGAAATTGCAAGCTTTCAAGTATTTTATGTTCCTTTTTTATTTGTTTTGTGTGTTTTTATGTTATTTTGTAGGGATCATCATTTGGAAGGAAACAAGGTCATTTGGTAGCCTAAGTGTTGGATTATTTGAAGACTAAGCAATAAGGGCAGCTCTAGGCTTAAAAAGGGATCAGCGCTGCAACGCTACAAACCAGCGCCTAGGTGCTAGAAGGGTAGAAAGTCAGCACCCCTGCGCTGATTTTAGGGGCTGCATCACCGATTTTAGTGTGGACGCGAATTCTAACTTGTTTTTGAGTCGAAATTGAACTCTAATGCTACATATATGCTAGGTTTTGAGCTAGGATAAAAATATACTAATTTTGGGGCTGCTAATAGGGAGAAAACCAAAGGATTGATAAAAAATTGAAGGCAAAAATCGAAGGAAGGGACACCAGGAAAATTAGACTTGAAGGCTAGAGAGGAATTGAAGATTGCAACTAAGTTTTCATTCTTTTCTCTTACTTTTACTTCTTGATTTTCTGAGATGTTGATTAATTTGAGAAGGATGTTTTTCAATTACATTATGAACTAAATTTTTATTAAGATTCCAACGGAACCTAATGTTTAGTTAAATTGATATACTCTCATTTCTAGTTCTTATTGATCATATATGAGTTGTTTATCATATTTTGTGCTTAATATATGATTTTGTGGCCATCAATTAATTTGATTTCCTAGATGAAATTGGGAGATGAATTCTAGGAATAGATCGGAATATGATAAAATGGGTTGGGTTGATTCTTCTTAGGATTGAGTAGTTGGGTTTGTGTATAGGATAGGAATATAACTATATGCCGTGTGTAAATTTTATGAGAGTTTGAACTTAATGAATCTATTCTAACTTATTTTGCATAGGGATATAGTAATTTAATTGGGATAGATATTTTTATCTAACTATCAGAAGAGGTTTGATAAATAATTTTGAGTTCTCAGTTAACAACTTATTTTGATTAATTAACTGGAAAGAGAGTCGAAAGATTTATACGAAGCATTAGGGGAAGTTGTAATCTTAAATTCTTTTATCCGGTAAATTCAATCTTTGATTATTAAATTTAGGTTTAGTTTTAAATTAGTGAATTCATAGTTTAATTCCAATTGTTTAAATAAAATCGAATTGATATAAAGTTAGTACTTGGAAGTTATTAGCAATAATTCTCCATGGGAATAATACTCTACTTATCACTCTATTACTTGTTGATCGTGTATACTTGCACGTAAATTGTCAATATCAAATTCGGACAATAAGTTTTTGGCGCCATTGCCGGGGAATTATTCTAGTAATTATTTCAATATTAATTTCAATCAATTTGATCTTAGTTTAAACTTATTTAATTTTTTATTTTAATTATTTTTGCAAGTACTCTTGAATTTTGTATGCAAACACGATCTACAGGTCAGGAGCTACTACTGTATGAAGACGAAATCGAAATCGAAAAAAGGCTCCGACATTTGCGAAAGCATTATCAAAAAGTAAATAATCAAGAAACTATGGCTGAAGATGAACAGAAATCTCTAAGGGATTATGCTATGCCTCTTGTCACGGAAATACAATCGAGCATTCAAAGGCCCTCAATTCAAGCCAATAGTTTCGAGATCAAGCTGGGTACCATCCAAATGATTCAGAATTCAGTGCAGTTTGGAGGTTTGCCTAACGACGACCCAAACGATCATTTGGTAAGTTTTCTAGAGATTTGTGACACGTTCAAGTACAACAGGGTTACCGAAGATGCGATTAAACTCCGACTTTTTCCTTTCACACTTCGTGATAAGGTAAAGAGTTGGCTGCATTCATTACCACCGGGTTCTATTACTACGTGGTCATATTTAGCTCAAAAATTCTTAGCTAAATTATTTCCACCAACTAAAACTGCAAGGATGAGGAACGACATCACTTCATTCGCACAACAAGATTCTGAGACTCTCTATGAAGCTTGGGAGCGATTCAAAGATTTACTCCGAAAATGCCCTCACTATGGTATTCCTAAGTGGTTGCAAGTTCAAACGTTCTACAATAGGTTGTTTAGTGCTACTCGAACCAATATCGATGCAGCTGCAGGTGGGGCATTAATGGGGAAAAAATTTGATGAAGCTTACGAGTTATTGGAGACGATGGCTGCCAACAATTGTCAGTGGCCCTCTACAAGGATCAATCAGCCAAAGGTAGCAGGGATTTATGAAGTTGATGTGGTTACTGCAGTGGCTACACAGGTTGCTACGTTAACAAAGAAGATTGATGCTTTAGGGGTGCAACCTATTCAGAGTGTGGCAGTTGTTTGTGAATTGTGTGTCGGGAAACATCCGAGCAATCAATGTGCAATTAGTTTAGAGTCAGTACAATACGATGGTAATTTCAACAGGCAGCAACATGACAATAATTTCAACAATTATAACCCTAGTTGGAGGACTCATCCGAACTTGTCTTGGAATAATAATCAAGCCCAAACTTCTGCTCCAACACAATCATACCCACCAGGCTTTCAGAATCAAGCTCCACCACAGCAGGAAAAGAAGTCAAATTTGGAGGAGTTGTTTTCCAGGTACACATCACAGAATGAGACAAGGATGAACAATATGGAAGTATCAATCCGAAACCTGAAAAATCAAATGGGTCAGCTTGCTAATGCCATTAACAATCGACCTCAAGACACTCTACATAGCGATACAAAGATCAATCCTAAGAGGGAAGGTAAGGAGCACTGCAATGCTATTACATTACAAAGCGGAAAAGAGTTACTTGAGGTTGTTGGTGGAACTCCAAAACAATCACATGGAGATGATACTGAGGGTAAAAAAAATAAAAGATAACAAGAATGTGGAATATGAAAAGAAAGAAGAAGATCCAGTTGCATGTTCTAATGGAGGTAATCCGAGACCTATTGTGCCTCCCGTGCCGTTTCCACAACGTTTACAAAAACAGAAGTGAGATAAATAGTTCTCTAAATTCTTGGAAGTGTTTAAGAAACTCCAAATAAATATCCCTTTAGCAGAAGCAGTGGAGAAAATATCTAACTATGTGAAATTTTTGAAGGAAATTTCTCAAAGAAGAGAAAACTAGGCGATTTTGAGACAGTTGCACTTACAGAGGAGTACAATGATATTCTTCAAAAGAAGCTACCACCAAAGCTCAAAGATCCGGGTAGCTTTACAATTCCATGCACAATAGGCAGTTAATTTTTCGGGAAAGCATTGTGTGACTTGGGAGCTACTATTAACTTAATGCCGCTCTCAATTTATCAGCAATTGGGTTTGAAGGAAGCGAAGCCTACTAACATCATATTACAGCTTGCAGATAGATCACTCACTTATCCAAGGGGCATAGTTGAGGACGTTCTAGTTAAAGTGGATAAGTTTATTTTTCCAACTGATTTCATAGTCTTGGATTGTGAGGAAGATAGGGAAATACTTATTATTCTTGGGCGAACATTCTTAGCAACGGGGAGAACACTTATCGATGTATAGAAAGGTGAGCTAACTATGCGAGTCCAAGATCAAGAGGTTACATTCAATGTATTTTCAACAATGAAATTTCCAAAGGAAGCGGAAGAATGTTTTCGAGTTGATTTGGTGAAGGATGCAATGAATGAGGTATTCGTAAGAAGTTGTATTTCAAATCCCCTTAAGAACACCCAGCTATATAAAGAGAAGGTAAAAATGTGGCATGATAAGATGATCATTGAGCGGAAGCTTGAGCCAGGTCAAGTTGTACTCCTTTTCAATTCGCAGTTAAAGCTCTTCCCGGGAAAACTCAAATCAAGGTGGTCAGGGCCATTCATTATTACTAAGGTGTTCCCGCATGGAGTGGTTGAAGTCGAGGAAGCCAATTTGAAGAGAACTTTCAAATTGAACGGGCAGAGACTGAAGCACTATTGGGCGGCGACATTGATCGTCAAAAGACCTCAATTACCCTTGCCGACCCGGGATGAAACAGGAATTAGTCAGGCTGAAGACTATAAAACAAGCGCTACTTGGGAGGCAAACCAAATTTTAGTTTTTAAGTTTTATTTCATTTTATTTCAATTTAGTTTTTTTTTATGAAAAATAATGATATTAGTAAGTTTGTGCATTTTAATTATTGTGTCAATAGCCTGCAGGTACCGAGGATCGAAGCAAAGACTAGAAGCCCAACGCCTAAGCGCTCAAATCAGCGCCTAGGCGCCTCCTCTCGGCCTTCATAGCAGAAAATCAGCACCTCAGCGCTACAGATCAGCGCCTAGGTGCTTCCTCTTGGCCTCCATAGCAGAAAATCAGCGCTTCATTTCAGCGCCTAGGTGCCTCCTCTCTGATTGGGCAGCGCAGCAGCGCCCCAAGCGCTCCCCTACTGCCCCAAATCTCTCCAAAAACATATTTTTCAGCATTATATTCGGCCTGGATAGCACCCAAAGCAGATTTTCAGCATTATAAAACATCTTTCAGCTCTATATTCAGGGACAAGGGTCTTCCAACAACACCTTCTCCTCTTCCAAAATTTTAAACTTCTAAAAATCTATTCACCCCAACTCATCTTCACCCATAATTCCATTGAATTCCATTGAATCATCTTAGATTTCTCAAACTCCTTTACACAATCTTACCTCTCAACTAGCACCAAGGATTTCTCCATTCTCCATGGGCAACATCAAGCTTTGCAAAGTAAGGTACCAATCTCGTTCATTCTCCATGGGTAAAGATTAAGCTTTGCAACGTGAGTTTCCTAGTCCACCTATGTTTCTCGAATACACTCCCGACTCAGCGGACGACGAGGATGATGTCGATGATGCCAACTAGCCTATTCTCAAGGAAGTCCTCTGTCTTAATTTTTCTTACTTTATACATTGAGGACAATGTTTAGTTTAAGTTTGGAGGTGTATTCTTGTTTGAATTAGCTATGCATTTAGATAGCATGTTTTAGTATAACTTGAGCAATGGGTTGAGTGAATTTGATTATGACCAATGATGAATGGGATTAATTGTCAATTCAAGGAAAATTGATGAACATGTTGAGTTTGAAGTTTGACATACTAGTTGGTTTTACACTGTTTGTGATCCTTTCATTCATGAGCACATATCCATCTGTTTGGTTAGTTATTATTTAGAGAATTTATTTGGTTAAGTGCTTGTGGGAGATATCAGTGAAACTCTAGAAAACTTATTTAAACATCATTCAAAGCAAATTTTAGGCATTCATATAAGTTTGGGGGAATTAGTGGTTATGATGGGTTAGTATAAAAAAAAAAGAAGAGTTTTTGGAAAAATATTTTGATTTGATCCTTCATGAGTTAAAAAAAAAAATAGGAAGACAAGGAACAAGAAAGGGGCATGTGGTGAGTAGAGATGGAGCGTAAAACACACTCACTCATAAACACATGTTGAGAACAAGATGGAGCGTAAAACGTACTCGTTCAAGAGAAGGCGAGATGGAGCGTAAAACGCACTCGCTCAATAGGAGGTGAGATGGAGCATAAAATGGACTCACCGAATGAATGAAAAAGAAGAAAAAGAGAGAGAGAGAGATGAAAAAAAAAAAAAATTTGTATCTTCTAATTATATGTTTTGCCTTAATTAGCAGAGGTTGATGTGAAACGTAAGTTCATAGAATTGATATTGAGTATCTCCTATGGAGCGCTTGATTACATAAATGCATTTGAGTGATGACTAGCTTGAACAGTTCGGATACGTACATGTATTTAAAGGGTCATGAGCGGAGGTAAAACTAAGGAGTATGTTGAATTGATAGACTTTGCACCGTTTTGAAGTTTCCCATGAATTTTTATTTGTAATAACTTTTGGGGCCATTATTCAGATTCATATTGATCCATTGTTTGAGTAGTTGGTTGTTAGGGTTAAATTTTTATAGTTTTTGTTCTTAGTATTTTGCTTGAGGACAAGCAAAGATTTAAGTTTGGGAGTATTTGATGAGTGGGTTTTATACCCACGAATTGAGTATTCTTGACTTTATGAAATTGCAAGTTTTCAAGTATTTTATGTTCTTTTTTTATTTATTGTGTGTTTTTATGTTATTTTGTAGGGATCATCATTTGGAAGGAAACAAGGTCATTTGGTAGCCTACGTGTTGGATTATTTGAAGGCTAAGCAACAAGGGTAGCTCTAGGCTTAAAAAGCGCTGCAGCGCTACAAACCAACGCCTAGGTGCTAGAAGGGCAGAAAGTCAACGCCCTTGCGCTGACTTTAGGGGCTGCAGCGCCGGTTTTAGTGTGGACGCGAATTCTAACTTGTTTTTGAGTCGAAATTGAACTCTAATGCTACATATATGCTAGGGTTTGAGCAGGGATGAAAATATACTGATTTTGGGGGTTGCTAATAGGGAGAAAACCAAATGATTGATAAAAAATTGAAGACAAGAATCGAAGGAAGCGACGCGAGGAAAATTGGACTTGAAGATTGCAACTAAGTTTTCATTCTTTTCTCTTACTTTTACTTCTTGATTTTCTGAGATGTTGATTAATTTGAGAAGGATGTTGATTAATTTGAGAATGATGTTTTTCAATTACATTATGAACTAAATTTTTATTAAGATTGCAACGGAACCTAATGCTTAGTTAAATTGATATACTCTCGTTTCTAGTTCTTATTGATCATATATGAGTTGTTTATCATATTTTGTGCTTAATATATGATTGTGTGGCCACCAATTAATTTGATTCCCTAGATGAAATTGAGAGATGAATTCTAGGGATAGATCGGAATATGATAACATGCGTCTAGTTGATTCTTCTTAGGATTGAGTAGCTGGGTTTGTGTATAGGATAGGAATATACCTATATGGCGTGTGTAACTTTTATGAGAGTTTGAACTTAATGAATCTATTCCAGCTTATTTTGCATAGGGATATAGTAATTTAATTGGGAGAGATATTTTTATCTAACTATCGGAAGAGGTTTGATAAATAATTTTGAGTTCTCAGTGAACAACTTATTTTGATTAATTAACTGGAAAGAGAGTCAAAAGATTTATACGAAACATTAGGGGAAGTTGTAATCTTAAATTCTTTTATCCGGTAAATTCAATCTTTGATTATTAAATTTAGGTTTAGTTTTAAATTAGTGAATTCATTGTTTAATTCCAATTATTTAAATAAAATCGAATTGATATAAAGTTAGTAATTGGAAGTTATTAGCAATAATTCTCCGTGGGAACGATACTCTACTTATCACTTTATTACTTGTTGATCGTGTATACTTGCACGTAAATTGTCAATATCAAATTCGGATAACAAATTGACACGTGCATATAATGATTGTTACTTTAATTCATCAAGTAGTGAGATTTATATTTGAGTCAACAAACTTAGTGAATTGGGAGATAATATTATTTGTATGTTAGAAATTAATTATTAAAGGAAACCACATCCTGATATTTAGAAAGTTGATGATGTCCTCTTGAGAAAGCTCATAAGTTTTGTTCATGTCAAACCCTACAAATGGATTTAATTATCTAACATAGCAAATAAGTTGAGTGGTAAGATCTTAAAGATAAAAATAAGTCAATTAAATATAATTTTTAAGAATTTTATTAATTTACGGACATCTGTAATCTTAAGTGTTGAGAGATTATTAAACATATAATAATGAAGACCTCAAAATATAATTTTGAGATAAGGTCCAGGAGATCAATAATAAGTTTTTAATGAACTAACTTATTATTAATTGACCGCAGGATATTTTTTTTGGGTTGGACATAGGATTCTTAGGCCCATTGAAAGCCTGACCCTTATTTCTCCTTAGGTCTCTACTATAGCCTATAAATAAACGCACTCCCTGGTCCTCTCAGCCATAACCTTTACTTTCATGTTTAGCAGAGGCAAAGAGAAAAAACAGGGAGAGAATTCGGAAGATTGTAGCCCACACTGCATTCAAATTTTGGCATGAAATAATATATGGTAGAAGATCGTGAGGTCCATCGAGTCGCCTTTCGATCTGCATCGTTCTCGTTCGTATTGTTCTTCTTGTCAAATGTAAACCCTAATTTTGCCTCGTAGGGTTAATAGACGAGTAAAAATTTTATAATTAATTATACGCACTATCAACGGATTCTTAGGACTATCATTCCAAGCCTTTAATTGTTATTTGGTGATGATCATCTCGGGATCCAGCTCCTTGGCTTTCCCAGAGATCCCAGTCTTTACGGCGGCATAGAAACAACTTTTAGCCACCGTCTGGTCGCCGCATATCTCCATAATTCCCTTAGGAGTAGGGAACTTGAGCTTCTGATGGTAGGACGAGTGGATTACTTTCAGAGCATGGAGTCATGTCCTTCTTATGTTTGCATTGTAAGGGGAATTGAAGTCAATCACTATGAATTATATCGGCAAGGTAATGGTTCCGGTGGTATATGACCTCAGAGGAGCTTCGCAAGTCGACCAGAACCCTTTTCACATCGAACTTTCCTATTCGTAGTGTGACAATGAGGGCATTGTCATAGAGGATGGCAATGCCGGTCAGGTCTTCATCCGTGGATGAGATTACCTCGATGAGGGCTCTACTTCTCTTGGTGGGGCGTTCCTCGGTCTTACCCTCGCTCATCTTCCGTATATGGCCGACTTTCTGAAGGTCAACCCTGAGTGAATTACAGGTCAGTCGTCCTTGTGAACAGGAATGTATGACTTCTATTACTGTCGTGGCTCCTTCTATGATGTCAAGTGCTTTTCGAACTCTCGAATTTTTTCGCCGTCAAAAAACCCGGAGAGATGTCCCTCATTTACCAACTTCTTAAGGAAGTGACCAGTATCTTGGTGGTAAGAATAAAACGCAGCAGAGTTACTGGTGGAGGGATCTGAAATAGTGGTTTTTCAGTTTACTATTGATGTTTTTGACATATTTTTCAGTTTACTATTGATTACATGAAACCGTGATTTAAATATAAGTTTTTTTTTTCATTTTTTATTGCAATGCATTGAATATTGTATGATAAGCAAATTGTGGTCTAATGGATCGTGAGGAGTGTTACGATATTGAAATGCATTTTTTTATGTCATACCCAAGGATCTAAATATCGTGCTAAAACGTTTGAAACATTTTGAATTTTCAACAAACTGAAACGAAACCAGGGTTGAAAAGAAAAATTCATGTGTTTCGGTCGAAATAGACATGATTCGACTGTTTTGCAGATGTCCATCCAAAAAGGGAGAGATTCCCCCATGTGAGTTGTGACATCCTTCTTCAGCAAAACAGAAAATAGAGAGAGAGGGGGGAGAGAAAAAGAAAGAATCTTTCCTTAGCAAATTGCTCCTTAAGACTTAAGACACATGCTCAGAAAATTGATTGTGAAGCCAAAAACGGGAGAGAGAGAGAGAACTTTTGTAACAGAGAGAGAGGGTGTGTGTGCAGAAGCCATAAATAAATTAACAATCAGAAGCTTACTTGGGCTTGGTAAGTGTAGATCTGATCAAATCCAAGCCAAGTTCACTCCCATGGTGCAAATCGCGTCTAGGTCTAGCCTCCTCCAAGTACGAATCTTCTTCCTTTTTTTTCTTCTTCTTCTCTCTTTCTTCCTTCTCTGCCAGTGGCTGGTGCTGGGTCTTCCATCTGAGTCTTCTCTCTATCTCTCAGATCTGGTGAGTGTGGGGCTTCATCAATCGATTTGGTGGGTACTGGGTACTCTCTCTCTCTCTCTCTCTCTCTCTCAGATCGTGCATTGGTGCAGAACTTCAGATCACCCACTGCCTGTTTAAACCCTCCACCTGCCTTCATCGATCGATCGACGATGGCTACATATCCCCTCCTCCTTTTATTCTGTTTTTATTCTAATTAACATTAATGTCATTTACTGCCTCCCCTTTTCCTTTATAATTGTTAATAAAGCAACAATTAATAAAAAGCTTGTTAATTTTAATTAACTTATGAAAATAACTGCAATTAATTTTATGGTATATTAATTTTCTGCCACATGTTTTAGTAACTTATCATAAATTGTTGGTGCAACATTTTTAATATTAATGAAATAATATTACTTAGTAATTTGATGACACAATTTAAATTAGTAATTTAGTATTATAATAGCATGTAGATAATAAATTTGTACACAGTTTAATTTAAAAGTGTTATACATAATAGTTGTCATATTTAATTTGAAGTAGGAATATGGTGTGTTTGATAATGTAATCTATTTATTATAGATATGACATCAAAGGAGAAAAATATGGTTATAGAATTATCCTAGAAAAAGAAAAAAGAGCGTGATAATGGATGGAATTACGGTGAGTGAATTGGGGATAACCAACAACATATGATGTGCAACTTTTTGCCATAAAATAATGAAAGGTGGCGGTGTGTCACGTTTAAAGCAAACACTTGGTAGGCGGTTGTAATAATGTGGAACAATGTGATAAGTATCTTATAAAAATTGCGAGAGTTATGAGGGATTACCTTAGTCGTAAAAAGACTGAAAGTGCAGAAGTAACTGATAAACAGAGAAAAATGAGACAAAATTTAATTGGTGGATCAAGGTGGAGTGGTAATCAAAATTTATTCTTCTAAAGAGAATTCAGATGATGATGTGGCTATTAGAAGAGAGAGCTGATTATGAGTATGCAAAATAATAATCTATTCGAGATATACATATGGCCGAGCAGGGCTTTAGAGGAGGAAGTTCTAGACCATCTACCCAAAAATATGGTACGTCTAGGAGTTTGATGTGTTCACATAGTGTGAAGGAAGTTTGAAAATCACAAAAATTGATGGACAAAAGAAAAAAATCTCATGATAAAAGAGATGAATCCTTCAATGTATTAGACTAGGGAAGTCAAACAAGCCAAACTAATTCATATGTGGAATCCCAAAAAGTGGGTGAAGTTGGCAAAACATGTTATTGCAAAGTATTTCATTTATGAGAATATTCCATGAAGCAAAGCTCAAAGTCATTTTTATCAACTGATGATTGATGAAATGGCTTGGGTGTGCAAGGCCTAACCCCATATGAGATTGGCAGGCTATTACTGGATAATGAGATAGATGAACTTAAAGAATACATTGAGCAGTTTAAAAAGAAGTGGGAGATTTTCGTAGTGACAATCATGTGTGATGGATGGACATCAACCACAAGATTATCTATCATTAACTTCTTGATAAATTGTGATGTAAAAATTATCTTCCACAAGTCAATTGATAGTTCTGGCCATTACAAGGATGCTAATTATATTTTGGATTGATGGATGTTGTAGTTGAGGAGAGTGGAGAGAAATATATGGTTCATATTGTTACAAACAATGGTAGTGCGTACAAAAAAAAGTGGTTAAATGTTGATGGAAAGAAGACCACATTTATATTAGATTCCTTGTGCTACCCACTCTCTGGATTTGATTTTGCATGATTTTTCTAAGATTGAAATGGTTCAAAATGTGCTAGAGTAAGCTAAAAGAATGACAAATTTTATCTATAATCATAACATAATCTTAGATATAATGAGAATATTTTGTTCAGGGGAATTGATTCGGGGCAAACAAGATTTGCAACTAATTATATTGCCCTACAAAGCATTTTGGAAAAGAGAAATGACTTGCAAATGATGTGTACTTCAGAAGATTGGTGTAGGACTACAACAACGAATGATCTAGTTGTAAAGAGAGTAGAAAGGACAATTCTAAATACTAAGTTTTAGAAGAACGTCAAAAAGATGTTGAATATGCATACACCTATTGCAAGAGTTCTCAGAATGGTGGATGAGGAAAGAAAAGCTACAATGTTATATGTATATGAAGCAATGAAACGAGCAAAACAAGCTATCAATGACGCAACTCTTAAATCTTGTAAGAAATATGTTGATATCATTGATACTCGAAACAAATCATTCACCATATTCATATGGCAGGTAAACTTATTGTTTAACAATATTTATTTTTATTATTTACAAGTGTTATCATTTTGGATATTTTAATTTATATTAGTGTTATCATTATTTATATTGTATAGCTTATTACTTGAACCCCACATACCATTATAAAGAAGATGTTAGTGTGTTAGAAAGTTTGTTGGGTTCGCTTTAGATCATTGTGACTAGATGAGAGATAAATTCAAACAAGATAGTTGAAGCACTTATAGAGGTAATACTTTAGTAATTTGATCTCATTTTAAGAGTGTACTATTTTAATATACAACATTAACATATCCATGATATTTAGGTCAAAATATTTCTAGAGGCAATGCATTATTTTGTTGACCAGGCTGTAATTAAAGGAAGAACCAAAAGTGATCCAGGTAATTAAATAGATTATTTAAACATAGTATTTTATCCTCATGATTTTCTATTTATGTTTTTCTTTAAGGTTTTAAGATGTTTCTTATTATTATGCAGCTAAATGGTGGCTTATGCACGACACTGATGCTCTTAATTTGAGAAAAAATGTTATGATAATATTGTCGCAAACAACCTCGTCTAGTGGCTGTGAGACAAACTGGAGCACATTTGCTCTCATTCATACTAAAGTGCGGAATCGACTGAATTATCAAAAGTTGAAAAGGTTGGTGTTTGCACAGTATAATGAGGTTGAAGTTAAAGCATCTTATAAAGGACAAAACAAGGTACGAGTTCAGACCTATAGATTTAACCACTGTTTTTTAGGAAGAGGAAGGTATTTCAGGGTGGTTAGATGATCCTGGGGATGCACTTTTAGATGAACTTGGTGATGATGAGCAACCAATAAGGCCAAACCTTTTCCTGGCAACGTTGGCAAATCTTTTTTGCGATGATGATGGAGTAGGCCAAAGTCAGGGTGTTGTGCCACCACGAAAATCAAGATCCAAAGTAAGTGGAGAATGATCAATTAAAGTAAGAAAAAATATTTCACCAATGGCTGATGAACAGTTTGAGAGACTAATGAGAAGTCCACCAAAATGTAAACAACTTATCACTCTCACTAGTAGTACTACTGATGATGATCATAATAGTGATGGTAACAATGATGATGGAGGTGAAGATGATGATGAAGATGGTGGTAGTGATGATGGAGATGGTGATAATGCAGGTGGTGATAATCTTGGACATGGTGATGATGGAGGTGGTGGTGATGGAGTTAAGAGGAGCCAAAGTCCACATGGAGTTGTATAAATTGTAGAGGAATGGTTTACACATGCTACACAAGATGAAGATCATGGCTCTCGACGAATGCTTCAATATGAACAACGCTCAAAATCAAGCCGAGATCGTCAATGTGAGAGTACTCAAAATCCGATCACTCCACAAGGTATGTGTGCTATTAGACATGGGGTTAATATGATTAATGATGGTTTTTCTACTATGAGTGGAAGTGGAAGTGAACACCATAATTATGGTTCGTCATCTTCATATAGTTATGGTTCTGGATATGGCATTCCCTCATATAATTATGGATCAGGGTATGACACACAATGATTTGAATATAGATTCTCAACATATGGTTATGGATCTAGCCATGACTCTTAAACATCCTCCTCATATAGAAAAGATGAAGATTGGTCAGGGATTGGTGCATTCGTTTTCCAGCAGATTGGATGTAGTGTTGTGGACTATCAGAGGTTCAAGAGAGACTATGATTCATATTATCGTAATAATATGAGTTGGACTAACTATTACCATCATATTTATGTCACATATGGAGTTCCTCTATGTGACTATGTAATACCCAAGGTAAAAAAAAATGAAATAATAATAATAATAAAAGTGAATAAGTTGGATTTGAGAAGTTTTAGACTTTTGTTTGGCTTGGGGTCTGTCCTTATGGGCTTATGGATATGATTTGGAAATCAATGGAGATAATTTAACATTTTTTGGTGTAGGGAAAAATATCAGATAATTATAGATGCTTAGTCGGATAGAGTTTTAGAATTGTAGAATTGGTTGTACACTAATTCTATATTGCTAAAGGGACTTTAGTGTTATTAAGAATAGTTGACTGCTACACCTTATATGTAATTGAATAGCTACTCTAGGTTGCGTCATATTCATTATATTGTTAGACAAAAACTGTGGGCTGAGGAGAATCCAACGTGCACAGGCGGCAGAGAGAGAGAGAGAGAGAGAGAGAGAGAGAGGATGAGAAGAAGAAGAAGAAGAAGGGAGCGGTTGATTTTCAAGTTGAGTTTTTCTACTAAAATTATATTAAGAAATTCAATACACACACATGTTCACCCATACATGATTTTACTTTTCTTTTAAATAAAAAGAATTGAAGTAATAAGGAAGCTATTGGATTTGAATGTGTTTAGAGTAGTTGAGATATTACTTATGAAAGGTTTAAGTTGGTGATTGAGCAAGTGACAGGGTATATCAATTGGAAGATTATATTATATGTATCCAATTAATTGTTAATATGGTGGGGTATGTGTGTGTCAAGAAGATTCTTTGAAAAAATGAAAAGAAAAGGGTTTGGACTTTTTCTTTTAAGTTGTAGAACGTGAAAGAGTTGGTAAGTTGAAGAAGACAAAATCCTGAAATTACATAATTCATCCCTTTGACTTCAAGGAACTTTAGTTTGACCCCTATATTCTTTAAAATTTAATTTTAATCACATTTTTACTTGGTAAGTTGCAAGAATAGAATTCTGGAAATTTATGGCAGCCCCGAAAAGAGAATATCAAAGGAAATTACACTTTGACCTCAAAAGTTTCAAAAATTATGATTTGACCCCAAAACTTTAAAAACTTTTTCTAAACAGCCCATACTACTTCTATACCCTATTACCTCGTATTAGAAATGATATTTATATGTAAATAATATATTAAGTATATATCAATGGGTGAGAAGTACGTAAATTAAATATAGAATCACGAAATGACGAAGTTAGGAATAGAGATTGATCGTTATATGTTATTTTAGATTAGGTGGTGATTGCATTGAGGTTGGGAAATAGGGCTTTAAATTGGATTTTGGGAATAAATGTGAGTAGTTTACTACTTCTTTTGGAAGGATTTTCTATATTAAATTTGTGGGTGTGTGTGTGGATATTTCGTATATATGATATATATGTGTTGATATTTGAGGTTGCAATTAAATGTTTTGCAATTGAAAATAGTGGTATATGTGAATTTTGAAAACTTATGAGATGATTTTATATCATTGCTTAAATATGTTTTGATGATGAAAGGAAAATTTTGTGTGCGTTGGGACTAAAACAACAATTTTGGTGTGTGTTAAAATCATGCTTTATGAGACGAGGACTGGGTTACCAGGTCTACACAGGGACTAGTTATCAGGCTAGTGATGACAAGAGACAGGGCCAGTCATCAGGCTAGTGATGACAAGAGATGAGGTCAGTTACTAAGCTAGTGGTAACAAGCACGATATGACAAATGTATTTGGGACTGAATGTATGTGTGATTGTTTTGGGTTATAAAGGTCTTTTCATTTATAAAGTTATTTGTGAAAATGAGTGGATGTTTTGGGTTATAAATGTCTTTTCATTTATAAAGTTATTTTTAAAAATGAGTTGTGTTTTGGGTTATAAATGTCTTTTCATTTAAAAAGTTATTTGTGATTATGAAATCATTTTATTTAAATGATTATGTGAGAGGGGTTGGGGAACCACCTCTAATTTTTTGTACTTATGTATGTATCAAAACTTATTTTTGTATATAAACTGTGAGATTTATTTTCACACCTCATTAGAGGTGG
The DNA here is from genome assembly GCA_951799425.1 of Ilex aquifolium. Taxonomy (NCBI): domain Eukaryota; kingdom Viridiplantae; phylum Streptophyta; class Magnoliopsida; order Aquifoliales; family Aquifoliaceae; genus Ilex; species Ilex aquifolium. The sequence continues at coordinate 25,180,563 of OX637405.1, forward strand.
TTGTTATTCACGGGTCGTTGTGCTCATACAAACATTTAACATTTTTCAGGTGAGGATCAGGGTGAGGAGTAAGTCTACAGATAGATAAGAGATTAGAGAAATTGAAGATTTATTTTACTGTAGGTCTTCATGAATAAATGTCTTTTGTAGTTTTGAGACAATTATTTAATTATTTTGGGAATAATATTACTCAAGTTTGGAGTAGTGAACCTTACAGTTTGATTATTATTTTACATGTGTTTATTAATGATGTTGGTGATGTTTAGTTTATTCATCTGGTATTCATTAGGTCGGTGGAATGGATAACTTTATTATTTGTCTTCCACTGTATTTTGCATTTATTATGCACATGATTGATTGGTTAAGGTCTTAATGGCTGCCGGTTTGCCGCCCACCCTATGTGATCCGGGGTAAGGGTGTGACAAATTACGCAGAGCCTACACTGATGTATGAGTCTGCTCGACACTCCACATGGGGATGGATGTAGTCATGTAGGTATGTACTCGTTAGCAATCATTTGTTTTATGAGACTTTAACATTATGTAAAAATGTGTTTGATTGATGAAAATTAAAGAGCCGTTTGGTAACCCTTTTGTTTTCAAGTTTTCACAAAAAAAAAAAAATAGAGACAATTTTTGTGTATGTTTTGTGATAAACACTGAAAACAAAAAAAATCTGTTTGGGAGTCATTTTTGTTTTTATCAAATTATGAGAATAAAAACAAAAAGCATGTTTGGTAACTACTTCAAGTTATATCCTATCTATTAGCTTTATAATATCTTATACAACAAAATACAAATAAAAAAATTCCTTATCCCCCCACATCCATTAATTCATTAAAGAACACCTAAAGCAAGATAATTGGATTACATAAGTCATTAATCGCAGTCATACATCATATTGTTCAACATACAACTAAATACACACATTAATAAGTCATATCACTTAACTAAAATCCAAAAATTAGTACAAATACTATGAACAGTAATGCACAAATGAAGATCAAATTAAAATCACAACAAACAAGCATGAAAATAGTGATCCATTTCTTCTCTCTCCATCCTGACTGGGCTTGGGGAATTATCATGCTCAAGCCATTGTGGACAACGATAAAAAGCTTGACCATTATTTCTTTTGGTTCTTGAGACCAAAATATTCATGTTCTCGGATCCACACGAACACGGAGGGCCAATACGCGCCATTGTAGTACACCTAATTACATTAACATTAACAAGTAAAAATTAGTCATATGTACATTAAATTCAATATAACAATGCAAGTATCAACACATTTATATCATCATAATAAATAATAAAATTAGGACATGTAGCAATGGTGAGTTGTTGCCCACAATTGATTAACAATTGTATCTCTGACATGAGCCATTTGACACAGCTGACTCAGATCTAATTCGATTGGGGCCTGTGAACTTGATCCTGCAACAGCTCTGTCATTATCAACAACTTCTCTTTACGAGAATGCATTCTTATGAAGTTATAGACTGTACAACATGTTGTGCGAATGTATTTATGTGTTCTTAAGGGATAGGAAGACATTAGCTTCATAATAGGGAAACGAATCTTTAGAACTCCAAAGCAACGCTCTATCACATTCCTAAGTGAAGAGTGATGATAATTGAAGAGTTTTTCTTTACCAGTTGGTTGTTGACCTCTACTTCTATACTCACGCAGGTGATATCTCTCACCAACATACGGGGATAGAAAATCAGACATGTTTGTATACCCCGAATCCATAATATAGTATTTATCTGTCAAAATTTATAAGTTTAAGATCCATTGTCCAGTTTTATGTATAAGTATTCTAAATTCCATGATTAGGCTTACCCTCTGCCGGCATTGGAAACTTGTTGGCTGAATTAGCAACACACTCAGCAAATACTCTCGAGTTATGAGTAGTACCCTTCCACCCACTCATCACAAATATAAAGTGCATGTCAAAGGAACATGCACACATTACATTCTGAGTTGGTACAACACACTTCCCACGGTATGGTATCTGGGAATCTGTCGGAACACGTGCATCAACGTGGGTTCCATCAATAGCGCCAACACAATTCTTCAAAGAAAAAAACATATGAATAACATTGAAATTGTCTAATGTTACAATATATATTCGAAAATGCTATCAGTTACCTTAAAGAAAGGGTAATATCTTGGGTTGAATCAAATCAGAGGTTGAAAAACACTAAAATCGGGAGGGATGATGATATCAACTCCAAGCCTACAAACTGCTTTCAGAACACGATTAAAGTATTTGGAAATGGTCTCCCCCGAATGCTAAAACCTTTCAGCTACTATGCAATTTTGCTCATTATGTGATATAGTTAGTAAAAATATAAGAACTTGCACTTGCACGATTACAAACCTGGAGTGTTTCAACCCTTTTTCTTTTAATGCCTTACAAAACAACACGAATACGGGTGGGTCCATTCTAAATTGCTCATAACACCTATTTTTATGTCCATGTATTAGCTCCAACACATAATTATGGCCTGTAAGAACAAACGTTCTATATGGTCGTTGTGATGAATTTTGACTGTCTAATTATATTACAATCAATACAACAGACATCTCATCATCACTATCTAATACCATATCAAATTCTTCATCTGAATTCATTATTGAAAATTCAAGTCTACCTGTAATACCCATAAGTAATGCACATATGAGACAGTTATCACAAAACATAAGTAAGCATATAATTAAACATAATAAATCTCAAATTACACATCCAAAATGAAACATCACAAATGTATCAAAAGTACAACCATCACAGGTGAGTAACAAAGTCCTTCTTCCTATGATTTGGCATAGCCAAGAACATCTTCCTATAGCTTATACCATCCCCAAAAATCTTAATGGCTTTTGTGTAAGAATCTGCATCAATGTCCTCGAGAGAATTCAAAGCAACCACACATTGTTCTAACAGATTATCCTTATGCATATTAGCCTCACTATCACCACATGAAGTCGTCGTCATAAAAACACTAGACATCTTATAATCAATATACTATGTCTTCTTCTTTGAACCTTCAACCAACACATTAAGGGCAGATGTAAGTACTAGGTTATAGTTATCCTTCTTCCGACGATGACTGCCTGTTAGAGTGGTAGACCTACTTCGAGGATAGTTGTTTGTCCCTATCTCTACATTCTCCTCACCATCATCAACCTCAAGTGCTAGATCAAAGGTAGGGTCTTTATCTTCCTCGTTGTCTGAGGAAGGTTGGGTGGATGGATGAGAATTATCACCGGTTGCAGTTGTCCTTTCATAAATCCTACACAACTTCTCGTAATGTGGACACCCTTTTTTCCTGAATTGTCGAGCATATTTATTAACCTAAATTAAACGAAATTAATGAATACTAAAAATATTTCACATTGTGGGAAAAAAATAAAAATGTATAGTAATCAATACTAAAACCTACCTTGCACAAATCCTTCCAAACATCATCTTCCAGCACAATGGTTTTTTTTTCTGGGTCCCAACCAACTCCAGTTTGATTCAACAGTTTCTTGAAAATATGGTAAATTGGTCTCAATTTATTAAACTTCCTCCATAGTTGTGCATAAGTGTAGTTGTACCCCTTTTTTAATCTCATGTTTGTTACGAGATTTTTCCACCCAACTTTGTCAAAAGTAGCATTTGGTCTATTCCCTGTTGCTAATTCCATATCCATCAAGTCAATGAAAATTGACTCATTATTGGATGTCCATATGTTTACAGTTTTGTTGGGGTCAACCTCTACAATCTCATTATCATGAGTTTGTTTGTTACCCGTTTCCATCAACAACAATTTCTCAATTATACTAACAATTTTCCAACCACTATGCATAAACATACTACTCATTCACTAATGCAACAATTGTATATTCTCTAAACATATATTCAACCCAACAAGCATTTCAATATAAATTCAACATATCCACAATATATTCAACATATACACTCACAACAAACTCATCACACACATACAGAACAAGACACTCACACAAAACACACACACTCAGACACAAACACATCACACACACACACACACTCAGAACAAACACAACACACACACAGAACAAGACACAAAAGACTTAGCACACACAGACACAGAACACACACACACAAACTCAGCACACATACACTCAGACATAGACACAGCACACATACAGAGACTGAACACACACAGACCAAGACACAATAGACTCAACACACACACAGAGACCAGCAAACAGACACAGAACACACACAAAAACTCTGCACACATACACTCAGACACAGACACAACACACACATAGAAACTCAACACACACAGACTAGCATACATACACAAAACACACACAAAAACTCAGCACACATACACTTAGACAAAGACACAACACACACATAGAGACTCAACACACACAGACTAAGACACAGCATACTCAACACACACAAAGACTAGCACATAGACATAGAACACACACATAAACTCAGCACAAATACACTCAGACACAGCACACACATAAAGACTCAACACACACTGACCAAGACACAACAGACTCACATACACACACAAAAACTCAACACACATACACTCAGACACAGACACAACACACACAGAGACCAAGACACAACAGACTCAACATAGACACAAAGACTCAACACACATACACACATAGACTCAGCACACACACACACACAGAGAACAAGACACTCACACAAAACACACACACACACACACTCAAACACAGACACAACAACACACACTCAGACACAGACACAACACTCACACACATAAACCAAACACTCACATAAATAAGGGATTTTTTTTAGGGAAAACTGAAAAAAAGAAGGTGGTTCTGTGATGGATCTGCACATAAAACACACACTCACACACAAACACACTAAAACACACAGATTTGCCCTATTCTCCTCCTATAAAAGAATATATATATAAATCTATGTGTGTGTGTGTGTATATCTATATATATATATATACATAGATCTATTCTAATAGAATGGTTACACTTAACAGCGAGAGAGAGACGGATGGAGGAGATCTGGTTCTTCGTCAGGCAATAGTAGATGAGACAAGGGGAATCCTCTTCTTCGTCGAAGCTTTTGAGTTCACCCTGTCGCACAACAGAGACGCAGAGGAGAAGAGAGAGACGATGTGAGACCGAATGAAAAAAGAACAAAATGCCCAATATTTATACTTTCATAAAAAATAATGGTCTTTTGTTGCTAACAGGGATCGAAGTGGAGACCTCATTAAAAGCAAGAAGTCAGCCACCAAATGTTTCATGTTTTGGGTTGTTTCCTGGAATATGATTTTTTTGTTCCCATGTTTTTAGCTTGTTTTCAAGACAACTTAGATAAAACAAAAAACATAAACAAATACCAAACATGTTTTTGTTTGTTTTTTTTTTTTTGGTAAAAACTGAAAACAAAAATAAAAAACACAAAACAAAAACGTCAAACAAACAAGCCCCAAGTGTTTGAAACTAATTTAAGTGATTTCACCTCGTGTCAAGCCTTTTTTTTTTTCTTCCAACTTGATATTATCTTGTATAAATGGATATTAACCGAATAAATATGATCAATTAATCAATTATTAAGTTTATCTTTATAAATAAATGGATTGTATTTATGTTTTTACGTGTTTTCATATTTTTTCTGCGTTTTCAAAATATTTTCATTTTTGAGCTGATCGAAACGGTACTCCGAAACGATATTTCGATCCTTGATCATACCTTAACTTTATTGACCAATAAAATGTGTCAAGTCTTTACTTTTTTTTCTTTTATTATTTTTTTAATCAACGATTATAAATCATTCGAATTAAAATTAACGGTCTAAATCATTTTTATTGTAGCCTTACCGTAGATCATAAAAGTATGACTAGTAAATAGCATGACTAATAGAACTAATCTTTCATGAAATGCGAGACCTATATATTATGACAATTTATACGGTTATACAAAATTATAACAAAGAAATCAATGAAAATATAACAAAATGTTATTTGAACTTAAATTAAAGATTTAATCTAGGGAATTAATCAATTATAACTATTGAATTAAAAGTAAATTTGATCTCCACACCTCCTAAGAGCTAGTCACATTTGTCCTTAAAGGGACATGCTATAACCCAGTTCAAATCACGGTAGCCAACCGCCCAGCTCGAGAGAGTAATCGGCACAAGTCTAAACACCTTATAACAAAAAATAAATAAATTTGATATAATATTAGAACTTACAATATTTAATTACTTCATTAAATTTGATCTATAATTAGGTTCTTAAATTATTCTTTTATCCTTTTCAAAGAGGACTAAAAGGGATAGACTGAGTAAAGATATAGACCCAGCCTAGCATTTTATGTACAAAGTGAATATACTCGCTTAAATTCAAAACTATAACCTCAAAATTATCAAATTGATATTTAATCATTGAACAAATGAATCAATAACCTTAAAAACATCGAGCATATCGGACATGACTAAGACAAGAAATCTACCTTTGAAGTTGATCACATGCAAATTCGATGCTTGTTTCCATGCGTACGTAACCATGTAAGAATTGCCGTCACACACAAGTGACCAACTTGAATTGTCTTCTTTTCTTTTTTTTTGGTTCAACAGTCATCGATGTTCAGACTAATTCACGTACACAACGATTAAACTTCTTTTCGATCTGATCAAAACAAGTCATCTATATCGAAACTAAGATATTCACAAGAGATAAATCTCTTATAACTTGGCATCAAGGAGTTGAACTTAAATTGTCTTTTGACTTAACATTGTTTTGGCTTTGTTTTGTATCATCCTATATATTTTGGTTAAGTTATGATTTAAATTATGTCACAACTCAACGAGATTTAGTTACTATTGATTGATCAAAGCCGATCGAAATTATCAGACTTCAATGACTTATATTTTTGACTCTATTAAATCACAATTTATTTTCATTGAGTCGGTTTTTGTTTTAATTTATTTCGATACGTTACTGAGATGGTAATAACAAATAAATTTTTAAAGGTTCTCCGAATCATATACTTAATAAGATCAATATATCAGCCAATCGATGTGTTTGGTTCATTGGCAGCTCAAATTCTTCTTAGATATTCATTACAAACCAATACCAACAAAAGAATGAAACAATGTTTGGTAGGATTGGTTTAATGGTCAACAAGCCAGCTTTAAATTAAAAAAATGAATAAAAAATGGAATTGAAGGTCTATTTGTCATAAGTGCCTAATAGTCATATTCGAAATTAAACCTTAACTTTGGTACCATGTTCTAGGCATTCTATCAGCCGAATTGGTTGTCGAGGATCTTTGGTTTGAGTGAACTCTATTTAATATTGGAATTTGTAATTAAATTAATAATTTATTAATTTAATAAATTATTATTAATGAATTGATAATACACCCGATATTAATTAAAATTTATTGTCAATTCAATGATTATAATTCATTTAATCTCTAAATAAGGTGAGAAAATCAGGTGTAAATTGCGTTTTCGTTGGACCGGAATTAGATAATAAATCTATATTTTAATGGGTTGTCATTGTAATTTAACTACTTTTATTGGGCAGTGGTGAAAAATGTGATCCAAGGATAAATCAAGGGACTCTGCGCGCCGTACCAGAGCGTTGCCCCACACTCCAATCCAAATGTCAAACAATTTGATGAATTAAGCACGCGGGGTGCGGGTGTTATTATCGTAAGTACTGTCTAGTCTAATCACAGTCATTGTTAAACCCTCAGACTCACCGTCCTTACCTCGTCCTTTCCCCCTCCCTAGTCTCAAATGAGCAACTGTGCCCACCCGCCAACAAAAAGTAGTGTTTTTTTTATACACGGCGATATTAATGCTTATTCTGATTATTCTTTTGAATTTTGAGCCGGTTATTGTAATTTGAGTTGAAAAATACTATGTATGTCAAAATTTTAATCTAAATTTTCATTCTAAGTGAAGGGTGATCATTGGATGAGTGGGTTTCATTAATTTTTTTAAATATGATCCACTGATCCAATGATCTCCCTTGATTTGGGATGAAAATTTGGGTTGGAGATTTGAGATACATAGCATTGCTCATTCGAGTTAGTTTAAAAATACATTTCCTCATATAAATAAAGGTGATTGATGCTTAAGGGTCTGTTTGATATATTTTTAGGAGGGGTTTAAATTGATTTGTCAAAACCCTTCCAAACCCAAAGATGAGATTTAAATATGAGATTTAACATTTAATGATGAGATTTAATATTTAATGTTGTTCATACCCATGTTTGGTATGCACAAAAATATCTGACTATTATGATAATATATTTGTATGTAAATGACTATTGTACTCCTTAACCAATTTAATCCAAACTCATATGAGGTATATAAGATATATAGGAGTATAAATATTATTTGAATGTTAAACTCATTAACCCACATATGAAACCCACCCTCCATGAATTTCATGAAATTCATGAACTTATGTTTCATAACCAGGCCTAAATCGAGCTGAGTTTCAAATCATGAACTAGATAAATATTTATCAAACATAAATTTAAAGGAATTTATTCTCTAACTCATATTCTAAAACCGCCAAACTCACGTACCAACCAGGCCTAAGGGCGTAAAAAGTATAAAATCTGATATCTTTTAGCTACAAAAAGTAGACTTCACCGCTGCACCATACCTAAAAGTAAAAAATAATACGAGTGAATCCAAATAGCATCGCCTACTTTCTCCTTTTGTTTCCTTCACACGTCCCATCTTACCGACGCTAATTGTGCACTGCCCGAAATTTATATTTTTGTTACAAATCCCATTTTATTTAATTTTTTATTGTTTAAATTTTTTTCTTTTTATCAATTTCTAATTAAAACCCAAGCCAAAAAGAAAAATATATTAGAGATAGACAAATTAAGTAGTGGGGATTAAGAGCGTTCTTGGATAACTAAGAGGAAACTATTCCGTTTGTGACAAATTACATCTCGGTGGGATGATGATGTACAAACTTATGCTAATAATTAAATTGGGTGGAGAGAATTATGAGTTAAGATTACAAATAGTAGTTAGTGAGGCATTTTTCAAGTGTCCAATTGATTCTTCCAAGAAAAATGATTGATATATACCTATAATATAAAATATGACAGATTTTAATAATTTATCTGACGGTCTTAAATGAATTTATCCAATGACTACCGGCATCTCTCTTAAAATCATTCACATTGCACCATGTTTGATCATTTACATTACACCGTACTTTCAGATACAGATTACCCCTAGTATATATATATATATAAGCTAGAGGCAAGTCTCTAGCGATGAATAGGATTATAATTTGTCTCTTTTTTATTTTTTATTTATCCCTTTTTTATTATTTTATTACTAGGAAGTTAGATAAATAATTATAAAAAAATTAGAATAATAAAAAATAAATTTTTCAAATAAATTTTTAAAAATACTGGTTTATTGAGGAGTTGAGTGGTAGTTATAAAAGACACATGATAGCGTTTGATTGAAGGGAGCCTTAAATTTTGAATTAAAAAATTTTAAATTCTAAGAATTTAGATAATATGGGAGAAAATGTTTCTCAAGCTCTCTCCTCTCTAATTTGTTTATTTTATATACATAATATATATAAATTAATAGTCGTTCCGTGTGATACATTGAATTTATAACCCATCTTGTTTTTGCTCGCTCCTTCTCATTATTCCTGTCTTTCTCTTTTCCTATCATACAACATGGGTAGTTCAAGAATTATTAAATTTTATAAGAGATTAAAACTGATTTTTGTAAAAAAAAAAAATAATTAAATGAAGGTTGATTAATTAATAAGATAGGGAAAATATGGTTATATTAACTAAGTATTAATTATTAATTAGAGAATATGTAACTTTATAATTAATTAAATAAAAATTTTAAAGGGATAATTTTTTATTTTTTTACCAATAAAAATATATGACACAACTTTTTACTGTACAGTAAAAATGTTATTTTTCAAACGATATCGTTTTACATATAAAATAAGTTTATTTTGTGTGTAAAATGATACAATACAGAGGATCAGGACCCAAAAATATATCACATGTATAGTTTTTTTATAATTTTTTTATTTTTAATTAATAATTACATATTATTCAATTTAAAAGTAACAGTGGAGATTAATGGAAGGACGACGGTATTGATGCTGTAGCCTTTCCCTGTTGTTTCCTCTGGTCGTATCGTATCCACCTCCATACAGAAAACGGCACACTCTCTCTCTCTCTCTCTCTCTCTCTACAATGTAACTTAATAAGAGCTGGCATTGATTCCATTTCTTCGCCGACTGAATTCCCATTCCTCTCTCTCAATGCAGTTCCAAATTCCATCGGAACACACACAAACAAACAAACACACAAAAGACGCGCGCGCACATATGTATACGTATACTATTGTGTATGTATATATTCGTTTCTTCTTCAGCAATTCAACCCTCTCTTCGCTAGCAATTTCTTACTCAAAATCCTTTGGTTCTTTCTCTGCATTTCCTTCATTTTTCTCTTTGATTTTTTGCTGAAACCAGTCTCTCTATCGTTCTTTTGATTGAATCTCATCGATCATAGCGTCTGAGTTTTACATGATCGCTTCACCACCTATATATAGGTGTATATTGCTCTCCTGCTCTCTCTCTATATATTGATAGTACTTTTACATGATCGTTTCACTACCTATGTATAGACGTATATAGCTCTCTTTCTCTCTCTCTCTATATATAGATTGATAGTACACGAGATAGTGAGGAGTTAGGGGACATTTGAGGAGTGAAGTGATGTTGGACCTCAATCTCACCGTTTTTCCTGATGATTCGCTCTCCGATCGAGTCGAGACGGGGATGGAGAAGCTTCCGGAACTGTACAGTGGTCAAATGGACGATTCCGGCACCTCCAATTCCTCCGTCGTTAATGTTGACTCCTGTAGCACAGCCGGCGATACTGATTCGTGCTCTGATCATCGCGGAGATGCGTTCGCCTACAGCTTCGGCGTATTGAAGTGCAAAATCGATGGAAATAATATCGAAGACAGTGAGAATAGGTCGGTGTTTGTGACGAAGGAGCTTTTTCCGGTGAATGGGGGAGGTGGTGGAGAGGTGTTCTGTTCGCGGCAGCAGTGGTTGGATCTTTCGGTTAAGGATGGGAATTACGGTGGTCCGATGGAGCAGAGGATTGTGCCTCAGCTGCAGAGACAGCAGGGGAAGAAGAGCAGGAGAGGACCAATATCTCGGAGCTCAGAGTACCGGGGAGTTACATTTTATCGGAGGACTAAAAGATGGGAATCGCATATTTGGTTAGTGAATATATGCTTGTCTGTGTTCATAAATGTCAACTTGTATATATTCATTATGATCATTCATCTGTTTATGGCATTTGTGATCAGCATTAATTTGTTTTTTCGCGAGAAAAGTAGTTGGTTCAATTTGTTGAGAGACTACGATCATGTTTGTCTCCGATTTTAAATGATTTACTTTGTCCAGTTATTGTTTGGTTGAAATGTTGATCTGTGGTCATGGTCTACTCGGATTTAGCGTCTTAGCAGTATAAATAAGTTCATATAAAAATGGACTGAACATGTATGATTTGAAGATATGGATCATGGTGGTTGCTCAGTTGTATGATTTATGTTACAGTTTTTCTATTGGTTATATGCTGTTGGAAAATACTGGTCATGAAGAGGACTCATATTTGGTGTGATTTGGTTGCTATATTTTTTTTTTCTCGCAGGGATTGCGGAAAGCAAGTTTATTTGGGTAAGAAAATAAGATTACTATGTTTCACTGGACTTTGTTTATTGCTTCTTTAGCTGCCTAGATTTCATTTTCTTCACGCCTTGCAACGGATTATGCTGCTGTGTTTAAATGTGTACTTAATCTCACAGGGGGGTTCGATACTGCACATTCTGCAGCTAGGTAATAGTCTTTGTGGTTTGCAATTTATCTGTAGTTCTATCATTTGAAATCTTTTTGAGTGATATCATGTGGGAAGTTCCTTTCTAAACTTGGTTTTAGGGCGTATGATCGAGCTGCAATTAAGTTCCGTGGACTTGATGCAGATATCAATTTTAGTATCACTGATTATGAAGAAGATTTTAAGCAGGTTGGTGAGAAATGAAAGCCAGTATCACTTATTGAAGTTACTGCTGTTTCTACCTGAACCTTGACTTGGTTTACTTGAATTGATCATTTTGCAGATGAAGAACTTGTCGAAAGAAGAATTTGTGCATATACTTCGTCGTCAGAGCTCGGGTTTTTCCAGAGGAAGTTCGAAGTATAGGGGGGTTACACTGCATAAATGTGGACGCTGGGAAGCTCGAATGGGGCAGTTTCTTGGCAAGAAGTAAGAAACCACCTGATTGAAATTACAAATTTGCCAATCATCGATGGGTTACCGTGTTATGTTTCACTGCAGGTATATGTATCTTGGGCTGTTTGACAGCGAGATAGAAGCTGCAAGGTTCCAATTAACATTACTTCAGTCACCCTTTTGCTGTCTGCTCTATCGTTTTACCTCTCAGCCTGCTTGGTAATTCATTTAACGTCATCAAGTTTTTTGTTATGTTAATCAGGGCTTATGACAAGGCTGCTATAAAATGCAACGGAAGGGAGGCAGTCACCAATTTTGAGCCAAGCTCATATGAAGGGGATATAAATTCTGAGGCTGATAATGGAGGTACCACTGATTATATGAATAATATCCTGTTTGGCTGTGAAACTTTTCCTTCGCTTAGGGATGAGTTCCTTGAATTTTACTTTACAGGCATCAGTCATAATCTGGATCTCAACTTGCGCATTTCTCCCCCTTATTTGGCTGATGACCAAAATGGGAACAACAAAATGGAAGATTTGCATCTGCTATGTCACTTAGATGACATGTCTGAGGCCAGGAGAGCACAGGTATTTTGGATTGCTCTGTATTAGAGATGAGATACATCAAAGTGCTCGGATAATCTATTTGCACGAATAAGGTCCAATTTTGAAGGTTTCCAGTAAGCTTGCTTAGCAGGCCTCTCTTTTTCTCTTACAGACTGGGTGCTCTGCTTCAGCAGCAGTGGGAACTCTGCCTCATGGCCAAGTATTGGTGTCTGAGCACACTCCTCTCTGGGGTGGTGTGAACACCAGTTTCTTTCCCTCCTGTAAGGTAAACTTCTTTCAATCTGATTATTCAAGTTGTTTCTTGATGATAGTGTACCTATCAATACAAAAGGGGAAAAAAAATCTTGCTGGACGTGTATTAGCTTGCTGGCCAAAATGCTATATGTGGCATAAAACCTAAACTTAATAAACTAGCTATGATTTTTTCAGGTTATCAGTATTATTGATTCAAATTATTTACTCACACGTTACTGGTAGGAAATTAATCCTTGTCCTAGTTGATTAATAATACCATCTGTTTCGTTTACACCAGGGAAAAGCAATAGAGAAGAGTATGGAAGTCAATCCCTCACCAAACTGGGCATTGCAATTCCAGAGCCCTTATCCTGGGGTTTTTCCTGTGCCACTCTTCTCTACTGCAGCATCATCAGGATTCGCTAATTCAACTTTCACTGCTTCCTCAGCTGCTGTTCATCAACCTCACTTTCTCAATACAAGCATTCCTCTCCACCATTGTTCTCCATCCACCAATGATAGCATGCCCCATTACTACTGCAGAAGATGAAGTAGCTAGCAGGTAGAAACGCACTACTAATTGAAAAAGTAGTTTGGCCAACAAACCAAACTAGGATTATAACTGAATTTAAATGTTCGTATTGCATTTACAGGGCACTCGGTCCATGCACCTTTTCTTTTGTACATCTACTGTAAGATGTATTCCTAGACGATAAATCTGTTGTTCAAATGCAAGGGGTATTATATGAAACTCTGCCAGAAGATCTCTTTATAGACGATAATGCTCCTCTGTTCTTCAGGGAAGCTAGGGAATGATAATTGCATCATGCGGCGTTTTGATTGATATTGCAAACCCTTTTTGTTCAAGTGCCATTTTGACTGTATCATACTATAACCATTCAAGTTCTTTGCTTCACATTTTGAATTTCCCTGGAGTGATTCTCAAATGAATGTTTTGCAGCTTGATAGTTTTGTTCATGGTGTGTTGGATCAGAATTAGACTCCTTAACATCCTTGTGCAACTTCCTTCCTTCCTTTTCTGTTTTTTCTTTTCAATGGGGTGTATTTTTGGAGCAAAATCACACCCTTCATTGTCATCTTTTGTTTATGAATTTGTATCAGAGGTAAGAACGTGTATTGGACATAAATCGATGTGTTTTCAAAGTCATTACAAAATGGCCATGTCGAGCAGGCCTCAGAGTTCGCATCAAAAGCTTTTGGGAAAATTTCAACCACACCCCCTCTAGTTTACCATATCTTCAAGGACACTTCCTCTATTTTCTAAATTTTCACTGATACCCTCTGTCAGATTAAAAATATTAATTAGAATGCAATTTTATTAAATTGTCCATGATATATTTGAAGGCAAACTTTACCTACACCCCTTTTAGATAAGTATATCTTCAATGAGACCCTCTCTATTTTTTAATTTTTTTATGTATTAAAATTCGAGTCGATTAAAATTCAATTCAAGCTAATTAAAATTTATTTTTTTACATATTAAAATTTGAGTCAATTAAAAATTATATTTTTATTAAAATTTGGATTAATAAAAATTCTATTTGAGCCAATTAAAAATTATTTTTAATAGACTCAAATCAAATTTTAATCAACTCGTAGTGAATTTTAATCAGCCAAAATTTTAATACATAAAAAAAATATAAATTTTAATTGACTCAAATTTTAATAAATCGAATTTTAATAAGTAAAAAAATATATATTTTAATTGACTCGAAAGTGAATTTTAATCGGCGCTAATAACTCGGGTAGAGTTCAAATCGGTTCAAATTTTAATACGTAAAAAATAAATTTTAATAGGCTCGAATTTTAATACGTTTAAAAAAAATAAAATTTAATCATCTTCAATCGAATTTTAATTGGTTCAAATTTTAATATGTAGAAAAATAAATTTTAATCCGCTCAAATTTTAATAAAATTTTATGTAGAAAAATTACTTGAGGTTTATGTAGGGGCATTTTTGATATTTTAGATGAATTTTTTTTTGTTAGAAATGGTAGTTTAATGGTAGGAGGTGTTAGTGATGTTTAAATATAAACTAGAAGGGGTGTCAGTGATGTTTTTTATAATAGAGGGGGTGTCTTTGAAGATATAATAAACTAGGAGGGGTGTGACTGAAATTTTCCCAAAGCTTTTCAAATAGGAGAAGACTACGCCATCGGAAAAAAAAAAAAAAAAACATTTGTAAATATTTTTATCATTTTTGTGAAACTGTTTTTTACCTCTAAAAATGTTAGGATTGATCGATCGCAAAGTATTACAAATATGATAAAAATAATTATCATAAAAGTTGTAAATGATGGTACGTTAAAGATATATATATATATTGTTCTATACACTAGACTACTCCTTTCAAATATTGGACATATTACCGCAATTTGTGACTTGATTGTAGGATTATTGGGCCGAAACAAAATTCAGATTATTTGATGGGCAAATTTTATATCCTGCCATCGGGTATGGTCCTCCAATTTCGAAATAATTTGGAGGATATTTCATTTCCTTTGAATTTGGGAGGTTCTAAAAACAAAAGATTTGATACGTTTGGAGGATATCGTCCAAACAACTATAGTCTTGTCTTCCTAAATAGCTATACTTTACACTCAAGGGATTTCGAATCCCTGACTTTCCACTGAGAAGCTAGAGGTTCTTGCCAACCCAGTTGGTTTCATCGTAAGTCTTTCATTTTGTCCCAGTTCTGGAGGTGTTCTCCGCAATCCAGGGCTTTTTACTTTTAGGATTTGGTACACCTGCAACGAATAAGCAGCGTGAAAGTTGTCATGTCAAGTGCTGTTCACATTCGTACAATTACTGGCCGGTATCTCTCTTTGTTCTTTGAATGTAGAAATGGAAGTATCTCCAAACTTCAAGAAGGCTTATGTGACTTGGCTTCCTCTTTCTTTTCTTTGTTGGGCTCTATGTTAAAGTAACATAGCTGTGGCCTAGGCATGTTTGCACTATACGGCTTGCGGAAAACTCTACTGTACCGCTGGCAGGATTTTATCCAAAATTATAATTTTTTAAAGTTAAAGTCATTAGTTTTTGAGGTATAAATTATAATTTATAAAGAGCATGAACGATCATAAAAATTATAATTTTTAAAAATTAAATTATAACTCATGATAGAAAAGTTATAACCGATTAAAAGAAAACCTATGATCAATTATGAATATATGTGATCGGTCTTGAGCTTTCCTTTATCAGTTGTAACGATCATGAAAGTTATAATTTTTAAAGAGTAATGTCATAAGGACTTTATTTGGGGACCTTATTTAGGGATCTAATAATGTAACTTCAATGTAACCATTATATTAGTTGTGAGTTCCAATGTTAGATAGAACCCACAATCAATCCAATTATTGTATATCATTAGGTCTATAAATAAGGTCCCCAAATAAGATTCAAATAGCATTTTTCATTTTTAAAAGTTAAATTATAACTCATAAGATAAAAGTTACAACTGATTAAGGGAAGTCTATGATCAATCATGAGTATCTGTGATTGATCATGAGCTTCCCTTCATCAGTTCTAACTTATACTTTCTCCTTTCAAAGATATAATTTTACCACAAAAAATTATACCATTCGGGACAGTACCATTTTTTCTCTCTATGGCTTGTTGTTTTAGAGTATCTCCAAAAGAATAGCTAAAATTCTAAAATAGATAAAATTTAACTATTCAAAACCAAAAAACATACTCTAAAATAGCTAAAATTTATAATATTTTCTCTCTCATTTGTCATTTTTTAAATCTCTTGTCCACTCTGTCTTTCCCTCAATTTTTTCTCTCTCTCCCTTTAATAGTCCCAACAAAAGTACAAGATATAAGAAATAATATTGAAAAGAAATAGTTAAAATATAAAAAATCTTTTGAAGTATATATTAAAAAATGAGTAATTAAAATAAAAAAAAATACACTTTTAAATAGTTAAAATAAAAAATCTTATTGGAGATACTCTTAGACAATGTTATTTGTAAGCCAAGCAGATCATATGTTTACAGTTTCTAAGTTGGTTATTTATCAAACTCTTAGGGGAAGATTAGTGTATCATAAAAAAATTTTAATATTATACTGTCAAGTTGTATAAGTTTTGTGGATGCACAAAATTGACTATCTATAATTAAATCAGTCGAGTGTGTGGTGTAAAACAATTGATGAAACAATTAATAATAAGAGACAAAGATTGGGTGGTTGCGTTTAGGTGACCTAACTAATGAAGGCGACAACAATTGCCGAAAAACAGAGTATAAGGTAATAGGAGAGAGAGTAAGCTCAAGGTGTAGTATGTAAGATCTGTCCCCATGTGTAGGGGGTTTACAATTTATAGGCGCAGAACCCTAATTGAGGCGGTAACGTGAAAGTTAAGATACTTGATGATACCTAAAATAAACCCTAAGCACGAGCCCAGGAAATGAACTCAGCTCGGGAGGTCAGGTAAGACACGCAGAGCTCGTCGAGCCAGAATTAAAGCTCCCCCCAAGTGAGATAATATGAGAGCGATGAGGGGATAGCAAGATGATAGCGAACACCTCCGAAGTAATAGCCAAACTGAATTCAAGGCACAAAACCCTTCACCAACCAAGATCCTCTCCGAAAATTAAGGAGGATCCCACGGATGGTATGCAAAGATCTCGGGATAAAATTCAATTAAAGTGGGGGAAGGATCCCATGATTATAGAAAGTAAATTCGGGTTAGAAGTAAGCAAGATACTATAAAAGCAGGGTAAGCCTCCAATTAGTAGGGGAGAGGAACCCTAGAGACGATAGAGACAGGAAGAACCCTAATTTCCTCCACACTGCACTGTAATACACCCAACGCAATCAATAAGAAAACAGGAGCAAGAGCCTCTATTGAAGAGTGGACTAGCCGACCTCCCCGGCCGGCGAACCACTATAATTTCATTGTGTACATCTCCCTTTCCTCAATTCCCTAAGCATTTATCAGTAACTTGCACGGACTTTGTAGCTCAGACACGCACACTTGATCTCACACACATCTATACGCTCTGCTCGTCCTCGATAGAATAACGCTATCAATACTAATTTATCGGGAAGGTCAGTTACAATTAAAGATGAACATTATCCTAAAATAATGGCTATCTCGATGATTTTCGTGCGTTAATTCGTTTTGAACTCTTGAACTGAACTGAAGCCAAAAACTAAACCTAATCTACCTTTTCGTGATTTGACCTTAACCTACAAATTGGATCCAGACTTAGTTTAGATCTGGACTCGTCGGAGAGCACAACAGTGTCTTTCTCAATGCCTGTGATATACAAAAACGTGGTGTTGTAAATAAGGTACTGGACAGTTGACGGCCAAACGGACCGACCACTTTAGGTACATAGCATAGCAGAGTGTTTCATAGTATGCACAAAATAAACAAAAAATAGAAAGAAAGAAAGAAGAGTGGTTGATGATGAAAACTAGACCACACCAGTGAACCATTTGGACCCACTCCCTAGATATGTTGGGAGACTACAAGAAGACGGTTTGAGAGAAGCATTCCCTTGAAATTGGTGTGTTTGATTTGACAAATCATGGCTTTGCTGAGCGCTCGATCTCTTCATTCATTACCGGACTTGACTTAGGTTCCGCTTTGATAAAAAAAAAACTTAGGTACCGCTAAATAAATTTCGATACCATAATTCTAAAATTTATTATCTCAAAAATATTTTTATAATTTTTTTGAGTTATTTTATAATAAAAAAATTTATTATTTTTATTGTTGATTTACTACTGTTATGAGTATTTGTACCACATTTGTGATAATTATTTTTATCTTTTTAAATATAAAATACTTTTTATGAGTGATTTACTATATTTATGTATGTTTTTACCATATTTATGGATATTTTTACCACTTTTGTAACTATTTTTATTATTTTTTTACGTACCACAATAGTGATAAAAATACACACAAATATTATAAAAATTATTATAAATATGATAAATTTTAGTATTATACCAAAATATTAAATTTTGATATGGTACCGAAATATTGAATTTCAGTACTATAGGCAAGTACTTCATTATCCAATGTAAACACACAAAGCCTCTATGTCAGGTACTTGACAACGGTACTGTCAAAAATATTTTGGGATCATATTTTTAAAATTTATTATTTTAAATAGTATTTTTATAATTTTTGTTGGTTATTTTATAATTAAAAAATTTATCACTTTTATGAGTATTTTTACCATTGTTATGATTGTTTTTATTACATTTGTAGTAATTATTTTTATCACTTTTCTTCAATACAAAAAAAAATATATCACTTTTGTGAGTGATTTATCATATTTGTGAGTATTTTTTTATCATATTTGTAAATATTTTTATCACTGTTGTATAAATTATTTTTATCATTTTTTTAAATACCATAATAATAATAAAAAAACTCATAAATATAATAAAAATAACTACAAATATGATAAATTGAAGTTATCCAAAAAAAAATTTTGTACCGTAATCAACTCCCTATGTCTGACTCTACCACCCATAGTAATTAGGAGAAGGCTACGATATCGAGAAAAAAAAATCATAACATACTTTTAAAATTTATAATTTTTTTTTGTATTTTTATAATTTTTAAGAATCATTTTATAACAAAGTAATTTATAATTTTTGAGATCATATTATAATTTTTGTGGTTTAAATTATAATTTTTGAATTATTTATAATTTTTATGAATTATTTGGGATCGATTCTAAAAACTCACAAAAAATATAAATAATTTTCGAAATTTATAAATGATCCTCAAAATTTATAAATAACATTTATAAATGATCGTAGGTTTTTCCTCAGCTGCATAGACATGATGAAGCGTCGCAGCCTTTTGGTCCGCCGCAAACGTGAGCCCCTGGCCCCAGCCTCGCCTCATGCGTGGATCTCTCATATCTTTCGTACGTAGATTAAGGGACTATAGAATTTTTACAATTTATTATTTTTGTAAGTGTTTTTACAATTTTGATGAGAATTTTTATCTAAAAAATATTATTTTTATGAGTATTTTTATTATTTTTATCGTAATTGTGATAATTATTTTTATCATTTTTCTCTAATATTAACCCAATAACGATAAAAATACCAAGAACAGTAATAAAAATATTCAAAAAAGTGATAAATATTGATATGATACCAAATTTTTTTTGGTATTGATCGAGTAAAACTTTTATTTATCTTTTGCGGCGTATAAAAAGATATTACTATCCCCGATCTGTTTTTTTTCCCCTGATTTTGTAGTGTTTTCTTTTTGAAGAAATTCATAGAAATTAAAAAAAAAATCTATTTTCAAGAAAGAGAAAGAAATTAAGTTTTAGGGAGAAAAATAGTACCTCAGCCTTGTTTTTCTTCCTCGAGCTCTTTTTTCTTTTCTAAGGGCATTGAAAGCCATCTGTTATAGGTAAAGAAGAAGGAGAAGCAATTGCGTCTATTAATTGGATGAATGTGACATATGCACAGAAGTCCGGGAAGCCGAATATAATATGTAATAGTGTATTTTAACATGCTATTTATTATCTTGATTAGGGCTGATAATCGAACCGAGTTATTTGAGCTCGATTTATTTTGGACTCGACTAATTGAACTTTAACAAATTTTTAGACTAATTTATATGTAAATACCCGGGCTTTGGCTCAGATTTGACTCGTTTTGAGTTTGTTCATGCTCGGTTCGTTTTCTAAATAAATCGAACTTGAATAATTTTTTAAACTCGTTTAAAAAAACAAGGTCGACATGCTTGGCTCGAGCTCGTTCAGACTTGTTCGATTATTAGGCCCAATCCTAATTGTGAGAAATAGCTACTCTAGAACAATTATTTAGTTTGGTTTTTGATTAGACCTAACCACTTACTTTAACAGAGTAAGGGCCAGGTAAAATTTAATAGACACACTCACACACCCAAAGTTATCTGATGTGTGATAGTCCAGTCCCCCGACACCCCGGCGTGATTACCATTACCGCAGAGCCTATGACCCAAAGTGTGGGATTCCAGCCCAACACCAAACGCCCCGTATAGAGGAGAACGATTTTTTTTTTTATCAGACCTAACCACTTACTCTAACAGAGTAAAGGCCAAGTAAGATTTAATAGACACACTCACACACCCAAAACTATCCGATATGGGATAGCCCTATTTAGTTTGGTTCATTCTATTAAATTTTGACGTTTGATTATTATTTGGAAGAAATTTTTAATGGTTTTAATATAATCCACAATCAAGTCAATTGTGTATAAATTACATAAATGTAATGTACAATTTCCCCTATATAAAAATGCTACCTACAATCATGAGCAGTGAACTTCTTGTTGTAGCCTTTAATGGGAAGCCCATGTAAACACACAATGCCTCTGTTGGGACTCTGCCACACACACTGGTCAATTGAGTCTTTATAAAGCTAAGCAGCATAGCCATTATGAAGCTCTCTCTCTCTCTCTCTCGCATACTTGTTAGTCTCCGGGCTAAAGGGGCCTCATGCATGAGCTCTTAGATTTTTACATGTGTCTTTGTTTCTTTTCAAGTGAACAGTTGGGTTTACTAAAAGGCTGAGAAGGTCCCACTAAAGAGTTACACTGAACTTAAAAATTAGACTTTATAATTATAATTATTGATTTTATTATATGTGTCAACATTTATTGTGATCTATTATCTATTTAATAATTGTGATTATTAAATTTAATTTTTAAGTTTAATTTTTAAGAAACAATGCTATGTAACCCAAATCTGCAACACAAATTTGCATTTCAAATAAAAGGGAATTATTGGATCAGTGTGTTCCATTTAAAAAAATTGATTGGACCCACTCATTCAACGGTCTCCTTTCATTTGTGATGCAAATTTGAGTTACAAATTTGAGATACATAGTATTTTCCATTTTTAAATCCATGTAACATTACTCTAAGAGTAAATTATAAATAGTAACCACATTATTATTATAATCTAGTATAATTGTTTAATAATAATTCAACAATTAAATAAAATGAATGACCCTATAAAGGTGGGTCAGAGTCAAGGACACTCCCTTGTTTTTTGAATCAAAAAAAAAAAAAATTAAAAAAAATATATATATATATATATATTTTGATATCATGATTTTAAAATTATTTTATTCTAATATCATGATTTCTAATCTATCTTAGTTTATGAAAATGGGATTTCAATCCATTTTTTTGATATAAAATTTACTATAAAAATTGTATTTTGCAAATACGGTGTTTTATTATAATCCATGGGTTGAAAAACACGTTTTTATACAAATAACGGTAAATTAAGAAGTATATGCTGCTTCTACGGACTTTTTTTAAAACCAGAAAAAAAAAAAAAACCCAGCCCATGGATCGATCTTGTAGCTTTGTGGCAAGAAACTAAGTACAGAGGTCCAAGTGTATCGAAACCCAAGTAGATAAAAAGAAACAAAATAAAGAAGGACTTAGGTCTGTTGAGGCTCACATATCCCAAGCCCAAGGTTAAGCCTATGTTGGACCACCCAGACTTAGACCAAGGCCCACGCATATCAGATGACTTGGTTGCATATGAAGAAAATAAAAGTAATAGTAAATTGAGTTAGAGTCTTTCTTTTAGTGTGGAAACTAATTTTAGTGCTACTGGATTTTTAGTATAAAAAAATCCTCCGATTTTTAGAAAAAAATTGTATGCGGTCTTTATGTTGGCGCGAATAGTAAGGAATTGATTAGTTACTGGTTTTTATTATTTATTTTGCCCTTATCACATGATTTCAGCTTAAAAAATAATTATTTTTTTTTGCGTTTATTATTGAGGTTTTTAAGGTGTTGTCTATCAATTTTAAAATTCAAACTCATGAACCAAGTAATTTATACATTATGTTGACATTTGATTATTGCGTACCTCTTTTTTATATTTTTTTTTATTGAGTACCTGTTATTTTTTATTTTTTATTGCGTACGTGTTATTTTTTTGGCTCGAAAGTATATATATATATATATATACTAGTAATTGCTCGTGCCTGAAGGCACTACGTTACTCGTAAAAAATGAACAAAAAATTCTCCAAAGCAACACCACATATACAAATACATTAGGAAAAAAAAATACTGACAATACCAAATCAAATTTATAATAAAATCTTTGGAGAATTCGTCACCATTACCATAATCTAATTCAATAACATAACATAATTATAAACTCAATCCACCCATGTAATAAATATTTCAAACAAAAAACAGCCCACAAATTCAATCATCTATATAATAAAAATAATTCACAAATGCTATCAAAAAAATAAGTTTTCCCATTTAAAATTCCACCAGCTTCCAAAAGAATGAATACAGCCTGTAAAAAAAAAATTGTATTTAGAAGTTTTTCCATTCTCTAAAAACATACAAATATTTTTTTCAATTCATCCACATTCAAATAATAAAAAAATTGAGAAAACATATTTACCTGAAAAGTATCGTTTCATAGGTTCTGATGTTCATTGTTTGTCAGTTGAGCCTCCACGTCTTCTAATGCTCGTAAACAAATTAAGTCATTTTCGATATCCTCTAACAGATCCTCCAATTCTATCATATCCAGGAAGCCATTCTCGAACTTCGTATGAATGAAGTCAATTGGCCAAGAAGATGGAAGCGTGCTAACAACAGCATACAACATAATTGGATTTTTCGGGCCGAAACCTTTTTGTTTCAGTTCGTAAAATAATGATTCTTTCTTTTTTATATGGTCAATGACATTTAATTGTGGATCCATTTTCTCTGTCTCAAATTATATCCACAATGGATGGATATTGCGCTCCGCTTCCGCTAATAATTGTATAAATCGTACTGCACAGGTTGGTCGGTCGTGATTAAAAATTTTTGTCTTTGCAAAATCCCAGGTGGTGGGAAGAGTCTCTGCTATTTTCTGCATAATATAATCTTCACTTATGTTTTTCCCTACGTTTTGCAGCATACGACATAATCTAATTTTTTTCAACCCAAACTCTGATATTGGGGTTCCATCTTCAAAAGAATCATTTTCAAATTTATCTATTATGCTTGATACTGCCAAACGCATACTACGACGTACATAGATAGGAGAGCGTTCCATGTTATCTGTACATAATATAAAAGTTACAAATTAAATTGATAATAATAAAATTAGCAACAGTTAACCAATATTACAACAATAATTTTTTTTTTTTTACTAACACATGTGATCTAATATTGTAAGAATAATAACAACAACACACCAACAACAATAAGAGAAATAAAATAATTAAAATGTCCATGTTATTATTCGTTGCTGCAATATTATTCTTGATAATCATAAACATGCAACAATTAAACCAAGAAGGTAGACAACAAATATAAATCCATCCATATGAATTAAATTCAAAGAATATTAAAATAGTGTGTCTTATTCATAAACATTAACTGAATGGTTTAGCCTTGCAGCTTGTGAATGTATTTTTTCTTCATCACCTTCTTGAGCGTGTATGTATCAATACATACGGTAAACACCAAGTTGCAAGAATGCACAACCACCTAATTATATAAAAACAGAAGAACAAATAAATCTTAGTAGAATTGATTACATCTAAAAATAATATATTTCGTTGCAAGAATGCAAGACTTAGTTTACCTTATTATCACGTCCCCATTGATGCAGTGTAGTTTTATTTAATCTTTTCATATCTCTTGCCATTTCACACCAATCCTACAAATATTAAATCACAAAGTTAATCAAATCATTGATTATTTTAATTCTTCGTCTTCAATAAATATAAATTTGTAATGAAATGGTACCATTTGTTTGCAATCGGATAGGAAGTCCTATAACAAAATTTCGGGGTAAACGATATTCGTTGTGCAATTCGACCCATCTTCAGGAAGAATGACACTTATACGATCAGAAGATGTGCATCTAGATAGTGCCACATACAGGTGTCCATGGCTAAACACTGGTGTGCGCAGATCTACCCCAACGAATTTTACAGACTGTCCTTGAGATTTGTTAATTGTCATAGCGTACGTCAATCGAACAAGAAATTGACGTCTTGTCATTTGAAAAGGCAAATCTAGAGATGTTGGTGACAAAGATATTATTGGAATGAAGATCAAATTGCCAAATTTTTCTCCAGTTAAGATCTGAGCTTCAATTACGCGTGTGGCACATCTGATAACCATCAATCGGGTGTTATTACAAAGCCCATCCTTTAGCGTTATATTTCTCAACAACATTATTGGGCAACCCACCTTTAAGTCTAAATTAAACGGTGGTATCCCATAAGGGTCTAGTGAGTTTAAATACTCATTAGGATATCGATTCGTGATAGATCGATCAAGTACATCACCGTCGGCTATTTTGTCAGCAGCTAAATATGTAATTGTTTGTCCTGGGGAAATATTCAATGCTGCAGCATTTATAGCATTAACGTCATCATTCCTTGCAGAAAGAATTGTGCGCTCGGTTAGGAAGTTCGGGGTCACTGAACCAACCATATCCAAATGTGGATAAATTTTAAATATCAATTCTTGAAGAGTATGACACTTGTGTATTGTTGATGGAAGTTCCACAATTTCTTGTGGATTGGTTCCAACCTAAAAATCAGAAGTAAAATCAGAGAATAAGAATAATAATAGTAATTCCAAATAATATGTTATATAACAAATGATCAATTAAATATTACCTCCATTAAGAATTTTGCAAATTTAGCATTTTCAAAATTTGTGTTAGTTAAACGCATGTTTAACCCCAAAGTCAAAACATGTACATTCCTCCACAATGCAGATCGCCTCAATGACGCACCTACAATTTGCTCGCGGACTCCTTTTGGTATAACTGACAAGATTTGTCGAAAGTCTCCTCCAAGAACAACAGTGATACTCCCAAATGGATTTTGGTTATTGCAGACATCCTGAAGTGTACGATCCACTGCCTCGACACAATACCTATTCTGCATAGAAACTTCATCACATATTATCAATTTAGTTGATCTGAACAATTCTGCATGTATCGATTGTTTGGTAAACCCACAAATCGAATTTTCAAGCACAGTCCATGGGATGCAATACCGGATGAAGCCACAGTAACAACGATATATCCACAATTGCGCATTTTGTTAGCAACTGTATTATACAGAAACGTTTTTCCCGTGCCAGCACCCCCACTCAAGAAAAAAATAGTTCCTTTATTTTCAATTACTGATAAAGTGATTACAGTATAAGCAGCATGTTGTGCATCATTTAGACAATCAACATTATTTTGTACATTCGACTGTTGCGCTTCATGTTGGAGTTTTTGATGCTCAAACAACAGTCTGTTACCAACTATTGCATTCCAATTCCCAATCGGTTGGGGCATGGGTGGAAAGTCAAATAAACTTTTGCCTGACTTATGGAGTAACTGATCCAACAGAAATATACCATAATCTTCAATTTGATCCTGAGTAGGATTAGAAATGTCAAATATTGTACGGATCTTGTGTTGTAGGTCATCACATATATGTATCGAGAATTGATTCCACAACTCAAGTGGATGCACCGGAGAGCATTCTGTGAGAATAATACTAAACAGTCTCCTCAACTGGTGTCCCGTTTTCATGGTTGAAACCTCCTGCATACATTGTACCCATTCTCCATCATCTTCCAGAAGTCCTCTTGCAACGCATGCTGTTTTGAAAGTATTGTACATAATACTATTTACCGTGCGTAAGTTGTCAAATGATGTTGGTCCTTTCACTACAGTTAATAACAAACGCAGGTAAAATCGCTCTCCTGAATTTGGGCTAGCAAAGTACATTCTACCAATTGCATATCCCCATTGTCTAGATGTCCATTTATGTGTTTTCTTATTCCAAGTAATTTTTTGTGGAAACTCTTGGTACGTTAACTCACGTGAAGATTCATTTGAAGCGCATCATTTAAAAAATCATGTCAACGTTTAATCCTGTTGTGCACCCCTAGAAATGACCGTATCAAGCTGTTCGGTCGTATTAAAAACAACACGATGCATCCCACGTAAATGAAGTTCCAAACGTACAACGGATGGAATCTCTTCATGCATAGGATTACCAAATAATCGCCAAACTGGATCTCATTTCCTCCTCCCAACACCATAGTGGTACGATCATGACCTTTGTAAATATACTTGTGAATGTACTTCACGCATCTTATTCCCGCACAAACTTCCACATTGATATGACAGTTGAACATTTTAGAAAGATAGGGATTGTATGGTACGACATCCCTATTATCAACTTGATGCCCCCCCCCCCCAAACACTGTATACACGTGACCATTCTCACGACGACGATAGATAGGATATCCATCTTCGTCCATACTGGTTGATTCTACAAATGTCGAGGATACCTCTTAGTGCATATACCATTTTTCATACATGATGCATTCGGATTTCGGGTACCACATGGTCCATGTATCATGCAACTCTTGATTGTATCAAAAAGAATAGGATTATCGTCAGGATCTGGAAATTCAGCACATACCAGATTGTCTACCTGGGCAGATGTTCGTACTTTGTCCGGCCCATGAAGGAACAAAAGTGCATGCATATGTGGCAAACCCCGTTTTTGGAATTTGATTGTAAAAACACGTGCCACATTTTTTCCAAATAGTTGTTTCGTTTCTATCTCCTTCATCAAAAATTTTCTCTTTAACTCAAAAACTCGGGCAACTAAATCAGGACGGTCATAAACTGTTTGATGCGATAGTAGAGCTGAAGAAATTTTAGGCCAATTGGGATTTGCGGTCATGGTGAGAAACATATCTGGGTGTTGATTGTACCATGTAATAGCCATAATCTTGAAAGATTTCAAACATATGCCTTGCGCTTCCAGTGAAGGAAGATGGCAAAATCATCCATTAACCAATTTGTTCAGGACCCAGCTCATCTGCACAAACATCTGTAAGGCCTTTGTAAAGTTCTGTACGGAGTTTTGCTTGATTAAACTTATAGTATGTTAACCGATTTTGTTCTGTTGAGGCCCAAGCATCTACTAAAAACTCTTGGAATAATTCCCCCCCCCCTCAAAATTGTTGAATATTCAGTTGGACGTTCAAACAAACGATAACAGTAATATTACAACTGAGTCAATCGATTAGTTGAGGGTCTATCAAGAGAAGGGTCCCACTACTTCAACTCAGGTTCCCATCCAAGCTCGCCATGAGGAAACAATAGCACATAATGCAATGGTAAATATGCCGGGTGGCATTCATTGATCTGCATCAATTCATTATTTCCTCTCAGATGTAAAACAATATCTCTCATACCACTTAACTCACTTCCATCTCCGGGTAATATTACTGCAAGCTCATCTGTCGTAGGGAGATTATATCGCCGTCTATCTAGTGCTGGATTATAACGAAGATAAGCAGGTAAACTTTGACCTGCCAATTCTGATTGACTTAAAATCTCATAAGCTTGATGAAATTTATCTGGGAATGGATTTACATGAGACAAACAGTCTTGAATAATTTTCAAAACATCCCTTTGCAACTGGGGGTTTCTGCTACTGTGATAATCTAAAGCTGAATTAGGATCATAAATGTACAATTGACTATACATCGGTTCATGAACTCCTTGTGGTATGAGCGATCCTGTTCGATGGTGCAATTCTCCGTGGATAGTGAATGATGTAGGACCCCTTCCACTTAGTAATCTTGGATCCAATGTAGCACCAAGACTCATAAAAGCATTAGTTGCATTATATTCTTGTGCATGTTGCCGAAACGACTTTGATTTATCATCATTGCCATCATACAACTCTTTAAGTGCTGAAGGGGGTGTAAAAAGTGAAGGTAACCTGATTAGCACAATATATTGTATGATTCACATGTGCAAATCAATGTTAATTGAATGGTTTTTATAATTAAAAGATGGAGTTTTACTTCATAATTTCTCAATTTAGCATTTGATGATTGCAGGGTAAAAGTGCGCAACATAACCATCTTGAGGCTTCTCAAATACGTCAAGATGAATAAGGGTGAAGGAAAACCAAAGGCAAGCTCAACAGGGGAGGACAAGAAGAAATTCAGGAAAAAAAGGCTAGCGTACCGGTACGATGACCCTACTGGAGTGCTGCGTACCGGTACGCCCGAAGGAATTTTGCCCAAATTTTGCGAACTTGTCTCAACCGATTTTTGTGGACCCCACCATGTCTTCCCCCACCTGCCTCCTGCAAGCCCACAACACTATTCATTGTGTTCACACCTCCTTTGGACTGTTGATTGCAAGAGAGCATTAATGAGAGGAATGAGAAGTTGAGCTGCTGGGTCTTGAGGAGTGCCCTGCCATGCCCTGTCCAAGCCATCACCTGCAACCTATTGATGGTGGCTCTGCACACAGCTTGTGGGGACCACCATGCACGAAAATTGAAGGCTCACACTCCATATACTCAGCATTTTTCAGCATTGCAGAAGGGGTTGGCTACCTAAGCTTAGGATTAGTTTTTTTTGGAGCTCCAAGGAGGAAGATGATGAATAGTGACGTGTTTGCATTTTCTTCTCCATTCAAGTTGTAGAAATCTTTTTTAATCTCT
This sequence comes from Ilex aquifolium, assembly GCA_951799425.1. Taxonomy (NCBI): domain Eukaryota; kingdom Viridiplantae; phylum Streptophyta; class Magnoliopsida; order Aquifoliales; family Aquifoliaceae; genus Ilex; species Ilex aquifolium. The sequence goes on from OX637405.1 coordinate 25,210,226, forward strand.
TGTAAGGATCTTCTAAGTTTAATTTATTGTCTTTAATCCCATTCCTTTCAAGTACATTGCAACTTTAGTTACATGTTCTAGCTTTCACCATTGTTGTATGAGTCTTTCCACTTCAAGCTTTTCTTAAAATGGGTATTGAATGTTTTTTCTTCATAGTTTTAGATTTATTGCTTCAAGTTAAGTTTCATGCTTTAATCTCCATTTCCTTTATATGTCTATTTACATTATGCTTGTCTTTCATTTATGCATAAATAGCTAGCTTTTAAGTTGGTTAGTCCAAGAGTGAATTCCATTTGGGGATTCCATTCCAACTCTCTTTCATTCCTTCTCTCGGTGTATGTTGGCTCGGTTTGATTGGGTTGAGGGTGGATAAATTGGTGAGTCTTTGATATTCCGTAGGCCTAGTCACGGTTTATGCTTAGATTACTCACCATTTTATCCCTAGCTTCCCATGAATCAATCGTACTTCTAGGCACCATTGGAGGAAGGCTTTGAGTTGGCTTGATATTCCCATTGGAATGAACCTCTTGGATTAGCCAACACTTGCTTTCTTGCATTTTCATTTTGAACAAAACTCAACAAAACACAAATACAAGATTTTACACTTTCTTTTCACTTTTGCAAAATCACTTTCACAAAACTCCATTTCCTTCCCTGAGGAGACGACCTTGTAATACTTTTCCAAGTAAAACACACAACCACAAAAGACTCCTTTCGATTGGGGAGCATTTTTGTGCACACCGCATCTCATTCCATCTATTTTGTTCATCACATTTCCATTCACATCCATTTTGTTGTTGTTTCCTATCTTCTTGCATCATCCGGAGGGAGAGTGACACTCCCCCATCACTATAAGCCACATACACACATTGAGGGTGAGGGTGATGTTACGAGGTTTGGAACGACGTAATTACCAATCAATCATTTTGGCGCCGTTGCCGGGGAAGGTTAAGCGTCGAGTTCAAGAGGTGATTTTGGGACGGCATAAGGTAAGTCTTGTGATTTTCATCATGGGCCAAGGTATGTCGTCTAACTTGTAAATATTTTTGTTTTAGTTTGTGTTTTGTATTATGTCTTATAATTTTTATAAAAATGTATATAGTGCCCCACATTTTCAAAATGTGTGTAAGATTTGTGATGAGTATGGGCATATTATTAGTGAGTGCCCAAGAATGGCCTCTTATTTTGAAAACGTATGCAAGATTTGTGGTGAGTATGGACACATCACTAGTGAGTGCCCAATAAATGCCCCTTATTTTGAATACGTTTGCGAAATTTGTGGTGAGAATGGACACCTCACTAGTGAATGCCCAATAAATGATCCGGTTCAAGACTTTGCATGCGAAAACTTTTACCCCAACCATTATGTTTCACCAAGTTATCCGAGTTATGGTTGAGAGAATGAACCTCATGATTTTTCATCCAATCTCACACCACCAAATGAATTCTCCCACTATCCAACATATGGGAACTCAACCGAAGAAGAATTGGAAAATGTTTTGTGCGATTTTATGCAATACCAAATGGAATTCAATGCCCAAGTAGCCCAACAAATTTCTGAAATTGGAGATCAACTTAATACATTGACTCATGCTATAATTGCTATGGATGAAGAACAACACCTTGAGTATAGTCAATGTATTGAGGTTGATCCCCCCAATGAAATGCATATTGATGTTGAATCTCCCACCACTCTAGATTGTGAAACATTTAATGAAGTTATTATCTCACATGAGGCTAATGAGCCCAAGGTCATTTTGCCATCTATGAGTGGTGTTGAGATTCACATTTTTCAATTTGGGGAGGGCATTGAGATGGAGTCAAGTGTAGAAATTCTTAAAGAAAAATTGTATACTCCATTGTTGGGATTGCATAAACTTGCCTACACATCTTTTTGGTTGAGAATTTTGAATCAACATCCTTTATATGTTTGGATAGATGGTTTAAGAAGGGCATTTATACAACAAAAAAATTTTAAAACCAAAAAAATCCATGGGCGCAAGCTCATATCCGAATTGAAGCCGGATTAACATGAGCCCTTGTTGTTTTATTTCCATGTATATAGTAGTTAGATTTCTTTTAATTGTCATATTTTCCTTTTCTTGTCATTGTAGTATAGTGTTGAATATTGTTATATTTTTATTTTCATAATGTTGTAGTGTAGAAGTTGTTTACCTCTTCCTAATTTGGACTCATATCATTTTGAGCATCATCATAGCGAATCTTATTGAATATCATGTCCGAATTTAAGTTGGGGGGGTGTAACCAAACTTTGTTGTTTTCCTTTTAATGTGTATATATATATAAAAAAAAAAAAAAAAAGAGAGAGAGAGAGAGAGGGGGGGTATCTCATTTCCCATTTTACTTTCATTGTTCTCATTGCATGATTCCTTGTGCATTGAGGACAATGCATGGTTTAAGTTGGGGGTTGAGGTGCACCATTCACATGTTCCACCACTTTTTGTATAGAATAATGGAAAATGTGAAAATTTTGAAAATTTTGGTTCTAATATTGAACTATATTCCCCTATCATAATTGTTGTGGAATTTGTGATTGCTTGATCTTCATTATGAACTTTGAATACATGAGCACATTATAGAAGTTTATCCTATTGTCAAGAGTATCACATACTTGTTTATTTTTGAACTCAACCATAAGTGCACCATGAACTTGTAATTTTGGCAATTTACGGATTGAGTTCACATTTTAGTGCTTGACATGAATAGTGGAGATGAGTAAGAACCCATGTGAGCTTTAGTGTCAATCCTTGTTTGAGGGAACTTACAATTACTCAAGGAACAATTTTTCAAACTCCACATTTGTTCAATAATCTCATTTTGCTTGCTTTGGTTAGGTGCATTTGGGTAGTTAATTGACTTTGTCTTGATATGTACAATGCTCCCCTATGCCTATCTAGAGATGATCTTAGACCATTTTTGAATGCTTTGAGCCTTAGCCTTTTTCTTGGAAAAATTTATCCCTAGTGCCATGATTGAGCCTTACTTGAATTCGTTTCTATGCCATACATTTGACCAAGCCAATGCAAAATGATAAATACTTACCTTACCTTGGTTGTTCCTAGAGCTAAATTTGAGTGATCGTTAAAGCGAAGGAAGTATGGTGTGGAAATTCAAACAAAAGGGATGGATGTTGTGGAGTTTAAATGTTGAATGAAAAAGAATGAAAACTCAAGAAAAGGAAGAGAAAGGGGTGAAAGAAGAAAGAACGATCATAGAAAAAAGGAAAATGTTAAGGAAAAGAAAGAAAAGAAAAAAAAAGAGTGTGGTGATGGTGTTGGCCTAGAAATCCCATAAAAAGGGAGATCTTTTTGAAATAAAGGTCATTCACTCGGAACAACCCTCTTTGTTATCCTATATCCTTCATTTCACTTACCTCATTATCACCCCAAGGCCTCATTACAACCCATGAAAGTCCTAAAAGATCTAGAGAAGCATGGGGGATGCATACGTTTAAAAGAACAAGAGAAGTTGATTTTGCTATCTAATGCCCTAGCATTCCTTTCATGAGATTATGCCAAGGTTGTTTAATTTTTTTGCATACTTCATTTTTGGATTATATGTGAGCATACTTTGTTTTGTGCACAAGATTCCATCTCACATATACACATGGAGAGCATGCCCGGATAATCATAGTGTTATTTATTTTGAGAGAACACCCTTGGTGAGTTTTTGCATCGAAGCTTAATGTGGATGGCCAAAGTAAATGTGAACTCCATTGTGTAAATGTTTAAATTACATGTTCATTTCACACACACACGAGTTTTGAAAGGAAATGTGTATGTGGATACTCTAGAATAGCATTTACGGCTATGATATGTCTCATGTGTGATTTGTTCGGGTGTTTGAACCAAGTTGTTTTTAGTATCCCATTGCTAATTAAGATAAGGGAATATATTTTAAATATTGGATACTATGAAAAGAAGTTTGTAGGTACCTTCACTGGAAACCTTCACGAGACAAAACTCATCCACTAGGGATCACCTAGGGGTTTAAAGGCTTGTTGCATGTGCTAAATGCAATATCGGAATTAGTATAGTTTTATTTTTTGTTTTCTTGCTTTTTACATTTTGTTTGCTAGGGACTAGCAAAGCTTAGGTTGGGGGGTGTGATTAGCACAATATATTGTATGATTCACATGTGAAAATCAATGTTAATTGAATGGTTTTTATAATTAAAAGATGGAGTTTTACTTCATAATTTCTCAATTTAGCATTTGATGATTGCAGGGTAAAAGTGCGCAACATAACCATCTTGAGGCTTCTCAAATACGTCAAGATGAATAAGGGTGAAGGAAAACCAAAGGCAAGCTCAACAGGGGAGGACAGGAAGAAATTCAGGAAAAAAAGGCTAGCGTACCGGTACGATGACCCTACTGGAGTGCTGCGTACCGGTACGCGTACCGGTACGCCCGAAGGAATTTTGCCCAAATTCTGCGAACTTGTCTCAGCCGATTTTTGTGGACGCCACCATGTCTTCCCCCACCTGCCTCCTGCAAGCCCACAACACTATTCATTGTGTTCACACCTCCTTTGGACTGTTGATTGCAAGAGAGCATTAATGAGAGGAGTGAGAAGTTGAGCTGCTGGGTCTTGAGGAGTGCCCTGTCATGCCCTGTCCAAGCCATCACCTGCAACCTATTGATGGTGGCTCTGCACACAGCTTGTGGGGACCACCATGCACGAAAATTGAAGGCTCACACTCCATATACTCAGCATTTTTCAGCATTGCAGAAGGGGTTGGCTACCTAAGCTTAGGATTAGTTTTTTTTGGAGCTCCAAGGAGGAAGATGATGAATAGTGACGTGTTTGCATTTTCTTCTCCATTCAAGTTGTAGAAATCTTTTTTAATCTCTTGTAAGGATCTTCTAAGTTTAATTTATTGTCTTTAATCCCATTCCTTTCAAGTACATTGCAACTTTAGTTACATGTTCTAGCTTTCACCATTGTTGTATGAGTCTTTCCACTTCAAGCTTTTCTTAAAATGGGTATTGAATGTTTTTTCTTCATAGTTTTAGATTTATTGCTTCAAGTTAAGTTTCATGCTTTAATCTCCATTTCCTTTATATGTCTATTTACATTATGCTTGTCTTTCATTTATGCATAAGTAGCTAGCTTTTAAGTTGGTTAGTCCAAGGGTGAATTCCATTTGGGGATTCCATTCCAACTCTCTTTCATTCCTTCTCTCGGTGTATGTTGGCTCGGTTTGATTGGGTTGAGGGTGGATAAATTGGTGAGTCTTTGATATTCCGTAGGCCTAGTCACGGTTTATGCTTAGATTACTCACCATTTTATCCCTAGCTTCCCATGAATCAATCGTACTTCTAGGCACCATTGGAGGAAGGCTTTGAGTTGGCTTGATATTCCCATTGGAATGAACCTCTTGGATTAGCCAACACTTGCTTTCTTGCATTTTCATTTTGAACAAAACTCAACAAAACACAAATACAAGATTTTACACTTTCTTTTCACTTTTGCAAAATCACTTTCACAAAACTCCATTTCCTTCCCTGAGGAGACGACCTTGTAATACTTTTCCAAGTAAAACACACAACCACAAAAGACTCCTTTCGATTGGGGAGCATTTTTGTGCACACCGCATCTCATTCCATCTATTTTGTTCATCACATTTCCATTCACATCCATTTTGTTGTTGTTTCCTATCTTCTTGCATCATCCGGAGGGAGAGTGACACTCCCCCATCACTATAAGCTACATACACACATTGAGGGTGAGGGTGATGTTACGAGGTTAGGAACGACGTAATTACCAATCAATCATAACCTAATCTTTCCTTGCAAACAACATGTTCAAAACAAAACACGTGATGGAGTTGAAATGACTAATTTTTCATCATTCCAATGTAAGGCTGAACAATGAGAACATTCTACTGTCATACTCCCGAGTGAATGTCGAACTTCCGATACACATGTTTGAGAAGCAACTCCAAAACTCGTAAATGAACTTTCTTCTAATTCATAAGCACTACATAGATCAAATTCAAACGACTAAATTAAAAATTATGTACTTAATATTTTTTTTTTTTTGTAACAGTTCAATTGCATAAGCATTAGAATTTCTAATTTATAACAAACACCTGGATGATGACTCAGATACATTTATTTGTTATGGCACAAATTCGGGAATTTCTGTAGACACCAAGTTTTCTTGACTGTGAGCTCTTTTAGTTGCTGCTAGGTCTAATTGAGCTTGATGACGGCGGCTAGGTGTTACAAAAGGAAAAAATCTTGGCTGAATGGGTGGATGCGATGACCTCTCACGTTCACGACGTGCACGTTGTGCCAATTGGCGGTTTGATATAACACCACCAATGGTTTCCTAAATTTTGAATTTAATAATATCGTTCTGAATGATATGAAACAATTGCGTATTTATTACATGGGAAATCAATAAATCATACCACTTCACATACTGCTTTTTCCTTTCCTTTCCTTTGCTTGAACAACTTGCCTTTTCTTTTCTTTTACTACTACCATTCGCCATTGCCTTTGATTTTTTGTTCTCCTTTAAGAATACAATACGGATGAGCACATAATTAATTGAGTAACGTCAAATCAAGAAATGTGATATGACACCACCTCATTTATGTGATTAAGATCACGCTCATCACAAATCACAACGCCTACATTATTTTGTCGGAGCAAATTGACCTAGAAATGTGTAGACATTTTAAATTGAATTGATCGATAAGAAGTAAGAAGTAAACATGAAGTATCGGTAATAAGATGCATGATAAGGAGATCAACTTACGGTGTACTCTAGATCTGAATTAGTCTGTAATAAGGAGGAGGAAAAATTATATAGTAAGTATGGCATGGTTTTTACTGAAATATTATACTAAAGATTTTGATAAAATCTATATAATAAATAACTTACATGTCCAAAAATGGCGACATTGTCCATTTGGATATTGGTTTTGATGTTGAAGTGATGATGTGTACGCAGTTATTGGTGTCAAATCTTAAACATTCAAACCTTAAAAAACAAAACACTGAACTTAGAGCAATTGAGTGTTTTATGTGTGTTTAATAGAAATTTTCAAATTTATGCAAATTTGATTTGTAAATTAAGAAATGTAATAAAACCAACATAAATCAAGATATAAACAATAAAGTTGTAACGTATAACATTGAACAGCAATCATCTCATGTCAAAACATCCAAAACTAAACCAACACCAACATTAAATATTAAAACCAATAAAATCTTGCCAAAGCATACACCACTAACATTTGGTGCAATCGATTTCATGTATTTTTTTTATTGGTCGCTTGTTATTTTTTTGTTTGTGAGAAAATGGTAATGAAGATTAGATTGGTTTTGAATTTTTTTCTGCGATTGCAATTAGTTTCAATTGTTTTGTTTTTATTGGGCACTTGTTATTTTTTTTATTTTTTATTTTTTGTTTGCATGGAAGAATTGGTAATTAGCTTGGATTTTATTTTTTTTTTATTTTTTTGGTGTAATTGGTATCACTTATTTTTTTTATTAGTGACTAACTTGGGCTTTGTGTTTTTGTTTATTGGGAGAATATTTATATTTTTGTTTGTGTGGAAGTGGTGATTGTGATTAGATTGGTTGTGAATTTTTTTTTGCGACTGCAATTGGTTTCAATTGTTTTGTTTTTATTGGTCACTTGTTATTTTTTTTTTTTGTATAATTTTTGTTTGTGTGGAAGTAGTGATGACGATTACACTGGTTTTGAATGTTTTTCTGCGACTGCAATTAGTTTCAATTATTTTATTTTTTATTGGGCACTTGTTATTTTTTTTATTTTATATTTTTTGTTTGCATGGAAGAATTGGTAATTAGCTTGGATTTTATTGTTTTTATTTTTTTGGTGTAATTGGTATTACTTATTTTTTTTATTGGTGATTAACTTGGGCTTTGTGTTTTTGTTTCTTGGGAGAATATTTATATTTTTGTTTGTGTGGAAGTGATGATGGTGATTAGATTAGTTTTGAATTTTTTTTGTGTGATTGCAATTGGTTTCAATTGTTTTGTTTTTACTGGTCACTTGTTATTTTTTTATTTTATACTTTTTGTTTGCATGGAATAATTAGTAATTAGTTTGGATTTTATTATATAGAATTTTTGTTTGTTTTGGTGTAATTGGTATGATTTTTTTTTTATTGGTGATTAGCTTGGGTTTTGTGTTTTTGTTTTTTGGGAGAATTGTTTTGTTTTTATTGGTCACTTGTTTTTTTTTTTTCTGGAGCTTGGGGGAATTGTTTTATTTTTATTTTTATTTTGAGAACTATATGTTTGCATGTAGTAGATTTTTTTTATTTTTATTTATATTTAAGATTTTCTGTGGCTGTGTTCATAGAAAAAAATAAAATATTTTCTCATTTGGGTACTGATTGTGGTATTGTTAAACATGCAAATCTTGAGTAAATAAGTAATTAAAAATAACAATACACATTTAACATATAACATCTTTGTATAATGATAAATTCATGTCAAAGCATGCACAACTAAACCAAGACAACACTTAATTAAAAAGAACAAATATTTAATGATAATCACACAACAAATTTTTAATATGAATTAAAAAGAACAAATTCATTACTACTTACCTGGTGAAGAAGAAAATGCGTATTTTGGTAATGTGTAGCTCTGTGAGAAAATAATAATTAAATTGACAAAAATAATTAGTCAAAATATCACATACACCATAATTGAAATAGATTCAATTACAATAGAAAGTAAGTAAGCAAGAAAAGGAGTGCTTATAATTATCACAAATTTAAAGAGAGAAGAAACTTGGAAACCAAAACACACATGAACACAAAAAAAAAAAAACCAAAACACACAATGGCACACACACACATGAACACACTGGCAGGCAACACACACCTGAACACAGCCACAGGCACACACATGAACACAGTATACACACATGAACACAGCACACGTGACTTTAGCATTTTGTTTCATGGGTTTTAAATGCATTGTTTCATGTGTTTCTTATCTCATTTCCTGGGTTTGAATTGCAAGCCACCATTCTGGTTCTTATGGGTATTATATTTAACTTAAGGACGAAGGTTTTTTTTTTTTTTTTTTCTCTTTGGTTTTTGCATTACCCTTCTTGCACCGATTGGCCCCGGTCTAAAAAATTACAGGAATGCAGGAACACATTCTGAAAACACTATATTACACACATGAACACCGACCGGCCCCAACGAAACAATATATTACACACATGAACACATTCTGGGTTATTAAAAATACAGCACACATGCACACGTGACTTTAGCATTTTGTTTCATGGGTTTTAAATGCATTGTTTCATGTGTTTCTTATCTCATTTCCTGGGTTTGAATTGAAAACCACCATTCTGGGTTTTTTTTTTTCTCTCTTTGGTTTTTGCATAAACACAACACACACACAAATGTTTCCAAGAGAGAAATAATGCATGCTTTCATTACCGCCAGAACCATGAACACAATACGGTCTATATAAAGAAATGAATGTTTCTAATAAACATGAACACATCCATACCAATGGTTTCCTAAATTTTTTAGAATGTGCATTATTACTGGAAACATTTGGTGTTTCCATATATACACACAAACATAGGCATACCATGAACACAGCCTTCACACACACACATGAACACATCCACACACACACACATGAACAAAAACACTCGCACAGTTAGAGAGAGAGAGAGAAAGAAATAGAAGACCCAGAGAGAAATACCTGGACTGTTTGCAGTGGGTTGCTCAGTGTGTATTGGAGGCGCAAAGTAGTGACAGAGAGGAAGGGAAAGAGTGTTAATTCGGTGTGGTATGTATTGCAGTGGGGGGAAAAGGTTAGAGATAAGGGAAAGTAGTTTGTTTTTAAAAATGAGAGAGAGATTTAGATGAGAGATAAGGAAGAGAGAGAGAGGTGCCGGGTGAGAGTTGGTGGGAAAATGGAAGTGATGGGTTGCTAGTATTTTTAAAAATGAAAGAGATAATGGAAGAGATGGGTTGGTGGGAGTTACTGGCTTGGTGGATATAAGTAAAAATGGGTTGCTGGGTTTTTGATGTACCGGGTGAGAGTTGGAGGGAAAATGGAACAGATGGGTATGGAAGAGAGAATGGAAAAGATGGGTTGCTGGGTTGGTGGATAAGTAAAAATGGGTTGCTGGGTAATAGAAGAGAGGAGGGAGAGTGTATCGGAGAGAGAAAGAGAGAGAGAAGAGGGAGAGAGGGAAAAAGAGTTATTGTTGAGATAGGAAGATAAAGTTAAAGGGGAGATAGGAGTCTGTATTGGTTAGTATGAGATAAAGGAAGAGAGTTAGATGAGAGATAGGAGTGTTAGAAAAATTTGGTATGAGGACCGTCGAATCAAAAGTCTTGAAATGATCTGAACCGCGAAAAGCTAAAGACAAGCAAAATTAGCTACTTTATTATATAGATATATATATAATTGGTACCTATTTTTTTTTAGTGTACTTGTCTTACAATTTTTGTTTATGGAGAAAATATACATTATGATGACGTAACTTTTTAGAATACGTGTTTAAATTAGGTGATAATATTGTCATTATTTTTTGCAATTATAAAAGGCATTAGTTATGTCTATTATTTTGACTTTTCAACAGAGACCTAATCTAAAAAAAAATTAGTGAGTAAATTTTTTTAGAATCCTATTAAACCTAGAGAGCGTCGTCCAAATCCCTCAACAAGTAAAAGAAAGAGAAGTTTGTGACAACGTCAACTTTCCTCTCTCCTGTTTTGGGATAGATTGATTCAAAAGGGTAGACCCCCAAGTTTTCTAGGATTACCTTTTAACTTCTCAAGTTTTGAATTATTTGTTAGAAATTATTAGACTAACAACCTCTCATTTTTTTCTATTTTTAATATCATCCCTGATAATCTTATGATATACCTTCGTTCATCTCGTAGTTGACCCCTTTGAAATTTTTTAATTCTATCCTAGTTACCTAGAAGCATATGAATGTACTAGTAATAATCTCATGTTTGAAGATATTTTATAATACAAAAATTTGAATATTTATTGTGGGGGGCTTATGACTTGCAAGTGCCGACCCACGCTTAGCTTGGGATCTTAGCCGACTGCAGCCTCTTATGGGGACCCAGCCGACCAGCAGATGCCCGGCTATCCACAAATCCGAAGAGTGCCTCAATATCGCCCTTTGTTTGCCCACCTCTGCTAGACGAGTCTTACTCCGCTAAGGATTAACCTTTTTTTTTTTTTGGGAGGGTGAGGGGGGAGGGGGGAAGGGGGCTTGAACCCTTGACCTCAAGAAGACAAAGTTTTCACAAGGTAATGAGTACCATTGAACCAAAGACCCATTGGTGCTAAGGATTAACCTAGGATCTAGAGTCCTAGTTAAATGTTACTCTAAACCTCTAGGAGTTGGTGATAAGGGACCTAAGACAAGAGTCCTAGTATAACTCTACCCCGAACATCCAGAAACTAGTGATGAGGTCAATCCTATCATAATCTAGAGTTCAAGTTCCTTATACAGTATCCTATCACTATAAATAAAGGCCTTCGGGTATTAGGTAAGGGCATTCAATCCTAGCCTATTCACTTTATACTCTTCTTCGACTTACAATCTAACTTAAGCATCAGAGTACCTTTGGCCACCTCCGGCCATCGATTCATCTATCTATCTCTTGTCTTGTAGGTTACTTGAAGCTTCCTTATCGCCATATCCGTCCGTACAAAGTGGTAACTCCTAGTGCGGAATTCTCCCCACACAATTGGCACCATCTATGGGAAACGACTAAGTTTTCTGGCAATCTAGAAGCTTTGAACCATATCCGACGAGATAACCCTTGATCTAGGAACTAGCCACACGAAATTTACACTACCCCCAATCTTTGAAGATCCCTCAAATTATGACCTCCAGTTATCCAAGGAAGCCCTACTTCATGATGGGTGGGGACGCTCAAAGGAGCAAACTCCATGCTGTCATAACTTCTTGCCCTCGGTTTAGAAGGAGGACTAGCTACCGAGGTAGAGTATGAGGAAGCGATACGGAAGAAGATAAAAGAGGAGTTAGTGGCTCTCAAGTAAGGCCTCCTACGTCAGAGTGGCAAAAACTCGCCAGCGAGGTCAAATGTCCAACCCGCGAGTTTGGCCATCAGGATGATCACTGGGAAAAGGCTCATTCCTCTCAGCGCAAGAGCCTCTCTCCAGTAAAGAGCCATTTGACTCATAACCAAGTCGAAGCAAGCACTCGACAAGGCGAAGCACTACCTACTTCATGCTCAGAGACCCTTCTCCAAGGGGAAAAATGCCCTCCTCATGGGGTGGGAGGTGGCGAAACACGTAGAGGACATCGTCCTCGGGAGCATGGGGAACGACATGGGAGTTCAACCCACTATAATAAGAGAGAGCGATGGGACGATGATTATGGAATAGAGAAGTGTAGGTGCTCCGAACCAGCTCATGAAGCGGCTGCAACACAACTTCGCTCAAGATGACCTCATATATTCAGCGAAGTAGAGGGCAAGGAAAACCCTTGTAAAGAAGACCACCACTCCTTTTGTTTGGTCAATACGAGAATTCGAGCCCCCACATAAGTTCACCCATCCCTCATTTGAGTTGTATGACGGCAAGTCTGACCTCGTGCTCCACATAGGGGTCTTTATTAATAAGATGACCCTCTAGACGAGCAACGGGGCGTTGATGTGTAAGATGTTTCCCTCTAGCTTGGGGAGATCAACTCTTAAATGGTTTCATAGGATGTTTGTGAATTCAGTATTCTCTTGGGAATAGCTTGTCGGGGAATTGTGTCTTGATTCATAGCCAATAGTCGAAAGTCGATGACGATTGACACACTCTTAGCATTACGCCAGAAACATAGTGAGACTCTCCGTGAGTATGCCATGAGGTACTTGGATACCTATGCTGACATAGAGGATGGCAATGAGAAAATTGCAGTTGTATCTTTCCGCTTAGGCTTCTCCAAGGAAAGTGAATTGAGAAAGAATCTCACTATGTGGCTACCACATAATATGTCACATTTACAAGAGCATATCAAGAGGTACGTAAAGGTTGAAAACCATAAGGGACCAGTCGACCGGCTACCGTCTTCTCCAAAGAAGAACCAGATGGAGGAAGAAAACACTTCTAACCCATCAAGGAGAGATGGGTCATATAAGGGAACTGGAGACTCCTACCAAATAGTCAACGTTGTCTTCAAGGAGCCTATCTATCAAGTCCTCAACCAAATCAAAAACAAGGAGTATTTTAGGTGATCACCTAAGATGATGAGAGATCCATCAAAGTGGGACTAAAATTTTCATTGTTCTTACCACAAGGACAAAGGCCACCGAACGGAGGACTGTTGGGCACTCAAGCGTCACCTAGAGAAATTGGTCAAGTAAAGCCACCTCTCTCGGTACATTGAGAAGGAAAAGACTGTCAAGGAGCAGGCAGGGCAACAAATCCAATCAGATGACCAACCAGATGACTAAGATTTACTTTTAGCTTAGTCGACAACGCCTTATTATGCCAATAAGTCTTCAAAGACATTTGATTCTCGTTAATTAGTAAAAAGGAGTTTGTTTTTCACAACTCTGAGTGTTCCTCTACTGGTGATTATTATAACCTCCTTGGTTGCACCTTAAGGCTACTTCGCCTCTAGCCTACCTCCGTGATATATATTGTTTTTTGATATTAGGATTTTAAAATTATTTTATTCTAATATCATGATTTTCTAATCTATCTTAGTTTATGAAAATGGGATTTCAATCCATTTTTTTGATATAAAATTTTCTATAAAAAAATATATTTTGCAAATATGGTGTATCGAAGCCCAAGTAGATAAAAAGAAACAAAATAAAGTAGCACTTAGGTCTGTTGAGTCTCACATATCCCAAGTCCAAGGTTAAGCCTATATTGGACCTGTTAGTAGTATGCTCTAAGACTAATCATATAAATGATGTTTTGATGTGTACTAGCAACATTTATTACTTAATTAAATAAAGGACAAGTTAATTTATCATGTTACTGACTAATTTTATTTTAACATACATGATAAAATCCTTAGAGTATAAGTCAAGAAAATAGTTTCTCAAGGGGTTGAGAAGAGGATAACTATACTTTTTAGTACTTAACTCTTAAATATTCCTAGTCATAGGATTACTATGTGGGCACTATGTAATCCAGAAAGATTAGTATACACTATATTTGCTCATATTTGATATGAGGGAACTCATCCAAGTCACTAGTGTAGGGACAATAAAACAGGTGTATGAGTACTTGTTAGAGAACAAGTACACTGAACGTGACCATCGACTAACATAGAATTTTTCATATGGAGTTTTGCATACCTGTCAATGTTAAATCCTAAAGTTACAGTTATACAACTGATCCTTAAACTTGAGACATCATAGTTGTCTTGTGCATGAACTTCTATATTTTAATTATACATCATATTCATATACTAACTATATAACTTGGAAATGTATTATTGAACATAGTTAGACATATATGGAGACTTATGAGTGTACAACATGGAATCTATCATCCTTCGTAAATAAAGGAAGAATGTCTCATGTGATCTTCTAGGATATGACTCAAGAAGTCCTTGGCCAAGGCAGAATGACAATTAGAAAAAGAGTTTTTAATTGATCATTAGCAGTCGTAGTCCTAAGATCGAACACATAAGATTGAGTTAGGGATTTGACAGTAATTTCATACCCTAGTAATTCAATTGGGGCATTGTGAGAAGGATTGAATTGAATGTCAACAGTAGACTGAATAGGTTCTTTATCTACTTCGTGTTATCTGGAGGTTGGTCATGATATACTGCTAGGTGTCACTAATGATTAGTAGAAGCCCAAATAACGAAATTAATATAAATATATTAATTGTTCTTCATAAAGAGAGAATTATAAGAGTTCTAATTCAAGCTAAATTAGAAAGACTTCTAATTTGAGATACTACTTGTAGTTAGTATCGAATGCCTACAACCAGGTATGTTTGAACATATAGAGTCACATATAATAGAATTGATTGAAAACTAAAGGATAAATGAGATAAAATCAATTAAGAGTTAATTGGGGTGACAATCTAATTAAGAGTTAATTAAGAACTTTATTACAATTAATGGTTAATAAAGGGGTTATATGTAATTATGAGATAATTGCAAATAGACGTAAACTAGGATTAAAGTCTTCTAAGGCTTTCTAAATACCTTTATATAGGAGGAGTGTATATGAGATAATAGCTCTCTTGCTAACACAAGAAAATCCACCAATCATTCTCTCTCTATACTAGTTTATCAAAGATTGAGATAGATCTTTCAAGTTTATCAAATCATGTGGATACTGATAGAGGCCAAACAATTGCGAGACTTGGGGTAAAAATCAAATTCAGATTTGAAGATTCAAAATTTTTGAGAAAGCTTGAAAATTGTTAAAAACACGCTTCAAGAGATAATCCTTAATCTTCTCTATAGATCTAAGATTTCTCATTTTGTATTAAACATGAATAGATCTTAGAATGGCATGGGAGTTCAACCCACTATCATAGGAGAGAGTATTGGGACGATGATTATGGAAGAGAGAAGCGTAGGTGCTCCAAATTAGCCTGTGAAATGACCATCCAGCTGTGACACAACTTCGCTCAAGATGACCTCATATATTCAGCGAAGCAGAGGGCAAGGCAGAACCTGAACCAAATCAAAGACAATAAGTATTTTAGATGGTCACCTAAGATGATAAGAGATCCATTAAAGCGGGACCAAAATCTTCATTGTTCTTACAACAAGGACAATGACCACTGAACGAAGAACTATTGGGCACTCAAGCGCCACTTAGAGGAATTGATCAAGCAAAACCACCACTCTCGGTACATTGACAAGGAAAAGACTGCCAAGGAGCAAGCAGCAAATTCAATCAAATGACTAAGATTTACTTTTAGCCTAGTCGACAACGTCTTATTAATTCAGTAAGTCTTCAAAGACATTTGTTTCTCGTTAATTAGTAAAGAGGAGTTTATTTTTCACAACACTGAGTGTCCCTTTACAGGTGATTATTACAACCTTTGTGGTTGCACCTTAAGTCTACTTCGCCTCTAGCCAACCTTCGTGGTTGCATCAACCAACCTCCGTGGTTGTACTTCAAGACTACTTCACCTCTAGTCAACCTTCGTAGTTGCACCTCAAGGCTATTTCGCCTCTAGCCAACCTCCGTAGTTACACCTCAAGGCTAGTTCGCCTCTAGCCAACCTCCGTAGTTACACCTCAAGGCTACTTCGCCTCTAAATAACCTCCATGGTTGCACCTCAATGCTACTTCGTCTCTAGAACCTCCACGGTTGCCTCTCAAGCCTACTTGGCCTCTCTGCAACCTGCAAGGTTGTCCCTCAAGGCTACTTGGCCTTCATGCGATCTCCACTGTTGTTCTTTAGGCTAATTCGCCTCCATGCAACCTCCACGGTTGCCCCTTAAGGCTACTTGGCCTCTGTGCAACCTCCACGGTTGCCTCTCAAGGCTACTTTGTCTCAATAAAACCTCCACGATTGTCCTTTAGGCTACTTCGCCTCTATTTAACCTCTACGATTGTCCTTCAGGCTACTTCGCCTCCATGCAACCTCTAAGGTTGCCCTCTAAGCAACTCAGCCTTTGACAGACGACCACATTCTTCACTTGTTCTTCTATCTTAGCATTCGCCCTCTTAGCCTTAGGAAGTTCCTCTTGAAGCCCGCCAGCTCGAGTCTCTACCTGATTAACCTTCTTCTTCAAGAAGACATTCTCCATTTTGAAATCCTTAAGTTGCTTATCAAATCATGTCTGCCCTGGCCCTATCAGACTCCGCCTGACTCTTGAACAACTCTTATCGCTCAACTCGCTCATGAGCAAAGTAAGTCTCCTATACAAACAACAAAGAGTGCTTCTCATTCTCCCCTATTTTTTAATCTCAAAAGCAGTGTAAAGAAGAAAAAAAAGAGGAAAGGAATTTAAAGTCCTAAACTTCTTAGGCAACTAAAGCCCTAGCTTCCTAAGCAAGAGAAGCCCATAGTAAAAAATGAAGGCCCTCGATGTCCGAATTCTTCAAAAAAAAAACATGTCTCGATTAATTTTATCAATTAAACGAGGCATAGGGGGCAATTGTGGAGGGCTTATGACTCGCAAGTGTCGATCGACACTTAGCTTGGGAGTCTTAGCCTACCGACAACCTCCTATGGGGACCCAACTGAACGGTAAGCAACTGTCCACGAATCTGGAGAGTGCCTCAATATCACCTTGTTATGAACCAAAACCACAAGCAAAATAATAACACAACGAAATAGAAAAATAGAACACAAAGATTTACGTGGTTCGGCTCAACAAGCAAGCCTGCGTCCACGAACGAAACACAGCGGCAAGATTTCACTATTGAATGTTGGAGATTACAAAGTTCTCAAATCAAAAGGCAAGAGAACATCCACCCGTTCTATTCCAATATTACAATAATTATTGGAAAGACACCATATAGAGTAAACCAAGTCCCTATATTTATAGGCTAGAAAACTCCTTTTAAGGCAATGAGTTTAAATCACATAAGTCCATGTAGGACTAGAACTCATCACCGGTTGAATACTTCAATACATTCCCAATTAAATAATGAAACAATCTTCTATTTGAAAACAAATACTCTTGAGTCAACAAATTTAATCTCAACGGGCTGCCCATGGTAAATCTCCAAATCCAATTGAGACTTGGAATACAAGTCACACAACAAATCTCCACCTTGGCTTGTATTCCATCAAGCCATCCAACCATAAGTGAATTTGACCGCTGCTTTTGTCAAATACCCCGAAGGATACAACTCAAATAATGCAAACACCAATCAAGTCCAAGCAATGCTTGAACTTGAGCACTGGTACCAGCTTAGTAAACATATCTGCTGGGTTCATCGCTGTAGCAACCTTTTTCATTGTGACAATACCTTGAGCCATAACCTCACGAAAGAAGTGATACCTAACATCAATGTGCTTGGTCCTTTCATGATACATCTGATTTTTGGTCAAATGTATTGCACTTTGACTATCACAAAACACAGTAGTTACCTCCTCTTTCAAGCCCAAATCACAGACCAAATCTCTTAACCAAATTGCTTCTTTAACTGCCTCTGATACTGCCATATATTCTGTCTCTGTGGTAAACAAAGCAACTGTAGACTGTAGGATCGCCCTCCAACTTATAGTGCACCCAAATAAAGTAAAAACATAACCTGTCAGAGATATCATCTTATCTAGATCACCCGCATAATCTGAATCAACAAAACCAACAACTGTACAATCGATGACATCTCTTCTACCAAATACTAAGCCAACATCTGTAGTGCCTCTCAAATAACGAAGTATCCATTTCACAGCCTGCCATTGAACCTTCCCAGGATTAGCCATGTAACGGCTAACCACACTAACTGCCTATGAAATATCTAGACGAGTGCAAACCATAGCATACATGATGCTCCCAACTGCACTAGAATAAAGAACACGAGACATAAAATGCTTCTCATTCTCACTCTGTGGTGATAAAGCTGTTGAAAGACTAAAGTGAGTGGCAAGTGGAGTACTCACGGACTTCGAATTCTGCATCCCAAACCGCTCAATAACTTTCTCAATATATTTCTTTTGAGATAAATATAACATACCTGTTCTTCTATCCCTGTGAATCTCCATACCCAAAATTTTCTTTGCAACACCCAAATCTTTCATCTCAAATTCTGAACTCAACTGTTTCTTCAACCTGTCAATCTCTAACATGCTCTTAGCAGCAATAAGCATGTCATCCACATAAAGCAATAAATATATAAA
Source organism: Ilex aquifolium (assembly GCA_951799425.1). Taxonomy (NCBI): domain Eukaryota; kingdom Viridiplantae; phylum Streptophyta; class Magnoliopsida; order Aquifoliales; family Aquifoliaceae; genus Ilex; species Ilex aquifolium. The sequence continues at coordinate 25,229,042 of OX637405.1, forward strand.
AGAACCATCTGACAACTTTCTGTGATACACACAACTATCATAATTACTTCTAGAGTAACCATGATCTACCATAAAGGTGTCAAAACGTTTGTACCACTGCCTTGGAGACTGTTTCAAATCATATAATGATTTCTTCAACAAGCAAACATGATCTTATTTACCTTGAACAATAAATCCCTTGAGTTGATGCATGTAGATAGTTTCATCTAGCTCACTATGTAGAAAAGTTGTCTTTACATCAAGTTGCTTAAGCTCAAGATTGAGTGAAGCAACCATGGCAAGCAATACACGAATAGAGCTATGTTTCACCACTGGTGAGAAAACTTCATTGAAGTCCACACCCTCTCTCTGACTGTAGCCCTTTGCAACTAACCGTGCCTTGTACCTTGCAGATTCAACCCCTGGGATTCCTTCCTTTTTCTTGAAGACCCATTTGCAGCCAACAGTCTTCATGCCCTTAGGCAACTTCATTAATTCTCAAGTTTGGTTCTTATGAAGAGATTCTATTTCCTTGGCCATAGCAACAACCCAATGTGCAGACTCATTGCCTGTGACAGCTTCTGAATATGTGGAAGGCTCATGAACACCAAACTCCTTTGCTATAGTCAGTGCATAAGCCACCAAGTCTGCATACCCATATTTCTGAGGGGGTCTAATTTGCCTCCTCTCCCTGCCTGTTGCAATACTATACTCCTGTTGCTCATGTGGATCATCACCTGAACTAGAACCGGGCAAATCTGAAATAGATTGAACTGGAGTACTTTTAAGTTCTTTCTGTGAAGCTTCTACCTGTAGCTCCACCTCCTTGCTATAATCCTGTTCTTTCCCTCCAGAAACTACAAACTCCTTTCTCAGATGAAACATGGAAGATTCATCAAATACAACATCCCTACTAACTATAAACTTAGGTGATTTAGGATCAGAACACCATAATCTATATCCTTTCACACCATTAGCATAACCAATAAATATGCACTTCTTAGCCCTAGACTCAAGTTTACCATCATTCACATGACAATAAGCAGTGCAACCAAATATTTTTAAATCAGAATAATCAGCAGGAGTACCAGACCATACCTCATGTGGAGTCTTCAACTCAATAGTAGTGGATGGAGAACGATTAACCAAATAGCAAGCAGTGCTGACAGCCTCAGCCCAAAAATCTTTGTACAATCTTGCATTAGAGAGCACACAACGTGCTCTCTCCAAAAGAGTCATGTTCATCCTCTCTGCAACCCCATTTTGTTGTGGAGTAGACCGGACAGTATGATGCCTGACAATGCCTTCATCTTTGTAGAACTCATTAAATTCACCTCCACAAAATTCCAAACAATTATCTGTTCTGAGACGCTTGACTTTCTTGCCTGTCTGTTTCTCAACCAAAGTCTTCCATTGCTTGAAAGTCCCAAAAGCATCACTCTTGCGTTTCAAAAAAAATACCAAAATCTTTCTTGAATAATCATCAATAAAGGTCAAAAGAAACCGAGCACCACCCTTACATGGAACCTGAAAAGGACCCCAAAGGTCTGAATGAATATAATCAATTGTACCTTTAGTCCTGTGAATAGCTGTACTGAACTTGACTCTGCACTATTTCCCAAAGACACAATGCTCACAAAAATCAAGTTTCCCAATTTCCTATTTGCTAAGTAAACCCTATTTACACAAGACTTCCATGCCCCTCTCGCTCATGTGACCCAAACGCATATGCCATAGCTGGGTAGTATCTGAATCTGGAATTTTTGAAGATGACACACCAGCTGCACCAATCACAGTATCACCATGAAGAACATAGAGACCATTAATCTATTTACCTTTCATCATAACCAGGGAACCTTTGCAGACTTTCATAACTCCACCTTCAGCAGAAAACCTGCAACCAATGGAATCTAAAGTACCCAAGGAAATCAAATTCTTCTTTAATTCTGGAATATGTCATACATCTGTCAAAGTCCTCACAACCCCATCATGTGTCTTAATTCGAATAGTACCTATTCCAACAGTCTTGTAAGCACTTTTATTTCTCATCAAGACTGAACCACCATTGATTGACTCATAGGTGGTAAACCAATCCCTATTAGGGCACATATGATAGGAACAACCCGAATCAAGAATCCATTCATTATTAAAATGTCCATCAGAGACTGTAAGGACATTATATGAACCATCAGATGTATCTTCTGCAACACCAGCAACACTAGAGGAATCGGAAGGATTTGATTTTTTCTGTCCCCTTTATTTTTCAACTTAAAACAATCACACTTATAATGGCCAATTTTATGACAATAAAATCAATCAACATTATTCTGTTTCTTTCTAGACTGTGATCGATATCCAGATTTTTCTTTTCCTTTATCTGAATTTCTTTTAACGGATCGACCTCTATTATTATTAGAGGAATTATCATGACGAACCTTCATAAATAAACCCTCGGCCTGAGCATCACTGCCCTTACCGTTCAATTTAGTATGCAACTCCTTAGAATTCAAAGATGATTTCACATCAACTAAAGAGATTGAGTATCTCCCATACAACATCGAATTAACAAAATTATCAAACGAATCAGGCAGCAAGCATAACACAATCAGGGCTTGATCTTCATCCCCAATTTTAATATCAATATTTTTCAAGTCAATAATAATTTTGTTAAATTCATCAAGATGTTCATTAATGGGCGTACATTCCTTCATCTTGAATGTATACAAACGTTGTTTCAGATAGAAGCAGTTGGCGAGAGACTTCTTCATATATAAACTCTCCAACTTTTTCCATAGCCCTTCGGCTTTGTCTTCATCTATAACCTCACGAAGAACTTCATCAGCAAGAGACAACTGAATTGCACTGTGTGCTTTTTCTTCAATATCAGCAACTTTAGTTTGATTTGTCTCCTTGGATAAAGTTCCATCAATGGCCTTTGCCAAACCCTGCTGAAGAAGCAATGCCTTCATCTTGATCTGCTATAAACTGAAATTTTTCTGACCATCAAATTTTTCTATCTCTAATTTTGCTGTAGTCCCGAAACCAATAGCTCTGATACCAATTTGTTATGAACCAAAACCACAAGCAAAATAATAGCACAACGAAATAGAAAAATAGAACACAAAAATTTATATGGTTCGGCTCAACAAGCAAGCCTACGTCCACAAACAAAACACAACGACAAGATTTTACTATTGAATGTTGGAGATTACGAAGTTTTCAAATCAAAAGGCAAGAGAACATCCACCCGTTCTATTCCAATATTACAATAATTATTGGAAAGGCACCATATAGAGCAAACCAAGTCCCTATATTTATAGGCTAGAAAACTCCTTTTAAGGCAATGAGTTTAAATCACGTAAGTCTATGCAGGACTAGAACTCATCACCGGTTGAATACTTCAATACATTCCCAATTAAATAATGAAACAATCTTCTATTTGAAAACAAATACTCTTGAGTCAACAAATTTAATCTCAACGGGCTGCCCATGGTAAATCTCCAAATCCAATTGAGACTTGGAATACAAGTCACACAACACACCTTTTACTTGTCCACCTCTACTAAACGAGTCCTACTTGGTTAAGGATCAACCTATGACTTAATAGCCCTAGTCAAATGCTACTCGAAACATCTAGAAGCTGGTGATAAGGGACCTAAGAACCTGAATCTTAGTCTAACTCTACTTCGAACATCCAGGAGCTAGTGATGAGGTCAATCCTATCACAATTTAGAGTTCGAGTTCCTTTGGGACACAACATCCTATCACTATAAATAAAGGCCTCTGGATACCAGGTAAGGGCATTCAATCTTAGCTTATTCACTTCATACTCTTCTTCGAATTGCGATACTAACTTAAGCATCAGAATCCCTTTGGCCGCCTCCGGCCATTGGTTCATCTAGTGTTCTCTTGTCTTGCAGATTACTTGAAGTTTCCTTACCACTATCTCCATCCGTACGATGTGGAAACTCCTAGTGCATAATTCTCCCTGCATGTTTATATTTTAAATAATAATTTTTTTGTTACTTATACAATTTAAAATTAAAATAAGAGAGAGCTAGAAGAAAGAGTGATTAATGTGGATTAATGGAGTTATTTAGTATTGAGGAGTGTGTTGGTTGAGTTGTCTGACATTGAGAGTCATACAGGAAAGATGATGTTTAAGTGAAAAAAAACAATTGAGATGAATTTTATACCATTGGATCAAAATAAATGAAGATCACATCAATTTTGATCGTTATTGTGCTTTTATATTTTTTTTTTTATCAGAGTGCTTTTATAAGTTGAAAACATAATTTTCTAATTGTAATATTAGATCTATAATATAAAATAGGGCAAATTTTAATAAGTCTATCTGACGGTCTCAAATAGACTCATCCAACGGCCATCAACATCCCTCTCAAAATTATTCACATCGCACCGTGTTTTTGGATACGAGTTACCCCTAGTAAATGATAATGAAGACCCATGCATAAAATGTTACCTCTCTTTCCCTCTCTGTCTCACACACACACACATTGATGTTTAGAATTACCCGACTTGACCACTCTTTTCATGTAGCACATGCAACGTAAAAAAATCTCTTCATAGAATTGAATTCACCTTATAAAATTAATCGAATGGCAAAGATTTAATTCTTCAATACAATACCAAAATATCAATTTCAGCCATAGATTTACTTTGATTTGAGTTACATGTATCTACTAGTCATGCAGAGAGTAAACTAAAACGAGAAACTAAAGGTACGTTTGGTAACGTTTTTGTTTTTACGTTTTTTTTATAAAAAAGGCAAAATTAATTTTTGTTTTGTTTTTGATAAAAATTAAAAATATAAAACATGTTTGATAGTCATTTATATTTAAAAAATTATAAAAACAAAAATAAAAAATATGTTTGGTATTATATCAAAGATTCACCACCCAACACCACCACCAACCACCTAACACCACCAAACACCCAACCACCTACCACCGCCAAACTCTCACCACCACCACCACCACCAAAACCCACCCCCACAACCCTTCCCCTGAAATTCACCACCACCCAACCCCACCACCACCATCGAAACCAACCCCCACAAGGCCATAACCCCCTGCAACCTCGAAACCCACCACCACAACCCTTCTCTTGAAATTCACCACCACCCAACCCCAGCACCATCGAAACCCACCCCCACAAACCCCTCTGTGAAACCCATCGCCTACCCCCAAAATACACCACCACCCAACCCCACCACCACCGAAACCCATCCCCACAAGGCCACAACCCCCCTGCAACCCCGAAACCCACCACCACCACTGAAACCCACCCCTATCCCCGAAACCTACCACCACTGAAACCCAACACCAAAACCAAACAAACCCCACCACCCAACCATCCAACACCAAACCAAGCAAAACCCACCACCATCAACCATTCAACAACCACCAAAGAAGATGAGAGAGAAGATGAGTCTTCACAAAGAAGATGAGAGCAGCTCTTCGATGTCTTCGCAGAGAGACACAGACAAGAGAGAGAGAGACAGGAAAAAAAAATGAGGAAAATGGGGTTTTATAGTTAGTTGCCACAAAAAAAATCTCATTTTGTTGTTAATGAGATTCGAAGGCTGGATCTCATTAATTGATAATGGGATGTACGTGTTTTTAATTTTGGATGTTTTCAAAAACATCATTTTGGTGTTTATAGTTTTGGACCTTGTTTTCAAAACAATATAGCTTATGATGATGCACAAAATTGGTATTGTGCAAAATCAACAGTCAAGAATATCTGAAGGTGTAATTAATAAATAATAATTAGGCAATTAACGATAGAACAGTAAATAAAGAGCCAACACAGAGATTTATAGTGGTTCGGTCCGGATGACTTACTCCACTCTCGGGAACGGCAGCGGTGGCTGGAGGTGTTTTATTGATGAATAATGTAGCCGGGAGAGTTGCTCCGGGAGTATTACAGTGCTTGGAAAAGAGAGAGAGAGAGAGAGCAATGTGTGTAGGGAGATATGTGAGGTCTGAATCTCGTGTCCCTTATGTGTAGAGGGATTACATTATATAGGCTTACAAAGGCGGTGAGGCAGTCACTATAATTTAGCAAGTACAGTTATGGTAGGACTTGATCTCCGTATCCCGATATTCTTTCTCTCGTGTTCCTATTCCATCAGAGGATGAACCTGAGTTGGATTGGGCTTGATCCTGAGTCTGGACTTGGTCTAGAGTAGGCTGAACATGGACTCGCATTGGAGTGAAGAAGGGAGAAGAGGATCATGGAGGCAGGCCATGGGCGGCGCCCCCCCCCCCTTTGGGGATCGTTGACGCTGGCCTCTTGATTCCTTTGGTGCTTTGGACTCCCTCCTGATGGATTGACCCAGCCTCGATTTGGGCTTTCCTTCGGGCTTTCTTGGTTTTGTTTAAATAGGGCTTGACCCAGTAAAACTCGGGTTCATCAGCTTAAAAAAATGGAAACACATTTCAAACGCGTTATTGTTTTTTTTTTAGCAAAAAATAAAAAAAAACAAAAAACAAAAAAAAAACACACACACACAACTAGTTTTCAAACGCTACCTAAATTTTATTTTATTTTATTCTATTCTATTCTATTCTTTACATGTATCACGTTCTTATTAAACTAACTTAAAGATACTTATAGTGTCGAAAAATAAGGCAATATATAAACACTAACAAAAAAGCCGCAATGTTCATAAACAGGGAATCCACTTATAGACTCTTTATAAAGAGGCCAGGGTGTAGCATTTGAATCCACTGCAAAGGCGAATCCTTAAAGAAAAAGTTAGGGATATGAATGAAAAAGAAGAAATCAGTTTCCTTTCTGTAAAGTTATAACTTTAAAGCTAATCACACACATTTTGATAAAAAAAGATGGCTATAAACAATCAATCGCACATAAAACGAGTCACTCACATCAATCGTTGGAAGTCCATAAGAAGTTTCCCATTATTCAGAAATTAATTACAATAAAAAATGGTACACTTTTTTAAAAATATTTCTAAAATTTCGTTTTCTAAATAAATATGAGTGGGTATATCGGTGGATCCATTACGTTTTTTTTTTTTTTTTTTTAACATTGATCCAATTATCTCAATCAATTTAGGATGTAAAACTTAAAATTTATTTGGGAACATTGTTTGGATCCGAGTTAATAATGGTTCATAAATAATATTGTTGCTACTTAAAAATCTTATTTCAAATATATTATTTGATAATGCGACAGTTGAGATGGTTCAATAGTATTATAGTAATTATAACTATTTAAACTTTTTTCAGTTGGACCATATTACCTATCACGTTGCTGGGGAAAAAAAAAATCGGTACTATACCTCTAAAATTTATTATTTTAAAAGGTATTTTTTATAACTTTTGTGGCTGATTTATCATTTTTACGAGTGTTTTTATCACTGTTGTGGGTGTTTTTATTATTACTGTGGTAATTATTTTTTATTATTTTTGTGGGTATTTTTATCACCTTTGTGGTAACTATTTTTATCACCTTTTTTTTTTGGTACCACAATAATAATGAAACTACCCACAATAATAAAAGTGAGTACGATACCAAAATTTTATTTTTGGATACCACATACAACTCCCAACATCTTTGATGCAATATTTACAAAAGTTCTATAAACTTGTTATCATATTATGGGTCCTAATAAATATATCCTATACTATAGGGGTCTTCATGGGTACATCGATCTAAAGCTAAGCTTTTTAAATAGACATTTGCTATAAAGCTTTTCTGAACAGTATTATGTGGTTCACTAACATATTTCTTCTTTGGAAATACATGATGAGAAAAATATGATGGTATTTGTAGAAATGTCCCTATCACATCATTGAATTCCAGTTAAAAGACATATTAGTCAAACATTTTGCTTATATTTTTGCCAAGTATTTTGTTTGCATGGATAATTCACATGCAATCCCATAATTGTTTTTCTTTTCTTTTTTTTTGTTACACAACGATATTTTACACTAAAGGAGAGATGATGGAAGTTGGGTATATGATTCAAAATCACGAGGCACGACCTATCACTGTAGCAGTTTTGTCACGTGGGTAGACCCACGGGCCTAATCCCATAATTCTCGAATCATTGTTTTATGCTAAAATTACAAATTTTTCATCACATCTAAAGTTTCGAGCCATCAATCCAATTTGCACAAAAAAATATCAAAATCCTATGTTCGGATATGCTTAACTAATTTTACTTATAAGTGGAGAGGAAAATAAAGTGAAACTCGAACCTAGATTCAACATTTGTAAAGGAATATTCTTACCAATTGGATTAGATATCGTCTTTACTCATTTTGCTGAAAGCAGATAAATATTAATTTTTTTATGAAAATGAATTTGGATGTGAATTATTACAGATTGAATTTCGATAGCATCTCAAGGTAATAGGAGAAGAGTGACACATTAGGGAAAAAGTAATGAGGAGACAAATACAATATTGTGAAAAATAAGGGAAACATTTTCATTCGAAATAGATAATGACCCGTTTAATTAAGTATGTATTAAATATTATGTATTTAAGATGAACAATTAGGTATAATTCAATGAGAGAATTATTTTGAACTAAGATGGAAATGCTTAAAACTTTAAATGGGATAATGAAAGCATGCATAGATTATTTTGGAACAAATAGTAAGTTAATTAAATGATTGAAACTTATCAATGAATTTACGCATGTGTTATTATTTTTAATAAATTATCTTTTGCTTATAATTCCTCCCTGAAGTCCAAATTGGAATAATTTGATTTTGTTTAGATCTTGAAATATGATATGTATGTTATTACTCACTTAGGAATAAGTCTATGGTATGGGAACTTAACTTTTCAATATCATATTAAAAAACGATTTTCAATCTTAGATCCTATTTGAAATTATTTCGAGTCGTTAATTGTAAAAATAATAATTCTAGCTGTATCACTTTATTATAAGCCAAAAAAGGGTATATAAAATAATCTACCCCATCTTTTAGATTTTTTAGCACAATTTATATTATCAATTTAATTTTTTTTAAATGTAGATCTATACTTGTATAATACCTTTTTAAAAAACAAATTTCTCAATGATCATTACTAAAAGTAATCTTTATGTTACTACTTGAGCTGGTGATTTAGTGGTAAGTCGTATTTGTTTAGGGTTGTCCCTGACTTCTATATGTTTATCAAGTAGGGTTCGATTCACGATAGTAACGCAATTTACTGTTTAATTTGGGTGGTTCTATGATGATGGACTGACATTCTGAATTAGTAGATATGAGTCTATGACTCAAACTTGACATTTTATAGTGGGGAACCTTATTGTCACGTTCAAGAGATTACTATCTATTGATTGTCTTTCCCCACATTTTCGGGTTCAAAAAAATAAAAAAATAATCTATATGATTACGAACACAATCTTAAAAGGTGGGTCTAACTTAAATTCATAAAGAATTTTATTAATAAAAATATACATATATATTAGAGGGTGGATTCAAATCCCAATTGTGCGTAAAGTTCTAATATTTCTCTCAAATTAATATTATTGGGAATTAATTCGATCATCTAATTTATTAATATTATTTATTAAAATCATTAAATTGATAATAGATCCATCCAATGTTAAGACTTACATTAATTAAACGACAATAATAAATTAAATTACTAAGGTGGCGTTTGGTAACCGGTAGTTTTTGTTTTTTTCCGTTTTTGTTTTCATTTTATGGCTAAAAAAAAAACAAAAATACGTTTGGTGATTGTTTTTATTTTTTTTTAACATCCCCGTTTTAAAAACAAGGCTAAAATATGGAAACATCTAAAATGATGTTTTTGAAAACATCCAAAAAAGAAACACGCGCAAAGGTTTAATGAGGTCTTGACTTCAATCCTCCATAGCAACAAAAATCCTCCTTTTTTTTGCTTGGGTATAAAAGGCCATCTCTTTCTGTCCTCTCTCTCGATGCCATCGCCAATCGTTGAAGCCGAAGGAAGCCGAAGGACTCCATCTCGGTCTCTCTCGACTCACTGTCTCTCTCTCTCTCTCTCTCTTTCGCCCTTCTTTGATGGGTTTGCTGGGTAGTCGGTTTTGCTGGTTGGGGTTGGATTTCGGTGGTTGGGGTGGTGGGGGGTTGGGGGTGGGTTTTGACGGTGGGTTTCGATTGTTGGGGTTGGGGGTTTCGATGTTGGGGGTTGGATTGGGGGTGGGTTTCGGTGGTGGTGTGGGGTGAGTTTCGGTGGTGGGATTGGGGTTGGGTTTCGGTGGTTATGGTTGTGGTGGTGGATTTTCGGAGGTTGTGGTGACTCTGCCACAGTGGTGGGGTTTCGGTGGTGGTTTGGGGTAGGTTGGGGTGCGTTTTGGTGGTGGGTTTCAGTGGTGGGGGTGGGTTTCGGTGGGTGGGGTTGGGTGGTCAGTGGGGGTTGGGTGGTGGTTTTGGGTGGTTTGTGGGGGTTGGGGGTGGGTTTCGGTGGGTGGGGTTGGTGGTGGTTTTGGGTGGTCAATGGGGGTTGGGTGGTGGTTTTGGGTGGTGAATTTTTGGTATAATACCAAATAAGTTTTTAATTTTTGTTTTCACAATTTTTTAAATATAAATGACTACCAAGCATGTTTTATATTTTTAATTTTTATCACCAAAAAAAAAAAATTTAGTTTTATTTTTTTTATAAAAAAAAAACATAAAAACGAAAACGTTACCAAACGCATCCTAAATTAACTCCAAAAATGGCATCCGAGCGTTAGCGTGAGTGTTAAACCGTTACTGAGGCGCGTGATTTAGGAACTCCCACATACGAGAATGACAATGCATTGAAATTAAGGCCTCGGAATCAGTCAATTAGATGAGTATACAAATGGTGGGACCCAAGAGACCAGTGTGCGGGAATCTCGTCCTCTTCACTTCCGTATATTTGTTGCCGAAGAGTCCAACTTAACAGATAACGCTGACACTTTTTTGGGTCCCACAGTCTTGTGGGTCACACATGTCCCTTCACTTTCCTCACATTAAATTAACTTTTTTTTCTTTGATTTTTATTTATTTTTTCGGATTTTTCTTATTATTTTTTGGGTTTTTTTGTTTAAATGAGAGAAACAAACAAAGAAATGGTGGTTGGGTAGTGCTCCTAGGAGTAGCAGAATCATTCACTGACTCAAACTCCACTAACGGCAACATCCCATTTCTCTCTCTCAAATTACATAGTTTATCTCTCTCTCTCTCTAAAATTACATAGTGTCTCTCTCTAAAATTACATAGTTTATCTTCATTTAAATTTAAATTTTTTTTTTTTTTCTTTTCTAATTTGGGTAAGGGTCCATAGGAGATGATACCCATTCTCTCTAACTAAAAATTATGGAGTAACAAGAGAATCAGGCCAGACATTGTGATTAATTATTTCCTCTTCCTCACAAGGACACCCCATACTTTCTTTTTTTTGATCAACACCCCATACATTCTTCAGTTTCATCTTTTTAGCTTGTATAATACAGTCACTTTTCTCTGTTCTCTCTTTCCATCGTTTTTATGCTCTCATTTTCTCACTCCTCTTTCCATCACTCAAGAAAGAAGAGACATGGGGGCTAGGATTCTCCTGCTCTTTCTCTCTGTATCTCTTCTTCTCCTCATGGATGTCACCACAGCTCAGATGCCAGGTTTCTCTCTCCTCTCCTCTCCTCTCCTCTCTCTCTTTATATCTCTTTCTCTCTATACTAGGTTTCTGTACTTCTCATGTCTTTTTTTTTTTGTTCCTTTCTGTTTATTTGCTTCATAATATACATGTTCACTAGACTCTGATGTATTCTGGATGGACTCTTTATGTATACAAGTAAATTTATATATAATTTTTCGAATATATTAGCTTTATTAGTTGATGTCTCTGTTCGTGCGTACTATGTTCTTGCACAAGAATTCTTTTTGGTGATCTCTAAAAATTTCATTTCTAACTTTGGTGTTTATTAGTTCTTTTGTTGTTTACTGTTGGATGAAATATCAGTTTTAAATTATATTTGTGGGTTTTTCAAGTGAGTTCATATTTGCTTGATTCACAAATCTAGATTGCTTGAATTCAATTTATGCACTACCATTCAGCGTTAAGAAATCGCGCCCTTTTGAAATCCAGGAGTCTGCTGCATCTATACCCCGAAAAATTGTGATGTATGTCTTCACAATCTTGAGGAAGATGGAAGAGGAAAATGGAAAAAATAGAAAACTTGGAAATGTTGTGACATTGCAAGTAAATAATTTTGAAAATTTGTGCTTCAGTCAATTCAATAAAACCAGTTAAAAAAATATATATTCAATAAAAAACATGTGCTCATAACTCAACATTTAAACTTCATAACTACAAAAAAAGTATTTAACTAGCAAGGAGGAATATTTCCCAGAAGGTGGCTCTTTCCTTTATATTCTTACCTGCCCATGTTGCAGCTTGTCACTCATGCATTGGTTCTATTGAAGTTCTGGAGTCCTGCATGTGATTTTTGTGCAAAAATTATTTGTGGTCTTGCTAAAAATGCGAATTCCGCAATAGGGGAATCCAATAAGTTTAATCAAGAAAGATGCTGACTCATTATGAAGATATTTAATATGGGTTTAACAGCATTTCTGTTGTGACAGGGCCTTAGATTTGAGTACCAAGGTAGACAATAAGGTGACACCAAATAAATAAGAAAATAAGGTACACACAAAATAACACCAAAAATGTATGTGGTTCGGCTATTGCCTACATCCACGACAAGCAACGATCGGATGTTCACTGTGGATTAAAACAACAGTAGAAGAACAACTGTATCTTGTCTCGCAAGTACTCACTCCTACTAGAGAGAATGCATTCTAACCTCACTGATATCACTTACTCTCAGATGTCTCATAACTCTCTATGCTCAGAAATGCTTCTGAGTTCCGATGGCTTTAACCCTCTGCCTGAACCCCTTTTATATAGGAATTCAGGAGAGGAACCGTCCAAGCTATCAGATGCGCAATTAGATCTGCGCGTGATTGAGCCACCAGACAAGCCTTCATTTTGGCAGCCCATGTGCATGGCTTTAATGCCATCTCAAAGACTTTTGTGCCATCTGATTTTTAGACCACAAAAGGACAAGGTCTTCTAGCCACTTTTTCAACAATTCTCCACATTGGACAGAAGCCGCTCAAGTCATCTGAAAACTCTTTCCTGGTTGTCGTCTACAATGCACCTCACAAGGCGCTCAAATTGGTACGATTTTGATCAAGTCCAAGCAATGTTCGAACTTGCTTGTTGGAACTACCTTCATCATCATGTTTGCAAAATTTTCACTAGTGATGGCTTCATGATATGTGACTGGCTCGTGAGCCTCAACATTTTTTGCCACACTAAGTGCATAGCCAGCATGATCCTCGTACTCATATATTTGAGGTGGCTTAATCTGCCTCATTTCTCTGCCCCTAGTAAGCATGTATCCTTGTTGTTGCAGAGCCGCATCAGAGTCTTGTTTCTCTTCTGCATCTTGCCAGACTGGGACATCATCCTGCAAATCTTCTTTCAAGTTCTTTGGAGCTTCCACTTCAAGCTCCACTTGCTTGCTGACACCGTGGTCTTTTTCAGTATCAAGAAACTTCTCCTTCTTGGGTTCAAGCATAGCAGACTCATTAAAGGTCACATCCATGACAATACATTTGGTTGGTTTAGTGTCTGCACACCACAGTCTATAACATTTCACCCCATCTACGTACCCTAGAAATATGCACTTTCTTGCCCTCGACTCAAGTTTACCATCATTCACATAAGCATAAGCAGGACAACCGAACACTCTTAAATCAATGTGACTTGCGGGAGACCTGGACCAAACCTCTTCAGGAGTCTTATTCTCGATAGTTGTCGATGGAGACCTATTAACAAGATAATAAGCTGTATTTCCCGCAATACCTCATTGCTAAGGCTCAATATGATAGCACTGTGAGCGTTTGCCTAAATATCCTTCTTGTCGTCGTCTGACATTGTTGTCGGGAAGACATCTTGCTCTGCTGCATCATTTTTCTCTATGGCATTCAGCAATCCTTGTTGAACCAACAAGACACGCATCTTTAAGCGCTACATGATGAAATCATTTGTTCCATTGAATTTTTCTACCTCGAACTTGGCGGCCATCGCAAAATCTCAAATCAAAAAATTCTAGCAAAATCGAGTTGTCAGCGTCAATGAATAGTACTCATGAATAGTGCCATGTCAATAGTACCCGGGCCCCATAAATAGTGATCTGGCCCACCGACCGTGAATAGTGCCAATGAATAATAACTGGGCCCACCAATAGTGCTTGGTCTCACCGATAGTATTCGGGCCCACCAACAATGCTTTGATACCAATTTGCTGTAACAGGGCCCTAGATTTGAGTACCAATGTAGACAATAAGGTGACACGAAATAAATAAAAAAATAAGACACACACAAAAGAACACCAGAGATTTACGTGATTCGGCTATTGCCTATGTCCACGACAAACAACGATCAGATATTTTCACTATGGAGTAAAACAACAATACAAGAATAGTTGTATCTGGCCTCGTAAGTACTCACTCCTACTAGAGAGAATGCACTCTGACCTCACTGATATCACTTGGATATCACTCACTCTCAGATGTCTCACACCTCTACGCTCAGAAATGCTTATGAGTTCTGATGCCTTTAACCCTCTGCCTGAACCCCCTTTATATAGGAATTCAGAACAGTCAAAGCTATCAGATGCGCAATCAGATCTACGCGTGATTGAGCCACCAGACAAGCCTTCATTTTGGCAGCCCATGAGCATGGCTTTAATGCCATCTCAAAGACTTTTGTGCCATCTGATTTTCAGGCCACAAAAGGACAAGGCCTTCTGGCCAATTCTTCAACAATTTCTAGTCTAATCGAAAACTGAAATAGTATTACATTTAGTATCTTATTGTCTCCATGAAATAGGAAAATTTTCCTCCAGTGTATTCTGCCCATGAAAGCACAAAAACAATGGCATACCTCTTGCTTGAGAGCTCTCAAACTTAGTGACAAGTTTGAGCCATAGAAATTTCAAAATATCATCAAAATATAACATTGCTTCTTTGTGTTAAAAACCACAGTAAAATTTGAGATAATGGACTTGAAGTCTGTCAATGAAGAAGCATTACGACTGTTATGCGAGCTTGGTGAAAATGAGTGCTACGACGGACAACTGCCAGCAGCAAAACTGTACAGGATAATTGGGAATGATTGAATTTTTTAGAACCAAATGATTATATTAATTTTGCCACAAAATGAGAAGAGTTTGTGCCTGATCAGAAAAGATAAGAAAAAATTGTTACAGTTGGGTTAGTCATGTGTGGCAAGAACGAAGAATTGAAAGTAAGGAGTGGTATCATTCATAATTATCTGTGACGAATTCCTATCAGGTATTTTTGCATCAGTTGGCCCCAACAGAACAATGAACATGCGATCTTACAGTAAAAGATGTCATCCAGTCATCCAAATGGGGAAGTTTAGTCCGTTACCTAGCATTGATCTTGCTAATGCGTTGTCTTTGGTAGGCAAAGAGAAGATGTAGTGCCCTCACACTTGACAGCCCAGGCTTTGTATGGTCACCCCAAATAACGGCATGAGAGCAAGTAACGGAAAAAAATGATTCTTGTAGTCGATCAGGCTGGTAGGATCATAATTTCTTTGATTGGATTACATACAAACACACTCGACTCCTTTGACTCTTTTACCAAATACATGAACAGGTGCCATAAAGTGCTTTAGATATTGACAAAAAGTCTAATATTTATGTGTGGTTATAAGTGCTAACCTATTTCCCACAATGATTGTGTCTTTCGCATTTTTTATTATTCTCTGTGTCGTTGCTGGACACGACCAATTTACAGTTTTTACAATTTCTTTGACCTATATTGGGAAGGGAGATGTAATGCATTTTGATCCTGAGGTTCATCCTTACCATAGTGAAGTTTTGAATAAAGTTGCGGACAAGAGTCTTGAACTGAGGTGATAATCATGTCTACCGGTTGCTTGACTAATGCTGAAAAACTTGATCTTATGAAGCAGGTTTTGTAAGTTTGGACTGTGGTGGTAAAGATAATTTCACCGATGAACTTGGCCTTGTGTGGACTCCTGATAGTCAAATCATCTATGGAGAAGCAACTAATATTTCTGTAGCAAATGAGACAAGGAAGCAATACATGACACTGAGATACTTCCCCGCAGATAGCAGAAAGTATTGTTACACACTTGAAGTCACAAGTAGGACTAGATACCTTGTAAGAGCGACCTTCTTGTATGGTAACTTTGACAACAATAATGTTTATCCAAAGTTTGACATCTCCCTTGGGGCAACTCACTGGGCTACCATAGTCATTTCGGATGCTTATACAATAGAGGTTGAAGAGTTGATATTTCTGGCTACAGATCCTACCATTAGTGTATGCTTGTCTAATGCTACGACTGGGCTGCCATTTATCTCTACACTTGAGCTCCGGAAATTTAATGGTTCCATATACCTTACTCAATTTGAGAACCTGTTCTTTCTGAGTGTGTCTGCTAGGATAAATTTTGGTGCGGATAATGAAGATCCTATCAGGTACGCTCCAGATTTTCAGATTAGAGATGTTACGGTAACAGGGTAATAAAAATGAGCAAATCTCCAGTTATTTTCTGGTATACCTTTAGTTCTAATAAAAAATGAAAACAGATCGAGTTACTCAAATAATTCTAAAGGCAGGAAAGGATCAATTGTGGGGAATATGTTATTTTTTGTCTGAGTGCTTGTTGCATTGTTTGTATATAAACTATGATCAGTTTGTCTCAGGTATCCTGATGACCCATATGATAGAATATGGGAGTCTGACTCTTTGAAGAAAGCAAATTACCTCGTTGATGTTGCTGCTGGAACTGAAAAAGTATCAACCCAAATGCCAATCGATGTTAGTCTTGGTGAAAGACCTCCTCAGAAAGTGATGCAAACAGCTGTAGTTGGCCGAAATGGATCATTAACATACCGCTTGAACCTGGATGGGTTTCCAGGGTTTGGTTGGGCGTTCACCTACTTTGCAGAAATTGAAGATTTGGGTCCATTTGATACCAGAAAATTTAGGCTAGTACTCCCAGGCATGCCCGATGTTAGTAAAGCTACTGTTAATATTCAGGAAAATGCTCAAGGAAAATATCGTCTTTATGAGCCGGGCTACGAAAACATATCCTTCCCCTTTGTGCTATCTTTTAGATTTGGGAAGACAATTGATTCTACCATGGGACCTCTCCTGAATGCAATGGAGATAAATAAGTATGTGAAGAAAAGTGATGGTTCTTTAGATGGTAAGCATAGTTTTACTTCCTTGAGTCTGTGTACTCATAATTTTTTTGGTTTTTTGGAATTTGATGGTCACTTACTTCTATTGGCGACGGTTTTTTGCATCGATGCCTTTTTTCCTTCATACAAAAAGAAAAATGGGTTGTAGTTAAGCTATGCGAATTACAACCTTTCATTTGAGCTTTTAGCTCTAACGAGGCATATCTGATACGAGTATCGATGAGTTGCAGGATCAGTTATTGCTGGTGTAGCCTCACTTTTCTCATCTGCAGACTGGGCAAAAGAAGGTGGGGACCCATGCCTGCCAGTTCCATGGTCCTGGGTACAGTGTAACTCAGATGCTCAACCAAGGATAGTTTCAATGTAAAGGTTTTCCTCCTTTTCATACTATTCGAACCTTGTAATGCCAAGGATGTTGTGTTGCTACTCTTAAATTGGATTATTTTATCTCAAGTTTATATGTGCATATATATTCATCTATGTACTGCACAGACAAACATGTAAATGCTGACTTTTGGTACTGTGATCCATACAATATCTTAATAAATTGTCAATGATATAATCAAATCTGTTGTATCACTTGTACTTCGGCAGTAAATTGTCAAGGCAGAATTTGATGGGGAGTATTCCTTCAGACTTGACAAAGTTGAGCGGCTTGGTTGAGTTGTAAGCTTCATTTTACTCTTAAAGAAAAAAGTTTCCTTGCTTGGTGATGAATTACTTGATGTCACTTATAGCATTTGCATTTACTTTTCTTTTGGTCGCAGATGGCTTGATGGGAATTCACTGAGTGGTGGAATTCCTGATTTTACTGGATGCACGAACTTGAAGATAATGTGAACAAGATGTTTTGGTTTTTTTCATGTAACCATTGCATTCATCAAAAGCTTCAGCTAACTGGTGATATTTGCTTGTTGTAGGCATCTTGAGAACAACCAGTTGACTGGTGACCTGCCTTCCTCCTTAGTGAACCTACCAAATCTGAGAGAACTGTAAGTTTGCAGAATTCAAATCTGTATTCTGTTACCATAGCAAAAATTCACATCAAATGAGAAATTATTTATTTTACCATAGCTAATGCTTTTGGTGAGAGATAATTTTCCCCCTAAGTTTTGCGGAAAAAGAAAAAGAACACAAAATTTAGTTGATCCTTGAGATGCTGGGCACAGACTGCCTTCATTGATGCTAAAAAAGTTACTTGTGCTGTATCTTTGGTCTTTTGTGTTTTATCTCACTTAAACATTTTTTCTGTTGCCTCCGAGTTAAAGGTTCTTGCTTTCTTTAATGGATCTATGGGTTGCAGGTATGTGCAGAACAACATGTTATCTGGAACTGTGCCGTCTGGTCTTCTGAATAAGAATCTGGCTTTGAAGTGAGTATCATTTCTTACTAATGAAATCTGGATGCATGCGATGGAATGTTTATGTTGCTAACTCTGATGAGAACATTTATATGCTTACATCTTCTAGTGCCATTGCCTCATAAATATGTGGCAGCCCATTAGATCTTTTTTGTTATTATATTTATTCCATTTGTTTCTCTTGTTAGTGCAATTATAAGGATAGAGACAGTTATTTGTGCCTGACACAAGTATACTATGGCTGAGAGAGAGTTCTCTTAAGAATTGAAGTTCGTAAAAATGGATGGAATCCCGAACGGGGCAGTTGGACTAAGTTGGCAAAAATGGAGAGCCTAGCTTCTGGATAACAAAATTATCCCCCCCACCCCCACCATCCAAAAAAAAAAGGAAAAGGAAAAAAAAAAAAAGAAGGAACGGAAAACTATGGAAGCATTAGAATCCCTTATTTCACTTACAGGGAATATACAAGTGTTGAAAGAGTGAAGTCTGGGGACAATGGTAAACGTGAGGAATGAGACCTCCAAACCGCCCTACTAAAGAAATTCGTAAGCAAGGGGGACATGCCGAACACCTATCTTTCCAACTAAGTCCAAGGCGAGGACCTTTAATTGACCGACAAAGATAGGACTAAAGCTAGACATAGGCCCTAAAGCACTCTCTCTCCCCAACCCTCTGTCAAAAACTTTTAAAGGTTCCAAGGACACATAAAGATTCAGAAGGACTAAATATTTTATCGCTGTCCTGTCCTCCAGTTCTCTTGTTGCGTGATCCACTTTGTTAGCTATGTCCTATCGACTTTAAATCATTTTAGAGTTGCATCTACATCATCATTTTGGAACTCCCATTTTTTTTCTTACTCCCCACCCTTCCCCAATTGCATTCTGTTCCCAAAGTAAGTATGCTGAGAGCAGAAAACTCAATTTACTGCAATATGGAAGGAAGCGAACCCAATTAAGGAAGACAATTTGAAGTGGTTGCATCCTTTCTTGTACTGAGATATGAATCTTTTCTTTTTCGAGAGATTTTGTTTTAATTATGATCCCTAAACAGTTAATTCTACAGAGAACCATTGTTTAATGCACTCAAATTTGTCGCTTTGACATTTCTTCTTCCAAATTGCATCTACTATGTATTACAAAGAGTGTAAGTGGACATAGTTCAACAGTGATTTGACCAGGCTTGTTGAGGTCTTCAACCTATTCAGTTTGACATCAAGACCTGTTTTGATACCACGGATTGTGGAAGCTTTTTCCTCTGCAGCAAGGCGACGGTTCAAAAAGGTGACTTGTCAACATATGCGAAGTGAAAGCCCTAACCTCATAATTTTGCACACGAATTGACTCATTCCAGTCTCCAAAAGTATAGTTAGTTGAAAGCTATAAAACACCAGCTGCATATTACAGTATCCTGTTGATTTAATCTATGCATATGTTCAGACATCAATGTCTTTCCTCAGAATGTTTCAAACTCCTCTCCTTTGTGTCATATCTTCATTTTTATAGGACCACCAAAATATCTTCACCTCTATATTTGAGTTTAATTTTCTCAGCTACACCGGAAATATCAATATACGGAAAGGGAGCAGCAAAGGGAGCCAGAATAAAATCACAATTGGATCAACAGTTGGAGCTTCTGTTCTGCTAATTGCTACTATAGCCTCTTGCCTGTTAATGCATAAAGGAAAGAAGAAATATCCTAAGCGAGCTCAAAATGGTACAGTTTCTTATTCAGAATGTGTATTGTTATAGTGGTTGGCTTTTTAACATCAGTATATTGTCTTTCTTACTTTCAGACCAGCTTGAACATGGCATGTCTGCTCAGAGGCTTGTTTTTTCCTTGGGTAAATCTGCCACAGAAGCTGCACATTGCTTCACATTATCTGAACTTGAAGACGCTACAAAGAATTTTGAGAAGAAAATTGGTTCAGGAGGTTTTGGGGTTGTATACTATGGAAAACTGAAAGATGGAAAGGAAATTGCAGTGAAAGTTCTGACCAGTAATTCCTACCAGGGGAAGCGAGAATTTTCTAATGAGGTAACATTCTTTACTAATTTATTGAGCCCCTCCATTTTTTTTTCCTGCTTGTTGTATTTGTTGAATGCTCAATTGTGACTGTTTGCAAGTGCTGCCATCTGTTTCTATACTTTAACTGCTGTCGGCAATTCAAAATCTTGAGTGGTAATGATGAAATGTAAAACAGCAGCATTAGATTTTGGCGACAGACATGGAACTGGAATTTATACGTAATTGTCCCTTCGGGGGCAACCGATAAAATTGGAACGATGCGGAAAAGATTAGTGTGACCCCTAGAAATGGTCTATTACAATTACTTAATTTTTTTTATTACAATTACTTAATAAAATAAGACAAATGTCCGGTATGAGATCGAATTCTTTTCTATTAGATGCTGATGCTTGTGAACTAACCTTGCTGCAATTTGACCCAGGTCACTCTTCTTTCAAGGATACATCACAGAAACTTGGTACAGTTTCTAGGTTATTGTCAAGAAGAAGGAAAAAGCATCCTTGTTTATGAGTTCATGCATAATGGAACTCTCAAAGAACGTCTCTATGGTAATGACTCCCTTTCTCTCCCACCCCACCCCCAAAAAATAATCCAAAAAACAAAAGAAACACTGAAAAAAAAGGAAACATTTAGTGTGATCTTGCTCAACTACATATATATTTTGGTAGGACCTTTAACACTTGAACAAAGAATTAGTTGGATCAAGCGCCTGGAGATTGCTGAAGATGCTGCAAAAGGTGTGTAAATTAGCGAAAGAATTGTCAAGTTGACTTTACAGAGAAGCCTCTTTTACTTCAGATGAATTACTTGAATTCTTGTGCTCTCATGCTTGTTACAGGTATTGAGTACCTTCATACTGGCTGTGTTCCATCCATCATCCATAGGGATTTGAAAACCAGCAACATACTTCTTGATAAGGACGTCAGGGCAAAGGTTTCAGATTTTGGTCTCTCAAAACTAGCAGTAGATGGAGCTTCCCACGTGTCAAGCATAGTTCGAGGCACTGTTGGCTATCTCGATCCTGAGTAAGCCGTTTTCTCATACTCCTCAATCCCTCTTTTTTGGCTTAAGATCAAGCAAGAGAAGATGTTTGGAAATTATGTGGTAATGGTACTAGTGGTACTTCTTAGGTTACTACTGTCTCCACAGGAAGATGATCTGAGAAACATGATTTCATCTCTGTATCTTTCACATCAACCAGACATCGTAGATATATTAGGCTTCAGATACCAATCCATGCTTAAACATGCAAAAACAAAAGGGGGGATACACCAAACATTGTAACATGGTTATTGTTGCTATGCTCTGAACTTTTGGAGGATTGATGGGGACTTATAGCTCAACCACATTGATAAACCAAGGCGGTTGGGCAAACTAAGTTTTCTCTTTGAAAATGGAGCAAATACAAACAGACAAATTATATGGTGGGGCTTACACGTTAACTAGTGAAACAATTTCTCGCCAATAGGATAGATTATTTGCCCAAAGCAATGGTAGAGTAAGCTAAATATGATCTATGTATGAGCATCGGAATTTGGTGACAGTTCTCAAATTGGTGAACTGATTGCACAATGTTGGGGATGTTGGTTTTGGTACAAAAAAGAGCTCATGGTGAGAAAACAAAGCTGCCTATTTCATAAACTGTTCTTTCACCTGGCATTCGTGCATTTTTTTCAGATTAAATTTTTTGTCAAAAAGAAAAATACATATCTTTTTTGACAGGAGATACGAGTGTCTATCATTAAATTAGAGAATTTAAGTTTGGTGGAAATTAAGCTAATTGTCTCTTTGATTTCTTGGTCTGGAAAAAAAAACCCCTTCAAAAAAAAATTAGTACAGAAGGATCTCATAGGTTCAAATTGGTTAAAGGTTCACTAGGAAGTTTAAGGAACATGGCCTAACATCCAGTACTTATATGCATCAAATTCTTCACATGGGTTTAATTAAACTTGCTTTCAATTGCAGAGGATTACTTCAGCAACATCAACTTAGACTACTGTGTATAAATATGGTGCAGTTAGATGGCTGCAGCGTGTAGACGGCCTTTCGAAACTTTGACGTTATGTTTGCACTTAATACTTGGGCAGTGATATCAAATTATATTTTGATTTGAATTCCGCTCTCTTGTTAAACAGGTATTACATATCCCAGCAGTTAACAGACAAGAGTGATGTGTATAGTTTCGGGGTCATCCTTCTTGAGCTGATATCTGGTCAAGAAGCGATATCTAATGAAAGCTTTGGCACTAACTGTCGTAATATAGTCCAGTGGGTAAGTTCATTTAACCCGAAAAGGCTCAATCTTTTAACCTTCTTATTGCCAACTATGAATCCCAAAACTCTGATTGATCATTTATTTACCTGAGCAATCAGTGGCTTTCGAAAGTGACCGATAAATATACATTGAGAATTATGTTTACGTTTTTTTTTTTTTTTTTCAAAATTTTGTTTTTGCGTGTCTATATAAAATTGAATTTTCTGAATCATGGTATTGTTGGCATCACTAGAATCATAACGGATATGACATTGGAAAAATCCACGACAGCTTGATATAGATGTGACAAGTTTTACTTAACTTCTTGTATGTTTTCCTTAGGTTTTTTTTTTTGTTATTAATCTATTATCACCTGCTTATCTTATCACAGGCAAAGTTACATATTGAGAGTGGGGACATTCAAGGAATCATCGACCCCTCACTACGCAACAAATATGACATGCAATCAATGTGGAAGATAGCAGAAAAAGCTTTGATGTGTGTTCAACCTCATGGGAGTATGAGGCCATCAATCTCAGAGATCATTAAGGAAATCCAAGATGCAATCTCAATTGAAAGGGAAGCAGAAGCAGCAAGAGAAGGCAACTCTGATGATATATCAAGGCAATCTGCTCATTCTTCCCTGAACATAGGTTCACTGGACCTGGCTGCAAGTGAGAATTATTTGTCTATCGATGACTCCCTCACAAAGCCAACTGCTCGATAGTTGTCTACATTGTGAACTAGCAAATCCTTAATATTCATATTCTTTCAAACAGGTTAAGATAACACATCTGGGACTCCTACTTGTGATGTTGAAAGGCAAAATCTTTGATGTATGAAGCTGCAAATTTTGTGCTTTCCTGTCTGAGAATTTATCTGTACCTTCTGCTTAGTGGTCTTTTTGTTGGGCTTATTTCGACAGGAGACACAGAGTGTTAGAGTAATCCAGTATATTAGCTTTTGGGGGTAGATTAGTCATTTGTGTTATTATGTAAGACTATTATTGTGTAGTCTATCTTAATTAATTGAGTCTGTAATACTCTGGTTATTCAGAATGAACACATCTTTTCTATTTCATTGATGAATATTAACATGGTATCAGAGCCTCGATGTTACGGCCGTCAAGATCCTAGCCAGTCTCACGATCATTGATGATCTTCGAATCGATGATGTCAACGTACTGGGCAAAGGCTTGTTCGAGGGACTGATCGGTGGTGGCTCAGGCCAACCCACTGACCAAACATCTGCAGACGCCATTGAGAGAGGGAGAGAGAGAGCGACTGTGCACCGATTGCTCCCTTTGGTGTATTTTGTGAGTTTCGGTGGCTGACTGTGCACCGACTTCCTCCTTGGGTGTATTTTGTGAGTTTTGGTGGCTGTTCTCCTGCTTCCTTCTGCATCGACTGCTCCTTTCTACACCGACTGCCTCCTCACAGTGCACCGACTGCCCTTTGGTCTATTTTGCCCTTTGGTTTCTTGTGATTGACTGGTGTGGCTGGTTGGATTGTTATTCGGTGTTGCTGGTCAGGGGTTCGTACAGAGGTTGAAGACGATGGGTGTTCGTCTGGCTTTGGGTTTCGTCTGGTAGGGTGCTCGTCCAGAGGTAGAAGACTACGGGCAAGGACGGATTTACTGGTGGGCTTAGGTGGGCTGTAGCCTAGAGTTAAAAAAAAAAAAAATACTAGTACCAGCCCACCCCCCACCCCCCAACTCAACCCAACTAAGCCAACCCATCCCACCTAAGCCAACCCAGCCCACCTGGCACCTGCAAAGCTCTTCTCTCAGTCGGTCTCTCTCAGTTTCTTCTCTCTCTCACAGACGGTCTCCCTCAGCCAGTCACTTCCCCCAAAATCATGCCGAATACATGCCGACAATATCTACTCTCACAGGCGGCCAGTCACTTCTCTCTCAGGTTGTCACTTCTCCTTTCTCTTTTCCCCCAGAATTCAGCCATGGCGACTGGCCTCTCTCACAGTCACCTCCTCTGTATCCACACTCCACAGCATAGCCATAACTATAGTTGTTTATGCGCTTCAACCTACCTGTTTCATAAACCTCAAATACTTGTACGAATCCCTAATTGTTCAGCTCATCTTCGGACAGTCCCTAAATCATTACCTATTTACCTCGAAAAAACCTTGGTACTCCACTTGAAACCTCAACCCCCCAATCCAAGCCTCCTATATCTGATAATCGGCTGAAGAGTCCGGACCCAAACCCGCATTCCGATGACAAGGCCAAAGCAATTACCAAATGAACTTCTGTCTGATCTTGCAGTGTCCACGGCAACCAAGCTACAAACTTGTGTGAGTGATTGCAGGTTTGCCTGTGTGGGTATTGTAGTCACAAACTTCCTGTTCATAAAATTTTTTAATTTGCTCAAAGTATTGTACCAGCTTGGGATTGATCTCAAGTTTTGTTAATGGATTGTACTAGCTTGGGATTGAACTCAAGTTTTGTATATCTATCTTACTCAATCTCATTGAATTTTAATTTGGTTTGTTTAAACAGTACTGAAGCTTGATTTGGATGGGATCTAGTTGGAACTTATGTGTCTATTAATTTCTTTTTTCCCTTGATGTACTCTGCGAGATTTTTTTTTATATCAACTTTGCCCCATCTGATTTATTTTTTAAAAAGGACTTCTGCGGATAATCCCAGAGGAGGCGAACTAACAGCTGAGTATATCTATTGCAAAATGCCTAGTAACTCAAAATCTTTGGTTCATGGTTCTGCCTCTAAAAACAATCATTGTGTTTAGACCTTTTCTTTTAGAGGCCAACTTTAACCTTAACACAAGAAATTCATGATACTCAGGTGGTTGAGTATATGGAGAGTTGTGATCAGTCCTAGAGAAATTTTTGTGCTTTGTTTGCATTGATGATATGTCCATATGATCTCCATCTATGTAGCAGATGTACAAGATATACTAATTGTATTCTACCCAACTTCTGTGATTGATTGGTCATGCAGTCTCTGTTGCTCTGCTTTAGATCCTCATGACAACTTTAAATCTTTCAATCCTGATCGCATTTGTTTATTTGCTGAGAAGTTTTATGCAGCTGATTTTGATAGACAAAACATGCATCATTTGAAATGTCAATTGGATCATTATCAATTTGATGTGGTTCGTCATGAGAGGTTTCAAAGTATGTCTACAATTTCAGAATTATGTCGTGGTTTAGTAGAAACAAATAAGACAGAGTCCTACAATTTGATTGATAGGTTGATTAGTCTTATTTTAACTCTTCCCGTTTCTACGACAGCTTCAGAAAGATCATTTTCAGCCATGAAACATGTCAAAAGTACTCTTCGTAACAAGATGAAAGATGAGTATTTGACTGATTCGTTAGTTGTCTACATTGAAAGAGAAATAACGGAAGCAATCGATACAGATTCAATAATAGATGCCTTTTGTTCTAGGAATGATCGAAGAGTCCAATTTCATTAGTAAATATTAATGAGTTTACATTTGTATTATTGAATATATGTTTATGAGTTTACATTTGTATTTTGTTAGTCGTATGAATGTTTAGCTTAGCCCGGGATAAAAAAAAATCCTGGCTCCATCCTTGACTACGGGTCCGAACTTCGGCTGGGTCCTCTCTATCGGTTCGGGTCTTTAGCTCTTTTGGGTTCAGCTTTTGTGTTCTGTTCGTCCAGAGCTGGTCCCGTAAGAACAACTGTGGGTTCAGCTTTTATATCAACTGTGGGTGTTTTTTGTTCTTGGTTTTAGACTGGTTTGGCTGGAGTTTGGCTGTTTTGGACTACTGTTCATCGTAAGAACAAGCCCATGCTGGTTGGTTTTTGGTGCATCTGATTGCTAGTTTTTGGGTATTCTTTTGCTGAGATTTCTTGTTAACATTATGGCAAGTGGACACTCCGATTCTCTTCAAGCTATTAGTGTCAGATTAAATGACTAATCTATCCCTAAAGCTAATATACTGGATTACTCTAACACAGAGAACTGAAGATCCTCAGCTACCGTTTTGTTAAATAGAACGATGTCGACGTCGTCGTTTTGATCAATAATACCTATACTGTTAAAAATTAACAACAAATGAGCCGAACACGACACAGAGAGGAAGGTCAAATTTGTTTTTTCGAGTGACATGTCTATATTGATACATTATGGGTATTATATTGACAATGCATTAGTGTCATCGAAATTGGCTTTTTTAACTATCACTAGTGAGAATCTTGCGGGCAAGGCACGCTAGTTAAAGTCCATACTTATCATATTATATTTTTAAAACTAATCTTGAGTTTCTTCTTCAATTTCTCAATAATGTTAGTTATTAATTAAATAAATGAAACAACATTCAATAACAATAGAATTTTTAGTGTTTATTTTTTCCTTGTTTTTCTTGGTATACCTTGAAAAGATACTATGCTTCCATCTATATTACCTTACTTCATATATATAATATTACCTTTATTAGTGCTTGCATGTAGGGATGTCAATGGACCGAAGCGGGGGCGGGGGTATAGTCTTCATCCCCGTACCCGCTTAAAAAACCTTCGTCCATCCTCAGTCCACCTCCGTTAACGGGTATGATTTTTATCCCCATTCCCGTCCGCGGGTAAATGTCTTATCCCTGTCCCCGCTTCCCCGTACCCACCCAAGCCCAAGTCCAAACCCAAGCCTAAGTATCAGACAACTATTACACATCAACAACCAAAAAAAAAAAAACTAGCTAAACGAAAATATAGATTAGAACCCTTCAAAACTGAGAGAGATACACTAACCCAAAAGAAAAATAAAGATCAAGAAACATAAGGTAGAAAACCGGTCCCATATAAGCTAGATGAACAAATTCAAACCAAAACCGTGGTTTCTTGGAATCAAAAAGAGATATAACAGAGGTCACAACACAAATATGAATATATGCAGAGAGAGAGAGAGAGAGAGATGGAGACGGCTCAGGCGAGCGGCTGATAGAGATTAGAGGAGGAGAGTAACTTAGGGCAGGGGCTTAGGGTTTTAAGTTTTAACTAGGTGTATATATATATATATATATTTAACGGGTATAGCGAAAACGGGGCGGGGCGGGGGGAAGGGTAAGTCCATCCCCACCTTCATCCCCGCACGGGTTTATACGAGTATCCCCGTATACGTCCATTGTCCAATACGTATAGTCCATCCCCGGTCCAAACGGGACGGGTTTGAACGAATACCCGTTTTTCCCCGGTTCACTGCCATCCCTACTTGCATGCTCAATTTGTATTGAGGTAAGTAATTTCTTCCTCTTCTAGTGGTTGTTGCAAGTTCTCTTGTGGTGACATTATTTTTTTATTTTGCGGTTCTATGACGTAACTCGTAAAAGTTTGTTTTGGCAACGTGCTTGCCCATTCTTGCATTTGTTAACAATTTCAAAAAAACAGTGAACCAGAAATGTCATTTATAAAGCAAGACTTTTTGTATTTTTGATTATATCCAGACAGTTAACTATATGCAAAAAAAAATCTTAACATGTGATTTTTAAACAAGACAGTGAACCTGAAATGTCATTCATTCACTAAGGCATTTTAATTTTTTGATTATATCCATATTGTGAACCATATGCAAGAAAAATATTCACAAGTGATTTTTAAACAAGGTAGTGAACCAGAAATGTCATTCATGTACTAAGGCATTTTATGTGTTTTTTTTAATTATATCCAAACTATGAACGATTTGCAAAAAAAATATTCACATGCGATTTGTTAACAAAATAGTGAACTAGAAATATCATTCATACAGTAATGCTCCGTTTGGTAGGAATGATGGAAAGTAGGAGGGATACACTTTATATCTTTTAAGAAATGAAAGTATGAATGATACACTTTTCTTCCGTTGTGTTTGGTTGAATGGATGGAAAATAAAAATGACTAATTTTTTTTTGTACTTGGTAATATGAAAAAAATATATTTTTTATTTTTATTTTATTTTTAAATTTTAATTTTTTTTAAAAAGTATAAATAATATTTTACCATTGTATTTATATATGAAATTCATGTATATATAATATATAATTGATAAATATAATATATGTATATATCAAATGATATATATATACAAATAAAATACATTTCAACACAAATAATTAACTTTACATCTACTTTCCTTCCAATTTTGAAGGGATTGATTTTGGTGAGTTGGAAGGAAAGTTCATCTATCTACTTTTTTATCATTCCTATTTTTCTTCCTTACCAAACATGATGTTTTATCTATCCTTTCAAATTTACATCCTTCCAACTTTTCATCCTTCCATTTTTACATCGTACCAAACGGAGCATAAGGAATTTTGATTTTTTGATTATATCCAGATAGTGAACCATATTCAAAAAAAAATTAACACGTAATTTTTTAACAAGACAATGAATCAGAAATGTCATTCATGCAATAAGGAATTTTGATTTTTTGATTATATCCAAACATTGAACCATATAAAAAAAAATCTTCACGTGTGACTTTTAACAAGACAATTACCCAACTTATTTCTACTACAACAGTTGATCAAGAATAAAATGAAATTCATGTTAGGGTTATATCTATACTACTAATAAATTTATATATATACTACCAATAAAAGTACGTTAATATGAAAAACTTTTGATTCACTGTTATCCTTATAAAAAATTACAAATTTTATCGGATGTCCTCGAAGGGACAAAACACTCATTCCACTGCCGCCTAATAAAAAATTGCAAATGTCACTCTATATTTTCATAATTAAAATATATAAATTAACATCATATCCTTATATATTTAAATCTTCAAATTACCTTCAACATCTCTTTTAGTGATTTATTTTCTATGTATAAATATCAATTTCTATAAAACTTTTTAATTGACTATATTACTCTTAAAAAAATATACACCATTAAAATTTTCAATAGAGTAATGCAATTGAGACCTAATTTATTGACCTAATTTGCTGACATAATTCACTATGACATTTGGATTGACTGTAGGTTTCATCAAACCTTGAAACTTAGTGTTGATCCAATGGTTTCACTGAAGCTATATCATTATATCAGCAAATTATGTTAGATTTTTAGGTCCAAATAATATTACCCTTTTCAATAAAGTGTTAAAAAATCCTTGAAAACCTTCATCAATCTAAACATTACTCATTTCATATGTAAAGATAATATTGTGTCTATGGACACACATGCATATTATATTTTCATTGAAAATTCTAACCCTTTCATTTTTAGATCAAAAAATAATCATATATATAATTTTTTAAAATCAATTTATGTTACATCAACATAATTCTTCAGTTATAGTAAATTCTCCAAGTTGTATTAAGATTTTGTGTGAAAATAAATTATAATATATTTTTAATATGCTTTATAATATATACTATAAAGTAATATATTAAATTTTATCCAAATATATCTGACTAATTCTTAATTACAGTAAAGTTCCCAATATGATTAGTATACTAACAATTATTTTTATTTTATTCAATGAATTATAAGTGAAATAATAATCAAATGCATTTCAAAAAAATTTATTTTTAAACATCAAAAAATAACTTTCAATCACAAAATTTTAAAAAAATCGAATTCTAACTATTTTTTATTTTTTTTTCTTATAATTAGAATTACAAATCTTGAGAACACAAAAGTTTTCATAATTATATTAAAAAGTATGAGAGATAAAAAAATAAGTTAGATAAATTTAAGATGATATTTAATTCAGGTACACATACACTTAATATTTTTTATTAATTTTTGTATACGAAAATTATTCACATGCAACGCACGTGGGTGCATTGTATCATTAAATGTACATATATTATATTAGTTATATTACATTGAAAAACTAGTTATTCCCCGTGCCTGAAGGCACAGAGTAATAAAAAAAAATGGTCAACATATTTGTATTCACACTTAAAATCAAATCACAAACATAGAGGAGAGATAAATAAATTTAAACACCGATTGTAGTGGGGGTGAGCGGAAGTAGTGGTGGTGGGCGACAGTAGTGATGGCGGGAGACAATGATAGTTGTGGTGGGTAAGGCAACAATCGTGATGGTGGTTGCAGCCGTGGGTGGCAATGGTGATGGTGATAGTGGGTTTTGAGTGACGATGATGGTAGTGGCACCCGTGAGTGGCAACGGTGATGGTGGTGGGTGTGGGTGTTGGTAGACGACGGTGATGGTGGTTAGTAGTGGTGGTGGTGGGACGATGATGGTGGTGGTGGGCGACGATGGATGCTTCTAGGCGACAGTGTGATGGGTGGTGGCGAATGGCAACGGTGATAAGTGTGGTGGGGGTAGGTGACAGTGGGTGGCTGTAGTGGTGGGCGATGATAGATGATGGTGGTTGGTGGTGGTAGGTGTGGTGGGGTAGGTGACAGTGGCTGGTGGCGATGATGGGGGACGATGGGTGGTGGTAGGTGCTCATGGTGGGCGACGATGGTAGTGGGATAATAGTGGTAATAGTAATAAATATAAGAATAAGATGACGATAGTGGTGGGTAGTGGGCATGAACGACGATGATAGCAATCGGTGGTGGGGGAGGCGGTGGGGCAGTGAGGGTGGGGTGGCGGTGGAGGTGGGGCAGTGGAGGTGGGGTGGGGGTGGCAGTGGTGGGTTGGCAATGGTGGGGGTAGTTGTGATGGTCATGGGGGTGGTGGTGGGGCGGTGGGAGTGGTAGGGGTGATGGTGGGACAGTAACGGTGGTGGTAAGGTGCCACATCAATGGTGATGATGGTAGGATGCGGTAGCAGTGGTGGTGGGGCGGTGGAAGTGGTGATGGTGACAACGACGATAGTGATGGTGATGGTGGTGGAGCGGTGAGGGTAGTGGTGGTAGAGGTAATGGTGGGGTGGTTTCAAACACTATTTTTTAAAAAAAAAATACTTATGAGAAATAATTTCTAGAAATACTTTTAAAAAGTCACTCCAAATACACATTTAGAGTCTTATTTTTTCTATTAAATTTGGAGTGTTAATATTAGCAGTCGGATTAACTTTAAAATAAAATTTAAATATATCTCAACCGCGAAAAACAAAAGTCATTTTGTTTATCTTTTGAGATTTGAATTGTATTGTATTTTATTATATAAATGTTAGGGTTACATATTCAATATACAATTGGTGTATTAATTCAGTGAACTATAAAAATATTTTCACCATATTACACTAAATTTATTTTTATTTTGTGTTATTTAGGTGAATGTCAATAAACAAATTGTAGATGTTATTTTTGTGTTATTTATGCCAATTATGTTAGTGAACAAACCTTTTTGTGATGTGTATGCTGATCAAAACAAAGAAAATTAATTTCTTTGAAACCCTAGCGAAGAAAACAAGTCGAAGTAATGGAAACCACTTATTTGAAATCTTATATTTTAGAATGACTAGTTGTTGCCCACGTGCATTGCATGTATACTTTTTTTTGTATAAAATATTATATATTAAAGTTGTTGATCACTTTTCTTCTTGCAAAATCCACAACTTCAATAAACATTAACAGTTAAATGGTCAAGATTCATATTCTATTAGAATGTCATTTCCCTTCAACAGGAAAAAAATGCTAGAATAATAAAATGGACTTAAAAGACAAACAATATTGATGTTTGAATGGAAGGTCTTCAGTTACTATCTAATACATTGATCATTGATGGAAAAGAATTCATAGAGTTTGTATCGGTTTGTAGTGTGAAAAAATGGAGAAAATAAAGAGGTCAAATTGGTTGAAAATTTATTCTTAGAACTTGAAGAGTCTTTGAAGTGATTTAAACTTAATTGATAATTGATACATATATCAATTAAAAATTTAGTCTCCAAATATGTAGGGTCAAAAACTGAAATTGATTATAATTACGCTAATTATTGAATTAGGGATTAACTGAACTTTACAACAAAAATCAAGGGCACATTTAAGAATCAAAAGTTTTTCACGTAGTTGTCTTTTATCAATAGTATAGTATAGATTCACTACGACAAAATCTTCCTTTAGGAACGACGGAATAGAAGTTGATTGAAGTTGTACACGATTGTTGTTGGAAATTCAAAATTTTTGCTTTAGCTTGTCGAAGAACAAATGTTTTGGTAAATGTTCTCCATAAAATCGATTTTTCTGTGGATTTGTTGCTAGATTTATACTGAAAAATTTTGAATTAGGAAGGTTTTTGAGTGATTCATTTGGGTGCGATACGATTTTCTGGGAAATGATTAGGGGTGATACTCGAGCTGAATTCGAGCATAATTCAAGCCTAATTTACACATAAACGAGCTGGCTCATTTGACTATTTACACATAAATGAGTCTAAAAAAATGTTCAAACTTGGCTTGTTTAACAGTCCTAGAAATTATGTCGTTTTTTTAAAAGTGACGTTTCACACAGTAACTGCCTTAAATAAAGAAGGGTATTTTTGCCAATTGTGTATTCTATGGACCCCTCGTCTTAAAAAATTTCAGAATGAACCTCTTGCCTTAAAAACGTACAACTTTGTTGCTTGTCACCAGTTCTCCCTACAAATATTAATAAAAATATCTTGAAATATCTCAAAATACCTCAAAACATTAAAAATTCGATTCATCCTTTTATGTAGGGGTTTTTTGTTCTCTAAAATAAAACGAAATTTTCATCCTTTTATGTAGGGGTGCAACTTAGGCGGGCCAACCCGAATTCAACCGGAGCCCAATCCAAAAAAAAATACGGTTTGAGTTAGAATTTTTAATACTTGGGTTGGGTCTGGGCAAAAAAATCCCAACCCAAATTGAATTCGGGCAAGTCTCAGGTTGAGGCTTCGAGTTGTTGGGTTCAACCCGAATGTTAAAATCGGGTTGAACCCGAATATATATAAATATATTTAACTATGATTAAAATTTATCTTCACTTTTCAAAATTCAGACTTTCATTTCACTTCAAGTCTTCACCTCTGCGCCTCCATCACTCTCATATCCCTCTCTCACTTGTCACTCGTTTCTCATCTGATCTCAGACTCTCAGTCTTCCTCTCTCACTCGTCTGAGTCTCGTCTCAGACTCTTAGCTTACCTCTCTCACTCGTCACTCCTCTCTCTTTTATCAATTCGAATTAAGTAATCCGAGCCAACCAGATTTTTAACCCGAATTCAACCCGAGTCAGCTCGAATTAAATTCAGACAATACTCGGGTTGAGTACCTCGGGTTAAGATTAGGGTTAGGGTTGAAGATTATATACTTAAAGTTCGACTAGGGTTGACCTCTCAACCCACCTAACCCGACCGAATTGTACCCCTACTTTTATGCAGTGGAAATTGGTAGAAACGACATCGTAGTGGTGCTGGCACAAAGAGAGACGGCGAGAGACACGTGGTCGACTCAACTCTTCTACTCAGAACAGAAAAACACGAACACAATGCACTCAACTCACTCATAAAAGCCGCAGAAGGAACCAACGGTTTTGATAGAACCAAACTCCCATCTCAGTCGTCTCCTCTCTCCCCTTTTCTCCAGCGTCCGATCTCCTCTCTCTCTCTCCTCCTCCACTCCATCTCCATCTCTCGCGCCCAAATACAAATACTCCTCTCTCTCTCTCACACAAACCCACCCTATTGGTAAGTCGCTCCAATTTTTTTTTCCTCATTTTCATCTCTCTACTTTCTCTCTCTATCTATACGTACACAATCCTGTCTCTATACATGGCGGAGTTAGGGTTTGGTTGCGGATCGGTAGCTATGGTTGTTCCTTGGATTGATTTTTGGTTCTGTAATGTTTTTTGGTGTTTGGTTTGTGTTGACCTAGGGTTTCGGTGACGATGGCCGATGCTCCTGCGAGTCCTGGTGGTGGAAGCCATGAGAGTGGAGACCAGAGTCCCAGGTCGAATGTTAAAGAACAGGATAGGTATCTCCCGATCGCGAATATCAGTCGGATCATGAAGAAGGCGCTTCCGGCGAATGGGAAGATTGCCAAGGATGCGAAAGAGACTGTTCAGGAGTGCGTGTCAGAGTTCATCAGCTTCGTCACCAGCGAGTATGTGGTCACTTTTTACGTGAAATTATTTATATGCATATATGTGCTCTGTTTGATTGAGGGCGAGTGTCAAACGTATTTGAATACCGTTTCGGCGGTTGAATGTGCAGGCCGAGTGATAAACGTATTTTCTGCTTAAGCAGTTTCTGTTGTTTTATGAATACGATAATTCATATGCGTACATGTTTGTGTATATGTTCATGTGTATAATTGTTTTCTGGTTGATTTAGCGAGAGAATGTCAATAATTTAACTGCAGGCTGATAAATTAATGTTTGTGTGTATTTGAGTACGCATGTGAATGCGTTGTGGTTGATTGTATGATGTATAGTTTTTTGGGGTTGAATGTGAAGGGCAAGTGATAAGTGCCAGAGGGAGAAGAGGAAGACGATTAATGGGGATGATCTGTTGTGGGCAATGGCGACTTTAGGTTTCGAAGACTATATTGATCCTCTCAAGGTGTACTTGACGAGATACAGAGAGGTAATTTTTATTCACTTCTATCTTTCTCAATGTGTTTGGACATTTGATTTTTGACTTATATATGTTTTCGGTTAGCATGTCAAACTAATGGATTGGGTTTTTGTTTGGTTCTGTTTTGCATTGGGCGGGCCTGTTGCAGATGGAGGTAAGTTAATGTTGTTATTTGAAGTTGTACAATGGTTTGAATGCTGGCTTGTTTGTTGTATTTTCAAATTTTCTCTACTTACCATTGTGATAGGGAGACACCAAGGGATCGGCAAAGGGGGGAGATGGACCTGCCAAAAAAGATGGGGTACAACCTAGTCCTAATACTCAGGTACAATGTAGCAGATTTCATGTTATTATGCCCCTCATTCCCCTACTGTATTTCGCTGTTTGTCTGGAGTATAATTTTTCCCTTTCTTGTCACGCCTCTTTCTTTCTGCATTGTTTATACAGCTCGCCCATCAAGGTTCGTTTTCACAAGCTCTGAACTATGGGAACTCTCAGGTAATCTCTCTCTCTCTCTCTCTCTCTCTCTCTCTTTATATATATATATCTATCTATCTATCAATCTCACACACATGCCTATGTGTATATACACGTGTATATATAAGTGTCTCTGTGCGCATGTGCATATGCTGCATGATACATAGTTATAAGCCCATAACGACTAACCTTAGATTATGCATGTCAATATCAAGTTGTGATCATACTGTCCATAAGGGTAGTTGTATACTGTGAGTTTTATAGCCCAAAAAGAAAAAAGGCTTGCAGCATTTAATTCGTGTGCATATTTTAATCAATTGAAGTAAAATGCTGTTCTCTATCCTTTCAAGTTTGTGCAAGTGCTAGAATTGTTTGGGATTTAAACATCAGTATAGGTTATTAATGAGTGCCCCAAATCTGGACTTGCAAATTGCAATGGTTACGTTCTCCCGCCTTCAAGTTGATTACATTATGTAGTGTTTCTTCATTTTGTTTTCTTTGGTTTGCATTGACTTATCTAATTGTGTACCAGTCAGCATCCCATGCTGCATGGGAACTGTTTCATTTGGGGCTTTCCTTAATGTGTAGTTTATGGTTTCTAATGGCTGCTCGAGAGTTGTGTTTGGTTTTTCCTCTCTCTCTCTCTGCTTTTTTCCCCTTGTCGTGCCTGTTACCCTGCGTTGGGGGTGGGGGGTTTTGGTTATGCAATCTGCCACTATATTCCTTTTGACTTAAATGTCCAGAATATGCTGGATGATCAAAACTCTGAAGCCATGGCTCTGTCAATACTCAGTGTGCGTGTGTGTGTGTGTGTGGACACCAGGGGTTTAAATATTGGTCGTTGACAGAGTGGAAATTCGATTGGGGTGTTTATATCCTTACAAAGCTGGTTCAGCCCCATAGCTAATCCATTTTATTCACATTTTCTCTGTAATTTATGCTTTGAATGGGCTATAACCAAAACATGCAGGTTTCTAGTAGTTGTTTTCTTTTTTTCCATACAACAATTTGGTGTTTTTGATGTCGTCCATAAATAAATCTATGAATCATGTGATCTTGATTGAGATGTTTCGATGGGTAAGTACTGTGGGTGGTTTATGACTTTAGTCTCTGGTGTTTTCAACTGCATTATAATCTATTTCAACCTCTTGAAGTTCTCCCATAAATGCTGTTGTTTTATGAGCAGTAGATTACTTTAGAACAAAGTATTTGAAGTCCATGGAATTTTAATACATTTTCAGATCCGTATCCCTGCTTTCAATTGCAACTTACTGGAAATTATGCGTTTTTCATTCCTGCTATTGTCACATTAAAATCTAATTTCACCTTGATCTTGATGCTACTTGTAGCCACATCTGTGTCCTTGATCTCATTTCCGTCCTGAACACCCTCTTCTTTCATAATTCTTTTAGGTGTAAAATTAGGTTGGGAAACTCTCGTCATACATTCAAAAGGCTACTGAATAATAGAATATGAATGTTTTTGAATCTGCCTTTTAGCGAGTATTGAGTGCTACAAAAGTTCGTGGTGCGATTTCACTTGAGCTTCTGGTGGTGGAGGCATTATGTGCCTCAAACTTTTGGCTTCCTGAAGAAGAGAGGTACAGGTGGATGAATTTTTACACTAGTGAACAGGGCAGTTTTAAAACAAGGCAGTTTAGTTTCTGGAAATTTCCACGGTTAAAGTGGGGAAAGCATAGCTTTATTTTGGTTAATATATTTGTATAGGCCCTGCAGTAGCAGTCTCAGCACAGTGAAAGGTGACATGAATTCCAGTGTCCTTAAATGCTGGACATGCATCATGCGGGTGTTACCTGCCCGGGAGAAAATGAAATCGCAATATATATATAAATTGTTAAATATGATGATGTTATTAACGCGACTGGACAAATGTATGAATGTACTGAAAAGTTCAGTTTGAACTTCAAGGCTGTAATGGATGATTACGCACAATGTTTATAGTGGCTCATCAGTTCGGGAGCTTGGTTAATCTACTCTTAAGGGAATTTTTTACTCTTGAATTTATTAATAACTGAGTGTGGTTTATAGAGAATATTTTGTAAGGCTAAAGTGATTCTTTCTTCTCTAAAGGGCTTTGCCTCTTATTTATAGATATTCTTGGGTTTTGTTTGATCTGGGGTGAGATCCTCGCCCTTTCCTTGTAACGGTTGCCCCTTATTGCGCAACGAGACTTGCGCCTGTTGGGTGATTGACGCCAGAAAGATGGGGGACTTGGTGGGATCTAGATGTCATTTGAACAAACTTCCTTGAGATATGGACACATGGAGTTGAGGTTTAAGGTTGAGGTCTACTAGTAATACTGATGAGCTAAGCTCCCGAGCTGGTTAGCATGACCTGGGAAACCGAGCTCATTCTTAGATATTTTGTGGTACTATCAGTTGCCTTTTAGTTTCTGATCAAACAAATCGATTTGGGCAGGGATTATGCCAAGAGTGAGGTTGCTTGGGTCGACCTCGATTTTCGCATGATGGGACTTCATTCTGACGTTCGTGTAATCATGTTTTTCTCGTTTCTTGTACACGTTCCTTATTTCGAGGGTCCATGTTCTCTTGCCTTTAAATGCGGTTGTAGACAAAAATCACTTTTCTTTTCTTCAAACCCTCTTCACATTCTGTCTCCTAACTCTGTTTTTCCCTTTGTGACTTCGTTTTCCTAATTTTGTCGAGGATCTAGGGTTTTCAGAAAAATCCCCAATTTCTCCGAAGGCTTTGCGTGACTAACCTAATATGTTCAGACTTTCTCTTGGTTCCTGGTTTATCGATCGTTCTCAGCTAGGTACGTTCCTTGCTCTGTTCACTCTTTTTTTCTTTCGTTCTTCTTTTCTTTCAGCTAGGTTCTTATTGTCCACTTGGTTGACTCTCGCTAGCTCTGCCAGGGTTAGACTGGGGGCACCTGCACAGAGAAAGAACAATAAGAACTGATCATTATGTTTATAACAGGACAGATCCTAAGCCTCTACCTCTATAAGAGAAGCATCCCCAAGAGCGAGGAACCCGAGAACGTGCGAATTGTTGATCAATAGACCTCCAAGAGTCCCTGGAGGCAAAGATAAATCGCTGAATCCACTCTTCAGGAGAATTGGGAATATCGAGGATCAACGGAAGATCGAAGTGGCGTCTCCATTTGAAGCAACTAAAACAAGAGGGCATGTCGTGATCAAGTTCATAAAAATAGAGGAACTGGGCAACAATAAGGAATTTACTATTGTCTTGCAGACGCCAAAAGATAAAGAGCTAATCATAACACCTCATCCTTCAGGAGAAAGACGAGAGGGGCACAATCCAAAGAACGCCAAAATCAACCTAATGGAGGGATGGATGGGCAGACGAAGACCCATCTCGAAATCACTTTCAAAAAAAGAAATTTCTCATTAAGGGAGAAAGTTGCAGGGCTCATCAGGAGTTGAGACTCGGAGGGGTAAGTCAGTAGGAAGAAGATATCACCTCTTGATTCCTTCCAACTCTACAGCGGTAATCGCAGAAGGAAACAGGAAGTTAGAGTGCCACACAATGTCAATCATGACTTGGGCTCGTTGTTTGAACAAGGGAGTAAGAGTGGGAGCCATGAAAATCAGAAGGAAGGTAGAGAACGCAAAAAAGACTCAGGGAGAATGAGGAACATGAAGAAGAAACTCCAAAATTTGTAGACAATAAGAAATCCCAAGTTTTATGGAAACAATAGGGAATCTCGAGTTTTAAGGGAGTAAGAAACACGCGAAGACGAAGAGGTGGCCCCTTAAGCTTCCAAAATCATGACGGTGGAGGCGTTTTAAGAAAATAGGTGGGCACAAATAACGATAAGAAAGTAGATGTTCCATGCTAAAAGAGCAGCTCGGCTCTGTTAAGCTCAGCTCAGACTAGGAAGAGTTCAGACAAGCAACTCGATTCAACTGAAGGATGAGCTCTTCAGTCTAGCATAAGCAGAGCTCTTCGGCTCACAAGGATGAGCCTAGCATAAGCAGAGCTCTTCGCCTCACAGGGATGGACTCTTCAGTTCATTAGAAAATGAGTTCTTCAAACCACAAGGTCTTTCTAGCTAGCACATCGGCTTAAACCAAGGACGGGCTCTCGACATGGGTAATCTGACCTCATACTTCAAGAAGAACTAAGTTCTTCCCGAAGCAAGGGGCATAGGGGAATAGAAAGAATACAAGAGCACAACATAACAATCAGAAGTACAATAATTTAAAAGCAAAAATGCAAGAATATTGGACAAAAATATTTTTTTCATTTCTCAAAAGAAACAATTATGGAGCCATCTACAAGACAAGGAAACAAAATACATAGGATTCTTAAATCCCTACAGTTTGGTCAACTGGAGCCTCAGGTAGCTCAGGAACCTTAGGAGCATCAGTTGAAACAGGGACTGCTGGAGCCCTGGGCAGTTCAAGAATCTTAGGAGCATCTGTTGAAGCAAGGTCAGCTGGAGCCTCAGGAGCATCAGTTAGAACAGGGTCAATAGGAACAATAGACAACTTAGCAATCCCAGAAGCAGAAGTTGGAATAGGAGTAAGAGCTACAAAGGCAGTTAGAGCAGACGAGACCACATGGGCAAGGACCTCGGCTGAAGAGGCAGATACCTCAGCACCCTCGGGAGCAAGCTCATAGGTAGAGGGGACCAAAACCTCAGCCTATTTCTCAGCGCTTGACACCTCCTCCTTATCCGAAGGGGAATCAAATTCAAAATCCAGGTCTGGATACTTCTGTATAGCTTGATCTTGGAAAGCAAGGTACCCAGTGGCCCATTTAGTGGTAGCCTCATCCTCCAGCTTGACAATTAGAGCATCCTTCTTTTTAACGGAAGCTCTCTCAACCTCAATCTCTCTCTGCAGAGTGTCATTTACTTCAGCCAAGACGTTGTATTCTCTCTTCATGGTCTCGTAAGCCTCGAAGGCATCCTTGGAGCCTGAACCCAATCGTCGGTCTTCAACCTGAGCTCCTCCTTGGTCTTCTTAATCTCATCTTCGGTTTTCTCTTTCTCAACTTCCAAATTCTTGTTAGTAGAAGACAACCTCTCCACATGCGCTTGCAAGTCCTGCACCTGAGCCTTGAGGTCATCATTAGAGAAAGCCAACTTAGCAACCTTGAGTTTAGAAGCCTTCAACGCCTTGGCTGAGCTTTCCAAAGTCCTAATCCTACTCGTCAGAGCGCTCACATAAATGGCCAGCTAGAGGAAAATACAACCAAATGCTAGAATTAGTACGAAGCAACAACACAAGATGAAACTTAGAGAAATAGAAGCTTACCAAAGTAGCCCCATATAAGGCGGTAGTAACACAAGAGGAGAGGGGCATATCGACAACCTTTTGGATGTCGGACTCAGGGATTATCGAGGCGATGACCTCAGCAGCAAGCATCATATTATCGACAAGTGAACCCTTGTCTTTCTCGACCTTTACACCTTCCACCAGCGAGCGATGAATCTTCTAAACAGGCCTGGGAGAAGGAGGTTCGTGCGATGTGGGCAATTGACTCTAAAACCCCCTCGACCTCTGCCGATGAAAGAGATGATGACGCCCTAGCTTGTTCAGGGGCTCCTCCTGAAGAGGAAGGCAAGGTCCCTTGAAGGACTGAGGTCCGTGCGTAACACAAAAAAGAACATTTTTTCCCAGTTCTTGTGAGAGTTGAGCAAGTCAGTAATCAAAGCAGGGGTCTTCACCCGCTTGAAAATGTACAGAAAGCCATCAGGTTAGAATTTGATGTTAAAAAATTTCATGAGTAAGGGAACTGAAGGGGTATCGATTTTATTTTTCTTAAAAAAGACAAG
The DNA here is from genome assembly GCA_951799425.1 of Ilex aquifolium. Lineage (NCBI taxonomy): Eukaryota > Viridiplantae > Streptophyta > Magnoliopsida > Aquifoliales > Aquifoliaceae > Ilex > Ilex aquifolium. Next base: position 25,270,648 of record OX637405.1, read on the forward strand.
GAGGCCCACCAGAACGCCCCAGAAATTGGGAGAGATCTGAGCAGGGCAGACGTTGAAATACTGAAGAACAGACTTGATGAAAGGATGTATAAGGAACCTAAGTCTATTCTCTAGAGAAGTTACGAAAAAACAGGTCGTCTTCCCGGAGACCTCAAAGTCATACCTAACATCTACAGAAGGAATCCAGTAGCGCATGCCCCCGGGAAAATAAAACCTTGCAGACAAGACACGCATAAGAGGAGGTGTAACCTCACTGCGACCAATACGGTCTGAAGCACGAGGAGCGGGTCCGGAGCCCTCAGCGCTACCTGAAGATTCAACTCCACCCTTTTTGGCCTTTCCTTTTCGAGATCGCTTAGAACTCGAAGGAGACCTTGGTAAAGTCAGAGGCACCTTTGCCCCCTATATGACATCAATCCCAGGGAAATTGTCTATTTCATCACCAACATCCCCCAGCTCATCCTCCTCTATATCTGGAGACCTATCACCCAAGAGGAAAACAGACGAGGCTGTAGCTTCAGAAAAGGCAGACTTAATTGAGTAAGAGAAATGAAGTCTAAAAGAACTATAAAGAGGGGGAATACGGGTAAAGCAATCATTAAGGGCCCAGGGATCAAGACACCAGCGACCAAAGAGAAAAACTATAGCAGTAGAGTAAGGATCCAAGAAGAGAGGATAAGGTAAGATCTCGATTCCTAAAATAACAAAAGCGGAAAGTCCAGAAATTAATTAACCACCTCGAATTCGAGGGATTCAGAACAAAAGAAAAGAAGAGTGAACTGAGCAAGGAACGTACCTAGATGAGAACGATCGATAGACTAGAAACCAAGAGAAAGCCTGAACAAATTAGGTCAGCCACGCAAAGCCTTCGGAGAAATTGAGGATTTTTCTGAAAATTCTAAATCCTCGACAAAATTAGGAAGACGAAGTCGCAAAGGGAAAAACAGAGTAAGGAGACAGAATATGAAGAGTGTTTGAAGAAACGAAAGACGATTTTTGTCTGTAACCGCATTTAAAGGCAAGAGAACATGGACCCTCGAAATAAGGCACGTGCACATGAAACATGAAAAACATGATTATACGACCGTCAGAATGAAGTCCCATCATGCGAAAATCGAGGTCGACCCAGGCAACCTCACTCTTGGCATAATCCCTGCCCAAATCGATTTGTTTGATCAAGGACTAGGGGCAACTAATGGTACCGCAAAATATCTAAAGATGAGCTCGATTCCCATTCCTCAGGTCATGCTAACTAGCTCGGGAGCTCAGCTCATCAGTATTACTAGTGGACCTCGATTTTAGACTTCAACTCCATGTGTCCATATCTCAAGGAAGTTTGTTCAAATGACAGTTGGATTCCACCAAGTCCCTCATCTTTCTAGCGTCAATCACCTAACAAGAACAAGTCTCGTTGCGCAATAAGGGGCAACCGTTACAAGGAAGGGGCGATGATCTCGCCCCAGATCAAGCAAAGCCTAGGAATATCTATAAATAAGAGGCAAAGCCCTCTAGAGAAGGGAGAGCCATTGTAGCCTTACAAAATATTTTCTGTAAACCACACCCAGTTATTAATAGATTCAGGAATAAGAGACTCCCTTAAGAGTAGATTAGCTGAGCTTCCGAGCTGGTGAACCACTATAAACACTGTGCGTAATCATCCATTAGAGCTTAGACTGTACTGTTCAGTGCATTTATACCTCTGTTCAGACGTGTTAATAACATTATCAGTTTGTAGAGAATGCAAAAAAGACTCCTGGAGAATGAGGAACGTGAAGAAGAAACTTCAAGATTTGTAGACAATAAGAAATCCCAAGTTTTATGGAAACAATAGGGAATCCCGAGTTTTAAAGGAGCAAAAAACACGCGAAGACGAAGAGGCGGCTCCTTAAGCTTCCAAAATCATGACGATGGAGGCGTTTTAAGAAAGTAGGTGGGCACAAATAATAATAAGAAAGTAGATGCTCCATGCTAAAGGAGCAGCTTGGCTCTGTTAAGCTCAGTTCAACTCAGACTAAGAAGAGCTCATCCTTGAGCTGAATCGAGTTGCTTGTGTCTGAACTCTTCCTAGTCTGAGCTGAGCTGCTCCTTTAGCATGAAACATCTACTTTCTTATCGTTATTCGTGTCCACCTACTTTCTTAAAACGCCTCCACCGTCATGATTTTGGAAGCTTAAGGGGCCGCCTCTTCGTCTTCGCGTGTTTCTTGCTCCCTTAAGTAACAAAAGCGGAAAGTTCAGAAATTAAATAACCACCTCGAATTCGAGGGATCCAGAACGAAAAAAAAAGAAGAGTGAACGGAGCAAGGAACGTACCTAGCTGAGAACGATCGATAAACCAGGAACCAAGAGAAAGTCTGAACAGATTAGGTCAGCCACGCAAAGCCTTTGGAGAAATTTGGGATTTTTCTGAAAACTCTAGATCCTCGACGAAATTAGGAAGACGAAGTCGCAAGGAGAAAAACAGAGTCGAGAGACAAAATGTGAAGAGGGTTTGAAGAAACGAAAGGCGGTTTTTGTCTGCAACCGCATTTAAAGGCAAGAGAACATGAACCTTCAAAATAAAGAATGTGCACAAGAAATGAGGGAAACATGATTACACGACCGTCACAGCGGTCAGAATGAAGTCCCACCATGCGAAAATCGAGGTCGACCCAAGCGACCTCACTCTTGGCATAATCCATACCCAAATCGATTTGTTTGATCAGGGACTAGGGGGCAATTGATGGTACCACAAAATATCTAAGAATGAGCTCGGTTCCTCAGGTCATGTTAACCAGCTTGGGAACTTAGCTCATCAGTATTACTAGTGGACCTCGACCTTAAATCTCAACTCCATGTGTCCATATCTCAAGGAAGTTTGTTCAAATGACATCTAGATCCCACCAAGTCTCCCATCTTTCTGGCGTCAATTACCCAACAGGCGCAAGTCTCGTTGCGCAATAAGGGGCAACCATTACAAGGAAGGGGCGAGGATCTCGCCCCAGATCAAGCAAAACTTAGGAATATCTATAAATAAGAGGCAACGCCCTCTATAGAAAAGAGAGTCATTATAACCTTATAAAATATTCTCTGTAAACTACACCCAGTTATTAATAGATTCAGGAGTAATAGACTCTCTTAAGAGTTGATTAGTCGAGTTCTTGAGCTGGTGAATCACTATAAGCACTGTGCATAATCATCCATTAGAGCCTTGAAGCTCAGATTGAACTGTTCAATGCATTCATACCTCTGTCCAGTCACGTTAATAACATCATCAAAATATATATAGGAGACTGTCATCACTAAACTTGTTTAAATCTTTGCTGAATTTGTTGCAAGTAATGGATTATTTTGATTCCATGATTTTATGACTTGTAGTGTGTCACTGAAGTGGGTGAACCAAATTATTATGATGCTCTTGGTTGGTATCTGGGAATTTGTTGGGTCTGATTTGACACTTTAATTATATCTGTTTTGGGAAAATTTGCAGTCGCAAGCTCAGCATATGATGGTGCACATGCAAGGAACAGAGTAGTAGTTGCCTTCTTTGATCGATTCCACCATTAAATTCCTGGTCGTGGAGATCATGTTAAAGCTCAGGAGACATTCTATAAAATATCTTTCTGATTTAAGCGCTGCATCTATTTGGGTCTATTTTGGTGCTCTAATATGTCCAGCGCTTTATTGTGGCAGAGTTTGTATATCTATCTATACTACTAATAAAAGTACCTTAATATAAAAAACTTTTGAATATATATTTTACTCTATAAGGAATTACAAAGATTACTCTATCCTTTTACAATTAAATATCTAAATTATCATTTATATTTTTAAATCTTCAAATTATCTCTAACATATCTTTTAATTATCTATTTATTCTCTACGTATAAATATCAATTTCTATAAAAAAATTGATTGACTATATTACCTTTAAAAAATATGCATCATTATATTTTTAATAAAGTGTTCAAAAAACTTTCAAAAATTTCATCAATCTAATATTATTCATCTCATATGTAAAGATAACATTATACTTATATATGTGTGTTTTCTCTTTCATTAAAAAGTTGAATCATTTTATTTCTAAGATAAAAAATAATCGTACATATGGTTTTTTAAAATCAATTTACTTGACATTAGTATAATTTTTTAGCCGCAGTAAATTTTTTAAACTGTATTAAGATTTTAAGTGAAAATAGATATTATAGTATATTTTTAAGTAAAACTTAAATTATTTAGAATTTTAATATGCTTGATAATATATATTATAGAGTAGTATGTTATATCTTATCTCAATTCATCTAACTAATTCCTAATTACAGTAAAGTTCAAATATAATTAGTATATTGATAAATACTTTTATTATATTTAAGGAATTATAAGTGAAATCATAATATAATGAATTTTAAAAAATTTAATTTCTCAAAGATCACTAAAAAAATAATATTAATCACAAAATTCTAAAAAAATGGAATTTTAACTATTTTTTTTAATCTTTTTTCTTATAGTTAAAATAAAGAATTTTGGAAATATATAAATTTTTCATATTCTTACAATAGAATATGAGCAATGAAAAATTAAGTTTGTTAAATTTGAAATGATATTTAAGTTTGTTAAATTTGAAATGATATTTAATTCGGATATATATATATGTTTTATTTTTTTATATAAAATTATTCATGTGCAACGCACGTGCTGCATTGCTAGTTATTGAAGATGTCATTTGTAGTATATTTGCTCAATGGTCATTTTCATATCTAAAAGTGGAGTGTTTGGTTCTTTCTTTGGTATTTTCAGACTACTGGGGCTATTTAGATTAGGGCTGTTAATCAAGCCAAGCTTGAACATTTTTTTAAGCTCGTTTATGTGTAAATAGTCAAATGAGCCAGCTTGTTTATGTGTAAATTAGGCTTGAATTAGGCTCGAATTCAGCTCGATTAACACCCCTAATTTAGATACAGGTCAGACCCCATGTAATTTGTTAGTCATTGTGTTTAGCAGCTTGTGATTGTCATTTTATGAAATATTTAAGGTTAAATTTCACGTGGACCCTTTTGAGTTTTGTCAAAATAACACATCGATTCCTTTATTTTTTTTTAAAAGGGTGTTTTAGGTGGGGGTACATTTTTTTAGATTTATTTGAGAGAAAGTGTATGGATAAATATTTTACTCTATTAAGTTCAATTTTAATAAAACTTCTTATGATTATGGACAAAATTCAAATATTTGAAATTTTTTACTTACTTATCTTTCCTTAAATTATGCATAATTTTTAATCTCTCCATCTCTCTCCCCTTATTTTCTCTCAATCTTTTGCTCTCTCCATTACTCTTTCACTATCTCTCCTCTATTTTCTCTCTATCTTTGTCTCTCTCTTAGAGCATCTCCAACCATGACTCAAATTTTTACTCAAATTTAAATTAACATTTGAGTAAAAAGCTTGATTTGATATAAAGGACTTCAATGGACAAACTCAAATTTAAAGAAGGAGAGACTCAAATTTAAATGAGTGTAAACCCAAATTTAAAATGGAGTAAGGATGACCATTGGATCTTTAAAAGATGATAAAATCTCACCATTAAATATTTGAGTAAAGATTTGAGTCTCCCTTGATTTGAGTAAAAAAATGAGTTTCCCTTGATTTGGTATAAATTTGAGTCAAGGGTTGGAGCAAGTATTTTAGACTTTTTTACTCAAATTTAAATTTGAGTCTAAATTTGAGTAAGGGTTGGAGATGCCCTTATTTTCTTTATCTATCTACCATTGATAATTTATATTCTTTTTAAATATGTAAAGACTTAATTTTTTTTTCTCTCTTTCTATATATATACATATATATATCAACATTACAATAACACAATTATACTAATCAGTTGTACTAATTAGTTGTAATTATTTTATAATACATCAAACAGTTACTCATGTGTTATAATAAACCAAACAGTTACACCAAACAATTACACAAAATTATGATATCAACTCAATTTGTCATTCAGTTATTTACATAAACTAAATAATTGCACCATTTAGTATCGCAACATTGTTACACCAATTATATATATCAAATTTAGTATAATGGTAAAGTCTTTTGTGTAATGATAAATTCAATTTGGTGTATACAATTGGTGTAATCATGTCGTGATACTAAATTATGTAACTCTTTGATTTATGTAAATACCTGAATGACAAATTGGATTGGTGTTGTAATTTCGTGTAATTGTTTAGTGTAACTGTTTTGTGTATTACAGAGTAATTGTAACTAATTGGTGTAACTGATTAGTGTAATTGTGTTGTCGTAAAGGAGAGAGAGAATAAGGAAATAAGGGGAGATGGAGTGAGAGTGAGAGTGAGATGAAAAAATTAAATCAAATTTTTACATATTTAAAAAAAAATATCAATGTGAGAGAAAGATAAATAGAGAGAAATTAGGGAAGAGAGACGAACAGAGAAAGTAATAGAGTAATAAATGGTCTTTTAGTCTTTTTTCAAAAAAATGTACTTAGAGCCAAATAAGTTTCCTTAAAGTAGTTTAGTTCAAATAAGTTTAAATTTTTGTATCGACTTCTAAATTATCCTTTTAAAAACGACATGATACTAATTTGAATATTTTAAATTGTACAATAAGTTATTTATACTTGATCAAAATTTAAACAAGAAGAATTGGATTGGATTTATGAAATATTTTAAAATTCAATCCATGGGTTTTGTATAAGGAATTAAACAATATATCATATATAATCTCATATAGGATTCACATATTAATCACAAATATTATAAAATATTTGCTATTGACGAGCCCAGATTTAACTGGGCTAGGCCCAATTAATGAGCTAGGCCCAAATCAGCTATAAGGCGGGTCAAGCTCAATTCATAGATTCAGCCTAGTCCAGAGTTTAAGGAGTCCAGAAGGATTAGAGTACGTGAGGAGTAATTATCGGGATACTCACTCTCGAAAATCAAGGCAACCTTTAATTATACTTACCTTTTGTAGCTATCATCTCCAAAGGACTAGTGTTTTTACCCTCACGTCACCACCTTAACAAAGGCTTTATGCCTACAAATTGTAATCCCTCTTCACATGAGAGGAGCACTTTTTTTCATCTCTACACCTCTCTACACACCCCACACATAATTTTTCTCTCTCCTAGCTATTGTATCCCTCCCGAGGCTAATCATTGCTCTTTCTCTTGTTCAGCTTACTTAATCAATAAAAAGTCCCCCGACCACCGTTACCGTTTTCCGGAGTCGAGTAGGTCACCCGGACTGAACCACTATATATCTGCGTGTTGACTCGATATTTACATTATTATTATTGATTGCTCTATTAATTGTCCGTTAATTACACTTTATCACACACTTGACTGTTGATTGTGCATAATCCACTTTTGTGGATCATCAGTTTGGCGCCGTCTGTTGGAACCGATTTGATTCTCTCCTTGTAGTCTTCCTACCTCCAATGGCAAGAACAACCAGATTCATGAACCACCAAGCAGAAGATGATCCACCACATCATGACGAGGTCCTGCCACCACCGACGAAAAGTAGACACATGTAAAATTTACTTTTACATTAATTTTTGGAAAAATTTGGTGCCCATGTCGTAGATATCGAAAAAAATACCCAAATTTTTAAAAAAAAATCGCCTCAAACGGACAACCGAGCGCAAAGTTATGGTCGTCTGAAGTTTCGTCGTTTCTTCATCATTGTTTAGTACTCCACCCAGTGGTCAGTGTCAGTACCCAACGTCAACGCCCAGCAGTCAGCGCCCAGCGGTCAGTGCCAGCGCCCAATAGTCAGTGCCCAGTGCCAACGCCCAGCTGTCAGTATCCAGCGCCCAACAGGTAGTGCCCAGCTCCAGCGCCTAACGGTTAGTATCCAGTGGTCAGCGCCAGCGGTCAGTATCCAGCAGTCAGTGCCCAGCGTCCAACAGTCAGTGCTAGCGCCCGACGCCTAGTGGTCAGTGCCCAACGCCCAAGCGACCTGAGGCGCCGCCCAAGCAACCCGAGGCACCGCCCAAACGACCTAAGTTGTTGCCCAAGAGAGGCATCACCCAAGCGACCCGAAGTAGCACCGTCTCCGTTGACGCCTATGCCCAGGGCACCACTACCAACGAGGCCAGCCCCTCCCTCATCGGCATCTCCAGCGCCCAGCGGCACCCACTTGTTACTTGGCTAAGGATTAACCTGGGATCTAGAAACCTATTGAAACTCTACTATGAGTATCAAAGGACTGTTGATAAACAACGCCTCCTGGCGAGAACTTTTCATCCTACAATCCAGGACTCAACATCATAATAGACTCTATCTCGAATGTCTAGGGGATTGGTGATGAGGTCTATACTATCATAACCTGAAATTCAAGTCCATATGGAACACCGCTTCCTATACCATTATAAATAAAGGTTCCAAGTACCATGTATGTCATGGAATTCTAGCCTATTCACCGTATACTTTTTCTTCGACTTGTTTACTAACTTAAGCGTCGGAGTCCCTTTGGCCGCCTCTGGCCATCGATTCATCTAGATTTTCTCTTGTCTTACAGATTTACCAAAACTCCCCCGTCATAATCTTTGTTTGTACAAGGTGGTCGAAATTGAGCGGACAACAAGAATAAGAATCAACATCTAAAACATCTGTTCTCTGGCCTCGCATGGATTGCAGTGTTGAACTGATTCTAATCCATGAGCTAATTGGAATCCTTAAATTCGACCAGAGAAGACCCAGCGTCGCTCGCGCCTCAGCGCTCGACGTCGTCCGCGCCTTAGCACCCAGCGACATCTGTGCCTCAGGGCCTGATGCTGCCCCTACCTTAGCTCCCAGCGTCACCCGCGCCTCAGTGCCTAGCATCGCCCACGCCCTAGTGCCTAACAGTGCTCTCATGCAAGCACCCTATATCTCTAACTTTGTACTCTCTCGCGAGTCGCCAGGAAGCTCGGCCTAATCCTGTCTCTGCTCTCAAGTAGTCTATATCTCCAGCTTCGCACTTTCTCACGAGTCGCTAGAAAGCTCGGCCTAATTTTACCTCTGCTCCCAAGTAGTTTCAATATCCAACTTAGCGCCTATCTCGCGAGTCGTCAAAAAGTTTGGTCTATCTCTGCCCTGTTCTCAAGTAGGTAGTCTATGTCTCCAACTTAGCGACTCTCTCGCGGATCGCCAAAAGCTTGGCCTATCTCTCATCTGCTCTCAAACAGGCAGCCTATGTCTCCAGTTTAGCGGCTCTCTCGCGGGTCACCAAAAACTTGACCTATCTCTGCTCTGCTATCAAGCAGGCAACCTATATCTTCAGCTTAGCAGCTCTCACGAGAATCGCCAAAAGCTTGGCATATTTCTACTCTGCTCTCAAGTAGGCAGCCTATGTCTCCAGCTTAACGGCTCTCTTGCGGGTTGTCAAAAGGTTGACCTATCTCTGCACTTCTCTCAATCAGACAACCTATGTCTCCAGCTTAGCGGCTCTCACGAGAGTCGCTACAAGCTCGGCCTAACTCAGCCTGTGCTTATACGTAAACAACCTCGTTCTCTAGAAGCTCGGCCTCGAGAGCTGTTGCTCGCTCATGAGCCAACCTCAATTGCAGCCTAATGCCCAGGTCTCTCTTCCACCAAAGCTCTCGACACCTCGTTAAGTTTGAGCGTCCTCAAAAATACAGAAAAGCCGCAGCCATCTGCAAATTTCTGAAGCCAGAATGTCAGCATGACTAAGCATACAGAATAGAGGGTTCCACATAACAGCGGGGTACCATAGCAAAGTCTTATATCTCGGTATCGATGATACCCTCAAGACCTCGAGAGCTGACATCCAAGGGTGTCACAAACCTCCAAAGCCTCTCCTTAGCCAAAATTCACATCCTATAACAGGGACACCAGGCCATTAAACAGGATAACTATGTGAAGCGCTGGGGGCATTCAAACCTCGTTTTTCGAGAAACAGCAGGACTGTCAGACCTCAGCTGGGAAGCACTGGGGGCACCATATCTCATCCCTTCTAGGAGGATGGGAAGTCATCATCCTAGTGACGTAGAGAGCCTTCGTCGTTAATCCATCAACCACGGGATCACCTGTGAAAGAGAGAATTTTCATAAACCAACGACATCATCAATTTGCTTGGGTTCTCCATGGTGTCGCCGTGGCACCGCCCAGTTTTATACCTGGTGTTGCCCAGGTTCATGTCCATGGCGCCACTCGCCAAAGCATCTCCATCTCCACGCGTCGAAGCGTCCATTCTTTTCTTCATCCTCTCTCCAACAATGGCGTTACCAAATAGAGAAATAAGCTTCAAAAATACCATGGATGGAAAGCTGAAGAAGCCACCATATGGAACAAGATATTTGTTCTACCCAAAGGAAGGAGCTCTCTCATGCCCTCAACCCCCAATCACTACTAGGGCTTGGGGCATGAGGGGGCAAATGACGAGCCCAAATTTAACTAGGTCAGACCCAATTAATGAGCTAGGCCCAAATCAGGTACAAGGCGGGTCAAAGCCCAATTCATGCATTCGGCCCAGTCCAGAGTTCAAGAAGTTCAGAAGGATTAGAACACGTGGGGAGCAATTATCGGGATACTCACTCTCAAAGATCAAGACAACATTTAATTGTACTTATCTTTTATAGATATCTTTCCCGAATGACTAGTGTCTTTACCCTCACGTCATTGCATCAACCAAGACTTTGTGCCTATAAATTGTAAGTCCTCTCCACATGAGAGGGGCACCTTTTTTGCATCTCTACACACCCCACACATAGTTTTTCTCTCTGATAGCTATTGTATCCCTCCCGGGGCTAATCATTGCTCTTTCTCCCGTTCACCTTACTTAATCAATAAAAGGTCCCACGACCACTGTTGCCGTTTTTCGGAGTGGTTTAGGCCACCTGGACCGAACCACTATATATCTGCGTGTTGACCCGATATTTATATTATGGTCATTGATTGTTCTATTAATTATTCATTAATTACATTTTATCACACACTCGACTGTTGATTGTGCATAATCCACTTTTGTGCATCATCAGCTATAAAATTGACTAAACCCACCCCGAATGGATTTGTTGAAACCCATATACATGAGTTTTACTTGCAGACCGGAATTTAAATATTAGGCCCGGAATCTACAAACAAATAAGGATAATGTGGTCTATTGGACTATTTTAAATAAACTTATTTTATAAATCTCACCCAAATCCAATGAAACAAACAGACCCTTAAGTTGTTGGTTGATTGCAACTAAGCCCGGGTGTTGATCTTTAAAATGAACATATTAAAGATTTAAACGTTTTGAAAGCTAATAAATTATCGCTTTCAAATTGAAAATCACAAGGTTTGCTCTTGGATGTTAGTAATGGTGGTTCTCGTTCATCCTAAGGTAGAAATTAAGCATTGTTGGTTGATTCATTTAGAGGTGACTGATGGGCGATGATTTGGTTGATTGTGATTTTCACATTACTAAATGATAGTATATGATTTATATGGTCAACTCTAAAACAATTGGAAAAAGATTTTGAAGGGCCGTTCTCAAAGAGGATGAGGAAGTGATTCAACTAACAGTTGAAAAGTTCTACAAAGAGTTTTATATAGAACCGCATTCGTTTCGATTGACGCTAGATGGAATCTCATTTGAAAGCATTCATACAGAGAAGCTTGTGTTTCAATGATGGGTAAGGCAATCAAGCGTTTGCATTGAGTTGATTGGATAGAAAGTTGAGCCTAAATTCAAAAGAAATCATCCATGATTTTGATATCCATATGCAACTTGCAATTTAAAAATTGAAAGAAACAAGGTTTAGCAAAGCGAAGAAGTAGAAATAAAATTGAAATTTTGAAAAACGCATCTTTATATCCTATTTAAATTGGCTATATGAGATCCAAATATTAGATACTAATTTTCAGAATTTTTAATTTTTTAAATAACAATCTCTAATCTTTTATCAGTTATTAATTTTCTCAGAAACTTACTCTAACTATACGCATAACCTCATTCAAACTATCATTACACTTATTTACTTTTTCTTATTGAGTACTATATTTTTATAATAAATTGTTTAATAACAATTCATTGATCTCATCAAATTAAATTATTTCATGTACCTTATATAACTAGTCGCACAAAACTACTTTAAATTAAAATTTTTCATCCTCCTTAATTTAGTATAATAGAGTCGGGGTCGAGAATGAGTGGTTGCAATATGGGATGAAGGTGGGGGTGATAGTAGGTAGGGATGGTAGGATTCCGATGAGATAGATTGAAAGTATCATACATTGCATATAGGAGTGTCAAAATATGACACGACTCGTTAACACAACACAAAATTAGAAGGTTGAAGTTTTATTTCAGCCACCTATTTTATAAACAAGTGGACCTAATACAATACGAACCCGATACGACATGACTCGTTAAACACGAATTAATAAAAGAATCGAATATGGGTAGAGTGCATTTGACAAAAACTTGCTAAGATCTGACACGAATTCCTGCTCACCTGACTCGATTGACAGGCCTAATCGCATATGACAATACTAATATTCAAAATTAATATGTGCAAATTAATACAAGATTGGGTAAATATCACTCGCACCCCTCTGACATTTGATTTTATTACACAGACATCTCCTTATATTTCAAAAATTACACTAAAATACCTTGACTTATGAAACTTATAACTATCACACCCCTTTGACTAACGGATGTTGAGAAGACTAACGATCAACACTAATGGCATCAAAATAATTTCTTATAATACAAAGAATGTCCTTTGAATTATGAAGAGTTCAAATGGAATTATATTCAAAAAATAAATTTACCCAACTTCACATTTATATTAACTTTAATTATAATATAAACATCATATTTTTTTAATTAATCAAACAAATTAAGAATGTAATCATTAACTCAAATAATTTTGAAATTTATAATCATCTTAATTAATGTGTTAATTAGTAATTCAAATTCATTAATATGTTATTTAATAGTAAATTAATTAATTTACTAACCTAATTTGTTGACATAATCCACTATAACATTTAAATTGATTTTGGGTTCCATCAAACATTGAAATTTGGTATTAATCTAATGACTCAAATGAAGTCACATCATCAGGTAAATAAATTATGTCAAATTTTTAGATCTAAATTACTCTAATTAAAATTTGTGATTTTATTAGCAAATAACACCACCCATTTCAAAACTACCAACCACCACCACAACACCACCCCCACCACCACAACACCACCCATTTCAAAACCACTGCCCAGCACCACCCATTTTCAAAATCATTGGCTAGCAACACCACGATGTCCCCCACCACCATAGCATCGCCCCAACACCACACATGAACCCAAACTAAAATCATTATCGATCATCCACGGCATCACCACCGACCCTCCATGACTCACGACAAATCTCTGCCCCAAGGCTTGATTCACGGTAGATTTGTGCAGGGGCGATGGCTACAAGTGAGTAAGTGGCATTATGGTTGGTGTCATGAGGGTCAGATTTTTACTCGAATTTTGCCTCGTGATGACACTGAAATTCAAAACTCAGTCTCAACTAATGCACTCAAATGCTTACAGAAATGCACACACGAATAGAATATGAGCAAGCACACCAACTCACAACAGACACATAAGCTTTACAGGCCAAATGGCCAAACCTTTTACTTCTCAGCACTCCTAAAGGAAACTGACTAGGGGTCTGCTTACAAAACGTGCTCAAACTCTCTTGGTTGCACCGCCGACCCTAACATGCCTATAAATAGCATACAAAGTGGTGGTTACAAGTCCAACCGCCTAGGCCAAGACACTAGTCAGATTCGTCCACAAAAATTTGCACAATCTACTGATCATGGATGAATCTCTCTGCCACTCCCATAATGTGCTAATTATGGCAAGGGGCAACATCAACTGTTTCTGACCCAGCTAGCAACTGCCCATAACCGCTCTGCATTCTGTGTGCACATGCTAGCAACTTCCCTCATGCTGGGCACATGCCAACAACTGCACATAACCGCCCTACATGCCATGCACGTGCCAGGAATCATCTGGAACTGTCACCATCTACACTGCACATGTCTCAACTGTTCAGAACCCCCTCACATGTTGTGCACCTGCCTTCCTTGCGAGCCCATAGCACCTGATTAGTCTTGCCTTCGTGCCAAACCACGTCCAGCCTATGGCTTGGTCTTCCAAGCTAGCAATGCCCCACAATTCGAGCTCACCAATTAGCCTTACTTGTTTGTGCCCAACGTGCATATGCATGAGCAGCATTCCTCAGCCATGCATGAGGCTTCAATCAACTTACTGGTCATGTCCATCGAGCCCATGCATGCGCTACCTCCCTCAGTCATGCATGGGGCTTCTGCCAACGATAAGTCTCACCGATCATCGGCCCCGAATCTCGGGTTTTAGACTTTGAAATGCCTTACCTCCACCCATGACAAGCATTTGTTGGGGTCGTGCCTTGTTTAGGGGCATAAGGGTCCCTAGGGAGGCTAGCCTAGTACCCCCTTCACGGAGCACCAACTTTATAATAGCGTTAGTGATCAAAACCCTATTGACAACAATAGACATACTTTGAGTCGAGGAGTCATAATAACTTAAGCTAGGGGCATAGTCGTTGTATGTCACTTGAGTCTTTGTCGAACCACTTTGTAACCCAACCAAGTATATGTCCAAGTCCTTAGGAAGCCAACTTTGCACTAAGGATTGCTTCACTAAGCACAACCCAATTTGGCTAAAGCATGGGCGCCTTTGGGAGAGGCAGCCACATGCCAAAGCCGAGCCAACAAACTAAAGGGGTAACAAACCACCCCCACCAGAAGAGCTCGACATCCTCGTCGAGAGGTTGTCCCGATACTTCTTAATCTGATCAGGATCAACATTCTTCTTCCTTTGATGGGAAGCTTTGCCCAAGCTGTCTTTTTCCTCGTCAAACAACCCTTACTTGGAACAAGAAAATCCATATGCAGCAGAATATTCGGTCCTCTGTCTCACCACTCCATAAGTAAGTGACTGCTGCTGTCCCACGGGTGACATCCGATAAGGGACATGGACTGGAAGCTTTGCACCATTCTCCAGCTCATTTTTGTGGTCAATTCCACATCCGAGATGAGGGTCTTGGGGAGTTTTGGAGGCATAAAATCAACAAGTTCCTCGAAAATTTCTTCAACTGAACTAGGCACTTCAACCTTCTCATCAGGTTTGTTCTCCACCAAGGCCGCAAGATATGTCATCTCATCTTCCCGCAACCCAAAATTCACTTGTATAGTGGACAACATCTCTACCTTCCGCTTTCCATCTCTTTTGTTTTGGTCTGTCACCACTGCAGGCACAAAACATGATGTTCCCTCATCCGAGATCAGCATGCCATTTAAACAGTGTTTTTAAACCCGGCCCGGCCCGACGGGTCAACCCGGAGAACCGGTGAACCGGTCCGGTTCAAAGTAAAACCCGTTTCTGCACAGAACCCGCTCAAAAACCGGTGAACCGGTCAAAAACCGGTGAACCCGTGAGAACCGGTCGAGTTAAACAAACCGGACGATTTGATTTCATTACTATAAATTTTAGATTTTTTCCCCTTTTGTTTGTTCTCCACTTCTCCTTTTGTTTTGTTGCCCTAAAGGATAAAATCAAAATCGATCCAGACCAGTCTCCAGACTCCAGCCGACTCCACTTCAGTAACTCCACTCCTCCAGTCCAATTCGCACGCAGCACAGCCTCGCCATTGGCCAGCGATCCAACAGCGACCACCACCAGCGAACAACGAGGATCCACCACCAGCGAGCATCTGCGACTCCAACAGCGATCCAGCCTCGCCTCCACGGTTTGTTTTGTTTCTCTCTCTCTCTCTCTCTCTCTCTCTCCCTGATCGCTTCTGCTCAGTCCAATTCCAGTCTCTCTCAAACGATTGGGTTTTTTATTTTGCAATTAGATGAACAATTCCTGCTCAGTTCATACACTGCACTGGGATATAATTTGGGAAGAGAATAAATAAATAAATACGGTAAGTAATAATAAAATGCAGTGATTATTTCTTGAATATTTGGCAAATACTTGAAACTAGGGTTTTTGATTGGGTAAATATGACTATTTTTGGATTTTGCTATCCGTTTTTGTTACGAAAGTTGTGGTCTTTTACTCTTATTTACAGCTTGTGAGGGTTTTGTTTGCTGCAATTGCATGTATGTCTGACCTTTGTTAATCATTGCATAATGTGGAATGGTTTACTATTCGATTGTTTCAGTTCAATGTTTTATTTGATGTGGATAAGTATGAAAGCTATGCTGTGTGATGAACGAGCAAATACAATTTTGTTTTGATTTGTGCATGTTTTTATATATTTTATATGCATTCACAGATAGAAAAATTGAAATTGGATACATGTTTTTCTCTACTTAACTTTACAAGTTGTATTGAAAATTGAATACATTGAAATTAGATACATGTTTGATGATTTTTCTATACTTAATTTTACATGCTTGATGTTATTTTTATAATTATTGTGATTTTTTAGCCTATTTATTATTATTTATAATTATTTTTTAATTTTTTATTATATTACCGGTTCGACCAGTGACCCAACGGCTGAATCAGTGACCCATTGACCCGGTCCCTTCACCGGGTTAATGTCCGGGCCGGGTTTTAAAACTATGCATTTAAATCCAAGTAAATGGTACTCAACTTTCAGCGACAAGGGTACTCAACTTCTCCCACTTGGGGCAGTCTTTGGCACGATGAGGGTCGTTGCAAATAAAGCAACTAGAATCAAAACTTTTCTTCTTCAAGTTGTTTTCTAGCTTTTAGAATCACATCCATTCCTCTTTTTCTTCTAATCTGCCTCCTCTACGTCTTTAGAAATGTCAATCAAATCTTTCTTATCAGCATCATCCCTCTTTTTCTTTTCAAAAAGGTCTTGACTGTTGCCCGCTTTGAAGTCAACAAGTCATACGTAGCATCGATGACAGTGTGCAAATCATGCACCCCCTGCCTACGCAACTCAGCCTGTGCCCAAATTTGCAAAGTGGACATGAAATTAAAGATCTTGTCCTCCTCAGGCATGTTCTTGATATCCAACATCAAAGAACTGAACTTTGTCACAACCATGAACGGTTTCCGTGTGCTTAAGTTTCTTGAGCAACTCCCTAGCAATCCACATATTATTGCTAGGAAGGAATTGATCCTTCAACTCGTTCTCGATTTTGGCTCGCCCCGCAGAAGCATCATCCTCACTCCGAGTTCGCCACCAAAGCTTAACGTCACCAAAGAGATACATGCTGGTTATGATCACTTTTTCTCCCGCAAGCACATGGACAGCTTTGAAGTACTACTCTATATCTCATAGAAAGTTCTCCAGTTCCTTGGCACTCCAGGTACCTCCGAAGGCCTCAGGTCCAGGGACCTTGATTTTTGAAGATATCTTGCCCACACTAGGTCGAGAATGCATAGCCCTCTTCACTAGGGAGAGCTCATCTTCAATAACTTTTAAGTTGGTTTTGACAACGTCGGTGAGGGACAGAATTTCATTCATCATCGTTGCAAATTTTGAATCATTGTTGGTCACGTAGCTATCAAAGGTCATCCTTAATATAAAATTCGAGAAATTTAAAATTTTATTATAAATGACAAAATGGTAATTAGTTGTTACGGTACGGGTTGAAAACTCAATTTTTTCTAAAACTTAGAGGAAGAAATGGACTTCACTGTTGGATTCTCGCGAAATCTAGTTACCTAGTCAATTTTTATCGAATTTCGAGACTGTCAAATTTTTTACGTTTTACGATGCGATCGGACATCGCGCTACTAAAGTAAACGCGATCGGAATTTAATTGTTAAACTCGATAAATAATTTAAATTTAGTTCAATAAAAATGTACTGAACTTAAAACGAGATGAGATTTAATTTATTTGGGATGAAATTGGATCAGAAAAGTCGGGACGTGTAGCTCAATGAAAGCCAAGCAATTTGAGAGTATAAATATGGGAGAAAAATCAGATTTTCTCCCCATTTACTTCAGTATTTCCAAAAAAGAGAGAGAAGAAGAAGAAGAAGAAGAGAGAAATCCAAGGGGTCTCCCACCTTTCTTCTTCGATCTAGGGCGACCGACCGTTTGATTCCTTCGGGCCATGAACAAAGATTGTTCTACGTGACAAGAGTTACGAGTACGTACCAAAGATCGCGGGTTTCGCCAAAGTTTCAAGAACGAAAATTTTTGAATCAAGGTTTTGAAACTTGATTTGGATAATTTGGAGCTTCTACTACTTGGTATTACGCTTCAAGAGGTAGGGTTCTTTTTCTAACTAGATTTATTTTCAACCTATGGTTGAAATATGAAATGGGTAGGATGTTAGAGATGAAATCTCATGTATAACACATACCTAGGGAGTTACAATATGGAAATGGGTAAAAAAATATGTTTAAACCAATTCTTGTATGAATGGGTTTGATGAAATTGCTTGCTTTGAAATTTCATGTGAAATGTGATGAATTGAGCATGTTATGTGTTTACATAACAATTGTGGCATATAGGTGTTCGACAAAATGCCATGAATGATTAATATTTTATTTGAATGAAATAATTTAACATGGTTGGTGACGTTGTGGGTTGTGATTACATGCTTATGATAAAATTGAAAATTGAGAAATTGGGAAATGTTGATAAAGATTGAATATGTTTATAATATGCTCATGATATGTTGAACATGGTATTGAAATTGCAATTGTACATTATATTTGCATATGCACGGGTGACATCGCATTTGTGGACATTTGACATGAGTACAGGTGTGTGTGCATGTTTTTTTTATCAAACATCGTCCTCGGTGGGTTGATACGTGAGCTCGAAAAGGTTGGACTTGGGTACGACTGAGTCACACGGGTTGCATTGAAAACAAGGGTCGGTGTTAACAAGAAGGGATAGATTCTCCCTCGGGTGCAAGACCCGGAAAACTTCGGATACGCACTTCCGTTGGTATAGAGTCTGATTAGCACTTAAAATTAACATGTTACTATGCTATTTTAAGACTAATTGTACTTTGATGGAGTTTAAGTGATGTCATTTCAGGCCCTAAACTGAACAAGAACTCAAGAACAACAAGTACCACACTTGGATGCAACACCAGCACATTAGAGCCCAAAATTGGAGAAGCTTGGAGCACAGCCATAACGTTCTAACGCCAACTCACGTTCAAACGTCTACATTACACTGTAGCAGACTCAACTGCTAAGAGAAGGCGTGTTGCAGTTAGAAAAGAAGATTGAAGCTCTGAGGCACTTGAGTGTCACGTTCGAACGCCAACTCACATTCGAACGTACACTTGAGTTGATTGAAGGCCAGACTACTGCATAAAGTTGGAACTGAACTTCACAGAAGACCAACAGATCACTCGAGTGAAAGGGACAGAACACATCTAGCGTTCGAACGCCCTTAGTGCAAAAACAGAAGAAATGTTCGAACGGCAGTCAACGTTCGAACGACCATAAAGCAAAAACAGAAATAACGTTCGAACACCAACTCACGTTCTCCACAGACTGGCAGCAGAGTGGTTGGATTTTCACTTGGACTTGGGCGGCATACACTATTCCTTTACCTCCTTTTGTCTCCTCCTCTTGCCTATAAATACTCTCATTGTTGGAGAGCTTTGGGAGCCAAGTATAAGGGTTGATGGAGGCTTAGACTCTCACTCACATTGTAGATTTAAGCTTATGTTTTCCTTGTATGAAGTCTTTATTTTAGAGATTAGTTTGGTTTTAGTCCAACATCTCCTTGTTTATTATAAGAGGAGTTTTATGTTTATGCTTTCATTTACATGCATAGAAGTAGTTCATCTTTTGGTTGAGGAAGCAACCCTCCATTTCTTGGTTGAAGAAGCCACCCTCCAAATGTGACTAGCTTTCTTCTACTTTTATTGTTTATGTACTTCACTTCCATTGCTTGAGCTTCTTTCTTTCTTAGAAGAGTGAAACTCTTCCACTTTTCTAGAGCTTTACCAAAGTCGTGAAGGGTGGAACGTGATTCACTCAATCTTTGTTAAAGATTGACTCCTTGTTCATTGTTATTTTATCTTTTAAGTCTTATACTTGGAGGGATGAGCATCACTCACTTTTCTAGTTTTACCAAATCTATGAAGAGTGAGTAGTTTCTCATTCACTCTTTAGTAAGAGGAGAAGGGCATGTATAAGTTATCCAGGAATTATATTTGTGCTCTGTTCTAATACTTAACGTTTATTTCTCTTTGTTTATTGGATAATTAATTGCATCTAACAAAGCTAAGATACTTTGTCTAATCGTGGGTTCTTTCTATGACATGGATGACTCTTGCATAGAAAGACTCATCGGTTCAAGGCAAGCACCCCGGCTAGATCTTCAAGACTACCCTTCAATCCTCCCACTTATTTTCTTCATTTAAAGAAAGGAATATTAATGTCATGATTGGATGTCTTGTAGAAACACTTGCTTGTTTGTAGACGGGTTAAGTCTCGTCACAGACAATTCTTGTAAACTTCTAGAAAGACATCAGAATCATGTTCTTAATTCTCACAGTCCATCTTTATCTTCCGATTAACTTGCTGTTGACACGGGAGTTAATTGAGTTATCAAGCACAAGTATAATAAACCGGATAATTAACTACATGTCCAGGTCTTTGAACTAAATAGTGACTCTTTTTCATTAGCATTTATCTCCTGTTTTGTTAAGAAAATTCTCTTGGAAAGAATCTTATATTCTGTCCAGGAAATCTCACCTCTCTCAACAAATCTCAAATGTCACAAACGATAGGTCTCCACCACTGCTTATCTCAAAAACACCAACATAAGTTCCCTGTGGATTCGACTCCGAACTCAAACCGGATTATTACTACAACTTGACCGCCTGCACTTGAGTGTACACATTTCGGATCAAGTCAGAGTCCATAAAGTATGTTCGCATATTTGAAGCCGTTGGTAGAAGTTCATAGATGTCGTTTCGGTTAAGTACCTGATTACGCGCAAAGAATAACACTGCAGTTGTAGCACAACTTTGGAGTGTCGATTCCACAGAGAAACAAATTAAAAGAATAGTAGAAGGAATAAAGAAACTAAAGAAAAATATTAGATGATTACTGGAGAATAAAGATTAATTTTAAATTCAAATTAAAGTGAAGCAAAGTGACTAACAGAAAAAGTACTCAAATTTGACAAACAGTAAAGCGTCAGAAATCCCTTGCACAAATCTGGTATTTTAATTATTCTTAATTCATTGAATAACTCAATTGAAAATTCAATTCCCAAAATTCCCAACCGGAATGTATAGATTTATAAACCAAGATTAAACCAAATGTAATCCTTTGAAAAATCATTCACCACTTTGAAAATACATAAATTATTATCACTATTGAGAAAGTCCAACGACGACAATATACTCAAGAAGCAATATTGCAGTAAAGAATTAAATCAATATAGATAAATAATTGATCCAAACATAA
This sequence comes from Ilex aquifolium, assembly GCA_951799425.1. NCBI lineage: Eukaryota > Viridiplantae > Streptophyta > Magnoliopsida > Aquifoliales > Aquifoliaceae > Ilex > Ilex aquifolium. The sequence goes on from OX637405.1 coordinate 25,292,066, forward strand.
TCAAAGAGATAATTCATTCAATAGAAAAAGCCTGACTAAATCCATAAATAGAATAAATTCTATGACTATTCGGAGAAGAAAACATCAACAATAAATTGAGAATGATTAAACAAAAGAGTTTTACTAATTAGAAATCAAATGCATAAATTAAAAATAAATAAAATATCATCTACTGTGCAAGTTCATCCCTCGCCCTACTTGAAAATTTAGTTACCCATAACTATAATGGACAACAAAAATCTCCTGAAAAAATAGAGCAAAATGATGGTCATCGGAATTTTCCTGCTCCCCTGAACTGCGTCCGCCTCCAGCCAATAAAGCAGCCGCCTCATCTGGTTTTTTTTTTTTTTTTCCAGCCGCCCCAAAACCAAAGAAAAAGAAGATGCTAAAACCTAAAAGTCAATCTCCTTTTGAAAAAATACAGTTTCCTCCCTGATTACGCCCAAAGAATAACGCGGCAGTTGTAGCACAACTTTGGGGTGTCGATTCCACAAAAAGACAAATTAAAAGAATAGTAGAAGAAACAAAGAAACTAAAGAAAAATATTAAATGATTACTGGAGAACAAAGATTAATTTTAAATACAAATTAAAGTGAAGCAAAGTGACTAATGGAAAAAGTACTCAAATTTGACAAACAATAAAGCGTCGGGAATCCCTTGCACAAATATAATTTTTTAATTATTCTTAATTCATTGAATAACTCAATTGGAAATTCAATTCCCAAAATTCTCAATCGGAAAGTATAGATTTATAAATCAAGATTAAACCACATGTAACCCTTTGAAAAATCATTCACGACTTTAAAAATACGTAAATTATTATCACTATTGAGAAAGTCCAACGACGACAACATACTCAAAAAATGATATTGCAGTAAAGAATTAAATCAATATAGATAAATAATTGATCCAAACATAATCAAAGAACTAATCCATTCAATAGAAAAAGTCTGACTAAATCCATAAATATAATAAATTCTATGACTATTCGGAAAAGAAAACATCAACAATAAATTGAGAATGATAAAACAAAAGAGTTTTACTAATTAGAATTCAAATGCATAAATTTAAAATAAATAAAATACAATCTATTGTGCAAGTTCATCCCTCGACCTACTTGAGAATTTAGTTACCCATAAATATAATGGACAACAAAAATCTCCCAAGAAAATAGAGCAGAATAGCGGGCATCGGCATTTTTCTACTCTTTTCTAATTTGCGTCTGCCCCAAGCCAAAAACAGCCGCTTGCCTCTGCAACGTCTCCAGCCCCCACACCAAAGAAAAGAAAAAAGACAAGTTCCAAAAGTCAATCCCCTCTTTATAAGAAAAGTCATTTTTGTCCCCTCTTTATTCCAACATCCTTACTTCAACCTCTAAAGCCCAAATCTTGTGTAACTTGAGAAAGATAAAGCCCAATAAAAATTATGAGTGATGGGCCCACGTGAAAGCTATATCAGTTTTAGCATTTTTACTCCATGGGCTGCCATCAAAATAAAAAAAATAATATAAAAGCCGAATAATAAAGTCCAAAAAAAATGTTAAGTGTCAAGTCCAATTGTAAATTATCTCTCACCAACCAATAATACAATATTTAAGATTTAAAATATTATAAAGTTATGCTCAAATATATCTCAGTGTGAATAAATATTAAATTCAATAATATAAATTATTTCTATTCACATTTTAGCATTTTAATCCAATAATATGGTATTTAGAATGTACTTCGCGCACTCATCACTCCCCTCTTTATTTCAGCCTCTTTATTTCAACCCCTAAAACCTAAACTCACATGCATGTTGAAAAGAACAAAACCCAAATCTGCTTAGTGTTGGGTCCACCATGACAGCTGCATCAGTTTCAACCTTTTTATTCCATGGGTTGAGATCAAAATAAAAACAAATATAAAGGCCGAATATTAAAGTCCCAAAAATGTTAAATGTAAAGTCCAATTGTAAATTATCGCTCACCAACCAATAATGCAATATTTAAGATTTAAAATATTATAAAATCATGCTCAAATATATCTCAGTGTGAATAGATATTAAATTAAATAATATAAATTATATCTAATTATTTATATTCACATTTTAGCATTTTAATCTAATAATAGGGTATTTAGAATGCACTTCCACGCACTCATCACACCCCCCAACTTACTAATTACTAATCCCTAGCAATTTTCATGCCGAAACAACGAAAGAAACCAAAGAAAATCATACACAAATGTCATCAAGTCACACTTTCCAGATTCACATATCAAAACAATCTTAGGAATTCAATAACCCTATCACAAGCAATCCACCTGAAGCAATCCACAGAGTGTGTGTGTGTGTGTGTGTGTGTGTGTGTGTGTGTGTGTGTGTGTGTGTTCCAAACTATATCCATCTAACCAGAAGCCCTGACACATGCAACATCAAGAACATCTCAAGCGAAAGGTCCAACTCCATAACTCACGGGTATAAAAGTGTTTCATGTGAAGATTCTCTCTATGGAGTTGACAATGGGTGTGCACACACTCTCATGGGGAATTAGGCAATTTTGTACAAGCAGCAAGCAAACATTGATCTTATGATAGGAATACTAACAAATGAGACTTTCACCACGCTTTCCCAAAATCTTACTTAGGATCAGAACGGTCAACGCAAAAGGTTGTAACGTGGCTTAGGTTTGAGGCTATAAAAAAAAATGAAATACATACAAAGGAAATCTTGTTGAATCTCTCAATAAACCACATTTCTCACTTGATGTACTCTTCAACCTTTCAAGTCATCAAATAATGCCTCTTTTTCTTTTTCTTTTTTCTCTTTTTTTTTTTCCTTTTCTTTTTTTTTTTTAGAAACAATTTGGTGAACAATTATGACACCCTAGTATTTTGCTATTTCTACCCAACCTTGGTATTTTTGCCTTTGAAGCTCACTCACTTGAACACTTTGTAACTCATGTTCTTCTTTTTTCTCTCTCTTTTTTTTTTCAAAATGAATTCCACATCTAGTACACACTTGGAAGTAACAAGGGTAAGGAAAATCAGTGTATAGGTTATACTCCAATGTGGAGAGGTATGGATAATGTAGGCATATGAAAAGAAAAAGCTACATGTATTTATTGGCTCAAAGTTGGCTACTAGGGGTCTATGGTGGAAAGGGTTAGCTTGAAAGGCTCAAACATTGATCCTAAGTTGACCTTCGTTATATCCCAAGTTTATCCACCATCTTACCACAAACCATGTAATGATATTCTCAAAAGAAATACTCAATTCAACATATCAATGAACGCTTATCACAATTTACTGCATTTGTAGGCACTCAATCCTTTCCAAAACTCACAGGAATACTTAAGCAAAAGAGTTATTTAGCTACATGTGTCAAACCACCATTTTACCACAAAGCTTGGATGAGTGCATTAGGGGTTCTGTGAATGCTTCAGCAAAAAATGATTATGGTGGGTTTGGAGAATTCACGAAGATGATTATGAATGAGAATAAGTACACATGTGAAAAGTATGCACGTGTGATGTAAAATTAAAAACATTTGACACATGAAAATATGCCATAGAGTTTCAACAAGCATTTTAAATATTGCATTTGCACCACCACCACCCATCTTAAATGAAACATTGTCCTCAATGTTTAAGAATCAAATTTGAATGGGGAGTAACTAGAAATGGTAGAATACACCTGATAAGTGACGTGGGTAGTTCGCTAAGCACCAAAGATGGTAACCTGAAATGACAAAATGGAACTAACCTGCAAACAAAAACAAAGAAAACAACAACAAACTAAAAGGAAAAGAAAATAAACAAAATAAAATAAAACAAAACAAAACAAATAAAGAAAAACATACATGCGTGGTGTGGTCAAGGTTGATAGACCGAATCTTCAAGTGAAATGTCTTCCACGTTCGGAACTTGTTTATCAATTAAGACTTTAAGGTGTTGACCATTTACTTTAAAGATTCGACCATCCTTAAGATTCTCTATTTTCACCGTCTCATGTGCAAAAATATTTTTCACTACAAAAGGGTCGGTCCACCTAGACCTAAGTTTTATGGGATGCTTATGGAGTCTAGAATCATATAAGAACACTCGATTATTAGGCTTAAACGTTTTTTCTCAAAATATTTTTATCATGAAACGCTTTCATTTTAGCCTTATAGATTTTAGAGTTCTTATAAGCATCATTTCTCAACTCCTCTAACTTGGTCAACTGAAATTTTCTAAGCTTACCTGCTTCTCTCATGTCAAAATTGAAGTGTTTGATTGCCCAATAGGCTCAATGCTCGAGCTCCACAAGTAAGTGACAAGACTTTCCAAAAACAAGCCTATAAGGTGACATGCCTAAAGGAGTTTTGAAAGCTATACAGTAGGCCCAAAGCGCATCAACTAGTCTCAAAGATCAATTCTTGCGATCCAGGTTGACCCTTTTTTCTAAATTTTTTTTAATTTCTCTGTTTGCAAGTTCTATATGTCCACTTGTCTGAGGGTGGTAGGCAGTAGAGATCTTATATACCACCCCATATTTTTTCATCAAAGCTTTAAAAGAACGGTTGCAAAAATGTGTACCCTGGTCACTAATGATAGCACATGGTATACCAAATCGAGATAACACATTCTCTTTGAGAAATTTAATTACCATCTTATTATCATTGCTCCTACAAGCTACTACCTCTACCCATTTTGACACATAATCTACTTCACAATAATATATTGATATCCAAAAGAATGAGGAAATGGTCCCATAAAATCAATGTCTCAACAATCAAAAATTTCAATCACTAAAATTGGGTTTAAGGGAATCATATTACGACGGGACATAAATCCTAACTTTTGACACTTTTCACAAGAGCGACAATAGATATTTGCATCCTTAAACAAGGTGGGCCAATAAAATTCACACTGCAGAATTTTTGCAGCGGTTTTCTTCATTGAAAAGTGACCCCCACAAGCTTGGGAGTAACAAAATTCCAAGACGCTGACAATCTCCTCATCAAGGATGCAACGCCTTAATATTTGGTCAGGACAGTATTTGAAAAGAAAAGGGTCATCCCAATAGAAATTTCGTACCTCAGTCATGAACTTCCTCTTGTCCTAAGCGCTCCAATCCACCGGTGTCTTACCTGCAGCCAAATAATTCACAATATGAACAAACCATGGTAGATAAGTAATAGAAAGTAAATGCTCATCGGGAAAATCATCCCTGATTGGCAGGTGGTCAGAGGTATCCTCAAATGTGAGCCTCGAGAGATGGTCAGCCACTACGTTCTCCACTCATTTCTTGTCTTTGATGGTGATGTCAAATTCTTGCAAAAGTAGAATCCACCGTATTAGTCGTGCCTTAGCATCCTTCTTTGTAAGAAGGTACTTAAGGGCCGCATGATCTGTAAAAATAATAATAGGAGAACTAATCAAATAAATACGAAACTTATCCAAAGCAAACGCTACAGCTAGCAACTCTTTTTCCGTGGTGGAATAATTCATTTGAGCACTATTTAGAGTTCTACTAGCATAATAAATGACAAAAGGCTTCCCCTCCCTTTGTTGTCCAAGAACAACACCTACCGCAAAATCACTAGCATCACACATGATCTCAAAAGGTAGAGTCCAATTAGGTGGCTGCATTATGGGTGCTGAGGTAAGCTTGCCAATTAGCATTTTAAAGGCCTATTGACAAGCTTGTGTCCACTCAAATGGGGCATCTTTAGCTAGGAGGTCACATAATGGTCTAGATATGGTAGAAAAATTATGTATGAACCTCCTATAAAAGCCCGCATGACCAAGAAATGATCTCACATCCTTTACTATCCTAGGTGTAGGCAACTTAGAGATTAGTTCAACCTTAGATTGATCAACTTCTTCTAATATGTCCTAAGATAATACCTGAAGGTACCATAAAGTGACATTTCTCCCAATTTAGAACCAATTTCTTTTCCTCACAACAAATTATTTAGGGTATAGGGTATTTAGAATGCACTTTCGCGCACTCATCACTCCCCTCTTTATTTCAGCCTCTTTATTTCAACCCCTAAAGCCCAAACTCACATGCATGTTGAAAAGAACAAAGCCCAAATCTACTGAGTGTTGGGTCCACCGTGACAGCTGCATCAGTTTCAACCTTTTTATTCCATGGGCTGAGATCAAAATAAAAATAAATATAAAGGCCGAATAATAAAGTCCCAAAAATGTTAAATGTAAAGTCCAATTGTAAATTATCTCTCACCAACCAATAATGCAATATTTAAGATTTAAAATATTATAAAATCATGCTCAAATATATCTCAATGTGAATAGATATTAAATTCAATAATATAAATTATATCTAATTATTTTTATTCACATTTTAGCATTTTAATCCAATAATAGGGTATTTAGAATGCACTTTCGCGCACTCATCAATACCCGTTGGTGGAAGTCACCCACCCAAGAAAGACCCAAGGATTTTATAAAATGGTCATTGAATGTTTAACATCAATGGCGGGGACTTGGAATACCCGGATGCATTCGCGTGACATTGCATGTGTTTTGGAAGCTGGTGGAGGGATTGAGTTGCATTGCATGTGTGAGTATCATTTCATGACATGACATGAAATTGCGGTATTCATTTATGAATTGCATATTTTGAATGAAATGATTGGTTGATGAATTGCATGTGAACATTTCATATGCATCTGGGTTTAGAAGATACCTTATTGAGCATGTCTCACCCTTTATGAGAATAAAATTTTAGGAATCGGACAAACGCCAGTGGACGGCTCTCACTTGGGCCCTTGTTGATGAAGAAGCTAGAATGTGGCTTTGAAATTATATTTTTGTAATCAATTATGTAATTTGTTTTAAACTTGTAAAATTGTGCAAAGGGTTATGTAATGAACTCTTATGGACTAGAATTTGTATAAATGAATGAATGGATGAGCGTGGGAAGTGATTGGATGGTTAAATGTTGAAGATTGAAAATAATTGAGAAAAATCTGGATTTAAGTACCGGTACCTAAGTGATTAAGTACAGGTCTCACGCTGTCAGATGACCCAAGTACCGGTACCTAGACTTGTAGGCACCAGTATCTGGATTCCAGTGGGCTCAGGTACCGGTACCCAGACATCAGGTACTAGAACCCTGAAGAACAGTGAGTTCAAGTACCGGTACCAAGTCACTTTAGGTACCGGTACCTGGAAAACAAAAGGCCTAGGTACCAGTACCACGTATACGAGGTACTGGTACCTATTTCCAAAACTTGAAATTTTAAAAATATAACACTGATAGACATTCACTCTTTGAACAACCCCTATAAACAATGTAAATGGATAATAATAAGTTCGAATTACTGGGGTTTGGACTTTGGAATGGTCATGTGATGGATATGTGTACAGATTATGTGTTGGGTAGTGCTCCAGTACAAAGGAGACTCTACCCAAATTATGTTTTGGTTATGATCCCGGTGAATGGGGTGTAATGACGTGGTATCGAATTATACGGTACTCACGGGTATACTTCTGCGGGTTGATGGATAATCAATGGGCTGAGAAAGGACTCCCGGATTTTGGGGCGTCACACTTAAGCCGACAATATGAACAGCGTGTTGTTCCATCTACACAGTCACGCTGGTTACAGCATCACCATTAGGGGTGCCCAAAAAATCCTCTAGACGAATCACATGTTCACGCAACTCAGCAACATTTCCACCAACCATGATAAAAAATTGTGGCTCTAATACCAACGGTCACGGGAGTTTCAATCGAATTTTGTCTTGTGATGGCATTGAGATCCAACACTCAGTCTCAGCCAATGCACTCAAATGCTCACAAAAATGCACACACGAACAAAATATGGGCAAGCACACCAACTCACAGCAGACACATAAGCTTTACAGGCCAAATTGCCAAACCTTTTACTTCTCAGCAAGCCTAAAAGAAACTAACTAGGGGTCTGCTTACAAAACGTGCCCAAACTCTCTTGGTTGCACTGCCGACCCTTGCATGTCTATATATAGCATACAAAGTGGCGATTACAAGCCCAACCGCCCTAGGCCATGCAAGACAATAGTCAGATTCGTCCACAAAACTTTTCACAATCTGCTGATCATGGATGAATCCCTCTGTCACTCCCACAATATGCTAATTATGGCAAGGGGCAGCAGCAACTATTTGCTGACCCATCCAGCAACTGCCCATAACTACGCTGCATGCTGTGTGCACATGCCAGCAACTTCCCTCATGTTGAGCACATGCCAGCAACTGCACAGAACCGTCCTACATGCCATGCACATGTCAGGAACCGTCTGGAACCGCCACCATCTATAGTGTACATGTCTCAACTGTTTGGAACCCCCTCACATGTTGTACACCTGCCTTCCTTGCGAGCCCACAACACTTGATTAGCCTTACCTTCATGCCAGGCCATGCTCAACCCATGGCTTGGTCTTCCAAACTAGCAATGCCCCCCAATTCGAGCCTATCGACTAACCTTGTTTGCTTGTGCCCAATGTGCCCATGCATGAGCTACCTTCCTCAGTCATGCACGGGGCTTCAATCAACCCACTAGTCATGCCCAACGTGTTCATGCATGCGCTACCTCCCTTAGCCATGCATGGGGTTTCCACCAACGGCGGGTCCCACCGATCATCAGCCCTGCATCTCGGGTCTCGGACTTTGGAATGTCTTGCCTCCACCCATGACAAGCATTTATTGGGGTCGTACCTTACTTTTGTGTGTCAAGGTTTAGAGGCATAAGGGTCCTTAGGGAAGCTGGTCTGGTACCCCATTCACGGAGCACCCCTTTATAATAGCATTAGTGAGCAAAACCCTATTGGCAGCAACAGACATACTCTGAGTCGAGGAGTCATAATAACTTAAGCTAGGGACATAATCGTTGCATGTCACTTGAGTTTTTGCCGAACCACTTTGTAACCCAACCAAGTATATGTCCAAGTCCTTAGGAAACTAACTTTGCACTAAGGGTTTGTTTCACCAAGCACAACCCAATTTGGCTAAGGCATGGGCACCTTTGGGCGAGGCAGCCACATGCCAAAGTCGAGCCAACAAACTAAGGGGGTAACATTTGATCTCTACCCCAAGACTCGATTCACAGCAGATCAAATTTGTGGTTAAATTTTTGAAGAGAGAGAGAGAAAGAGAAAGGAGATGTACAGGTTGGGGGAGGGAAATGAAGGGTAAATGGGATGGGTGGAAGGGCTTCTTGGGGTGTTTGGATAAATGTGAGTAAGTGTTAAGATAGGATTAATATATTTTGATGTTGAATATGTTTACAAATAGAATTATCTTATTTAAACAAGAAATAAATGGTTCAAACTTGGTATTTTAAATATATATTTGTTTATTTAAGTATGGTAGTAATACCAATTAAATAGGGGGTTTTAATATAATTTTTTAAATGTGATGGGTGTCTGTGTAATAAAACTAAATGTCCGGAGATATGAGTGATATTTACCCTACAAAATTTAACAATTAATAGTACTACACTTCTAAGAAAGATAACTTTAAATCTTAAGGGTAAATTGAAATTTAATTTAAAGTTTTAATCCAATTGTACCTAACTGAGAAAACCAAATTGAGATTTACAAAATACATCAGGGACAATCTAGTCCTATCCTATAGCTTAACAAAGGCAATCGGTGGGATTAGATTAACCTGTGCAGTTGCAAAGCCTACAATGACCTAGACTTGAATATATTTTTCCAACTTAAGGCGGTTGCAAAGCTGTCCCCACCACAATGTCCCTACATTGAAAAGATTCTCAATACACGGTCCCTATCGCATGATCAATGATTTACATTCTGATTCCAAGTCTCTAACCCATACATGATTAAATCCATCCGCTCCCACTGCGGGTCCCACACAACTAACACCTGTCGCTTACACTCGCTCACAATGCCGATCCGATAATCCTCATCATCGACAACCCTTTATCCAGAAGCTATTCATCATCCTTGATGCTCCTCATTTGCACATTAGTCATCCCTTGTAGCAGTAGAGGCCTAACCATTTTCAGTCTGTTCCAATATATATAGAAAATCAATTTGTTTCTGTTTCCACATAAACACTCAAAACACCTTCCTCACTCTGTTTTCATCATCATAATCATCATCATCGTCATCCACAGGATCAACGAGAAAATAGCGATCAAAACTACCACCGAGAAACCCTAGATTTCTCAATCCCAAGTCGGTCTTCGAACCTCTCGAAAGGGCGATCAACGTCACCACAACTAGGTAATACACAAAAACAACAAAATTTTGGTTGATTAGTTATCGGAATATGCCTATGCAACTTGGTAATTTAGTACTCATTGAGTCTCGCTTTGTTTTGTTTTCTCTTTCTGATCATTATCTTTCTGTGTATTTGCATATTTGTGTATGAATAAAGCATTTAAATGCTCTGTTTTTCAGTTGTGATGTCTGTTTTTGCTATTGAATTGATCAGTTCTTCTACTGATTTTATTTTGTGTTCTCGAAGTTACAGTGGTTGTCGGTTCTGTGATTTTGTTATACGAAGGAGCGAATTTCGTCAGGAATTATGTTGTGTTGCAGTTTTGATTGGTAATTCGAAGTCTTCTTTCTTTTTTATGAATGCAGGAGTGAAAAGATATCAAAAATTGGTAATAGAATGGGGAATCGAGGCCAGAAAAGGGCCGAAACAGGTGATGAATTGCCGGCGGATAAGCGAGCGTGTAGTTCGTTGGATAGACCGAGTTCATCAAATTCATCAGTTCAGACGCCGATGAACTCCAGGAATTCAGCTGGCGACAATGACGCGGACACATCATCATCAAGTTCAGGGTCAGCATCCGAGAACGAGGGTGAAAAGGACTCTACATATGGTTCTTGTGATTCGAGTATTAATTTCCGTGACTACCAGAGAAGACGATCATTTGTTGATCATAGCAAATTAAGGAGGGTTTTGTCGAGTCTGAGTGAGGAGGGTGAAGAATCCGGGCAGTTGGCTGCTCTCACAGAGCTATGTGAATTGTTGTCTTTTTGTACAGATAGCTCATTATCGGGTTTGAACGCTGACTCTTTGTCTCCGACACTTGTTAAGTTGGCAAGGCATGATAGTAACCCTGATATAATGCTTTTAGCTATCAGAGCTATAACTTATCTATGCGATGTTCATCCTCGATCCTCGGGGTATCTTGTCAGACATGATGCAGTTCCTGCTCTTTGTCAAAGATTGATGACCATTGAGTACTTGGACGTGGCTGAACAAGTATGCTAAGACCTTGATGTCGTAGATTTTTTTAACGGAAAGAGATTATATGTATGCTGATCGTTTAGCGCAAACTCTGTTGCATGAGTCTTATGATACATTTTCTTTTGTCTTTGATAGTGTTTGCAAGCGTTGGAGAAAATCTCTCGTGAACAACCGCCTGCCTGCTTACAATCTGGTGCAATTATGGCTGTTCTAAGCTATATTGATTTCTTCTCAACGAGTGTGCAGGTAATGTATTATGAGACATATTAGGTCAAATGTTGGGAGCATTATTTCTGACGCTGTGGCCATAAAAAGATCAAGAACTGATATTTTTTTACCATTTTTGTTGCATTTTAGAGGGTTGCACTTTCCACAGTGGTAAACATATGTAAGAAATTACCTTCTGATGGCCCATCTCCATTCATGGAGGCAGTTCCGATATTGTGTAATCTTCTTCAGTATGAGGACAGGCAGGTATACATTTGTAGAGTTTTGTTTCTCTGGAATGGTTTGTGCCGTGAAAATACTTTACCCCAATAGTTTTTGACATTGCCCAACTCGCTTCATCCTATTCTTTCAGCTTGTTGAAGATGTAGCTACTTGCTTAATAATGATAGCAGAGCGAGTGGGTCACTCATCTGATATGCTGGATGAGCTTTGTAAACATGGGTTAATTCATCAAGCTACCCATCTCATAGGCTTGAATAGTCGCACCACTCTATGCCAGTCAATTTACACTGTATGCAGATCTTTTTTCGTTCAGTTTTTCCCTGGCACTTAGCAGTTCTACTTGTCCTACGTCCTCTCAGTGATGTTTTTTGATTGGTTGGCAGGGTTTAATAGGATTACTTGTCAAACTTGCCTCTGGTTCAAACGTAGCTGCCAGGACTCTTTTTGAGCTCAATATAAGCAGCACATTGAAGGATATTTTGTCTACTTATGGTCTCTCAAATGGAATGCCTTCTCCTCGTATGGTTGAAGGACATTGCAATCAGGTCTATATCCAATGTTATTCAAATTTTCTGATTTCTTGTGCTGAACAACAAATTTTTTTTATTTTTTATTTTGTATTTGTTTTAAACATTTCATTTGCCATGATAATTCTGGAGTCTGGACAGTCATTTGCTATATAATTCAAGGCAATCAATTTTGAGTTTTTTATTCTGTCCCAAGTCCTAACAACCATTTAGAGTTGGAACAAATTTTTGTTGAGTTTGGACTCCAAGGGGAGAAGTACTTCTATGTATCAATGTCAGAAGGAATATATGAGGAGGATCGTTGTCGGTGAAACAGTATTTTATGTGGACAGGGTTTGATGAGGAGTTAATTTGTGTCAGAATGATGCATTTCTGTTTAACTTCCAATTTAATTAAATATGTTTCAAAACTTACGGTTAAGCTTACCTGGTGCCTGTACTAATTATTCTCATGGAGAAGAAAAATCTAATTTCATACAACTGACCAAGTCATAACCCAATTCCTTAGGCTGCAGCATCAAATGAAAAGTTGTTTTTCTTAATGATAGTTTAATTAGATCAGATGAGGAATTAAATAATGAATTTTTTTAAAAAAATATCTTCAAGACAGAAGTTGGCTTGAAAGATTCTGTAAATAATTCTCCTAGCGGTGCTCTTCTTGTACATTTTTTTTTTCATCACTGAATATGTATGTTTGCAGGTAATAATAAAATAATGACTGACGTGCAAAACCCATACGATATGTTTGCTTTCATTCTCTTTGACATAGATTATCAAAACATATTGACCTATGACTGGTGAAAGAACTGAGTACCAAACGATTTAATGACAGGCTGTGGATCTATATAACATTGAGATTGAGACTCATGAAGGTTCTTAGCCTAGGTTTGGAAGACCTTAATCATATCAATGTGTCCTAAATTTTGACTTGCACTAAATCATTGCATTTAGCTATGTTGGTGCTGATTGCACTGGCATGTTTCACATAATGTGCTTCTATGCCTCATCTTATCTCTGGTCTACTCTGTCCAGCACTTTCTATAACCAAGACCAACTGGAGACTGGCTTTTCAGTGCAAGCTCGTTTATTTATTTATTTTTTGTTTTTAGGTGCCAATGCCATGGGGACAAGGCCCTTTGTTTTACGCGAAAGATCTCCACATAGAAATGGATAATAAAAAAAAAGTTAAAATGATCATGGTACAAATTTTTACCTGTAATTTATTGGAAGTTTGTTTTTCTTCCTGTAGTTACCCAAGTTAAATGAAAATCATGGTTGTAAGTCCCTTCTGGCATTGATACCCCAGGCAAAAGAAAAAAAGACGGATGTGTGGCTAGTTAATAGGCTAGTTAATAAAGAAATAGCATATGAATGCAATGGTCAGAAGATTGATTGCTCAAATCAAGGGCAGTATAAGAGGTCTCATAGGTTTAATGAAAATCAATGGATGCAACACCAAGAATTGATAATTGAAGGTGCTAAAGACGAGAAAGACCAAGACTGAACATGAACAGATACACTTTTTTGTGATGTGTTGGCCTATAACATAATTATTAAATGTAGCAGTAAACAAGATTTTGTCTGTTACGGCACAATGATGAAAAGCACAATGACGAAAAGCATTCATGTAGCTGATACCAATAATTGGGTTGAAGTTAGAAGTCTTTCTTGGCAGTTGGAAGCTTTAGAAGTAAAGGTTGGTGGGGTTTGCTGCGTCAGTTTTGGTTCTATAACATATGTAGCTAATTATATAATGTTCGGTGATTCTGTAACCTATGAGACATTCAATTAACTCCTTTCTCTTGGAAGCTTGTCAAGTAGTGAATTGAATAGCGTAACATAAGATATGATTGGGGTTTTTCATCATATTACGTTTGCTTATACTGTTTAAGGTTATTATTAAGCATTTAGTCTGCCCAATCTTGTAGAGCCCTGCACTTTAACTTAACGGGTCATCATGACCTTTGCAACTTGCTTTTTACATAATAATATTTCATTTTGCTCTGTTTTTGGGTTGTGTTTATGGATTTTTTTGGGCAATTTTTATTGACATTAAATTATGTGAAGTAGAGGTAAGGTTGCTCCACTCTCTGTTACATGAGCATCACAAGTTTGAGTTATAGAAACAGTCTCTCTCATGCTAGTGTAAGGTTGCGTACGCTGACCCTCTCCAAACCCCGAAAGAATGGATCGTTATTGAGAATCAATAGATCAAAGTAAAACCTCAAAAAACATAACCAAAAACACTGCAGGGAAATCATGTTTTAAATGAAGTGACCCATCTCAACCCAATAGAGCTCTATTTCAGCTGTTTCAGGTTGGATGCATAAATTCTGATGTTGTCAACTACTGGTAAGTTATGTGCATAAAACTTGAGTTCTTATCGGAGTGGAGGGTTTGTATTGTAGTGTTGTGAAGCATTCTTCCTTTCTCTAAAATATTGTAAATGTATTTTTTAGTATCTATGTTGGGTCAATGTGTAGTCTTTGATTACATTCTTAGCTATAATCCTTTTATCTTTGAGTTAATTCATTAATGCTTTTAGCCATCAGTTGTTTTTGAACTTGTATATGACTATGTGAGAATAGACTGCGAGTTCTATATACGCTTGAAAAGAATGGATGGTGTACTTCAATAAATTCTTTGTCAGGTACATGAAGTTTTGAAGTTGTTGAATGAGCTTCTCCCTGCTATAGCCAGAGATCAAAATACTCAGTTAGCCTCAAATAAGGAGGCTTTTCTGGTTAATCGACCTGATCTACTGGACAAGTTTGGAGTGGATTTACTTCCTGTGTTGATCCAGGTCAGTTCTTGGATTATGTTGTATCTGACTTGCTTTTTGTTTCCCCCAGTTTTGTAATAGTTTGTCTTCATCTTCGAGCAGGTGGTTAATTCTGGTGTGAATTTATATGTTTGTTATGGCTGTCTATCTGTTATCAACAAGTTAGTTTATTTCAGCAAATCTGCCTTGCTTCTTGAATTGCTTTCAAGCTTCAATATTTCAAGGTGAAAGGGTAGTTTTGGCCTCTTTTCCCCCTTGTGATTTTACAAATTATGAATATTGTAAGGAAACCAAATATTTTCTTGTGTATCATGTGGCAGTTTCTTGGCTGGAGTATTTACTCGGAAGGAACACCATGTACTAGTAGTAGGCCTTCAGATTGTTGATACACTCCTGCAAAAGTTTTCTGATGCTTTATTGAACCCTTTTGTAAAAGAAGGTGTCTTTTTCGCCATTGATGCACTTCTAATGCAAGAGAAGTGTTCGCCGTTTATGTTTCCACTGGTTAATGGCACCAACCTGTCAAATGTTTCGAGTCAGAAATCTTCTGGAAGAGATATCCTGAGATGCTTATGTTATTCTTTCGATACTTGTCAGTCTTCATGGGCTTCCGAATCCGGGACTTGCAAGCTTGAAAGAGATTCTGTTCCTAATCTTGCAAAGCAAATAAAGGACAGTTACGTTGCCACTGATTTAATAAACCCTGAGAGAGGATTAACTGATATTCTTTTGAAGCTCAAAACTTTATCTGCTACATTGACAGATCTGGTGAGCATCTCCATGAAAAATGATGCTTCTGTGCAGCATGAAGAAGAGTTTTATTGTACGTTACATCAGATTATGTCGCTGCTTAATGGAAGGGATCACATTTCCACTTTTGAATTTGTGGAAAGTGGAGTTGTGAAATCATTAGTTAATTTCCTATACAATGGTCGATATCTAAGAGGAGAACGAGTCATTAACGACGTTGTACAAAGAAGATTTGAGGTTTTTGGAAGACTACTTTTGTCTTCTTCAGACCCACCTGTAGAGGTCTTCCCTCTATCAGCGCTAGTTCGGAGACTACAAAGTGCACTCTCATCTGTGGAAAACTTTCCTGTTATTTTGAGCCATTCATTTAAGCAAAAGCACTCATATGCCACTTTTCCCCATGGACGTTGCATGGGGCATCCATGTGTGAAAGTGCAGTTTGTGAGAGGAGAGGGAGAGACATGCCTGAGTGATTACTCTGAAGATGTTGTGACCATTGATCCCTTTTCTTCTTTGGATTCAATTGAAAAATACTTGTTGCCCAAAGTTAGTTCAAACAAAACTGGATGCAGAAAATCATCCACTCAACCTTCGAGTGGAAAGGAGGGTCCACATTCTCATTTATCATCAGATGCCAGCTCTGCTCAAGGCAAAAATACAGATCTTGTGGACTCCAATAGCATGTCCTCTGATGTGCATGAGATGCAGGTTGTTCTCACTTAGTTCCCGTGCAACTGATTGGAGCTAATATCCCTTTTTCTTCCTTCTTGAAACTAGAAAATTATTTCCCTTCCGCATTTTTTTATTCTGCGTGGGCTTTGAATTATTTTGCTAGTTACATTTCACCTTTGTTTTCTGCAGGCAGACATGCCTAACTTGGCAGAATCTGCATCTGCAGAAGCAGCCAGTTTAGGACATACGGCAGTTGAATCAGCAGGTTTAAGTGAAGTTAAAACTGTAAGTTGACCCTCCCTTTAGTAATTTGTGTGATCTCATTTACTGCCCCCAACTGTTTGATATGCACTGCAGGAGATCCATTGTTCTCTTAGGTTTCTTGTTCTTAGTATTTTTTTTAATATCTGTCCTTAATTCTTATTTCAAAAACCTTTCTTAGCTGGCCTGGGTCTTCCAGTGCAAATATGTTGACAGTGCTGCTTGAACTAGCTTCTTGACTAGATTATTGGTTATGTTCATATCTTCCTTGTTTCCATCTGTGGCTTACTTTTATCCTCTATGGCTTTGATAATTTTGTATTTCAGGACCCTGTGGACCAAGAACAGCATACTTCTTCTTCAGAGGATAGCGGCAAGAGAACAGAGTATCCGCTATCCTGTAGCAACGAAGATGCCTTACCAAACTTGTTGTTTTATCTAGAAGAGCAACAGCTGGATGGGGAATTAACACTGTATCAAGCTCTTCTCCAACAGCAAATTAAAGCAGAAAATGAACTGTTTACTAGTGCAAAATTATGGAGTCAAGTATACAAAATATCATACAAAAGAGCTGTGAAACCTAAACAAAGTTGTTTCAAATGTTGTTGTCATCAGGTTCTTTGTTCTTGTATATTGGAGAAAGCTGGGGCATTTTTGCACCACTCTCCATTTTTCTCTGCCATGTTTGCTTCTGAACTTGCTTTGGATGTGGAAACGCCAAGTCCAACTTATGACATAATACTTCTGCTTAAAAGTTTGGAAGGCATGAACCGGTTCCAATTTCATTTGATGGCTCGGGACAGAACATCTGCATTTGCTGAAGGAAGAATTGGCAACTTGGACGACATAATGATAGCAGTTTCTGATGTCCTGCAGAACGAGTTTGTGAGCTGCAAACTGACAGAAAAACTTGAACAGCAAATGCGGGATCATTTGGCTGTGTCCATTGGTGGCATGCCTTCATGGTGTACCCAGTTAATGGCTTCCTGTCCATTTTTATTTGGTTTTGAGGCAAGAACTAAGTACTTCCGATTGGCAGCATTAGGTCAAAGGCAAGTTCAACCTCATCCATCATCTCATAATAATTCGGGTGGCCCAAGTAGCAGACAGCAAAACAATGGGGGATTGCCTCGTAAAAAGTTTTTAGTTTACCGAAATCGAATTTTGGACTCTGCAGCCCAGATGATGGATACGTATGCCCGCCAAAAAGTTTTTCTTGAGGTGGAATATGATGATGAAGTTGGAACTGGTGTTGGCCCCACATTGGAATTCTATACACTTGTCAGTCACGAATTTCAGCAGTCTGGCCTTGGTATGTGGAGAGAAGACAATATGTCATTTAGCTACATGAAAAGCTTACAGGCAGAGGATTCTGAAAGTGTGGTGTCTCCTTTTGGACTTTTCCCTTGCCCATGGTCACCTGCTGTGAACACATCAGGTGGTATAGAGTTTTCAGAAGTGATCAAAAAGTTTGTCCTTCTGGGACAGGTTGTAGCAAAGGCTCTTCAAGATGGAAGGGTTTTGGATCTTCCCTTCTCCAAAGTTTTTTATAAACTCATTCTTGGGCAGGTATGCTTGCAATATGTTTGACCTTCTGTTTTGATTTTGTTAATACTTCCTAGTACTGAATTTTTGTTATTTACACACGACCCTTTTTGCAGGAGCTCACAGTGTATGACATCCCATTGTTTGATCCTGGACTTGGTAGGGCCCTTCTGGAGTTTCAGGCTCTTGTTGAAAGAAATAGATATTTGGATTCCATCCGTGGAGAAGAATCAACATTTAAACTTGACTCATGCTTCCGTAATACCAGAATTGAGGATCTTTGCCTTGATTTTACTCTTCCGGGGTATCCTGATTATGTTCTCTCTTCCGAACCTGATTCAAGGATGGTTAGTTTTCGTTTTGGTGACCTATGATTTTCTAAATATTTTTGGATTGATTAATTTCATTCTCAAATTGTAGAATTCATGTTCTTGCCTAGGTAAATATTATCAACTTGGAGGAATATATTTCACTCGTTGTGGATGCAACTATAAATTCTGGAATTTCCAGACAAGTGGAAGCTTTTAAATCAGGGTTTAATCAGGTTTGTGACAACGCACATTTTCTTTACCTTAATTCTTTGTTGTGCCTAACTCACCTACCAGGATGTGTCATATCAAGAACTACTCGTCCTCTTCTCTTACCATCTGATATGTTGGTTGAATAATTTCTTATATACACTCATATGACATCATGTGTGATTGATATGCTATGGTGTTCGCGATATCTACAACAATAGTTATTGCTGCTTGGCTTTGTCTGAGCACTCGAGTTCTTAGGTGTGAGATTTGCTAATTCCTTTTGTCAATCTATACATTCTTTGATGGTAGTTTCAGATTTTTTCTTTTTTTTTTTTTTCGTTGAACTACTGCTTCTCTCTTTTTTGCAGTAATCTAGATGACATAACATTTCTTGATTCTTCAGGTTATGCCGATCAGGCATCTCCAGATTTTCACTGAGGAGGAATTGGAGCGTTTATTATGTGGAGAAAGGGAATTTTGGAATGTATGTATTTTTTTTAAGCTGCTCAATTAATCTGAATTGCGATGTGCCAATGAACCTTTACTTGGTGTATTATTCTTGTTCCTCTGGCAGTCAAACGAGCTTTTGGATCATGTCAAGTTTGATCATGGATACACTGCTAGCAGTCCTCCCATTATAAGTGTTAGTGTTATTCCCCTTTCCTCGCTTATTTTCAATTCTCCTAACCTCAATAACTTTACACTTATAACTTCGCTCTTCTGAAGTACAGTTGCTAGAAATTATACGAGAGTTTAATCATGAGCAGCAAAGAGCATTCTTGAGGTTTATGACTGGGGCACCTCGTCTCCCTCCCGGGGGTTTGGCGTCCCTAAATCCAAAATTGACAATTGTCCGTAAGGTCTGCCCTTAAGATACACCTTCATTACCACCTGATTTCTTATTTATCTTTCTAGTTTCTGTCAACTGTTTGCTTACCTCCTTTTCTTTTCTTCTTAACACCCGACAGCACTGTAGCAAATGGGTGGACGCTGACCTGCCCAGCGTGATGACTTGTGCCAATTATCTGAAGCTGCCACCTTACTCTTCAAAAGTCAACCTTTTTCTTTTCCTACATCATTTGTTTTGCTCATTTAAATTATTCTTGAAAGAAACCAGTTTTTCATATTATGTTTGTTGTGTATGCAGGAGAAGATGAAAGAGAAGCTTTTATATGCCATGACAGAAGGACAGGGATCATTCCACCTCTCTTAGCTACCAGTATCTTGGACAAAAACAGGTAGATAAACTGTGAATATGTGATTATGCAGATGTCTATTTGTAAATACTGGGTAAATATGGGGTTAGTTGGTCCTGTTTGTTAGGGGAACTGTACAGGGAAAAGATGTGAATAGATTATAAATTTAGAAACATTTTATTTATAGATTGTCATGACAGTAACAGTTGGCTTAAGGTGCATTTTCTGAATTAATACTCATTTGTTCTGTCGTTTTGATTTTTTCCTATATGTATATACACTTCAGCAAGGCTCCGAGGGTATTAATTTGCCGTCTTGACAAGTTTATTCATATCATGTTGTGTATAGGTCATGCTGGCTGAATCCATGTCACTTCATCTATTGAGTGAGAGTAAGGGTGTCAAACGTGTCGGGTTAAATGGGTGACTGGTGAAAAATATATAAATTCGTACACGACACGTTTAATAAAATGGTGAAAAATCTTAACACGAACATAACTTGTTTTGTTTGTTTAATAAACGAGTAATACAATACGATTCGTTTAACCCGTTTAATTTTAAAAAAATTATATCAATAAATTTTAATACTCCACTTTTTTTACTGTCAGCTGTACTTACCTCAAAAAATAAGAATTTCTAGTTAAATTTTACATAAAAATCAGACTTGAAGCCTAAAATAGAAGGCAAGAGGTCACTGTCTTTTATAGGCAAGTCAGTACTCTTTATCTTCCCTCATTTATCAATGTGGGACAAAAACAAAAGGCATTGGTTTGTTTTTGTCTTTGAACTGCTTTCCATCTCTCATCTTTTGTCTTTTAACTATTGTTTTATTTTTTTTTTATATTGATTTTTTTATTTGTTTTTTATTTGGCTAATTTTTTAAAATAATTATTAATTTATTATTATATTAATTTTATTTAAACGGGTAAACGTGTGATAAACGGTTTGACAGGTCTTACCCGAATACGACCCGTTTATTAAATGTGGCTAGCGAGTCAATTCGTTTACCACCCAAACTCGTTAAGATTTCACCTAAGTTAGTTTAATTCGTATCGATTAATCGTGTCGTGTCGAATTTTAACAGGCATAAGTGAGTGACAAATTTATCCATTTATTATCCAAACTAGATAAAGTCAGATGTAGACTTGTTAGTTAGGTTTATTTCGTGTTGAATGCTATTTGTATGGTAATGACAAGTGTTAAAGGTTTCTTATATAGTCGAATACACTGCTTGTTAACATTTAAATATTTTTCAAAAAAATGAATAAAAAGTTTAAATTAGTAATAGCAATTTATATCATCTTAGTATGTGCATGATATCCATACATATGTGCATGTGTGAATATATCTATATAATAAAACACCTAGGAGTTTGAAAGTTTATCCCTTATATATTTTCTCCCTTAAAAAAAATAACACATTACTTAATTTTATCACATGTTCAATCATTTTATATATGATTAATTTATAGTTTAACACAATTTTTATTTCATATATTGTTCATATACAATAATGTACTCATATTGAGAAAATTTTGTCGGGTTATGTATTTTGAAAAAAATTTGATGATATTTTAAAAAAAATAATGGGTAAAAATTAATTTTAAATAATGTAATCAAAGAAATGAAAAAAATAAATGATATTAAAAAATTGCTATTTAGTATAATATAATCAATTTTTTGAACACTCGAACCATATATTTTATCATACTTTTTCAGACACAAGTTATGTCTAGTATACTAATAAACTTGGCAGATGATGGCAAATCTAGATGAAGAAAAAATGAAAGTGCAAAGCAAATGTTTCGAAAAAATTTAAAAAATATCTTTAGAAAATGTTTTTCAACACTATTTAAGGGAAAATTTAGAGAGTTTCCCGTAAAGATTTCCTACAACTAGGAATTGACCAAACATAATTAAGCTTCCCCTCTATTATATTTTTTCTGATTTTATTTTGGTGGATCACCTAAGGTGTTTAAGTTGGTTCCTAACACATTAATGGTGGATGAGAAGAAAAATAGAGAAAAACTAGGAATTGACTAAGCATAAATAAACTTCCCATCTAATAGATTATTTCTGTATTTTTCTTTTTGGCGAATCAGCCATTGTGTGTCACTCACATTAACGGTAGATAATCTATCAAGAAAACTCTAATAGATTATTTTTTTATTTTTCTTTTTGATGGATTACCCAATGTGTATAAACTAGAGATAATCCATATTTTGTACTATGTAAATGATTTTGATAGGAATGTTAATAACCATTAGATGAGTCTATTTAAGACCGTCGAATGAATTTATTGAAACCTGTCATGTTTTATATTATAGAATTGATCCCTCACGCATTAATAGTAGATGTTTTGTCAAAAAGAAAATTTGAGAAAAACAATTGGAAGCGACCAAACACATTGCTCAAGCTACTAAACTGTTTTGATGGAATGTGAACCACCTGCCCACAAAATTTTTGCACCATAACCTGAAACAACTCCATTGATTAAGATGATCTCCCCACTACTGAAGCCTGATGAGCTGATCTGTGTGCTTTCTGCTTCTTCAAGTCTTTTAAGATCGCAGGTAGCATGCAAGAGCACATAAAGCCACCAAAATCCCTGTGCAAATAATGAATATTCACTAGCAAGAAATAACTCAAAAGGCCAGGTAAGTCTTCGAGGAGTGAAAGGAAGAGACAAAGAAGATACTTGTTAGCTAATCTGCAAATCAATTTTTTTTTTTGGGAAAAAAACATGGTTATTGAATATCTACAAAAAAAAAAAAAAAGGTAGCAATACAGTACAAAAAATTAGTTTTTCAATATCATACCCAAAAAACATTGTAAGCGATGAATTTCAATCTGAATTATTTGTAGACCATGATCGTGGAAAACAATAAGATTTTACACGTGCCACGCTATCATTGGAAAAAAAAAATTAGGCTACCCTGAAAAAAGGATAAAATGTTTGCGTATGGTACACTGAATGTCTTAAGCAACCTGCTGCAGAACTAACTGTGATTGACCTAATCTAGTGTGCAAATAAATGCATGGCATCACAAATTACATTCACCAATGGGTGGAAATTTGAGTAACCATGAACTAGTCAATAAAAACAGTGAAAAACTTGCAAGAATCCTTTGAAAAATTATAATAAAACTAAGCAAAGAAAAAAGAAATCTAATGATGACCTGTTCTCTGGTTCTTGACAACTTAGCCTCTCGACCTTGATGATTGACTACGAGAATAAGATGATGATAGCACCTGCATGGGAAATTTTTTCGATTGTCATTGACAGCAGGTTTCAAGAACTAGATAATGTCATCAGTTTTTTTTCCCTTTCATTAATGATTTAGTCAAGTTGCTAAAGACAATTTGGTTAGAAGTAATCATTTTGTATGATTAGCATTGCCCCTGCAGATGTGTAAACAAAGCAACGAGCTTATGGAAACACTGTAATGCTCTGAATGGTAAGAGGGACAAAATTGAGAGGAAGCGAAACTACGAGTGGAGAACAAATTATAAAGGCCATGAAGCATGAAAGTGAGGGATTAAACAATTTATAAAAGTAAAACCCATATTGGGTTGGAATGTCCACTAAGAGGCCGCATAGCTCCAGAAAACCAGTACCATATTGGGTTCAATCACAAAAAAAGTTGCAGAAATAAATCAGAACATAATGAAAATAATAATTGCAGATTGCATCCCAAATCTTCACATCCAAAACTATGATCCCTAACGTTTTCTTGTTCAACGGTCAGGAGTGTCCGGGTCAACTTACACGTACCTCGACTAATTACCCTCCTCAGTCTAAAAGAACATCTATTCCGGGACTAGGATATTTATGAGGGATAAATCCCTCGTAACTTGACCCGAAAAGGTTGCCAATATTCGAATTCTAGATGTCTTGATTTACAGTTCGTCTGTCATACCTTTTTCAAAAATATTTCTTAACACAAGATATGCCTAAAAAGTGGTGCCATTCCACTCATGTTAACAAACACTGACTATTTTATTTTAGATGTAATTATTGTATCTGAAAATCTAATTTCATACTTCATCTATAACCCAAATAATTTCCTGTTAATGATAAGCTACTTAGATTTATGGTTGTCCTGACATATCATTGAGTGTGTGCAGGGTAAAAAACTTATAACAATCACATACCTGATAGGTCTTTGGCCCCTTTTTTAGTAGATAACCAACACTGTTTAGATTATCTACAAATGTGTCAATATCTGGAACCCTCAAGCCTATCTTATCTGCCAGACTGTATATTTCCTGAGAAAAATAATCAACATGTTAAACATGATGTTCAGGACATGAATTTTCTGTTTAAACCAAGATTCCCCATATTGAACATGTCCACATACAGATATAGTAAAGCAATCTTTTTGCTGCAACTCTGACTGCTTATTCAGGGCACTTAAAAACCGTTTTGCTTCTTTCTGTTGACTCATCCCCCCACTTCGACCAAAATCCACACAACCGTGTTCATCGACGTACTTATCATACAAGGATTCTTTCATTATTCCAACAACATCCTGTAAAATAGACTCAAAAAACATTGCATAAAATAGGTGTATTGAGAAATTTTATAAATCTAAGCATGAGAGATTTGCACATCAGTTGTCAAGCTTGTAGTTGAATTTGATAGTGCTTGTAATTCACAAACGTCAAGGTCACAGGTTTTGTTTCAGTATAACTAGGCATGAAAAAGAGGCATTCTTTAACGAGAGCTATGACAATAAAAGATCCGTGCACATTCTCAAATATACTTTTGGACTTGGAGCTTCCCTTCTGAAAACTGAGCAATAAAATGTCTGGTCTTTTAGCAAAAGAAAAAAAAAATGGCATATCATCCCTCGTAAGAGGTGAACATCTTATCTACTAGCTAAGTGGAAAATCACATTCAGATTAAAACAAGGATTGTTCAGAGACTGGTGCTTTGAATTTTTGAATGCAACCAGATTTGACTACTACCATTTAGACTGATGACTATGTTAAATATAAACTTTCATACTATCTAGCAATTACCAAGCTACTCTTCGTAAAATGAACTTACCAAAGCATCTTGCTCAGTTATTTCTTCTCTTAAATCCACTCTAGCTCGAGCCTCTGCCAGCCTTACCAGGCTTTCTAACTGCCTCGCAGTTATTGGTGTACCATCAGCAGATGTGTTACGGTCTCTTAAGCTTAAATAAAACTTCTGTAGAATATCTGCTGCTTGCCTTGACATCCTGATCCAATGAAAAAGAAAATGCAGGAATTAGGTGTCAAACTAAAGTAACCAACATAAGAATTGTGCATTCTAAAAAGCACATCAATCACCTAGGAAAGACATAACTCCGTGCATAAGCAATGTATTTGCGCAGAAGAGGGCCAGGCAATGGAACAAAATCGCCGTCTTTTCTAGGGTCAAGTTTCAAACTTGAAACTAGAGAACCACTTTTCACATTCAAGTCTATGTCTCTAACATTCTGTGATGCTGCAACTTGTAAAATAAAAGTTCAGACGATTAGAAAAATTCTTCAATGGCAAATCTTAAATCACCAGAAGTTGAAACACCACCTGTACATAGCCTTTTTGCCACTGGTGAATTTTGTCCGTTTCCAGCATGAAGCTGCAAAAGATGTTTCTCATATGTATTGGCACTGAATGCCGATGTCATGTATTTGTGACAATGCTCATGATACATCACTGTCATCACTGTCATGTAAATATGCATGCAAGGAGTAGCAATCCTTTTTGAGTAAACCATAGAGATAAATGGCTTAATATGTGCCGAGACTCACGTCATCAGTTTATGACACAAGTTATAGGCATGGTAAGCATTGTGGGTCAACATGGTTCTTAAGAATATTCTTCATACCAGCAAAGTCAAAAGGCACCACTATTTCAAAGAACTCCAGAATTGTGCCCCCCAACAGTTTGATCATGCCTACAACATCAATTTCTTGATTATATTCCATATATACCAAGCAATTAATGGTGGCGTGCTGGAGGGATAGACAGGGTATAGATCTAAGCTTTAGCCTCTGTCAGTGCCACTGATCCCTTCACTGGAATGGAGTCCCAATAGTATGCCAGATAAGACTGATTTGTTAGATTTGGGTCGTCTTCAGAGTGAAACAGGGTCATCACATGTGTCAGCCCAAGCTTCACCATTGCACAAAGGAATGACCCCCCTAGTGTTGTTCTATAATTTCACCAATTTCGACATGCTTCTTTTTCATCAACATACAAAGATCATTCCAAAACAAATCTGCATGCAGATGAGTCACAAGTTCCCATGTCTGAAAGGTGCAAGTGGTAAATAATTCCCAAATGTGAAAATGTCTACTTGAAAAAAGATAAAATGGTTTCTGCATAGCTGTTTAATCGTACAAATCATTTTGGCTATTCATATCTCTGCCTCTGGTTGAGGCATATAGAGCATGTTGTCAAGTATCAACTCATGCATGAGACAAAGGGGTTAGTCAGGATAACTTACTGACATAATGTGCTCCGAGACTCGCTTATCCAGTAGTTCATCTGGTTTGTCAAGTAGTATAAAAACCAAATCAAATCGCGAGAGTAGAGCAGCACTCATTTTCAAGTTTTCATTCACAGTTTTTGCACGGCTGCAATACAAATACAGATCAAATATGCTACAGGAATCTGCACTTGTTATAAAAACAAGAAAAGCAGCCTCTCTTATCATTCTATCTCTGCTAAACTATCTGAATTAGAACATGATAATAATAATTTTACTATTTCATCTTCTTTGTATCAATTTAAATAATTGAACGTTAAAATGATCGGAAAGAGAAAAAGAAATAAATAGTACAAAAAAAGACAATTTCTGCTTGAACTTGACAGTGACAAACACATATCAACTCCAAGTAGTGTCACAAATCAATTAGATTGTTTTACCCTTTACAGCGCCAACTAATGACTAAAGTCTTACTACTATTGAGTTAGGATTGGCTATGTATCACGTGGTTCACTAAGAAAACAACTTCTGAAGTGCATCAATTTTCAGTATCCTGATATTCCTCAAAGCTTAGAACAACAGATATACTAAACAGAAATTTTGAATGTAGTACTTATAATGACCGCCAACAGGGTTTGCTGCTGCTAAAACAGATGTTCGTGCTGATAAACTTGCTACTAGTCCTGCCTTTGCAACAGAGACACACTGCTGCTCCATAGCTTCCAGTAGAGCCTGAACGCATCTTAAAATAGTAAAACTCATTCCTCCTTTTTTGTGATAGATTAAAACAAACTCAGTTTTCCGCTTAAAAGCGGTAAAAGAATATTATGCTGACAATCAGCCTGATTTCAGACCTGGTGTTCTGCAGACATTTTGTCAAATTCATCAATACAGCATAATCCACCGTCAGCGAGTACCATGGCACCTGTTGAAAAAAAAAATTTAGTTGCATAATATATAATTAACTTTTTACGTGCATATGAATCCAAAGACCATAATAACCATTTATGCTCCAATTTCTTGCATGTTGTGAACTTCTCATCGGTCACCAAATATTCGTGACTTAGAAAACTGTCACTACAAGTATTCTTGTTTTAATGCCTTACTATGATTATTAATGATGGGTTACATGAGAAATCAACTATTCAACTACAACCAAATAATTGATACATAAATTTGTTTCAAACCTATTATTGGGGAAATTCCTGATCTTTGGCCATTTCTCAAAAAGATTTTGTTAAAGCTGGAAAACATTAAATTCTTTCTTGTGGTATTTTCTATATTTTTGCCTAATTCTAACATATGATTGTTCATAATTTGCATTCGCATTGGAGAAGAAGATAGACAGGAAAATACTCAAATATAACTGAAATTAGAAGCAAGCCATTAAGACCTCCCACGAAGAAAGAAATAAACAAACTACAAGACAAACATTATAAGCTATTTCAGTATCAGCCTTCAAGGAGTTTCAAACTGTTAGATGTGCCTTAAATCAGCTGCACATCGTGTGCAGTGATGGCCTTCAGCCACTACTAACTAGACAATAGAACATTCAAAATCACAAAGCTTTTCGATTTTATCTCAGTCTACTGTGTGACGTTTTGCAAGAACAAGAAACATAACAAGATCACCCCTCTGAAACAACTAAGGTTCCTCTATGGCTCATGTATATGAAAGTAAAACAAACATCAAGAATTGACTATCAGATGAACATTCTATTACTTGAACTAGTTGTCGGAAAAAAAGAACTCTAGCCTGTTAAGCATCACCAATAAATCACGACTTGAATCATAGGTAAACCACAAACAAAATGGTAATATTGTCTTTCTGAGTTAAAAATAAGAGAAAGAAGAAAATCTATACCAGCTTCAAAAGCATAGTCACTAGTCATAGGATCCTTCACCACAGTGACTGTGAGGCCAGCATTGGTTGTGGCATTACCGCACACATAAATGCCACGTGGAGAAATAGCAGCTGCTGCTTGGAGTAGCTGACTCTTACCCAGTCCAGGATCACCTAATAATATGACTTTTAGCATTGATCAAGCTGATTTTGACTACCATTAAGTTACAACTGCACATAATCTTAAATTCTCAATAAATCACTATTATTGAGAACCTAAAATAGCTTTCATGAAATTTGCATACCAACAACTATTACATGAATGTCTCCTCTCACTGGAACTTTGTTTTGATCCATTGAATGCTTTCGTACACCTCCAAATAGGGCCAATGTAATTCCCGCTGTTGAGAAGAAAGTGAACCAACATCAGTGCACCACTATTATAATAGTGTTATATGGCATGTTCACCAAGATCAAGGAAATATTTAAATATGCAAACAGATAAAGAAGGGGTTTATGTTTGTCCACATGCTACCCAAGATGTTAGTATTTGAATTAATCTAGACTATATTTCTGCAATTTTTATTTTTTTTTGAAGTCATCAATGATGTATGAAAACATCTAGGGATGAAGGAACTTTACGATAAAGATTTTTAGAAACTGAGGAATTTCCAGTTCTAAAACACCACAACTATATACTATAATGAACCACAAATTGTATATATCGAAATAAAAGAAACAAAATTTCCAAAGGGGTGGATCGAGTTAAATATCAACATTTCATTTTTTTTGCATCAAGTCAGCAAGTTACTGAATTTTTACGACTTCACATTACCAGAATGAAATGTTTGATTGAAAAAATTCCCATAAAAAAATCTAATGGTTCCTAACCTAAGCACTTAGAATGAATCCACATGCATACAAAACTATTGCAAAGGCATAAAGCTAAAGCAATGCATGATATGATGCCAACATTATGACCTTTTGGGAGGACAATATGACTAATTTTTATTCGCGCCTGGTGGTGTATGCATTACATTTGAAAGAATGGGGGTAGAATATGGGGACTTATTCTTTTCATTTGACCAAAGAGGGAAAAACTACTACATAAAAATACAGATATAATGAATAATTATTTATATCTACCTTTAACAAGCTCATGTCCATAGATGGAGGGACAAACAGACTGAAGCATTTGTCGGAAGATATCTGAACCATGTTCCTCAGAAAATTTGATAATAAACTCTAAATCTCTTTGGGAAAATGAGAACAAATCAAACAACGGTGTAGCTCCAGCATCAGCAATAGTATCTTGCAAATCCTCGGGCATAGATTGCGACTTGGAATTTTTAATTGAAACTGCTTCTAGATACAAATAATATAATCCTTGATTCTTGGATTTTGATTTTCCTGAAACATCAAAGTTTGCTTACAGTCCCATCCAACACAGGCATTTAGATATAGTTACACAGCTGCACACTGTCTATTTGTGCTATCACAATTGTGGAGGATTGTCTCTAATATCCTATAAACTATATGGTAAGCTTAGCAACGAACTAATGTATCTACCAATATTTCAATGACAAAGGCCACAATTAAAGTCAAATTTACTTGTGTAATAACTGATAAGCATGACATGACCCATCATGCTCTCTTCCAGTGAAAAGGATACTATTTTTGTTTGACTATTTTAGTGCTACACTTATTAAGGTTGGATGTTGGAGGCTTTATAAACTTTGACTGCACGTTACTACTTTTATATTCCATTGAAGATTGAATGAACACTAGATAAGGTGGACACTATATAGCAAGGTCTACCAAATATAGTTAGTTGCTCAACCTAGTTAACATACCTTTCTGGATCCAACTAGGCATTGCTTTGTCAAGTGATATATATCGGTGATTTTTTTTTTCTCTGAACGAACTAGGAACTTAAATCTAGCTATTGGAGAACAAACAATCTGAATAATTGATCGCAGAGTGCCTATCCTACTATTAATCACTATGTTTTTATTACAGGTAGGCTGACAATTAGGTGATTCGATTTGCTTTCAATAGACCCCCTCTCAATAGACCCATTGCCAATGATCAATTATTTCTCAGTGAAACTTAATATTCACTTCACATGCTATATAGCAATTTGAAGAAATGATCTTAAATCTTTGTGTACTGACCCCTACTCGAATTGTTTGCAGGTTTAAAACCAAAAAATATTTGTTTTTTCTCGAGGTTTTCTCACGTTTTCAATAAAACCTTTCTTATGGATTGCACCAGACTCCAATTCTTTTTGACTTCGACTCTTTCACGGTGCTATTGTAGCTATGAAATGCTTAACTGTTGACATATAGCAGTCTCACAAGGAGTAATAGAAGCTGAAAGAACCCTAAAATCTGGTAAGCTCCAAAGCGACAAAGATTCAAAGTGTTGATAAGATTAGTCCATATCAGTTTCAGGCCAGTATTTCAGCAGTCATGTGCCACTTCAAATTATTCAAAACCACTTCAAACCCCCACAACTTCATAAACTCTATATTCTCTAAATTCCGAAGGATGTACACAACAAAAATAAGTGTGATGGTAAGAAACAGATACCGTAGATTTGCAACATGGGCACAATTGTGTTCATTGCAAGGTGTAGCTCCTTGATTCTATTAAAAGATGGAAAGAAAAGGAAACGTGGTGGATGATTTTGAGCAGATATTTCAACATATGCTATTAAAAAACTGAACACCAAGATGTAAAAGCCTATCACATGTTCAGTAGTACAGAAACCTCTGAGAAATAATTTTGTGTGCATAAAGAAGTTCATACACGTTACAAAATATAATATATCACACATAGAGACCCATTAAAAACCTTTGATCAAAAAGATGAAAGAATGAATTAATAGGATATGCATAAATGTACTAACTGAATAGGTTTTTTCCTCTTTTTTTTTTTTTTGTTGTGTGTTTTGTGGGGTGGTTCTTCTTTTCAATGCAAGATTCTTCATCTCAAGTATGGATGCATTACATTTGTGATGACAACATTCTGAAGTCATTTAAGATGGTTATGATAATGTTAACAAATATAGACATACAAAATAGATTTTACATAAACCACCAAGTATATATATTGACTAGGCAAAATCCTTCTAATATGTGAGGGAATTACATGTATGCTAATCTATGGAAAGTGGAAACAATATGTCAAAGAGAACACTTTACTATACCTCCTCCGATATCCATGTAATTGTTAATCACCCTTATAATACCAGTAACTGTCACAATGTCTCCAGGGATGCATGCATCTACAAGATCTTCAGTCAATTCACATTCTACTATCCGAGGCACTCGCCCCTCTTCGTGATGTTCAGACTTGAGCAGCTCCTGAATTCTGGAAAAGCATATTTGAATCATGAAATTATGAAATAAAATGGAAAGAGGAAGGATTGTTGCTTCTAATTTGAACTCCAAAAGAAGGATAAAATAGAACATGGACATCAAAGATGGCATTTGAGTGCTTACCTGATTTTCTGAAAGTCTATTGGTCGAGCGCTAGATCTAATTGGAATAAAAGTTCTGCTTTTGCAGCCGTGCATTGTGCAAATTGGCGGTGGGGAAAATTTCCCATCAGGAAAGTCACGTGTAATGCCGGTTCCACACTTAGCACAGGAAAAACTCATTTGTAACACCAGAGGTCTAACCGTGCTAACTTTTACTACCGTACCACGTACTGATACAAGCCTGTCTATCATATCACTGCATTATATGCTTATTTGTGGTACCCATATACCTGAAAAAATGCTGAAGTACTGCTGAAATTTGAAGTTACCAATATAAGCTGCTTTTAGGTTCTTCAGAGCAATCATAGATT
This sequence comes from Ilex aquifolium, assembly GCA_951799425.1. NCBI lineage: Eukaryota > Viridiplantae > Streptophyta > Magnoliopsida > Aquifoliales > Aquifoliaceae > Ilex > Ilex aquifolium. Next base: position 25,324,122 of record OX637405.1, read on the forward strand.
CAGGGTAGTTGTGCAGACGGATATTTATTTTTGCACAATTCTCCAACATGATGCTTTCCCATTGGGTAGATAGAGCCTACTTCCAGTGCAAAAGTAATTGATAATGAGGGAGAGTATTATTTTAAATATGTGAAACAGCAATCAAACCTTTAATCCTTTCTTTGTACCTTGTGCACTGCAGCACTCAGGCACAACAGAGTGTCCTTAGGTTTCTCCATTAAAGCTGCATAAAATTCCTCAAGTTCACATGTTTTTCGGAACTGTTGGAAGTCAAGTGACAAGAAAAATATGCCATCATCATCCTTCACCTATACATGTAATTCACATATCAGTTTCCTCCAATCACAATGAAACTTCTTTAAGATATTTATAACCATTATTGAATTGAATTATCTCCAAGCGAAGCAAAAAATTGGAGATTGTGATAAACATTTACTATGTAACGCTTTAAATATACATGCAATACCTTGATGTTTGACTATATACTAGTGAACAACCTTAAAATTATAGTAAGACAATAGGGGGCAAACCAATATGATTTGGGGATATTCAAAGTTGATTCCAGTAAAAATAAGGGTCTTTTTTTTCAATTTTTTGGGGGCGCTACCTGGCCCGCAATACACACACACACACACACAGATGTTTATCAAGCTGCGGTCTCTGTAGCAGCAATTCAGCTGAGAGTTTGAAGTAACTGTATTGACTTTTCCTGAGTATCAACACGCTTCAATTTGACTCACTCAATTCACACTTTTTAAACAATAGATGCAATCGCACATTTGCTTCTCAAAATCAGCATTCACTGTGTACACAATGACTCAAATGCCTGATATTTTCGGTTCAGCAAATCATGTCTACCACAAGTTCTCACCAATTTGTGTGTGTGTATAGATATCTATGGAGAGAGAGAGAGGGACCTGAGACGCGATTTGCTGTCCTAATGGAGTAGAGAAGAAGCGAACGAGGTCGGAGGTGAGATTGAATTTCCACTTGGACTCATCGACAGAGAAGTCGATTTGGGGGAAGTATATCGCTAAGATGTTCGCGATGTCACTTGTGTCCATCGATCGGTGCTTCGTGTTCATGATCTCTGCGTGATGTCCGTACATCTCGATTTGAAACACACCGATCAGTTTCTTTGAGAATGATTTTCTCTTTTGAATCGTTTCTAAAACTATGCTTTCTTGTTTTGGCGGGAAAGAAAGTCAGGCCTTGCTTTGAGAAGGAGATGAAGTTTAAACGCCACTATCTGCTCACGTTAGATGGGTAATATTATTCATTACTAACATACGCCCAAAGTAAAAAGTTGACAATAGAAGAAGAGTAATGCTATACGACCTTCTTTGAGGACCTAATATGGGGACCTAATGATATGGCTTCAATGCAATCATTTGATTAGTTGTGAGTTCTAATGTTAGATGGAGCCCATAACCAATCCAATTGTTGTACATCATTAGGTCCCTAAATTATGTTCAAATAGCATTTCCCATAAAAGAAAGAGATATTTGTGGCCGATACATTTTTAATAAATTATTTGTCAAAAAAGTTCAATCACCAAATTTTTTTTTTAAGGAGTAAACTTCATATTAAAAGGACTCTAATACCCTTAATTATCTATTTATTAAATTAGTTAAATCGAATTAAGAAACAAAATCAATTCATTAACTGAGTTGCTATTTCTTTTTTGATGAAACAACCAAACAACTACACAACTCCTTAAAAGGAGAAGGCAGCTGAAGGTATTTAAACACAAACACACACCCAAGAGTCCCGATGTGGGACAAGTCCCAGGACAGCATCATTTTTTTTTATGAAACAACCAAACAACTACACAACTCCTTAAAAGGAGAAGGCAGCTGAAGGTATTTAAACACAAACACACACACCCAAGAGTCCCGATGTGGGACAAGTCCCGGGACAGCATCATTTTTTTTGATGAAACAACCAAACAACTACACAACTCCTTAAAAGGAGAAGGCAGCTGAAGGTATTTAAACACAAACATACACACCCAAGAGTCCCGATGTGGGACAAGTCCCGGGACAGCATCATTTTTTTGATGAAACAACCAAACAACTACACAACTCCTTAAAAGGAGAAGGTAGCTGAAGGTATTTAAACACAAACACACTCATTCAAGCTCATGCAAGATTCAAGGGAAAAACTTTTAAATTGATGCAATCCTTCCAGAAAAATGTGCAACCGAAATTCTTTCCATGAAAAAGGTCTTATATTAAAATGTTATGACTTTCTTAAAAAACTCTTACTTATTAACCCTCAAATCCTTAAAAAATTCAAAAACCTCATGAATTTGGGTTCATAAAAAAAAGAATGACATAATTAAGAAATAGCGTGATATCAAAAAAAGACATTAAATAGTAAATTCACGCATTAAATAGGGGTGTGGCTCCTCTACAGTAAGACATTAACCGCAAATCATGCGGTTTAATTGAACGGCATCATTTTGAGCCCTTTTTGGATTTATTTTTTAAAAAAAAAAAAAAACTCACCAGAAACAACGTCTTTTTGTCCGTGGCATATCAAAATCAGACAAACCCATCTCTCCCGCTTCTTCTTCGTCAAACAATCTTCGTTCTCCCTCCTTCTTCGTCAAACAGTCTGGCTTCTCCCGCCTTCTCCCTCCTTATTCGTCAAACAGTTTGTCTTCTCTCTTCTTCATCTCAAAGTCAGAGATCTCTTTTTCTCCCGTTTCTTCTTCGTCAAATGACGGTACGGTATCAAAATCAGATTTTGTTCGTATCATTCATTTTTCATTTAGTTTTTTCATTCGTTTGTTGTTTTCATTTCATGCTTATGTGTATGTTTTCATTTTTCATTATTTCGTTTTTAAGTTTTTAAGTTTAGGTTAAGACATATATTATGTGTGGAACTTGAAACAATTAATATTTTCAATTTTTGTGGAACTTGAAACAATTAATATTTTATATTTTCTGGAACTGGAAACATTTTTCATTAATATTTTCTTGAACTTGAAATAATTAATATTTTTTATTTTTGTGATCAATGTTGTTCCAGTTTGATTTTTATTTTTTTGGAATGTCATACATATATTATGTGTTTGCACCATATAATTTCATTTCAATTAAATTTTTTATTGTAGGATACTATGATGGATGATTTGAGAGTTAATGTGACCAAGAATAGACCTCATATTGATATGCAATTTCATACTGAAGAAGATGCTTATGTGTTTTACAATAATTATGGAGGGTCTGTGAGATTTAGTATGAGAAAAGATTTTCACAATAAAAGTTTGAAAGATGACGTTGTCATTTACAGAAAATATGTTTGTTATAAACAAGGTCAAAGAGTTCGTGATAAAAGAGAGTGGGAAATAAGGAAATCTCGAGCAGAGACGCGAATAAATTATCAAGCTCATATGTGCATATCTTTTAATAGAGAAGTTGACAAATTTGTTGTGGTGAAATGGGATGACAACCACAACCATCCTTTGCATCTTGCTAAATGTATGCATATAATGTCATCTCAACGGAAGGTTACTGGAATACAAGACATTAATATTGATATGACAGTGGATTGTGGAATATCACTTAAGGCTTACTATGAACTTTTGAGTACTCAGTCGGGAGGAAAGGAAAGTCTAGATTTTACTCATCAAGACCAAAAAAATTACCTCCGTGAAAGGAGGCAACGAGACTTGAGGTATGGTGAGGCAAGTAGTTTGTTGAAGTATTTTCAAACAAAAACAGCTAAAAATCTATCATTCTATTATAGAGTGCAATTGGATGTGGATGAGCATATTACTAATATTTTTTGGGGCGACCCAAAGATGATTATTGATTATGGCAACTTTGAGGATGTTGTCTCATTTAACACTACTTTTAGAACGAACAAGGAGTATCGACCCTTTGCTTGTTTTACTAGCTTCAATCATTTTAGGGAGACAGTCTTATTTGGAGCTGTATTATTGTATGATGAAACGACAGCATCATTTCAATGGTTGTTTGAGACATTCTTACAAGCTATGTCTGGGAAATATCCTATTACAATCTTCACCGACCAAGATCAAGCAATGACTAAGACTATTTCCCAAGTGATGTCACAAACATACCATTGGTTATGTTGTTGGCATCTTTGCCAAAAATACTTTGAAACATATAGGGAACATATATAAGGATGGTTCACATTTTCCTGCTCGATTTAAAGAGTGTGTATGGATATGAGGAAGAACATGAATAATTTGAGGCTTGAGAATCGTTGCTTGCGGAGTATAATTTGCATGATAATATGTTGATGAAATCCACTTGGGCATTGCGAGAGAAATGGGGGCATGTGTATATGAAGAGGACTTTCACTGCAAGAATGAGAAGCACCCAACTGAGTGAGAACTTAAATGCAGCCTTACGAAAGTACTTAAAACCAAACCATGACATTGTTCAGTTCTTTGTACATTTTGAAAGAGTTGTGAATAATAAGTGGTATAAGGAGTTAGACTCAGAATACCAAGTTAGGCAAAAATTACATAGATTGAAGTTAAAAAGAGCTCCAATGTTAGTGCAAGCAGGGTAAGTGTACACTCCTACTATTTGAGTTGTTTCAAGATGAGTATGATATCTTTAAGTGTGTTATTGCGACACCAGGTGATGTGTTGGATGGGTGGCATCAATTTGTGGTTCAATTATTTGATGAACATAGAGAGTATTTGGTCTTGGTTAAAGCTAATGAGGAGATAGTCAATTGTAGTTGTCGAAAGTTTGAAATGGAGGGCATATTATGTGGCCATGCACTTAAAGTCATGGACATGATGAATATTAAGCAAATTCCTGAGCAATACATACTTAAGAGATGGGGACGAGATGCAAGACAGAGTTGTACTCTGACCCCCAGTACCATGTCAAATGAAGAGGATCCCAAGTTAATGGTGGCGTCACGTTACATGCAGTTTTGTTCTAGAATGGTACAACTAGTTGCTCGATGCTCTGGTCTTCAACCTGCATATCAATTGGTGTCACGTGGTGTTGAAGAATTGTTCAAACAAATGGATATTATGTATGCATCAACTAGTGATGGTGGCGATGATTCAATCCATGAAGAAGGAATAGAAAATGATGACTCAAACACTCTCCAAGTTAAAGGTTTAAAAAGAAAAGAGAAAGGTTACAAGGGTTGGGGTCGACTAAACTCTTGGCATGAGAAAGCACCAAAGAGAAAAAATGGAGCTTCACAACCATCACATATGTCTAACGTATCGTATAAATATAATTGTAGGTATTTTTATTCACTTCATATTTTTATAAACATAAATGTAATTATCATAATATTTTGTATTCAAGGTACATGGTTTTAGTCACCCGTGTACATCGGCATATGGTCATTTGAATATATTGTCTTCTCAAGCTTCGAATAGTTTACAAAGTATTATGGTATGTTACCTTATTATTAATTTTGTTGTTTCACATATATATCAAGTTTCTTTGTCTGACCCTTTCTTATTAATGTAAGGTACTCCGACTGATTTAACACATGTGCATTCTTTAAATGATGCTGAATCATTTTTTATGAATGACTTCTTCAGTGATGATTTGCGACATGTACAATGAGCAGTAGTTGTAAGGATGCTTGGGGGATATTAGTTGCTTGTTGGATTGGGAGATACTAGATGCTTTGGGGATATCAGTTGGAATGATATTTTGTTGAAAATTATGTATTTTGTATTTTTAATGAACATGATCATGATGTGTGATTGTGATTATGTGCCTTTTTTTTTAACGAATAATATCGTTTTTAATAAACATGATCTTTTTTTATGAACATGATCTTTTTTTGATGAACATGATCTTTTTTCCAAGTCACAACATTATACAAAACCCACAAGTTCATTCATAACACAACCCACAAGTTCATTCACAACACAAGTTCCATCAATACACCATTGCTCTTACATCTCTACTTCACTAGAATCACAAACATAAGCATCACCACTAGTAACGTGGCTATAAATATATATGACTTCATTACTCCTTCATTTGTCTCAACACGTTGAACTATATTAGAAAGTTCTTCAATCTTCAACTTCAATGTCATTACATCTTTTTCAATTCGTCGTACATCTATCATTTCATTTGTAATTTTTGAATAAGGCAGAGTCGTATGAGTCATCCACTTAAAAAATTGACATCCCTCGTCTGGACATTTGTAGTATAGCATCCCATGATTTTTTGCAGATTCGGAAACTTTGATAATCATTTTTTTCTTACAATTGGTGCATTGTATATTGCGATGTCTTAACTCGTCGTTGCTTGTTGCCGTGTTTGAAGATGTCATTCTTCAACACTACAAACACGAAAGAAAAATGGTAATTAAAACTCAACATTATAAGGTGCAACACATTCATTCATGTTGCTAGTATAGCAAAATCCAGAAATATTCATTCAACATGTTACCCATATAGCAAAACTCAACATGCTCCTTCATTCTCTGTCAAAACTCAACATGCCTAATTATCTACATTCTTGATTGCAAGAAAAATTTAGTGGCAGTGCTCCAAACAAAGAGGATTCTAAATTATTTTATAAGTATGTAGATTTGGAACCACGTTGGCGAAACCAAACAGAGTTCTGGAAACAAAATTTAAAATCATTGACATCTGAAAATATATATTTTACTATATTGTTCTACTTTACTGCTAAAGAGTTATACAATCACCTGCACATACAATACGTACACAGAGATAAATCAACATATATCACATTTGTGAACTGAACTATACAGTTCTACAATCACTTACACATATAATACATACACAAAGACAAATGGACATATATCACATATATGGACTATATAGAAGGGGTAAACGGTGTCATTATTGGTCTAGGATTTTCAAAAAAAAAAAAAATGGCGTAAAATGACGTCGTTTTATTAAACCGCATATCATGTGGTTGGTGCCTTACCATAGAGGAGTCGGACCCCATTAAAGAGTGACATGATTAAAACATTGTGTGACATACTTAAAAAAATAATGTGACATCAAAGAGTTATATAATTTTTAAAATAATGTGATATCAAATGGTGAAATAATTTTAAAAATAGTCTGTCATAATTAAAAAATAGTGTGACATACCAGAAAATTGATGACTGCTCGTGGAAGACCGATAATGGGTATCGGTGGCTATTTGAAAAAGATGAATATAAAAAATAAGATATGAAAAAGAATGATTACAGTTTGAATAACTGCCAAATATATTTTTGTAATCTTTTTAAAATTCAAACGATTAATTTCCTATTAAATAGGAAATCACTCAATCAATAAAAACAGAATAAAAAAAAAAGAAGAAACTACTAGATATTGCAGAAAATAAGTAAGGGCATTTAGGTACTATAAAAATAAAATTTGAAAATATGTACTTAGCCACCAAATGTTTTATAAAAAATATACTTATTAACTTAAAAGTTTGGGTGATAGACTTTTCCAAGAATATTTTCAATAAAGTGTACCCATCCACAAATTTCCCTTTTATAATTCATGTCTGAATTCTAAAACAAAAATTAGAAATTCGACCTCAATAATTGAATTATAATTCAATTTCATCAGCTATACATGTATTAGGTCGGATTGGATTTAATTTGAATTCATCATATAATGATGGGACAATGACCACCTATTCATATATATAAATGAAAATTTTTATTTAGATATAATTTAATGCAACTATTGAATTTAAATCCCTCTAGCATTCCTCTATATAAACATCGTGGCATTAACTGTATTTTTATTCTGAACTGAAGGAAACTAAAAGAAATTCAATTTTTTGTAGCTTGGTAATGTTGACATGACTTACAAATTCAACACAAGATCAACAAGAAAATTACTAGATTGGTGTTTAGGCTTGTAGGTTTGGGTAATAAACTTGTGCACCTATCAAATTCATGATATGAAAATGAGCAATATATGATTACTAGTTATTATTCGTGTCTGAAGACACGGAGTAATAAAAAAAATTGTTAATCATAAACATATTTGTATTCAGATCCAAAATTAAATCATAAATATAGATGAGAGAAAAAGATATTTAAACACCGATTGTAATGAAGGTAAGCGATAGTAGTGGTGGTGGGAGACGTTGACGGTCGTGGTGGGTGGTGACGATCGTGGTGGTGGATTTTGAGTGATGATGGTAGTAGTGACAACTATGAGTGGAGACAGTGGTGGTGTTGGGTGTGGGTGGTGGTGGGTGACGGCGACGGTGGTTGGCAATATTGGTGGTGGTGGCGGTGATAAGTTGTGGTGGTGGGCCAGTGACGGTGGTGGTGGGTGACGATGGTAGTGGGTGGTGGCGGTGGGCGACAGTGGTGGTGGAATGATTATGATAATAGTGATAAATATAAGAATGAGATGATGATGATGGTGAGTGGTGGCAGTGGGCGACGATGATGGTGGTGAGTGGTGGCAGTGGGCGACGGTGGTGGTGGGTGGTGGCGATGGTGGTGGGGTTGGGGTGGAGGCAGCAGTGGGGATGGTAGTAGTGGTGGGACGATGGTGGGGGTGATGGGGGTATGGTGGTGATGATGGGGTGGTGGTAGTGAAGTGTTTCATAGAGAGTGATTTTAAAAAATTAGAATTTTTTTTAGTTAATTATTTAAATGGTAAAGCTACTTTTGACTTATTTAGAAATAATTAAAATAAGTTGTTTCGACTTCAACATTTTAATTACTTCCAAATAAGTCGAAAGTAATTTTACTATTTAAATAAGTATGTAAAAGTAAAAAAAATATATATATATATAACTTCTACTTCTCTTAAAATCAATTCTCAATAAAATATTTCACCATTATCACCGCCGCCGCCATCCCACCAACACCACCACCTCTGCCACAACCATTTTCACCGCCATCGCTATCGCCACCACCCACCACAACTACCACCGTCGTCACCCACCATCGATTATTGTCACCGCCGCCCACCATCACTACCCATCACTATTATCATCTCATCTTTATATTTATTACCACTATCTCCATCATCCCACCACCATTGTCGCCCACCGCCACCACCCACCACCCACCACCACCATCATTTCCCATTATCACCCACCACCACCCACTATCATAACCCACCATCACCCGTCGTCGTCCACTGTCACTCACCCCCATCACACCTACCACCACTACCACCACCACCACCCGTCATCACCCACCACACCTACTACAACCATCGCCATTCGCCACCACCACCGTCGCTTATAAGTACTCTTCATCGCCCACAATCACTCACACCCACCACCATAGCCCACCACCGCCACCATTACAACCCACCACCACCACTACTATTGTCAACCACCATCACTTTTACCCACCACCACCATTGTCGTCACCCATGGCTGTCACTACCACCATCATCACCCAAAACTCACCAACAACATCATCATTGCCATTCATGGACCACGACTGCCACCACCACCACGGTTGCGCACTGCCCACCATAACCATCACCGTCTCCCACCACCACTAGTGTCTCCTACCACTGCTCACCCCCATTACAATCGGTACTTAAAATTTATTTCTCTTTTCTCTATATTTGTGATTTGATTTAGGGTATACAAATATGTTTATGATTGATAATTTTTTTATTACTCTGTACCTTAAGGCACGAGCAATAACTAGTATATAAATAAGATATCATTTTGACGTAATATTGTCACGCCCTGCCCCGGATCACGTAGGGTGGGTAACGGACCGCCACCAAGGCCTTAACTAGCCAACCCCATGCATAATCAATGCAAAATACAGTGGAAGACAAATAATAAAGTGATTCATTCCACCGACCTAATGAATACTAGAAGAATAAACTAAATATCACCAATATCATTACTAAATTCATGTAAAATAATAATCAAACCATAAGGTTCACTACTCCAAACATAAGAAATATTGTTTCCAAAATAATTAAATATTTGTCTCAAAACTATAAAAGACATTTATTCCTGAAGATCTACAATAAAATGAATCTTCAATTCCTTTAATTTCTTGTCTATCTGTGAACTTACTCCTCACCCTAATCCGCACCTGAAAAATGTTAAATATTGATATGCGCACAACTACCTGTGAATAGCAACCACCTCTAATGAGGTGTGAAAATAAATTTCATAGTTTATATTCAAAAATAAACTTTGATACATACATAAGTATAAAAAATTGTACAACAACCTTTCTCACATAATCATTTAAACGAAATGATTTCATGATCATAAATAACTTTATAAATAAAAAGACATTTATAACCCCAAAATACCCACTCATTTTCACAAATAACTATATAAATAAAAAGACATTTATAACCCCAAAATACCCACTCATTTTCACAAATAACTTTATAAATGAAAAGACATTTATAACTCAAAGTATTCACACACATTCAATCTCAAATACATTTGTTATCTCATGTTTGTTACCACTAGTCTGATAACTGACCCCCGTCTCTTGTCACCAATGACTTGGTAACTGGCCTCGTCTCTTGTCATCACTAGCCTGATGATTGGCCCCTACATGCACATCCCTATATCGATCACACCGGTATACTTTCAATCTCGTTACTATTTAGACCTGGTAATCCAATCTCCGTCTTATAAAATATGATTTCAACACACACCAAAATTGTCGCTTTATTCCCAATATAGACAAAATTTCTCTTTCATCACCAAAACACATTTGGGTGATGATGGTGGTAGTGGCAACCCATAAGTGACGATAGTGGTGGTGATGGGTGACGACGATAGTGGTTGGTAGTGGTAGTGGTGGGGCGACGACGGTGGTGGGTAGTGACAATGATGGTGGTGGTGGGCGACAAAAGGTGTTTTTAGGCGATAGTGTGATGGGTGGTAGCGAGTGGTGGTCGGTGTTATGGGGGTGGGTGACAGTGTGTAGTGGCAATGGTGGGCGATGACGGGTAGTGATAATAGGTGTGGTGGGGGGTAGGTTGTGGGAGTGGATGGTGATGGATAAAAATGGTGGTGGTAGGTGTTAACGGTGGGCGACGGTGGTAGTGGGATGACGGTGGTAGTGGTAATAAATATAAGAATGAGATGACGATGGTGATGGGTGAGGGCGGTGGATGATGGTGGTAACAATCGGTGGTAGGTGGCGATGGTGGTATTGGGGGTGGCGGTGGGGTGGGGGACGATGATGAGGTGGCGATAGTGGTAGCGGTGGGGTGGCGGCAGTGATGGTGTTGATGGGGGTGGCGATGGTAGTGGTAGTGGTGATAGTTTATGGAGGTGGTAGTAGGGGTGATGGTGGGATAATGACAGTGGTGGGGTAGTGGGGGTGGTGATGGGGCGATGGTAATGGGAATGGTGGTGATGGGATAACGGAGGTGGTGGTGGTAATAGTGATGGTGGTGGTGGGGTGGCGACAGTGGTGGTGGTGGGGTGGCGACAGTGGTGGTGCTGACGACGGTGATGGTGGGGTGGCGATAGTGGTAATAATGGTGGCAGTGGTAATGGTGGTGGGGGGTAGGGCGGTGGGAGTGGTGGTGGTGGGGGTAGTTGTGGTTGTGGGGCGGCGATGGTGGTGGTAGTGGTGGGGCGATGGGGGTGGTGGTGGTAGTGGAGCTGTTCCAAACACTACTTTTTTTTTTAAAGTACTTATAAGAAGTTATAAGTCTTAGAAACACTTTTAAAAAGTTACTCCAAACATATCCTTAGGGACTTATTTCCCTATTAAATTTGAGGTGTTAATATAAGCCGTCAGATTAACTTTAAAGTAAATTTTAAAGAGATCTCAACAGCGAAAAATAAAAGTCATTTTATTTTTCTTTTGAAATTTGAATTGTATTGTAGTTTATTATATAGATTAGTTATTACTTGTGCCTGAAGACACAAAATAATAAAAAAAATAGTCAACAATAAACATATTTGTCTGCACATCTAAAATCAAATCGCAAACATAGAAGAAAGAGAGAATGAAATTTAATCATCGGTTATAGTGAGGATGAGCGGTGGTAGTGGTGGTGGGCAGCAGTGGTGGTGGTGGGAGACAGTGATGGTTGTGGTGGGTGACTACGATCATGGTAATGGTAGCAGCTGTGGGTGGCAACAGTGATGATTGTGGTGGGTGTTGGGTGACGATGGTGGTAGTGGCAATCACGGATGACTGTGATAGTGGTGGTGGGTGTGGCTGGTAGTGGGAGACAGTGATGGTTGTTAGCAGTAGTGGTGGTGGGGCGACAACGGTGGTGGTGGGTGGTGACGATGGTGGTGGTGGGTGACGACGGGTGCTTATGGGCTACAATGTGATGGGTGGTGGCAAATGACGGTGGTAATGGTGGTGGTAGGTGTCATGGGGGTGGGTGATAGTGGGTGATGACAATGGTGGGCAATGACGGGTGGTGGTGGTGGTTGGTGGTGGTAGGTGTCGTGGTGATAGGTGTGGTGGTGGTGGGTGACAGTGGGTGGCGGTGGGTGCTAACAATGGGCGTTGGTAGTAGTGGGATAATGGTGATAGTGATAATAAATATAAGAATGAGATGATGATGATGGTGGGTGGTGATGGTGGACGACGGTGGTAGCAATTGGTGGTGGGTGGCGATGGTGGTGGTGGTGGGGGTAGGGCAGTGGTGGTGATGGTGGAGACAGTAGTGGTGGTGGTGGTGGGACGATAGGGGTGGTGGTGATGATGGTGGGGTGGCGACGGCAGTAGTGATGGTGATAGTTATGATGGTGGTGGGGCCCGTGGAGGGGCGGTGAGGGTAGTGGTGATGGTGGTGGTGGGACGGTGGGTGTGGTGGTGGGGTGGCGGCGACGGTGGTGTGGTGGTAGTGGTGGGGGTGGTAGTGGTGGTGGTAGGACGGTTCCAAACACTATTTTTTTTAAAGTACTTATGAGAAGTTGTAAGTGCTAAAAACACTTTTAAAAAGTCACCCCAAATACACCATAGGGATCTATTTTCTCTATAAAATTTGGGTTCTTAATATTAGCCGTTGGATTAATTTTAAAATAAAATTTAAAGAGATCTCAACCTCGAAAAACAAAAGTTATTTTGTTTATCTTTTGAAATTTGAATTGTATTATATTTTATTATAGGGTTAATTGTACTAGAGGTCCCCAAAGTATAGAGTTTGTCTCATTTTGGTCCCCAATGTTTCAATTGCATCATTTTGGTCCCTGAAATATTGAATATGTTTCTATATGGTCCTTCAAGCAGACAGTGTCCAGATTGCTAATAATTTTTTATCATAAATTTGTACATGATACTTAAATGTGGACAAAAAAATAATTTGAATAACTCTTGACCAAATTTCTACTCAAATTTTGGTTAAATATCTACCTAAATTACACAGTTTTGATCATGAGCTATCCAAAATTTTGGTCAAAAGTTACTCATATTACACATTTTTTTGTTAGGAACTACCCAAATTTTGTTTAAGAGCTATCAATATTATTTTTTGTCCATATTTAGTTATTACGTGACAAGTTTATGATAAAAAATCGTTAGCAATCTGGACGTTGTCTGCTTGAAAGACCATATAGAAACATATTCAATACTTGAAGGACTAAAATAATGCAATTGAAACATTGATGATCAAAATGAAACAAATCCCATATTTTGGGGACCTCTAGTGCAATTAACCCTTTATTATATAGATTTGCTTATCTAATTTACTACAATAATTGGATTGACTGCGAGTTTTATCAAATATTAAAACTTGGTATTAATCCAATGGTCATAATAAAACCACATCATTAGATCAAACAAATTTTTAAATTTGAATTACATTCCTCATAAAGCTAATTAATGATAACTCGGTATGGGCCGGGTCGAACTCAAAATACTGTCCACGAAAGAAAACAGGCCCAGTTAGAAGTTAAACGGGGGAGGCTCTCCAACGGTTAATAATATTTTTACAAATAATTTATTCAATTTTCGGAAACCGCCTCTATTCGAGAGTTCAAAAAATTCCCCTTTGCTCTCTCTCTCTCTCTCTCCAATTTCATATTCACTTTATCTGGTTCAGTCCTGAAAAGTATCTTCAATCCTCTTTTGCATACGATTAAATTTGATTAGAAAATAAATCTTTGATCAATTGAGATTAACCTCAGATTTTGCGATCGGCGAAGTGAATTTCTTTAATGGGAGACAGTGGGAGTACCGATCTGGATGTGAAAGGGCTCAGTCTCATCGATTTCTCGTCTGAGAATGATAGTCTCATCGTTAGTTCTTCGTCTGCTACCATCATTGGTCTCAACGACCATCAATCTTCAGGTCATTTTCTCGAGTTTTTGTTTATTTACTTGATTTGTCTTCATAGATATATTTTTCTTATTTAATTGCCGCTTTGAGGAGGTGAGGTTCTTTTTTTTCTTTCTTTCTACTATTGTTACGACCATGGATGCTAGTATTAGTTTTCCTTTTTTCTAGCATTAAGTTTCTGTTATTTACTTATTTGATTGCCGATGTAGCCTTATCTTGGAGAAGGTGAGGTTCTTAGTTTTTTTCTTCTATTGTTACCGGACACGAATGCCAGCATTACTTTATTTTTTCATCTTTTTTGAGTAAGATGAAGCTGTTTTTTAGAATTGATAGGTTCTGTATGTCAGTGTCTCGATCTTTTATGATTTTTATTTTTTTGTAATTTTACCTAAATTCAATTAAAAAGTCAAAATAAAACGACGCATCTTACTATCTGCATCCAAGGCCATTGGGTTTAGGTTTTACAATCTGTGGACTGCAACAAAAAGGGGTTTGAGAAACTTAGGGATCTATGTTTGGTTGTCCGAAAATGATCTCAATTATTTTCTATATGAAGTTAATACAATATGTTCATCTGTGCGATTACTCTAATCGCATAAACCATTGGAAGTCAAAAATGTTCTATGAAGACACAAGCAAAATGAGTAGAAAAATCTAACTTAGGGGTGCTTCCTGAAAGAGGTAGCATTTTTGAAGAGATAGTCCTTGATGATGATGTTATTTCCCACATTGTAAGCCTATATCCTTCTTGCCTCTATTGTTTCATTGACTCTGGTGTAACTTTGAAAACTTTTCTTCACTGTCCATACTGTTAGGACTATTGGTCTGAGTAGAATGAGAAGACAAGAATATGTCTTACCTCAAGCAGTTGAGGATTGTAGCCGCGCTTAGATGTCACAATGTTCTCCTACCTTATTGGATACCTGATAAAGAGTTATGATTACCCCAGCATGTTGGCTCTCTATTTGTTGGGGGCTTGGTACATGTGCCAGTGGTGCGTGATATTCAATCTTCCATTTAGGAGAGGAACTTGGAAATAGATGGTAGCATAATTTGATATTTTCTGTCAAATCATTTCGCTTCGTCATATTTGGAAGGCATAGGATGTGTTGTCAGTTCCTTCCAAGTCCTAAGAGGCTTTCCAAATTCCAGGTTTTGTGTTGTAACTTATCTTTTCAGCAAACCAGACAGCAATCTCTCTCTCCCCCCCTCCTTTGCTCCAGTTGTGTGAACAAATTATGCGATAGACATGGGAAGCTAATGCAGCATTTTTCACTTGAAAGTTGTTCACAAATGTAGATTATGTTTAGATAACATGTTATTCCATCTCACATTCAGTATTGTTAACTGGATTCCCAACTTAATGTAAACTAATCTAAGCTGAATGGAGTTCAGAAACTCAGAATGGGCCCAGAAGTTTTGAGCTGTTGGGACCCGTGGATGCTGACAAGGAAGTAGAGGTGGCCCACATGAGTGGGCCGAGTGAAGAATTGCTTCAACTGCCTGAAACATTGGGACCAGAAAGAACAAGCAAAACTGGCAAGTGTAATTTGCGCAAAAGTTTGGCCTGGGATAGTGCCTTCTTTACAAGTGCAGGTACCCTTTGAAAATTTGAATATAAAGCTGATTTTAGGTCATCATCTGTTGGTAGGTAATCACTAGATATTCCTCGTTATATATGCATACTCAAGCTCATTGTTGATATATTTTTGATATATCCAGGAGTATTAGATCCTGAGGAGTTGTCAGGCATGATTGAAGGAGCTGAGAAGCGTAAAAAACACATGCTACCTGGAATTGAAGAGGATATAAGTAGATCTGCTGATTCAATTTCTACATTAGCAAGTGATACTCTGACACTGGAAAGCCCTGAGGGTGATTTGTTTGAGGACATAAGAGCCTCAATCCAGAAGTCACATAAAGCAACCAATGTGGCAAATTCAAGCAGCAAGGAAGCTTCTGCAGAGACAGATTCACAACCTTTCAGTTGTAAGTATTTTAGTACTTGTTCCTTGCAGAAAGATGAGGACACGTCTCTTTATATTTTCTGCCTCAGCATGCCAGTAGGGTGTGTACAGAGGCAAAGGACTGGGGAAGCAGAAACTGAAATTGGAATGGTTGCCTTCCATCTACCTCTTCCTCGAAATATCGCAACCTTTGTTCCTCTGCATCACTGAAGCCAATTCTGCTGCCTCTTTCTCTTGCATTGTCTATACATCTTGTATGACTTTTCTGCTACCAACTCCAGTACCATCTCATTCAGTTTCCACTGCTTTAGGGGCTAACAAATCCTCTCTTTCTGGTTCAATTACCCATGTCACCTTTTTCCTGTGGGCTCTTGCACAACTGTCTCAACTTGTTGCTTCATTTCATCTTTTTAGACTGCCTCCAATGCACTTTCAATACCAATTTGCCTAATCTCTTTACTCCCATTTTTGACCTTTTCCTACCTCTATAATCACAAATGAGACCAGTGAGTTTGCAGATCCCAGCTTGTTCATACGAAAGCAGATTGTAGTCAAAGCAAGCTAAAATTGATGCCCTTCAGGGTGTATGTGCGTCAGGGCCCACTGAAGTGAACCAAGTGTTCAGTGAGAAAATTGAAACAAACATTTAATAGTCATAGATCACAATTTTTATTTTCAAGTCGGATCAATATCAATGTGTACTATTATATATATCAATCAATTAGGGGAAGAAAGCTTGGGAAGCCTTCTCTCCCATAGATTAATTTTTCTAGAATTTTGACAATTTTTACTGCAAAACAGGGTTTCATCCAATCTATGCTCCACACTTGGGCCATGTAACCATCCTTCCACTATCTCACAAATTAACCACCACTCGCTACGATTTTTAATTATTTGGATGCTTCAATATTGCACTTACTTGTTATACAGTTTTGAGTCGCCCTTCATTTCTAGTTGCACATTTCCTTGTGTTTTTCACTGGCAATGGGATTTGTATTCTGCAATGCTGAATCAGAAATTTGCTCTCTTCTGAGATATAACTGAGTGGTTTTGGTGATTGGTTTTTTGCAAAATTATTAATGGCCCATTTTTTTACAGCTTCAACGGCGGACCTTACTTCTCAAAGTAAGGTAAGTTCAGTTACATGGAGAGGACTTTGTTAGTTGTCATTGCTTATGTAACTTCTTCAGTGACTTGGATTGTTTTGTCAAAATACCAGCTGAAGACAAAAACTGCTTTGAAGAAGCAAACTATAGGCATGCACGGGTCAGGGAAAACAATAAAGCAGGCTTCTGGTCATCCACAAGTCACACAGGCATGTTATCGTTCATGCTATTTATCTGTATACACAAATATAACTGCAAAATTTACTGGCATCCAAATTGGAATGGGCAGTACCCATTTCATATTGATGATATGCATGTTATTATCTATGATCCTACTCTATCCAACTCTAATGTTTTCTTCCTTTTTGAGCATTTGAATCCTTCCCATTCAAGAGATTTCATTGGCTTTCTGATTGTGCAATTTATTAGTGTAGTCCATGTCTAGATTGGGTCAGTTTATTAGGAACATACTTCTGACTTTTGATGGGGTTTGGCTGACACCATTTATATGTTCCTTCTTGACTAGATGAAGCCTGTTGTTAGAAATAAAAACTCGATTTCATCACTTCCAAAGCCACCCAAGACAACCAGCAGGGCTAATCCTGTCTCAACAGCAACAACTAAAAGGGCTTCTTTGGGTGCCAGTCGTGTCAAATTTGAAAATGATAATGGGAAAGGTACTTCTAGTGAATAACTCTTGTTCATTCAAATTGATATCTATAGGTGAGATTGGAATATTTTACTTGGGTCTGAACACTTGTAACTTTGAACTAACAGTCGCAAGTAAAGGGAGCATGGCATCAAAAGCACCTGCCTTGGGTAGTTCCCGTGGGGTTGTGCCAAAGCCTGCATTATCTTCTAAATCCTCTTCTTTGAGTTCTTCAACTGCAACCAAGACACAACACATAAGATCTTCCTCCTCCTGTGACAGTTCAGGGAGTGCTTCATCTGACAACATTGGTAAGTCTACTTTGACTTCTGCGAGAAGAAGGATCAATACCAGAATTGTTAATCCACCTTCCTCTGGTTCAATTCTAAAAACCCCGTCAAACACTGCATTGAAGACCAGAGCAACATCTGGGGATTCTGCTCTCTCAGTGTGCTTGATGTCATCCAACCTCTCTTCAAGCATTTCGCCCGCTAGTTCAATTAGTGAATGGTCCTTTGAGTCATCCTCATCATCTTCTACAGTCAATCAAAGGTCTAACAAGCCTAGGGCTAGCCTCAATACCAGTTCTTGCAGATCCTTAACCAGTGATGTCCCTCCTGCCTTGAATGCGAAGGTCCATTCCAATGGTCAGACATCAGATGGCCGCGAAAACCAGGTAACAGGACCTGGTCAACAAACGAAGAAATCTTCAGCACAAAATGACATACTTTCTCGGTCAGCTTCCACGAAACCCTCAGGCCTTCGAATGCCATCTCCAAAAATTGGGTTCTTTGATGGGGTTAGTTTTACATTTTTCTTAGTACTTGTTCCTATTTTCAGGTTTTCCATTTGAAGTAATTTTGCCAAGGCAATTTGGTGGCAATGAGAAAGACGTTTTGAAGGATTGGCTGAAGTGTTGTAGAGTTCTGATTCTGGCCTGCTAAAGATTGCCTAAGCAAAATTATATCTTTTCATCAATTGTATAGTTTTTAGAGCTTGCTATTACTCCATGTCATACAGGTGAAATCTGTTGTTCGCACCCCCAATGGAAGTATGAAATCTCATTCAGGCTTACCAACCGGTATGGCTAAAATCGGAACTGGGATATGTAGCCCGAATGGGAGTGGAAGCAAAGCAAAGGTTGGAAAGCTTACTCCTGCAAGAACGGTAATGCCAATCACAAAAATGAAGCCTGATATGCAGACGCCTGTTTCTCCTACACCATTTGAGGAACCACTCAATGCTTCAACAAAGGTCTCTAATCAGTCCACAGATGTAAGAAGTTGCCCTAGCTTATCTCCTGGTGTTCCAAATGAAATTGGTGGAAGAAGTTGCTTGAAGGCTGTGGAAGTAGGAACTGAAGAAACTGAGCGAGCTAAACATGTTCCAGATTCAGGATTGAAGGCTGTTATGGATGAAAATCAAGGTGTATTGAAGATTGAAATGAGCTTAGATGCGCAGGGGAGTGTTGGCTCAAAGGATATCAAGATCGTTCCCATTGAAGGGGATACAAGTGATTCGAGTTTTAATTGTTTTATTGAAAATTCAAGCCCATTTCAGAAAGCTGGTGAAGATGCAATAGATGGCTTTCCCCATCACA
Source organism: Ilex aquifolium (assembly GCA_951799425.1). Lineage (NCBI taxonomy): Eukaryota > Viridiplantae > Streptophyta > Magnoliopsida > Aquifoliales > Aquifoliaceae > Ilex > Ilex aquifolium. The sequence goes on from OX637405.1 coordinate 25,343,670, forward strand.
AGAAGGAAAATGGTGAATTTGAAGGTCAAGCAGATAGTACGAACAAAAAAGTGGGAGACATAAACTTAAAACTGGAGGTTCAGAAAGAGCTTTATGTTTGTGACCTCAAAGAGGAATCTCCAACTGAACTGTCACAGCCCACTTCACTCTCCACTGCCCCGAGTATCTTGAAAATTTCAGCGAGCAGGACTCCTTTTGCTGTCAAGAATTCTTCTTGTAATAGTGAGGAGATTGGTTTTTCAAAAGAACTGAGCCTTTTGGCCCTAGAGAATACGGCCACCTTGCCTTCTTCAGAGATTGGTTCGAAAGAGAACAGTTGAAAACAGTTATCAGCGATGCAGCGTATTTTTTCAAGGTACATGCATAGTAGCTGCCAATACATAGAACTATGATCAGATCATCTTGTTAAGTTCTTGCACTTGAATTAGGACTTCAAGGTTATTCTTTTTGACATCAAGGTGTCCATTAAAATTTTCCGTGATGTATTAATGGCATGCAGGAAGTATTAGGCCCGAAGATGCTCCCGAGCAAAGCTTGTTTGGCAAATGAGAGGAGCATATGACATATTTCAGAATATTGGACCTGAATTTGAGGATGTTGATTGGATTTTCTCATGTTCACTGTGCAAAGTTGTTTGAAGTTCATATTCGATTCGAACACACATTAGAGGAGAAGATGTTGTTTTTGAAGGAGAGAAACCTTCTTGTGATGTACCCTGTTAATGTTACAGTTAATTAATTTCTCATGCAGTGCATAACTATGTACTTCAGAGACATATCAATCTCATATTGAATAGTGTTTTCTACATTGGTGCAGCATTATAATATTTATATATTTTTCCGCTTGTTCAATAAATTCCTAATGTTCTCATGTTTCCTTGTGCTATCTGCCTGTTCCCAAACATTGTGTGTGTGTGTGTTATAGGCTACAAGATATGAGACAATGGTTTCATTGCAATGTATCTGCTTATTCCCAAACAGTGTGCGCGTGTGTTTTAGGCTACAAGACATGAGATGATGTTTTCGGTACAAGTTGGAAGTCTCTAGCAATCTGGGGATGTGTATAATTCTTTCACTCATTGCAATCAATTGTTGGAACATCAAAGTCCGTTTGTACGAGATTAAACATTGATTTTATTCCCTTCCTTCAAAAATGGGAAGGAAAATGAGGCTGAAGTATGAAAAAACGATTCTTGATGTGATTGGAAGGTTCTCTTCCTATTGACAAAGAGACCTAATGATCCCAGAAAGGTCTTCAGAAACGAAAAATGGTCCTAAACAGAATTGAACAAGTCATGTAACCAAGTTACTATTGTTAAATTCCATGCTCATCATTTTCATTTGGAACTCAGAAGAATATCCACCTGCTTATCAACCCAGTGCAAGCAACTATTTTTTTTTCTTTTGCAGGAGCCCATCCATGCCTTCTCATATCGAGATCGATGAAACTCCTGCATCAGTCTGTGTGCTCATGAGAGAGAGAGAGAGGGATATTGGGAGGATTGGCAATTTGCAACTAATGATAGTCTAACATTAAATATCCATTCCGCAATTTCCAGTACCTCAATAGGAGGATAGATAGTAAGTAGATCACCAACAAAATCCAATCAAAACTGGGGAAGTACAATTACATAACTTGGAAAAAAAAGGTAGCAAAATACTAGGAAGAAGACGATCTCCCTCTAGCAAATTAAGACCTTGGCTTCTCCTTTTTCTCCTTGAAGAGAGCCAAAAGAGAGACACCTGAGACCTTCACAACCTTGAATCTAACACCAGGAATATCTCCGACGGCATGACCCTTACGTCCAAATCCAGCAATCAACACCTCATCCTGTGGCAAGTAAATTCAATAAATTCCAGTTAAATGAACAAAATTAGGTCTGTTAAACAAGCCAAGCTTGAACATTTTTTTAGGCTCGTTTATGTATAAATAGTCAAACGAGCTAGCTTGTTTATGTATAAATTAGGCTTGAATTAAACTCGAATTCAGCTCGATTATCACCCCTAAACAAAATGGAGGGGAGGAAATGCAAGTCAAAATGCTTACATTCTCTTCAATGTAGTTTAGGCAACCGTCATTGGGGACAAAAGCAGCGATCTTCTTCCCATTCTTAATCAGCTGCACCCTAGCACATTTTCGGATGGCAGAGTTTGGCTGCTTAGCCTCAATACCTCTGTACCCGTTAGCCAGCCATTTTTCAGGTATGATTTTAACAGCAGTAAATATATATACAGGACTAGTGAAAGCAATTAAAGAAAAAATACACATCAGCAAGTCTTACATCTTCTCAAGGACAATGCCTTTGGCATGGGAAGACCCAGCGAAAGGCTTCTTCCATTCATTGCCAAGGTGGGATTTCTTATATGCCTTATCAGCCCACCTTTGTCTTCTACGGTGGGACTTCAGCTTGCGACCAGCTCCCATACCACGTGTCTTCCTGTGAGATCGTGGTTTATCAAATTATAAAGCCATTCAACTAAAAAGACAGCAGTGTTCAATCCAGTTGGTCCATTTCTTAATCATGTTTTGGGGTTAATCTCTATTATTATAGGAAAAAAAGGTAATGCAAATCTGGAGAACCAGTTATGCTTCGAATTGGATTCAACTCCCAATAGGAATGCCACAAAAATCAACATTCCAACCTCATTTGACATAGAGTTCCAAAAATTCATTTCTTTCTCCAAGATATGTTGTCAAGTTGTAAACATTATTTTGAGCACCAAGCTGATATAAAACAGTATCAGACAATGAAACAAAATCATGTGATTGCTTGGGACAGATTTCGGTCACATGTTGTTTAAATATTGCATCATCTAATTCTTATTTCAAATTAATTCTTCCCCATCCCCCTTGTATAACTTGTTCGGTTGCAATCTAGGAAGTACAGATACGGATACGGACACGGGGATACAACAAAGTTAAAAAATATGGGACACGAGTATAACAAAGATACGGCTATTAAAATAATATAATATATTTTTTAAATAATAATAGAGTTATAATATATTAAAAATGAAATATATATTATAACAATATTAATAATAAGATTTAACATATATTATTTTTTTGATTAAAATTGAAATTGATTAAATTAAATATCCACTATTTTGCATCAAACATCATTACATCTATTAACATTCATAATATATAAGTTACGTAACAAAAATATATTAAAAAAGTAAATTTTTAATAGTTAAAAGTTGTTTTTTTAATAAAAAAATTCTTGACCATGTCCTTCCATATCCTAGACGTATCATTGCCGTGTCCTAGACGTATCCTGGCCGTGTCTTAAACGTATCCTGGCCGTGTCCTAAACGTATCCAATTGAGTTCACTATTCAGGACACTACTAGCCGTATCGGACATATGTCCGATACTGCCACGGCACCCCGTGGGAAGTATCTGTGCTTCCTAGGTTGCAATACATCAAAGTATCCAATGATATAAGGTCTCAAACAACTCTTGTGCTAAAACCCACACAAGAAAGCATGCTACAAGAATGCAACAATCTGTTTCAAGGAGTTGGATTACTTCGGTCAATCGTGTGCATCCATGATGGCCCATTGCCAATGCTCAAAACGTGTCCTAATTAATATATCAAAATGTTCCCTACAATCTTACGAAAGTCCTTCGAAACGATTCAAAAAATGATGTTTCTTTTGCAAACAAGAATAAATTACAGTCAAAATACAAAAAATAAATTGGATAGAAAATATCCTATCCTATCTTCATCACAAGTTATCATATTCGTACTAATGGAATGTCATTATTAGCCTCTCATTCTTAACACCCGTGCAAAAAAAAAATTCCCGCCTCCCCCTTTTTCTTTTTCTTCTTTTGGGGTTTTTTTTTTTTGGGTTGGGTTGGGGTGGGGGGGGGGGGGGGGGGAGGGGGTTTCAGCATTGCAAGTAAAAGCTAGGTTCAGAGAATGCCTAGGATCTCTTCAATACTTGGGATCAGAAAAGGCATATGTTTACGAAGATAACTCAAAAATTTATAGAGTTAAGATTCCTTTCAAAAGCTCAGTTTTTGATTACGGGGCAAAAATAATTACTATACAATTTGTATACTATGATCTATTCATTATTCGGGACCAGAGGAAAAAAAACATTCAACTGATCCAAAAGCAATTGTCTGGCATGCTTTGAGGTCAAATGTTCAATTTCTACAAACAAAAACCACAAAACTCGAGATTCGAACTGCAACTCTTCACTTCCAAGTTCTAAAGAATTGGCATAAATCCATAAACATGATAACACGTAGACGTATATGCAGATGTATCTATATAAAAAAAATGATAAAGTAAAAAGAGATCAACAAGAGTTTTCATACCCCATGGTGAATGAAAGAAGTGATTCGACGAAGACTAGGGTTTGCGAGGACGAAGAAGACGAAGAAGAGACTGCCGCCGAATAAAACCCTAACCTTGTAGAGCATGTTTATATATTTGAAGTGGTTGGAGATTGGGCCGGATGGATTTGTCCAAGACGGTCACTCAGGCCCATTTGGTTGAGTGGCTTTAGACATGTTGGCATCCAGATCTGTTTGGACAATATCATTGGGCCAAAGAAGAGTCCAACAACATCCAAGCCCAGCCTCTAATAATTAGGATAATTTAGAAGCCGGTACAAAAATTTAGACTTATTTTAGCTAAATTACATTAAAAAAACTTATTTTGTTCTAAGTGCATTTTTTTGAAAAAAGACTAAAAGGGTATTTATTACTCCATTACTCTCTCTCCTCTCTCTTCATTACTCTTTCACTATCTCTTTCCTATTTTCTCTATATCTATTTCTCTCTCTTTCTCTCTCTCTCTCTCATATTGATAAATTTTTTTTAAATATGTAAAGATTTGATTTAATTTTTTATCTCTCTCTCCCCTTATTTTTTTTTTCTCTCTCTCTCACTCCTTCTCCCCTTATTTCCTTATTCTCTCCCTTTTTCTCTCTCCTTATATCAATGTTACACAACACAATTATACTAATCAGTTACACCAATTAGTTATAATTACCCTATAATACACTAAACAGTTACTCATGTATTATAATAAACTAAACAGTTATACTAAACAATTATACAAAATTACAACACCAACTCAATTTGTCATTTTGTTATTTACATAAATCAAAGAGTTACATCATTTAGTATCACGACATGGTTACATCAATTATATACACCAAATTAGGTTTATCATTACACAAAAGACTTTATCATTATACTAAATTTGATATATATGATTGGTGTAACGATGTCGCGATACTAAATAGTGCAACTATTAAGTTTATGTAAACAACTGAATGACAAATTTGGTTGATATTATAAATTTGTGTAATTGTATGGTGTAACTGTTTAGTTTATTAGAATGCATGAATAACTGTTTGGTGTATTATAAGACAATTGTAACTGATTGGTGTAACTGATTAGTGTAATTATGTTGTTGTAATGTTGATATAAATAAAGAGAGAAAATAGGAAGAGAGCGAAATGGTTACAGAAAATAAAGGGAGAGAGATGAAAAAATAAATCAAATCTTTACATATTTGAAAATAAAATAAATTATCAATGATAGATATAGAGAGAAAATAGGGGAGAGATAGGGAAAGTAAAGGGGAAAGAGAGAGAGAGATGGAGAGAAAATAGGGGAGAGGTAGTGAAAGAATCTAATGAAATCTTTACATATTTGATTAGATATATAACTGTCAATTAAGAATGCATAAATTAAGGAAGGGTGTTTAGGTAAAAAAGATTTTAATTCATTTGAATTTTGTACCTAAACACAAAAATTTTTATAAAAATTGTACTTAATGGAATAAACAACTTATCCATACACTTTTGCCTAAATAAGTCTAAAAAATTGTACCTACACCTAAAAAACCCTAATAATTAATAGCTGCTGGTCTTGACAGGGTTAGCCACATAAGATTAATAATTGAGCCGAGCTATTCGGATTCGGTTCGGGCTCGGCTCCGATAGGATTCGATTCGAAATAAGTCAAGTTTAAACAATTTTTTAAACTTGTTTAAAAAATGGGCCTAAAAGGCTCGGTTTGAACTCGTAAAATTCTACTCGTTTGTATGTAAAATAGTTGAGTTACTTGGTTTTGACTTATCTTATTTTCTAAACGAGCTGAGCTTGAATAATTTTTTAGACTCTTTAAAGAAAACGAGCTTGACAGACTCCACTCGAGCTTCTAGAACTCGGTTCGATTATCAGCCCTACGGGTACACAATTATTTTTTTTATAAAAAAATAGCAATAACTAGACAGACCTAATTCATTGTAGTTATAAATAAATTGTGAGTTTCAAGGTTGGATGCAACATACTTTCAATCTAACCGCTGTAATTAATTAGATCTCTAAATTAGATTCTCACTTTAGATCCAAATAACACCTATCTATCTATACTACTATAAAATGTCAACAAAAGCGAAAATTTTTTGTTTGACAAAAATAACCTTAGTAAAAGAACTAACTCCCCTTATATTTCACCATGTCATATTCCCTCTTCAATTTTCCTCTACTATTACTTTTAAATTAAATTCCTACAATTAAATTAAATACATAATATGAATTAATTAGCCCAAATGCATCAAGACTCTTAGTCTCCCACAACATATGTTTTTCTTCCTCATCTAGAGTGGATCGCCTCTTAAAAGGGAAGAAAAAGAGAATCCAATTAAAGTTTAGGAATGTGTAGCGTGTTGAGTTAATTGGCCAAGAGTTAATTGCTCTGGGGGTCTCTGGGTTGAAGCGGGTTGCAAGAGCATCTCGTTCAGATAGGGAGTTTAGAATAGTGGTAAACAAGTTGCCCTAATTCCTTGTTGATCATATATATTCCAATATTTAGTTTGGAGATTGAGTACTTGCTTTGTAGATAGGTACTTTTAAAATACTCTGAATTTTTAGGAAGTTTAAGTTATTCTCCAAGGCATATGCATTTCAAGGTTTAGAAACTGTTTGTGTTTGCCTTTGGTAACTTGAATCAATGAATTTTGCATTTTGTCAATGATAATTCCTTTTTCTTTTTCTTCATTTGTTTGGCATTAAATAATTCTATTGTACTTTTTTCTAGAATTAAGTTACTTGAACTGATTTATCGTGTACCACAAGTTTATCGATTTACTTGTTTATCAATTTATGTGTGCTGTCAATGGATATGCATGATTTCTTGAAAGCAAATGGCAGATGGGTGAGTTTCTATCTTTGCCTTGGAGGTTGAATATAAGCAAACTTTGCTCCAACTTCCTATCTGTGTATTTTCCCTTTCGAGGTATTATGCAAAAACGAGAAAAAGAAAGAGTTTTACTTATTATATGCCGGAGTTTATTGAGATGACGTCAATCATCCAATTTTGCTGTATTTTTTCTTTGGCTGCTTCTAAGATGTAGCAACCAAAGTTGGTTCATCGCTCTAATTAGATTACATGAGTTAAATATGTTCGATTTTTAATGCAAAGGGTCCTAAATTCATCATCTTAAAGTATATCTATCAATGCTAATATAAAGAATAATGTTATTTGGACTTAAAAATCTGACTTAATTTATTGATCTAATGATGTAGTTTCAGTGGAATCATTGGAACAATACCAACTTCCAATGTTTGATGGGGATCCAAATGCCTTAGTAAATTAGGTCAGCAAATTAGGCCAAGTAAATTAGGTCATAATAACATTGCTCTAATATAAACTGTCAATATCTCAAAACTTTTATTTTACCTTTTTACCCCCGTAAGAATACAATTATTTTCTCTAAGCAATGAAAAGTTGACACATCAACACAAACATTTCCCTTACCTTTATGTTTTAGACCTTATAGCTCCTACAATTAAACTTTTACACCAATTCAATATATCTGTCAAACTTAAGAGTGTTAGTAATGGGGACTAAAACAATTTCAAGAATTACACTATTCATCTCTCAAACACTTCTCCTTCACCATATGTCTCTACAGATGTAGAGGATCGGGTTTAACAGGTATTGATTTTATCTCTCTTTTGGCGATTACATTCTTATATTCCAAAAAAAAAAAAAGAATTGCACTGGCAATGATTAATCCCCTACTAAAGATTCACAAAATTGCATATTTTTATGATACACATGTATACCGCAAAGAGATGGTTTGCCACAAAAAGGTTGGCAATGATCCGATCATCTTTAAGCACTTGTCAAGTGCTATCACAGTTTTGGGTTCTGCACTGGATCTGAAATTTGTGAGAATTGGGTTCATTTTTTGGTATTTTATTAGCAATTGGGGTTTCAACTATGCTTAGAATCTCAATTCTGATAAGTTACTGTTTGTGTTCATGTTGTGTTTACACTGTCAAATTTTTGTCATTCATATTTCACTGATCTTTGTTTTTCCTTTGGGAATGGTGTTCAGTACGTTGTATCTTTTCTTTGTAGTACCGCTAAAGGATTTATGTCAATTTCTTCATCAGAGAGGAGAAATTTGCTAAATGTAATACGGGTAATGGCTTTTATGATAAGTAGATATTGATTGTTCTAACATGATTCAATGCTTATATTGTCTATCACTTGGAGTTTTCTTGGCATTTTATATTGGTACTCAGGGCCTCTCGAACTACTCTTGTGTATTTCTTTGATCACTCCATTTTTTTTTTGCCTGCACAATCATCAGTTGGTGTGTCCTTGCTTTGTTTACTGTTAACTCACTTTCTGGGTGAGTTCCATTTTCTATTTTTGTTTACTGGTATTGTAGCAAATTTGTTTGTGATCCTTTTTTTTTTTAATAGAATAATATGTCCTATTTGAATCTCTTTATCTTGTGTATGTAGGGATTCCTATGTAATAACATGAACTTGATTCTTACAATTCTAGAAAAATTATGGACTTGTTTGATCACGAGATATGAAGTTTTCATTTTTCATTGTCAACTAATTTTAGAATGTCTTGGCAGGTTCACTACAACCCACAGGTGATATCAGTGCAAGCTGCATGTGACATGTAAGACATTTTTGAAAAGAAAAATGATAATCATAGTCCATAAAAACCTTACTACCTGTACAGGCTCATAACTTTTGCTGAAGATAGATATTAGTAGGCTTTAGGACAAATATAATCAAACATATACTAAGTTTTATTTTATTGAAAATCTTCGTTGACATACTCATATTTCTTAGATTAGAACTGGTTACCTACTTTATTGGGTTGAGAGAGGAAAAAAGTTCTTAGATATCTATGTCGTCCTCTATGTTATTAATTTCTTTCAATGATTATATATGGAGGAATTGGCTTTCGTGAGTTGTGAAAAATTCCCATAATAAGATACCGTTCAAAAATTTTCAAAGAAGTTTTTTCCCCTCATTTGTGGTAAATACTATGCACTGATTACTTGAAAAAGATCTTATCATTTTCTTATCATTTTTCTATATAAATTCTTCTCTCAACCTCCATGTTTAACGTCAAAATCTCACTCATTCTCACTTTTTGCTTCATTTTATTTCTTTTCTTTCTTGGATATGTGTGGCTGGTTATGTTGTTTTGTTACTTATTATATGTTATCTACATTTTGGTCATCAACTTTAGTTTTTGCTTTTGTTGTTTATGCTTGTGCCAAAATTTACAATATGACATTTTTCAAAATTTTATTTATTTTTTACATGAATTTATTTAATTAAATATTTGGATTAAGATATCTCTTAATATTTGGACAAATTTTGATTTTTTTCAACTTATGCAAGTTTAGCTAATGAGTCATCTGTGTATTTTAGATATTGGTTGTCCTTGTTTACTGTGAATATTGTCATTGTGAAAATTTTGGTTAAGCGATTTTAGCAAAAAAAAAAGAGACTTGTAATTTAGCTTAAAAAGGTTTATATCTCTTTACTAAAATAATAGTTTATGAAATTGTTCCCCCCATTAACTCATAAGAGTTAAGAAACTTGTCTATAAATTGTGACAAACACATATTTTGTTTTAGGGTACAAAATTGAGGACCCCTTATTGTATCAGGATCTAAAAATTAAAATAACTAATAGATATTACAACAAGAGTGAAAAATTTTAAATACTTGAAATATTACACGTGCAACGCACGTGTGCATCAACTAGTATATATAAACATACAAATTAAAGGGTAGAATGCTTGAAAAGCCTTCCCTCCATATTTTTTTTTAAATTTTTTAGAGTTTTAATTTTTTTAATTATCATATTAAGACTTCCTCCAGTCACATTTTATCATGTGTCTTTTGTAATAACCCCTCAATTCTCCCACTAAGTGTCTACTATTTTCTAAAATTTAATTACATAAAATTATTTTTTCTATTTAATAATTTAATATTATTTTACTATCTATCTTTTTAAATAATAAGAAAACAGTGGGATATAGGGAGAATGAGAGAGAAGGGATAAGTTATGGGCTTATGAATATTCAAGATAATATGATAAGAGGATGGTATCAATCCAGCGAGTCATACATAGATAGATACACGTGAACAAAAAGGTCAATCAAAATTTGTCCCTTTTGGGGACATGCTTTAAACTAGTTTAAATCATGGTGATTAATTGCTGAATTTGAAAGAATAGTCGGCGTAAGTCTGATCACCTTGTAACAAAAAAAAAAAAAATAAAGAAAAGAAAAGAAAAGAAAAGAAAAGAAAAGGAAAAAGTCACTCAACGAAAATGTTCACACCACGTCATCATTGGATTTTATTTGGTTGGTGATAGCACGTTTGTTTAATTTTAATTAATTGATTATACGATACCACATCACTGTTGGATTTAGTGAGGTATGTTAGTCCTATTTGTTGGATTTTAATTGGTTGGAGATGCAACGTTTGTTGTATTTTAATTATATAAGTGATATATCACGTCATTGTTGGATTAAGTGATGCATATTAGCCCCTTTTGTCAGATTTTAATTGGTTAGTTACACTATTTTGATGTACTAGTTATTCTCTGTACCTGAAGATACGGAGTAATAAAAAAAAATAGTCAACATATTTGTATTCACACCCAAAATCAAATCACAAATATAGAAGAGAGATAAAAAAATTTAAGCACCGATTGTAGTGGAGGTGAGCGGTGGTAGTGGTGGTGGGCGACAGTGGTGATGATGGGAGACGGCGATGGTTGTGGTGGGTAAGACGACGATCATGGTGGTGGTAGCAGTCGTGGGTGGCAATAATGATGGTGGTGGTGAGTGTGGGTGGTGGTGGACGACGGTGATGGTGGTTGGCAGTGGTGGTGGTGGGACGACGACGGTGGTTGTGGGCAGTGATGATGGTGGTGATGGGCGACGATGGGTGCTTTTAGGCGATAGTGTGATGGGTGGTGGCGAATGACGGCGGTGGTAAGCGTGGTGGAGGTAGGTGACAGTGGGTGACTGCAGTAGTGGACGATGACAGGTGGTAGTGGTAGGTGTGGTGGGGTAGGTGACAGTGACTGGTGGCGATGGATAGTGGTGGGTGCTGACAGTGGACGACGGTGGTAGTGAGATGATAGTGGTAATGATAATAAATATAAGAATAAGATGACGATGGTGGTGGGTGGTGGCCATAGACGACGATGGTAGCAATCGGTGGTGACCATAGACGACGATGATAGCAATCGGTGGTGACCATAGACGACGATGGTAGCAATCGGTGGTGGTGGCGGCTGTGGGGGCAATGAGGGTGGGGCAGTGGCGGTGGTGGGGGTGGTAGGGGTGATGGTAGGACAGTAGCGGTAGTGGTAAAGTGCGACAACGATGGTGATGATGGTAGGGTGCGGCACTGGTGATGGTGGTGGGGCGGTGGAAGTGATGGTGGTGGTGGTGGGACGGTGATGATGGTAGGGGGGGGTGGTAGTGGTGGGCTGTGGTGGTGGGGCAATGTAAATGGTGATGGTGGTGGCAACGACGGTGGTGGTGGTGGTGGGGTGGTGGGTATAGTAGGGTGGCGATAGTGATGGTGGTGGGTATGGTAGGGTGGTGATAGTGTTGGGGGTGGGGGTAGGGGTGGGGGTGGTGGAGCAGTGGGGGTGGTGGTGTTAGAGGTGTTGGTGGAGCGGTTCCAAATACTATTTTTTTTTAAAAAGTATTTATGAGAAATAATTCTTATAAGTACTTTTAAAAATTCATTTCAAACACACCATTAAGGGTCTATTTTTCATATTAAATTTGGGGTGTTAATATTAACTGTTAGATTAACTTTAAAGTAAAATTTAAAACAATCCCAATCGCGAATAGCAAAAGTCATTTTGTTTATCTTTTGAGATTTGAATTGTATTGTACTTTATTATATAGATTTAATTGGTTGATGACACCTCGTAATCATCAGATTAAGTAAGGATACTAGTTTTGTTGTTAAATTGTAATTAATTAGTGATACCATGTTATCATTGCACTGAGTGAGGTAGGAGTGTTAATCAAGACGAGTTACTCGGGTTTGACTCTGGTTCGGCTCGGATTCTAAATGAATTGTTCGTAAAGCTCGGCTTGTTTATATGTAAAATAGTCGAGCTATTCGGACTCGGCTCGAGTTTGGTCTGGGTTCGGGCTCGACTCGAGTTCTAAATAAGCCGAGTCTAAACAATTTTTAGACTTGTTCAGAAAAATGAGCTCGACAGGTTCGGACTCAAGTTCGTAACTCTCGGCTCGATTAATATCCCTAAGGTGAGGTAATGCTAATCATATTTGTTGGATTTTAATTGGACGATGATACTACACTAGTGGCAAAAAAATAGGTATATTTCTTTCTATAAATACCGGTGAGATCCAATGTTTCCAATGCAACTAACTCATCATCGAATATTTCTTTCATATAAAGACAATGGGTGGCTCCTTCTCCTCCTCCTCTTCTAAAGTGTCTATAATCTTCGTAGCACTCTTTTTCATGCACTTACACAAAGTGTACCCCCTTGGCCCTCCATGGACAGTGATGCCAGTGAATGCATGAAGACACTCCATGTTGGGCATAGAGAAAAAGGACTTGGCTCTAATATCACCGACTCACTGAGACCCTGTGTAAATGTGTGATGGAGGAGTGCAAGTTCCAAGCGCATCTGAAGAGTAAAACGTAATCAAATGAATTGATGCCAAACTGCTTTTTGTTAGAACCTAAAGACAATACTAATCTCGAATATTGTAGTTATTATTTTTCTCGAATAAAAAAAGGTGGTGTTCGTTTTATTGCTAGAACTTTTTTTTTTATTTTGAATTAGTCTCATGGTACTAGTAGGTAATGTAAGAATGGTTGATTCAAATACTTTCTTTCAGATGTGTCTAGTACATTGGGTTTGGTAGTTGACCGCTATGCTAATCTAGCTAGGTTCGTTTCTGAGAAGAGTAATGGGGGCGGTTAGGAACCTCATAATCCCACCAGTGAGAGCTTATCGGGATGGTCTCTGGACACTTTCCTTTGCCCCACTCTTTTTTAATGAGCAAAAAAAAAAAAAAATTTTTGACCTACCTCAAAGTTTTACATTACAAAGCTCAGTTTCAAGATTTTTTGAATCCTCATTTATTCCTTTTTCCTTCCGGTGAATTCTCATCATTTCATGAAGATGTTCTTAACCCTTGCAACTATTATTACCTACATCAACATGGAGTTTGATGGGTGAAGCCCAAGGGCCCAACTCATGTTATAAGCTCAGTCTGAATTAATAGCTCAACTCTAAGAGATCCAGTAAGTCTAGCCTAAGGTGGTTCACGCCTGGTCAAGCTCATCTGGTTCGAGGAGCTACATCAGCAAGGGAGCATGCAGGTCATCCAAGAGCCTCATCCACGCCGCCCTAGAAAGAGTCAATCCCACATCATCCTTTGACCGAATCCTATAGAGAGCACCGTAACTGCCTCATCAGCTGAAAAGAGGTGCTAGCTCCACCATATCAGCCACTTAGTTAATAATAACTCGTCCAAATTTGTTATGAGACGACTATAAATTGTAAGCCCTGCCAACACTTGGGGGGCAGATCACACTCAGTCGAGCACATCTGTCCTATCTCTCTTAGTTTATAACTCCTTACTCTCCCTACACTCCTTAAAGTAATAAAATACCCCGACAACCCTAGCCATTCAAAGTGGACGTAGGTCACGTTGACCGAACCACTATAAATCCTTGTCTTACTTGTGTCTCTATATCTCTCTACTTTACTACTGTATTTATTACTGCTCAATTGGACAGATGGTGTACAAACGCAATTTGTGCATCATCATTTATTACTGCTCATCTGACAGGTGGTGTACAAACCTAATTTGTGCATCATCAGTTTGACACCGTCTGTGGGAAACGACAAAGTTCTCACCCAAGCACTCTTCTTCCTATACCTATGGCGATCACCACTAGATTCATGAATCAGCCTGAAGAAAATCCACCAGGAGAGGATGTTGTTGCCCCTCCACCAACCAATCATGTTCTGAACACACAACAGATGCTGAAAACAATGCAGCAGCTCGTGACTCAGAATCAGGAAATCCTGCAACTGATGCTTGCTGGACAACAAGGAGGAGCACAACCCGGAAGGCATCAAGCCAGAGGAGCTCTACGCCCTGGGCATCAAGGAGCTCCCCACTTGGGTGCCCCCTTGGGTGACGCATACAGGGGAGCCCCGCGTTAGAACTATGAGGGAGCTCCATCTCATATTCTAGCTCCCTCTTCTCATGGTGGAGACCCTCATTTCCAAGAGGATGAGGGCAATAATCAAAGTGTGGAGCATGTGAGCCATTTTCATGACAATTTCAAAGGAGCCCAAATCACTGGGACGAAAAAATCAAAGAAATATAGGATCAATTGGGCGACGTCTTCAATACCATGAAGACACAAGGACCAGAAAATGTGGAGTACCTCGTAAGGCGAACTGACACACCTTTTGTGCCAGATGTGGCAAACTCCCCTCTTCTCCAAAAGTTCAAACTGCCATCCGTCGACCTTTGACGGAACAAAAGACCCACTTGATCACCTTGAAACTTATAGGTCCTTAATGCAGCTGCATAATATTCCTAACTAAATCATGTGTATGACATTCTCGACTACCTTGAAAGGGTCTGCCCGACAGTGGTTCACCAAGCTCATCCCAGCCTCCATTGGCTCATTTGCTAAACTCAACCGATTCTTTGTGACACATTTCATTGGTGGACGCCGCCACCAGAAGCCTGCCATCTACCTGCTCAGTATAAAACAAGACCGGGATGAAAGCCTGAGGAGTTATCTCACTCGTTTTAATGAGGAGGTCCTCCGGATTGAGGAGCCCGATGATAAGGTCACCATGACCGCTTTCTTGGGAGGTCTACGCTCATCTAGCTTTCTCTTCTCAATGATAAAACACCCACCAAAGAGTATGCCAGAATTGTGGGCAAAAGCTCAGAAATACATAAACGCCAAGGATGTTACCAAAGCTAAGCGAGGTGAGTTTTCGCCATCATCATCACCACCTACGCCCGACTCCAAAAAAAAAGAAGCCACAAAGGCACAGGCATTAACAGATTTTGTGGCTGATCTCACACCTCTTGAGGAGAGAGATTATCAAGAATACTCAGCGCTAGGCGCCCAGCACCTCCAGCCGCCCAGCACTGCGCCCAAGCCCAGGCGCCGAGCACCTAGGCGCCCAGCTCTCAGCGCCCTCCTCATCTCAATCTATTGGAATGAGCCTTCGACTTGGTACCCTTCGATGGGCTAACCCTCAAATTCTCTACTCTGCTCTCAAGCAGGCAGCCTATTTCCAATTTAGCGGCTCTCTCATAGGTCGTCAAAAGCTTTGCCTTTGCATTGTTCTCAAGCATGCATCCTGTATCTCCAGCTTAGCGGCTCTCTCATGGGTAGCCAAAAGCTCGGTCTCAAAAGGTGTAGCTCTTTCATGAGCAATCCTAAGACTCTGTCTTTGCTCTCAGGCAAGTAGTCTGGCTTTCTCTCTAGGTAATCATGTTAGATATTTTGATGTTGGAATAACATTATTTTTACCATCTCTAGGCAATCTTTTGAAACTCAGGCCGTCTGCAACCCGCGGGACTATATTAGATTGAATGTCAACAATTGGGCTTTATCTTTTTGCGTCCATCCAACAGCCCCCGTGCCATAGGCGCCCATCCAGCAGAGCCATGGGCGCCCGTCTAGCAGCGCCATGGGCACCCGTCCAACAACGCCCAATGTCATAGGCGCCCCTCCTGCGTGCCTAGCCCGGGCAGCAGCCCCTCCTGCGCGCGCATCAGCCTTTCCTGCGCGTGCAGCAGCCCTTCTTGTGCACGCATTAGTCCCTCCTGCGCACGGCCAGCTCGCCCACCTCCAAACGGGGCCCATAATATATCAAATCGAAGCTCTCGGCGAGCCTTACAAAACTCACTTCCTTTGGTTGTGATAAACGCTGTTAAAATCCCAAAAAAGGACTAGAAGCATCTGTTTTGGACTCCCGAAGTTTTTCCAGTTGTGCGTTCAACCGAAATTCAAACTCAACTGAATGCCCTCCTCTCCAAGTTCCATTGAACGCAGGGCATTGGGAGACAAATGATGGGTCAAGCCTAAGGGCCCAACTCATGTTATAAGCTCAGTTTGAATTAATAGCCCGACTCCAAGAGATCCAGCAAGTCAAGCCCAAAGTGGTTCACGCCCGGTCAAACTCATCAGGTTCGAGGAGCTACATCAGTAAGAGAGCATGCAGGGTCATCCAAGAGCCTCATCCACGCCACCTTGGAAAGAGTCAACCCTCACGTCATCCTTTGATTGAATCCTATGGAGAGCACCGTAACTGTCTCATCAGTTGAGAAGAGGGAGCTAGTTCCACCAGATCAGCCACTTAGTTAATAATAACTCGCCCAAATTTGTTATGAGGCGACTATAAATTGTAAGCTCCGCCAACACTTGGGGGGCAGATCACACTCAGTCGAGCACATCTCTCCTATCTCTCTTAGCTTGTAACTCCTTACTCTCCCAACACTCCTTAAAGTAATAAAATACCCCGACGACCCTAGCCATTGAAAGTGGACGTAGGTCACGTTGACCGAGCCACTATAAATCATTGTCTTATTTGTGTCTCTATATCTCTCTACTTTACTACTGTATTTATTACTGCTCAATCTGACAGGCGGTGTACAAACCCAATTTGTGCATCGTCATTTATTACTGCTCATCTGACAGATGGTGTACAAACCCAATTTGTACATTATCAGAGTTTGGTAACAAGTTCCTCCAATGAATACACTCGAGTCTTTGATTGTTCCAATTCCAAAGCCAGGGATTTGTATGCTTCCATAGCTTTAAGGCCTTCTAACCAGATTATCTCCTCAGTTATGTTTGCCATTTTCAACTGCATTTGAGCTTTACTAACTTCTTCTAAGGCCTGAGCTTCAGATTCTTCTCTATCACTTACCAAGGTTTTCAGTTTCTCAACTAGTGCAAGTGTTTCTTTAAGTTCCAGTCTTACGTTATGAATCTTAGCATGTGTTGATTCGGCATGCCTAGCCTGAGAGCAACATCATATTCGGCCACCCTGGCTATTTGGTTCTTGAGCTTCTGGATCTCATTCATGGAAAAAGATAGAATCCATGGAGTGCTGCTTCTAGACAGCCTCAATTTTAGACTGCCATGCTTCATCTCGATGCCGTGAGATCTTGCAGAGCTCTTGGACCCGAGCTTCCTCAAGAATCAGAAAACTTCAGCAACTGCTTTTGAGACTCTTCAAGTTTTATTGACATTGAAGCAGGGGTGACTTAAGGTAATTTGAGGCTTAAAGCGACATTATTAAATAATTTTTTTTTTAAAATTTTTAATATTGATTTTTTTAAAAAAATTAATTAATTTTTAATTTATTATGTGAGAGAGAGACAGAAGAAGTACGTGCTAGTGTTGTTTAGAAAAATATTTTAACTTTTATTTTTATTTTTTTTTTATCATAGAGAGTTTAATTTCAACTTTTTTATATATATATATTTTTTACTTATTTTTACATAGAGAGAGTGTGAGTAGGGGTAAATATGAGTTGACTTTTGAGTATTTTTTATTTTTTTAACTTATGATTTTTAGATTTAAAATGTTATGGATTGAATCATGGATTCAAATTATTACAATAAAAATTTTAATTGTATTAAGTTTTTTAGGACCTTTTCTTTTTAGGGTTTAAAATTTAATGGATTTAAATTTTTTCCAAGTTAGTAATATACCTAAAATTATGGGGTCTTCTAAAAATTTAAGGCCTAAAGCCCAAGTTTTTTTTTTAATACTGTAGGGCTGCCCCTGCATGGAAGCAAACTGCTTTTTTGACTCTTCGGTTTCCTACTGGGCCTGCCTCTTCTGAGCTTTTGACACATCCCGAGTAGTTTTGAAAAAAAAGTCCTAACTAAGGGTTGATTCGAAAATAATTCCCAAACCCAGGTTCTTTTTAAAAACGTCAAGTGGACTGACGCCTTTAAGCTAAAAACGTCAATCCGTTTGACGTTTTTAAGGTTGAAGATCCGATTACAGGAACGTTAAAAACGTCGACATTTTAATTAAAAACGTCAGTTGTACTGATGTTTTTAACTCAAGCGTTGTAGAACCCATTTTTCCCTCTTCTCTCTTCTTTCCTTTCCCTTATTTTCTCTTCTTCCCCCCCATTTGAGCCCTAGCTCACTCAGGCGACATCGCGGCACCCCCATAGCCATTCTCAATCAGCAGCTAACCGCAGAACAACCACCATCGCAGAACCACCACCATCCTGCTTCACCATGCAGCACCACCCAGCGCCACCCACGACCACCCAGTGCCACCCACGACTACCCACGACCACCCACGACCACCCACGACCACCCACGACCACCGACCTCCAGCAAGCACCAGGGGCCACAAACGACAACCAGCACAAAAGGCCCAAATCTGCTCCACTGTTGGCTGTTGCTCTTCCACCAGGTTAGTATACTCCATTAGCTTTAATTAAATTTTAATTTAATTTAATTCTTTTGTTCTAATTATAGATTTGTACGAATGATGATGACATGGTAGTTCCCAGAAAGCTTGTATCATTTTGATAACATGGTATTGAAAATTCCATTTAAATGAACTGATTTTTTGTCACTACATCTATATAAGGTAGCCCTGATTCTGATATTTCAACATAGCTGCT
This sequence comes from Ilex aquifolium, assembly GCA_951799425.1. Classification (NCBI taxonomy): domain Eukaryota; kingdom Viridiplantae; phylum Streptophyta; class Magnoliopsida; order Aquifoliales; family Aquifoliaceae; genus Ilex; species Ilex aquifolium. The sequence goes on from OX637405.1 coordinate 25,362,690, forward strand.
TAAATGGTGGTTCAATGATTTCCAAGCCAATTCGGTTTTATATATAAACATCCTGCAATAGTGTGACTATTTCAGTTCTTTATTGTTAATATATTTTTCATATCTATACTTAAATGCTATTTTTGTTAAGATATCCACAATTCATTGTCTTGCCATGAGGTGATCCTAAATACGTTTTCTCACTGCTCAAATCCCTTTCAAAAACTAATTAGCTCCAGTGTTTATTAGATCCGACATGCCACTGTTTCATGAAAATGATTTGGTTGAGTTTTCAGATGAGTATGACTTGTGTTGGATTGAGGTTGATCACCATCAAATTGACACTAAATTGAGTTTTTATCATAGGTTTATATGGTTGACCTTTTACTCTAAACCCCCTGGTCGACTAATTTCAGTACCTGTATATATATTTTTATGATCGAACTTCACAGTTTACTAGCCCTTTTATTTAGTCTATATAGTTTGTGTTATTTGAAGTGGACAAATTTATCTTTGTTTAGTCAGTACATCTATATAGTCAAGAAACAGTAAAAAATATATCTTTCTTCAATAGACCTAAAGGGACGACTGAGGTAAGAAAGTTGTAGGTACTGGCTATGTGGCAGGGTAGGGGACTTTAAGTTGCGATCTTATAGCTGTGAGTGAATGAAGATCATATTATCATTTACATGATAATGGACATAGTTGTACATAGTACTACCCTTGTATCCTAGAACTCTACTGTATCCTAGAACCCTTGTATCCTGCAGCTTTCTAACAAAATCTAGTAATGGACATGTTTTCGAATCAAACCAGTATCAATTTGATTCTATTAATCATCTTTGATTGCTCCATTCTCTGTGGTGCATAGATTGTAATATTTATATATCTCTATCCATATTGTGAAGATATATTAAAATGTTGACACATAACTCTAAATAAAAAAAAGTGTACAAGTTTTTCATGATAAAATCAAGGGGAAACAACACAAACATAGGTTTCCTAAAGCATTCCTACATAATAAAGCATTGATTATTGATTCTTCCCCATAAATTGATGCTCCTCATGATAATAGCTTTAATTAAGGCATGACTACTCTTTCCAAAAGGTTAATTGTGATTGGGCCTCAACTATAAACATTATTATTTTTTTGGGAGAATTACACTCAAACCCTTTGAGGTTTGTCACTTAATCAGTCAGACCTCCTTAAGGTTTGGACACACCTAACTCAATCCCTGCCGTCAATGTCCGTTAGTAAATTACACTCAAATCCCTTAAAGTTTGTAGGTTTTCTACATTTTACTTGAAAATCAAAAATGCATTCTTTTAATGCTTCGTACATTTTTTTATTCTTTTTATTCAAAGCCTTGATATTTGTTTCTGGATTTGAAGTAAGTCCTTTGTAATTCAACATCAGTACGAAGCTAAAATTCTAAATTAAAAGAATAAAAAAATCCAGAAAATTCTATATTCCATGTATGTCTTTCTCAATCTTAATCGAACTTTAGTAGTTATTTATCTTAGGCATCAAACACCACATTTATCTCAAAATAAGCATGTTGATTTTGAATCAATCAATTTACTCCAGTATTGTCATCCTACATTGTTTTTCTTCTTGATAACATGTTTCACCTCTTAATTCAATACATGATAACATGTTAGGAGATACCCTTTTGTGGGGATTATTTATTCAAACTTCCATATAAAAGTTGTATCTTCATCTTTCTTAGTATCATACAAGTACACTTCATCCTTGTAGGTTGTTTAATTGATAAATTCTTCTAGGTCGCATGCGGTAGATTTACATGGGACTTTGATTAATCGTTGATCTATTATTCTTCAAGTATTAATCGTTTCTATCTATTCCCAGGTTCTTCTGAATTCAGAACTTATTCCACAACTGAAACTATATGAAATGGCGGGAAAACAAGTTACCATTTTGCTATATTGGGGTGGACAAATGACTTATGGATCGTAGGGTTTATCATACAGTTGTCCACCCAAAGATGGTATTGTTATCAATAGTGGTACACAACTGCCGGAGTTATTGAGTAAAATTTACACTGTAATGGGGTTGGACAGGGCGCATAACAAGTTGAAGTTGACTTGTAGATATCCTTTTACAGTTGGAACAGGACCAGGACCAAACATAAATACATATGTCGGTCTGGAAATTGTCAACGATGAACTAGTGACTTCTATGGTTAATGTGGTACTTAACAATCTCAGCATTGCTAGTGTTGCTTTGTACGTGGAGACGGAGGACATCAATCCTGGCATAGGCAGTAGTCAGAACGGAAGGGTGCATAACAACAACTGCTATGTCTTACACTGAGTTGCTTAGGCGAGAAATGGGTCCATTGGCATATCCAACTTCTGGTGTGACGGGTGAATGTTCAACTCCCGTGGGGATGCAGGTAATGGATGAGTTTGGGCAGTACTTTTACACCCAACAAAGAACTGGAACAGAGACATACGGTGGGAACTCAGCCAACAATTCATTGAGTTAGAATTTTGAAATGGGTGAGGCGAGAATTGAGTTGGGTGAACAAGATGATGTCCATCAACCAATAATACAACAAAGCCCAATTCGGGAATATGAAGAAATGTGTGCCAATGATCGTACAGATGTCTCCGATGACGACGACGAAGAAGAAGAGTTTGAGGAAGTAATGATTGATGAGGCAGCTGACGAAGATGAGAATCGAGAAGACTTTGAGGCTGCTTAGGTGGTGGAGATGCATAAGCCTTACTCTACCTCATTCACAACCACTGAATTTGGTCAGTATACTGAAGCAGATAGCTTTGATCGCCAGTTGAACAGAATTTGTGGGATCTGGTGAAGATGGAGTTGGCGAAGGGCATGATTTTTAAGGATAAAGTTTCATTGATTAGAGCTGTTAAATGATATTCAATCAAGCTGAATCAGAATTTTATCGGGGTCGAGATGAACACAACTGTGTGGGCTGTCCAATGCATCATGTACATTCAACCTAACTGCACGTGGAGACTGCGTGCTTGTTTTAGGAAAAAATTAAAAATGTTTCAGATCACGCAATATGATGGACTCCATACCTGCTTCTACTCTAGGATGAGTCGTGACCATCGGCAGTTAGACTCTGACTTCATTTATCATTATATACTAGGACTCGTGGGTGATACACCACAAACCAAAATGTCGACAATTCAGAAGAATATAAATGAGAAGTTCAAGTTTGATATTTCCTATAAGAAATCATGGATTGCGAGGAACAAAGCAATTGCTAAGATTTTCGGTGATTAAGACTCGTCATATGACATGTTGCTAAAGTTTTTGGGTGCTATCAAGAAGTATAACCCTGGCTCAATTGTGAAGTGGCGGTATGCCTCTGAAACTCCTGAATATAATGTTTTTTTACGAGTATTTTGGGCATTCAAGGTAAGCATTCAAGAGTTTAAATATTGTCGACCTGTTGTCAGTATTAATGTGACATTTTTGGTTGGAAAGTACAAGGGAAAACTGTTAGTTGCGACTGCTTTTGATTCTAATAAACAGTTGTTTCCCATTACTTTTGCTATTGTCGAAGAGGAGAATTCGTCAAGTTGGGCTTTTTTTTCCTATATTACCTTCAGGCAGATGGGGTAACTAAGCTATCGGTGTTTGTCAGCTCTTTCTGAGCTTCGAAGACTTGTGCAGCCACCGGCAGACATTCAACAACCAATTGTTGTAGCCCCAGTGTATGCACGACAACGTGGTGTACGCATACCTCGACCGCCATCCGCACGTGCACATGAGCAGACTCCCCCACCGGCTGTGGATATTGCTGCGACATCATCAGAGGCAGGCCCATCGACAACATATGTTCCCCAGACTGCTGCAGAGGCAGGCCCATATACCCCATATGTCCCAGCTTTTGATTTTGACATTCCTACACTAGTCGTTCACAATGAGTCTTCATCAGCGCTTGATCGTCCTACAGTTACATCATGTGGGCCATCGCTGACCTCATGTGGGCCATTGCTGACCTCAGCAGGTGTTGATGCATCGGCGACTCCATCCACACCTACACCAGAGCCAGTAGTTACAACAGATACATCACTTCCAATGGCAGACATGGTTATTCCACAGGGTGTTCCACCGATGCCCACACGACCTACTTCTTCTATTCCATACGAGGATAGTTCCGATGATGCTGATGTTCCAGTTGAGGGAGTTACACAGGAGCCATCACTGTCACGCAGAGGTCGAGGCAGAGGTTGGCATGCAGTCGGTCGTCATACACACCATACACATGATCCTGTAGCTGGTGGAGTGACACAAGATATACCGGCTCCGCATGATGGTCAGCGGCCCAAGCGACAGAGGAGACCACCACCTTGTGGGACATAGTATTCTTATAACATGTATTGTAAACAAAATGTGATTATTGTTGTTGTATATAAAATATATTTGTGTTCATAGTTTAATATTATGTTAATTCATTACTGCCCTTTAGATGATTTATCCAATACTATAAAAAAATGTTTATTGAATAACATAACATAAATTATTGAAATTTGATGGACAATACAAACTGGAGTAGTCCACCATATTACATAGAAACATAATACATAAACATATTGCAAACACAAGTACGACAACCAAAGTGTAAATGTTACAACACAGAAAATTCATGACACTTCTTCATGTGTTTTCATCTTCGTTAGACAGGTAATGATCAGAAATACATCCATCTTCACCACTCAATTGGTAGCTTAAAATTGCTTCTTGCATCCTCCCTTCTGCAGCACGGTCGCTTGCAATACGGCACAGATTGTACCGATTGCAACGGATTGCTATTCGATTGTTCTCAACTCGAATGCAAAACAATGCTCGCTCTAATTCTTGAGGAGTGGTAATAGACATAGTAATGACAACTTGTCGAGGTCTTCTTATGTTGCAAGAACGTAAATCTAAACTTAGATTTTCTCTTTCCGTCAAGCGATATTGCCATTCCGCCATCATTGTGTTTGTAGCTGTTAGTGAATAGCGCAAGCAAGGATTTGTTGGGTAAAATAAATCATCCTCTAAAGCCCAATGATAACCCAGAGTTTCAAACAGGGTTCTAGGACTAAAATTCATGGTTAGAGATGAATTCTGTATATTCAACATTTCACATGAGTTCAAATTTATATGCAATTTATTAATGTGAGTATGTCAGTCTACAGCCTAAATGAATGACATTACAAGATTGTGTAGTCACGGTCATTGACATTTCACACAATGTGTTGTCACAATGACGTACAATGTCACAATTGTCAATCATTGTATCTATTCCTTATTCACCAGCACACGTTATTGAAGACCATACATTGCACTTAAATGCAGTGGTATGTTGGCACATTCCACATCCTGTGAGAGCACAGTAGTTAACAGCCACAAACCCTAATTGAATAACATTACAAGATTGTGTAGTCACGGTCATTGACTACACAATAATATCTACTAACACATACTGAGATTTAAGCAGTGTTTAGTCACAGTAACACAGTGTGTTGTCACAACGACGTACAATGCTACAATTGTCAGTCATTGTACCTATTCCTTATTCACCAACACATGTTATTGAAGACCATACATTGCACTTAAATACAGTGGTGTGTTGTCACATTCCACATCTTGTAAGAACACAGTAGTTAACAGGCATAAAGGTGACTACACATTACTGCACTGCTGACAAATATATTTATTTTAGACAATGAAAACCACTATAAAAACATAAGATAAGGTGATTCTTATAACATGTATTGCACATTATGTCTACTTCAAGAGCACGAGCAATTGATACCAACCGTAGGCATGAACCAGTATGGTTATTAGAAGAGCGAGATGATGATTACAAGAGTGAGATTTTCTGATCCAAAGGAGTATTATGCTGGACTCCGTCGAGAGTGGGCTTTTCGTACTAATGAATCACAGTCGTTATGCACATATTTGAAAAAACTAGGTATACTGGTGCCACATAGAATTTCACTTACCATGTAGCGAAGGAATACAATTAACTATGAAGCAGCAGTTAAACGTGTACGAAAGGAGAATAATAAGATGATGTTGCGTAAGTGTCGATATTATATGCTCCAAATAACATCTGACATGGTGACAACTGCATTTGGCAGGGAGCTAACAGCTACTAAGCGATCTAATGTATTGACTAATGAACAATACCTATCAGATGAGTATATGTTTGATGAAAATTAAAAATTTTAATTACTGTCCACCTTATTAAGCATATAACATTTATGTTTATGTCCTATTTACTTTAATCAATGTTGTCGCTTTGAGTTTATTCAGTGTGTTGTCATATCTCAACTTTTTCATTGTCACATCCTGTAATTGTCAATGTATGCAGTTTGTTGTCACTTTAATCAATTTATGCAGTGTGTAGTCAATCAATATGCAATGCAGTTTGTTGTCATATCCAAACTTTTTCATTGTCATTTTGCATCACTGGCAAATCAGTTCCAAACTATGCAGATTCATGTCCTTCCACTGTAATTTTAAATTGCCAAACCGAGAATATATATACTACCTTTCACAGTTGTGTAAATGTACCACCACCAAACAAAATGTATAGGAGCACATCACATGCAAGATGATTTAAATATGTATACGTTTTATCATCATCCATTCAGTTTAAAGATGGTTGGTATTGGTAACTGGTATTGATTTCGAGAAGACCGGGAGAAAATAATCCTGAAGAACTGCGGAGACTTGGCCGAAAAATTGTTCCGATTTGACTCCATACCACTTCATGTGCGCCAAGAACCATTACCCATGGGGGCTATCTTTAATTGTTTAAATCAATTATGGTTAGGTATCATTGTTTGGGAGAATAACATCAGTAGGACACTTGAGGCATAGTATGGTGAGAAAGTATTGGGTGTAACCGTTACAGTTTGTATGGGGCCTTAAATTTAATTATATGTATACGTTTTCGATTATTAAAGTTTGATATGCTAAAAAATATAAGTATTTTTAAATTATCAAAATTTATTTATTGAATGTAATTAAAATTTTAAAATATTTATTTATTGAATGTAATTGAAATTTATGTATTTTTAAAATATCAAAATTTATTTATTAATTAAATTTTTTATTAAATAAACATTTAACATTTTACTCAAAAATAAGGCAGCAAAACCTATCACTAAAATTTTTTTTAGCTATTATAAAATGCTTTAATTTAAATAAAACAATTAAAATTTTGGTTCTAATTTAAAACCCGAAAGAAAATTTAGGGGACAGTTATGATATTTACCCAAACAAATATTAATTTATTTAGGCATTAGATATTTGGTGAAGGTCTTTGTCGGTGGAGTCATCTGCTTAGAAGTTAAAAGGTAGTCAATGGGCTGAATATGCCATGGAGAAAGGCGTCAGTTGGCCTGACGTCTCTTCTAAAAACGTCAGTCCAACTGATGTTTTTCATGGGCTCAGTGGACACAACATTTGGCTTAAAGATGTCAAACGGACTGACGTTTTTAACTTAAAGGCGTCAGTCCATTTGACGTCTTTAAGCTAAAAACGTCAGTCCGTTTGACGTTTTTAAAAGAACCTGGGTTTGGGAATTGTTGGGACTTTTTATTCAAAACTACTCGGGATGGGTCAAAAGCTCGCCTCTTCCATTCCGATGAACTTAGTTGGGCTTTCACGCTTTTTAGCTCTTCTTGAAGCTGAACAAGCTGAGATTCTAGTTCAAACACTCTACTTGGGCACTTTTTCTGAGGCTCAAGACAAGGTATCACAATGTCAGATGGGCAGACAACAGCTTACTAAAACTTTTGACAAAGGTAATGGAGAGTGTCAAGCATAAAACAACAACTAACTAAACAGACTGGCCGTAATATAAGGAAAAAACATGAATTAATGAAGTGGAATTGCAACATGGTTAAAAGACACAAGAAGATAATGGGCATCGTTAAGCAAAAGGGAAATAACTAAATAGTCTGACCACAATATAAACAATAAAAAATAAAAAACAAAGGAAAGAAATGGGAGGACAACATGATTGAAAAAATAATTGGTTGCGGATTACAAGTGCGTCAAACCAACAGGTTGGGTTAGCTAATTGGGGTGGAAAACATAAAATTGCTGAACAAGGAGCAATGAGCCTATTAGAAGTGCCAACATCATTGTGTTCTGTCATAGATTTCTCAAATAAGCTCTTGCAGTAACAGTTAAATGATATGTCAGATGGTGACTAAATATGATAGTCAACATATTCTAGTCTTTCAAAACTTTCACAATTGGACAATTAATGTGATTAAACTGTCTAAAAAGACATTTTATCCTGGACAAGCAACAAGTTTGATATTGCCAACTACTCAACTGGTCAAAAGGATCGTGCAGATAAATAGTCACCAAAGAATTATAGTTGGATCTTCTTGCAAATTTGAGAATTAATTTTTTATAACTTTTCATTTATCTTCATTATTATTAATTTCGGCTTCGACATTATTTGTATAAAGTAGAACTCGCAAATGACAAATTCTTTGAAGGACGACTAGTGAAGGTAAAGAGTGAACAAGATCAAAAAGCTCTGATTGGACGTGCATTTGCTTGATATCAAGGGAATCAATCTCCACCGTCTGTGTCAGTCGTAGAGGTTCAACAACGTAATGTTGAATCAACCAGAGAAGCACAAGACTCGGGCACACCATTTTACAATGGTTTTGATGATGACTTTCATGATCTTCCCAATAGGATATCCAATGGTGAGCTACGATAATCTGATGGTTCGAGTCAAGCACAAGACTCGGACAAAAGTTACAGTTTGTATGATCAATTAAGGTATGCAATTGTAATAAATGTTATTGATTAATTTTTTATTTTTTAGAATTTAAATTTAAAACTGCAAGAAGGCTATTACTTTGAAGGATGAAGAGTTTGCTGAACTTAGAGTCATTATCTACATCTATATCTATATTACTTATAAATGTCTGCGAATTTTTTTTGATTTTTTATTTTATCCCTAATTATTATAATAAAGTCAATTATACCTATATATATATTTGCATCTAATTTTGATTTTTTACACTTATTTGACTTTCAACTTGTTTTGAACTCTTTTAAAAGGACTTCTAAATTATTTTGAACTCATTTATTAGTAATACAGTTATATTTTATTTTTTGATATGCAATAAAATAATAATATTATAAGCGATTTAATCAATTTATTTAACAAAAATAAAAATTAATAACTTTATATTATAATTAGATGTGCAAATGTTTAAAGGGGCCGAAAAAATATCTAAATAAATGACATATTAGTTACTTAAAAATTTATCGAATAAATTAATAATTAAATTTAGTAATAATTAAATATGAATTAATTATTTGACACCTAATTTTTTTTATTTTATTTTGATTATACATAAAATTCATATTTTTTATAAAAATAATATTATTTAAATTCATTTACGTACAACGCACGTAATGCATTGCTAGTTTTGAAAAGTGCAAATATAGGCAAGGCTTTTGCAGTTAACTCGCTTTTAGGGATCGTCCAATGAGGTGTTTGAAATCGAAGAAGCTGTTTGACAATAAGATGACAACACTGAAAAAAGGCTATGAAAATCCAAAGGGTTTGCCAAGCTTAGAGTCAAATTGAAATATAGGCAAGACTTTTGCAGTTAACTTCCCTTTAGGCATCGTCGAATGAGGTGTTTGAAGTTGAAAAAGCTGTATGACAATAAGATGAGAACACTAATGAGAGGTTATGAAAATTCAAACATTTAACCTTTGTCTAAGACGCTTATGAGCTTGCACTTTCCAAGCTCCCGTGCAACACTTAGACAATAACAGACTCTCTAACTCTCTTGAAAGTGTTGAGTAAACCTTCCAACCTAGCTAAAGCTCGAAATGCTAGAAAAACACAAGGAGCGAGAGCAAAAGAGTTTTGAGAGAATGTAGAAGTGTATAGCTTAAGAGAATATACAACTTGAGATTTAGTGAGTGCAAATGAGACCTCGCCCTTATAGGGCTTTGGCATTACAATGAATGACTAGGATCATTCCAAGTGTCAACTATCTAAGATACCTCTAGAATTTTCTACCAAAATATCTAGATATTTACATATACAATAAACTCTAAAATTCTCTACAGGGGCGTAGCCAGAAAATCTTCCTAGGGTGGGTACTTAATTTTTTTTCTACTCAGTAAAATTAAGATGATACACTAATTATATACATCATATTTGACATTTAAAAGTTCTCCAAACAAAAAACTGTTATGCATAGTTTATACAAGCAAAAAATAGAAAAAAAGACTATTTACAATTCTTTATATAATTACAATCATTTATAATTTCAACCAATTTTCACATGTTAAAATCATATTATCAGTCTCATAATTATTATCCATTCGGTTACGAAATCGAGTTTTCACACTTGTTATAGTTCAAAATTATCTCCCTACAATAACAGATGTAACTAGTAAAATTAATGACAAAGCCACAAGTAAATAAATTAATAGATATATTATATATTTTGTAATTAATGCTAAAGTATACATCTTTGATATAGTTGTCAAGGAGGTCAAAAAGTGCTAAGACCAATCTAGTATGACAGTGTTGTTGTCGATTATCCAGACCTCAAGGTAGATCTTGTATTTTATTACATAATAATCCTAATTTTATAAAATATCAATAATATATGTCCAAAATTTATTCAGATGTGTTCGTAATGTATTTGAAGCGTGTCCAAAAATTTATAGTCATTTAGATATCTATACCAAATAATATGACAACAAAATAATATAGGGTGGACAAATCAAAATATACACAAAGTTCTGAAATTATACGTAGGTAATTATTGGAAAAAAAAATTAGGGTAGGCAGACTAACCTAGCTCTACACATGGCCATGGACGGAGCTAGCATATGCATCGGGGGGGAGGGGGGACATGCCCATCCTCAAAATTTTTTCCTCAATATTATATATATATATTTTAAGTATTTCTTCAATATTTTTAATTATGCCCACCCTATTTTTTTGGCATATCAATTAGTATACACTTAGATCAAATGAATATGATTTTTTTTTGGACATATTTTGGACATGTAATGTACTGATCTAGATAAATTTTGAATATACTAGAATCAATTTATACTTCGTAAGACTAGAAAAGACATGATATATATATTAGCTAGTTTATTTGTGATTTTGATATTTATTTTGCTAATTATGGTAGACATTATAGAGTGCACATTGAACTGCATAATCGAATGAGTGATAAATACCGAAGTGATGACATGATTGTATATATAAAGAATAATAAAATTGTTATGGAATGATTTTCAAGGATAAAATTCACCAGAGTCAATTTTAAATAATTTTAATTAGCCTATATTTTATAAAAGGATATAATTAGTTTTTTTTTTATTTTTTTATTGCTGTAGTTTGTATATACTAGGCTTACTAATTTTTGGTCTAATGTGTTTAATGAACTTTTAAGTATTAAATAGGATATAATTAAATATAAATTATTATCCTATTTCTATAGATTGTAAGAATAAAAAATTAGTTTGTAAAATATTCATGCCCACATTGACATGATTTTTTTGCTTTGCCCATGCCCATGGCTCTCTGGAATCTTTTGAAAACGGAATATGAAGAGGTTTATCTTCGTGATGAGAATGGTAATAGGTTAATGACAATTCAATCTTTTTTTTTTTTTGAAAACTCAATTAATTTTACGTTTCAATGACTCAATAACATTTCCTTGACTGAAGACTTCAAGAAATGCATGACTGAGTTGGTTGATTTAAGGAGTAGCAACTCTGCGAGAATTACAAAAGTTCCTTATATGGATTGGTACGTTTAAAATTTGTTTTTAGGATTAAATTTATATTAAAATTTACATACAAGAGAAAAACACTCAAATTTACCAAATAAATTATACAACAAAGACTAGCTCTTTTTATTTCAATTGACAACAATCAGAGCAGTTTTAGATAAAAAAAACACCATTCTTAAAATTAACATTGACAAAATACACAATTGAATCATTAATTGGATTGGTTGTAATATCAATTCAAAAGGACGTAATAGTAAAACTTGCATATAAAAACTTTATTATTAATTTATCATTCCAAACAAATTAACATTGATACTACAACAAATAGGTATATATGAAATTGTCGTGAGATGGTTCTGAAATAACTTGATAGAACTTTACTCCTAATCTTTATGTGATCGTGAGTAATTTGAAAATCATTGGCACCAACATACTACCGAATGAGATAATTTACTATGAAATTGAAAAGAGAAAACTACAAATCAAACACAATTGTCCTTACCTTCAATGACAATATCTACTTATGATGGAAAATCCAAAGATGATAGAGAGGATAAAGATCCGAAAAAAGACAATGACAACTTAAATAACAAGCATGGAGAGGATTCAGGTGAGGGAAAAGAGGGAAGAGTGAAGGTTATAGTTCAAAGATGAAGACACTTCGATTGTGTATGTTGCATAGGTGATTTGTTTGTGCATTGTATTATATTGCCGTAGAAATGATCTTTTCTTCACTCGGTTTTACAAAGTATGAAGTGTAACATCCAATTTTTTTCATAAAATAAATGTTAAAATTGGAGATGATATAAAGTTTGTAATATGTAAATTTGGATATGTTTTTATATTTTGAGATTTAATTATCAATTTAATTTTTATTGGGATAATTAGAGCTCTGAGTTGTGTAATTAAAAATATTTTGTTGATTTGGTCAATTGATTTATATTATAAAAACTAGGGCGATACAGAGTGGTATAAAAACATACTCATCATTTGAAGAGTATACCATTTATTACTAGGTTAATTGATTTATATTATGAGTTGGGTCGGGGCGTTGAGAGAAAGAGAAGTAGTATACAATATACTTCTTTTTTCAAATCTCTTTGCAAAAAGTGTCTTATTGATTATCTTAAAATTCATATTCCAATTCTCTATTTTTAATTGAAATGAAATTTTGTAAGTTTTGTTGAACTGACCTGCATTTTGGACTAATTACTTTGAGATTGATTGGTAAATGTAACAAGTTCGCTTTAGACAAATTTTGTGAAACGTAATTATCGCCCTACGGGATGTGATTGGCCCTACTGGGTGTGATGGATGGATGAGTTTTGATTGATGTCCGAGTGTCACTTGTCATGTTACCAAGTTGAACCGAGTATGAGACTATGCATGTTGGAAGTTGATTTTTGTGATATGTCATATTTCATTCATGATTCTGTAATTTTTTATTGATTGAGTTATTTGATATCGATCATTTGCACTTGTTATCGTTGAACACATTGTTTCATGTCATATTGTATATTTCTCTGCTTAATTAACTTTTTAGGAGGATTATGGAACAGAGTTCATGATTGGAGTATTTGAGAAACCGGAAATGATATAAATTTTGTATTATATAAATTGAGGTGATTCATTTTTATATTTTGAAGACTTTATTACCGATTATTTTTACTTGTTATTGAGGTAATTAGAATTCTAATATGTGTATTTGGAGATATTTTGTGGAGTTTTGTTAATCAATTTATCAAATCACGTATCCAAAAAATCGGGGAGTTATAGAGTGATATCAGAGCTTAGGTTTCAGCTATTACATGGGTACTATAAGGAATGAATCAATTAAGTTTTCATTGTTAGAATGTATAAGGCGATTATGATATTAGAGTGCGCAAGAAAAGTAATTAGTTTATCAACTGTGAATTTCGATGACGAAATTCTTTTTGACGGGGTAGATTCTATCATCCAATTTTTTTATATAAAATAAATGTTAAAATTGAAGATGATATAAATTTTGTAATGTATAAATTTGAAAATGTATTTGTATTTGGAGATTTGATTATCAATTTAATTTTTATTGAGGTAATTAGAGCTTTGTCCCGTGTACTTGAAAATATTTTGTTGGATTGGTCAAGTAATTTATTAGATAATTTATTACAAAAACTAGGGCGTTACATGAATGGTCTGCTTTAATGAGTAGGAAGTATCAAACGGTGAAGGAACTGAAGTTGGAGAAGGGTGCAATAAGGTTAGTATTCTCGAAGTGTAATCCAATAAGTATTTATTATTGTTATGTCGAAACAAAACATGATATGATATCTTTAGGTTTCGGAGGTGGTGTATCTACTAATTATTGCTATAACTGTTGAGATCGAGAATTCAATATGGATGTACATTGTTCATCATTCGCTAGATGGAGATCACATCAATGCATATCTAACGTTTACTTTGATAATAAATTTATAAGTAGTAATATGTTTCATCTTCAACAAGATACTTGTCTCATATGAGAATTTTCATACGACTTGGTCCAACATGCAGTCATTACGACCAACGAAATAGCTGATGATGCACAAAATAGACTTATGCAAGATCAACAGTCGAGTGAATGATGTAGGGAATTAATGAGACAATTAATAAAGCAATCAATGACAAAAACGTAAATATCGGGTCAACACACAAATATATAGTGGTTCGGTCTGGCTGACCTACTCCACTTCGGGAAACAACAACGGTGGCCGGAGAACCTTTATTAATGAAGTAAGGTGAACGGGAGAGTGGGAGAGAGTAATGATTAGCTCTGGGAGGGATACAATAGCTAGAAGAGAGAAAAACTATGTGAGGGGTGTGTAGAGAGGTGTAGAATTAGATGTCTTCTCATGTAGAGATCGTTTACAATTTATAGGCACAAAGCCTTGGTTAAGGCGGTGACGTGAGGGTAAATGTACTAGATTTTCGGGGAGGATGACTACAAAAGGTAAGTACGATTAAAGATTGCCTTGGTCTTCGAGAGTGATTATCCCGATGATTGCTCTGCACGTGTTTTAATTTTCTTGGATTCCTTGGACCTTGGGCTGGCTCGAATTCACAAACTAGGCTTGAACTGTATTTTAGCTGATTTGAGCTTACTTGATTTATTGGGCCTGACCTAGTTGAATCTAGGCTTGTCATTTGTCCCCCCATGCCCCAAGCCCTTGAGGTGGCACTGCCTTGCCTCCAACTATTGGTAATATTTCTTTAGGTGCTCTACGTTCCATGGATGGGCTAGAATTTTTCCCTCAGAATTCTGAATTTTGTAGGTGCCCGGTATTACAACTTTCATGACCATGTAGTGTCCTTCCTAGTTAGGTCCTAGTTCTCCTTCCCGAGAGTCTTTGGTAGACAGAATGACCTTTTTGAGGACTAGGTCTCCAGACAAGAAGGAGCGAGGCTTTACTCTCGAGTTGTAGTACTTGATCATGCGAAACTTGTACTTTGCATTCCTGAGCATGACTATCTCCCTCTCCTCCTCTACCAAGTCGAGGTTGATGCAGATGACTTCTTCATTACTGGTAGGTTCATGGTGCTAGACCCTAAGGGAGTGTACTCCAATCTTAACGGGTATGACCGCCTCTATCCTGTAGGCTAGGGAAAAATGGGTCTCACCCATGGGGCTTCTTGGTGTCGTCTGGTAAGCCCACAACATTCCCGGGATTTCGTCTACCTATCGTCCTTTCACACTCTCCAACCTGGTTTTCAAATTGCAGAGGATGGTCCTGACGGTGACCTCCGCCTGTCCGTTCGCTTGTGGATGGGTAGGGCTGGTGTGGGGCTGCAGAAGCTGTTAAGGAGTTTATTGTCAAACTATTTGGCGTTATCGTTTACAATTGCATGAGGTATTCCGAAACGAAAAACTATGCTCCTCTAGATGAAGTCTGTTATCTTGGGCAAGGCCAAGGCCTCGGCTTCTGTCCATTTAGTAAAGTAGTCAATCACTATCATTACGAACTTGTACTGGCCCTGACTCATGGGTAGGGGACCTAGGATGTCGATCCCCCACATGGAGAAGGGCCACGGGCTTTGAATGATGATGAGCTCTTCAGGTGGCTGTCTGGGTACAGTTGCGAAACGTTGACACTTATCACACTTCCTGATGAACTCTCGGATGTCTTTGATCAGGCTAGGCCAATAATAGCCTTACCTTACTGCTTTGTGGGCCAGTGCAAGCCCTCCCGAGTGATTTTCACATATCCCCTCGTAGATTTCCCTCATAGAATAATTGGTTTTCTCGGGGGTAAGACAACGGAGAAGTGGCAGTGAGTAACTCTTTTTGTAGAGTATGTCGCGTAAGATGACATACCTGGACGCTCTCATCCTCAACTTTTTGGCTTCCACTGGGTTGTCCGGGAGAGTGTCTTCCTCTAGATAGGCTCGAATGGGTGTCATCCGGTTGGTGTCAGAGGATGTACAATTAACATCGTCTTCCTCTGCCTTGAAAGTGCTTGGCTCGAACTAGTGGCCTGGACCACTGCTAGGTACTCTTGCATCTTTTCCTCCTTTGTTCCAAAGTCTCCCTTTATCTGGTTGACTATTAGCTATGAGTCACTGTAGGCTTTCAGGCAGAGGGCCTCCATCTTCGATTCGAGCTTCGAGCCTGATATGAAGACCTCATATTCAGCTTGGTTGTTCGATGTAGCAAAGTGGAGGGAGACAACATACTTGAGTGGAGTGCCATAGGGGCTGATCAGCACTAGTCCTGCGCTGCCGCCCTCGCTGGTGGAGGACCCATCCATGTATAGTCTCCAACATGGTATAGTAGATGGTAGCGAGGGAGCGGAGGGCGTGGAGGGCTCTGGTGGAGTATGCACAAGGGAGTCGGGCGCCTCTAGTCTCAGAGTGTGGTCTCCCGAGGCCTGTGGAGTTGTCTCCGAGACGCTGGGCCCTCTCGAAAATAGTGTCTGAGCTTGCCTCATGGTGGGTGAAGGCCTTATGCACTGAGCAAGTGAGTGCAGGGGAGTGTGATACTTCCTCCCGGGACTCCTGTGGCGGTGTAGACTCGTCCACGAAGTCCGCAACTGCTTGCGCTTTGATGGCCGCCCTCGGTTGGTACTACACATCGAACTCACTTAACTTGACGACCCACTTGAGTAGTCGGCCGGACACATCAGACTTTCCCAAAATTCTCTTGAGTGGTTGATCTGTGACAACCACGATGGTATGACTTTGAAAGTAATGACGTAGACGCCTAGCGGCGATGACAAGTGTGAGAGCCAACTTTTCAAGCTCCGAGTATCTTACCTCTGCCCCTCGGTATGCCCTACTTACATAGTATACAGGCTTCTGGATGCCTCCATCCTCCCTGACAAGGACGGAGCTCATGGTAAAGGATGAAGATGAGAGGTAGAGGTATAAATTCTCTCCCAGTACAACATGGAAGAGCAAGGGTGGTGTGATGAGGTAGGCTTTTAGCTTCTAGAAGGCCTCCTCTGCATCTGGTCCCCACTGGAAAGACTTGCAGAGGATTTTAAAGAAAGGCAGACACTTGTCTGCTGACTTTGAGATAAATTTGTTGAGGGTTGCTATCTTCCCGTTAAGGCGCTGAACCTCCTTCACTAAGGCTGGGGACTTCATCTCTAAGATATCTCTGATCTTGTCTAGGTTGGCTTCAATGCCCTTTTTGTTGACCATGAAGCCTAAGAATTTTCCTGAACTAACGCCAAATGCGCACTTTTTAGGATTCAGCTTCATCCTGTAGGCTCTCAGTACATCAAAGACCTCCTGGTGGTGTGTCACATGGTCTGCCGCGACCATACTCTTCACCAACATATTGTCTATGTAGACCTCCATGGTCTTCCCGATCTGAGTCTCTAACATTTTGTTCATGAGGCACTGATATGTGGCTCCGGCGTTCTTGAGTCCAAATGGCATCACCCTGTAGCAGTAGGTGCCCTTCGGGGTGATGAATGAAGTTTTCTTCTAGTCTGGAGGGAACATGCTGATCTGGTTGTACCTGAAGTAGGCATCCAAAAAACTCAGGAGCTCGTGTCCCACGGTGGCGTCAATGAGGAGATCGATGCGTGGCAGTAGTAGTAACAAAAATAGTGACGGTGACAGTAGTAGTCGCTCTATAAGGATCACAAAAGACTTCTTATATGCATTTGTACATTTAATATTTGTTTTCAGGATTAACTTTCTATTAAAATTTACATATAAGAGAAAAAACACTCAAATTTACCAAATAAATTGTACAACAAAGATTAGCTCTTTTTATTTCAATTGACAACAATCGGAGCAGTTTTAGATGAAAAAACATCGTTCTTAAAATTAAAATTGACAAAATACATAATTGGATCGTTAATTGGATTGGTCATAATATCAATTCAAAAGGATGTAATAGTAAAACTTGCATATAAAATTTTTATTATTAATTTATTATTCCAAAAAAATTAACATTGATACTACAACAAATAGGTATATTTGGAATTGTCGTGAGATGGGCTTGACATGACTTAATGAAACTTTTCTCCTAATCTTTACGTGATCGTGAGTAATTTGCAAATC
The DNA here is from genome assembly GCA_951799425.1 of Ilex aquifolium. Classification (NCBI taxonomy): domain Eukaryota; kingdom Viridiplantae; phylum Streptophyta; class Magnoliopsida; order Aquifoliales; family Aquifoliaceae; genus Ilex; species Ilex aquifolium. Next base: position 25,381,014 of record OX637405.1, read on the forward strand.
ATTGGCACCAACTTAATACCAAATAGGATAATTTACCTATGAAATTGAAAATAGATAAATACAAATCAAACATAATTGTCCTTACCTTCTATGACTATATCTACTTATGATGAAAACCCAAAGATGATAGAGAGGATAGAGATCGAGAAAAAGATAATGACAACTTAAACAACAAGAAGGGAGAGGATTCAGGAGAGAGAAAATAGGGAAGAGTGAAGGTAGGGTGCTATAGTTCAAAGATGAAGACACTTCGATTGTGCATGTTGCACAGAAGAGTTGTGTGTGCATTGTATTGTATTGCCGTAAAAAATATCTTTTCTTCACTTGGTTTTACCAAGTACGAAGTGTAACATCCAATTTTTTTATAATAAAATAAATGTTAAAATTGGAGATGATATAACATTTATAATATGTAAATTTGGATAAGTATTTATATTTTGAGATTTGATTATTAATTTAATTTTTATTGGGGTAATTAGAGCTCTGATTTATGTAATTAAAATATATTGTTGATTTGGTCAATTAATTTATTAGATAATATATTACAAAAACTTGGGCGATACAGAGTGGTATCAGAACATACTCATTATTTAAAGTTTGTATCATTTATTACTTGTGAAAGCTATTAGCGTTCTGATTTGCATGAGTTGGGTCGGGGCATTGAGAGAAAGGGATATATGTGAGGCGTCAAAATCAACAGCGAAATAAACATCGATTAAGATGAAATTTGTGCATGTTGCTCGTAAGATATTGTTGATTAAATCTATTGATATAATTTTTTTGTTTGAGGTATGAAGTCGTATACAATATGCTTCTTTCTTCTAATCTATTTGCAACAAACGTCCTATTGATTATCTTGAAATTTATATTCCAATTCACTACTTTTAATTGAGATGAAATTTTGTAAGTTTTGTTAAGCAGATAATTATTTTGGGATTGATTGGTAAATGTAGGAAGTACACTTTAGACATATTTTTTGAAACATGATTATGGCTCTACGGGATGTGAGTTGGGTGTGATGGATGAGTATGAGTTTTGATTTATGCCCGACTATTACTTGTCATGTTACCAAGATGAACCGAGTATGATGTTATGCATGTTGAAAGTTGATTTATGTGATATGTCATATTTCATTCATGATTCTGTAAATTTATTTTGATTGAGTTATTTGGTACTGATCATTTGTACTTGTTATTGTTGAACATATTATTTCCTGTCACATTGCATACTTCTCTACTTAATTAACTTTTCAGAAGGATTGTGGAACAAAGTTCATGATTGAAGTATTTGAGAAACTAGAAATAATATAAATTTTGTATTATGTAAATTGAGGAGATTCATTTTTATATTTTGAAGACTCTATTACTAATTATTTTTACTTGTTATTGAAGTAATTAGAATTCTGATCTGTGCATTTAGAGATATTTTGTGGAATTTTGTTAATCAATTTATCAAATCACATATTTGAAAAATCGGGGAGTTATAGAATGATATCAGAACTTAGGATTAAGATATTACATGGTTATTCTAAGAAATGAATTAACTAAGTTTCCATTGCTAGAATGTACAATGTGAATATGGTACAAAGTGCGCAAGAAAAGTAATTAGTTTATCAACTGTGAAATTCGAGGAAGAAATTCTTGTTAAGGGGGTAGATTGTATCATCCATTTTTTTTTTTAATAAAGTAAATGTTAAATTTGAAGATGATATAACTTTTGTAATATGTACATTTGAAAATGTATTTATATTTGGAGATTTGATTATCAATTTAATTTTGGGCAAAATCCAGTTTACTCCCTTGTGGTTTGGGTGTTTTGCACATGGCCCCCCTATGATTTGAAAATCAGCACATTACCCCCTTATGCTTTTGGACCGATATGCACAGTTAACACCGTAAACAAAAATGATAAAATGACTTTAGTACCCTCAACTATTCATCATCTTCTTCCTCCCTCTCAATTGTTGCCTAATTTTCTGAAAAATCAACCAACCACCCAAGTTTACAAGCTTTTCTCTCTCTCTACAAAACACCAAACTTCCTCAAACCAATGCCAATATCCTCTACTATCAACCTAGTTTTAAACCCCACAGACTTGTTTCCTTAATTAGCCCTCGTGACCCACGAATTTAAGCTCAAATGTGATCACAAACTCATTTTGACAGGTTATGTATATACCAGATTTTTTTTCAACATTTGGGCCAACTTTGGCCCTTAAATTCTCCCTTGTTTCTCAACTTTTTTGGGTGATTCAAATGCCTAAATTTAACCTATTTCTACCCTCTTTCCAACCATGTATTTAGTTTGTCCAGATCATGCACAAGGTAAGTGGAAATCGAGCTCCAAAGTGACGGGTTCATCATTTTCAAAATTGTCACGATTTTTAATTCAATTTTTCACCCACCAAACCTCATTCTTTCTCAATTCTAACTTCAAAAATGGATTCCTTGACCCTAAAAACGGTGGATTATGACCCCCTTCACCGCCGAAACTCGAAATTTTGAATACCCAAAAATTCAAGTTTCAAGTTTATACCAGATTTTTTTTCAACATTTGGGCCAACTTTGGCCCTTAATTTCTCCCTCGTTTCTCAACCTTTTTGGGTGATTCAAATGCCTAAATTTAACCTATTTCTACCCTCTTTCCAACCATGTATTTAGTTTGTCCAGATCATGCACAAGGTAAGTGGAAATCGAGCTCCAAAGTGACGGGTTCATCATTTTCAAAAATTGTCATGATTTTTAATTCAATTTTTCACCCACCAAACCTCATTCTTTCTCGATTTTAACTTTAAAAATGGATTCCTTGACCCTAAAAATGGTGGATTAGGCCCCCCCTTTACCTCCGAAACTCGAAATTTTGAATACCCAAAAATTTAAGTTTCAAGCTTAAACAAGGGTTTTGATTTTCTCTCACTATACACCATGACCACTGTTCACTGTTCTTGGCTTCTTTGCTGCGCTTTGTAAGGTCGACTCAGAGAGAGAGAGATTACATTGACGGAGGCGCTGGGGTTTGGAAGCCATGAGGATGAGCTTGTGGAAGGCCAAGGAGTATAACATCTGTTAACATAGCATAAGAGGGTCATTTTTTACATTTGGGTATATTTATTTTGGAGGGAAGCTGATAACTTTGTTGATCAATCGCTAATGGGGCGCGTCCTATCCACTTCCGTCTATTCTGACGGAAAACCTAACAGTTGCAGTTTAGTCCATAACCACAGGGGGGTGATGTGCTTATTTCCAAATCATAGGGAGGTCATCTGCTCAAAGCACAAACCACGAGGGGGTAAACTAGAATTTGCCCTTTAATTTTTGTTGGGTAATTAGAGCTTTGCTCCATGTAATTGGAAATATTTTGTTGAATTGGTTAATTGATTTATTAGATAATGTATTACAAAAACTAGGGCTTTATATAGAGGGCTTGCTTTAATGATTAGGAAGTATCAAATGGTGAAGCAACGGAGAAGGGTGCAGTAAGGTTAGTATTCTCAAAGTGTAATCCAATAAATATTTTACTATTATTATATCGAAACCAAACATGATATAATATCTTTAGGTTTTGGAGGTAGTGTATCAACTAATTACTGCTATAACTGTTGAGATTGAGAATGCAATATGGATGTACATTGTTCCCCCTTCGCTAGATGGTGATCACATCAATACATATCTAACGTTTACTTTGATAATGAATTTATAAGCAGTAATATGTTTCATCTTCAAATTTTCAACCAGATACTTGTCTAATTTGAGAATTTTCATGCGACTTGGTCCAACATGTAATCATTATGACCAACGAAATGACTATCATGGGATGTGATGAACTTTTAGGACAGATAATTAACATAGTGCAATGTATTATGTCATCTAATCACAAGTTTGATCTCAACTCGCTAACTAGGTGGTATATATGTACGTGATTCATGATAATTTATTTAGACTTTAAGTTTTTTCTATTGTGGGGTTTTGAAAATGTATTGTAATAAATTCAATTGAGCTTACCCTTTTATTTAATTCTAGCAAAAATTCATTGCGCGCACCAATAGTGGAAAAAATGTAACAGACTATCAGGGATGGCTTAAGGCAATTAGAGGCCTAAAGCGAAAACACTAAATAAGGTCTTTTTTTATTTTTAATATTAATTTTTTAAAAAAATTAATTTATTTTCAATTTATTATATGAGAAAGAGACCTAAGAAGGACGTGCTAGTGTTATTAAAAAAAAAAAAAAATTTAACTTTTGTTTTTGTTTTTTATCAGAATGAGAGTTTAATTTTAATTTTTCTTTAATATTTTGTACTAATTTTTTCACAGAGAGAGAAAATGGGTAATATGAGTTGACTTTTGAATAATTTTTATTTTTTCAACTTATGATTTTTAGATTTTTAATGTTATGAATTAAAATCATGGACCCAAATTATTACAATAAAAATGTTGATTGTACTTAATATTTTGGGGCATTTTTTTAGAGTTTAAAATTTAAAAGATTTAATTTTTTTATGAGTTAATAATGTATCTAAAAATTTAAGACTTAAAACCCATGTTTTTTTTTAATGTTGTTGAGCCGCCCTGCTAACTATAAGGGGTACTCCAAAGTCTACTTGGCCAGTACATTGCTGACATCAATAGGTGTCCATTGTTAAAAGAAATATATTATGTTTGGGAAAGGCTTCTTATGTCACATGGTGAGGTTTTTTTTTTTTTGGGATATATATCCCCAGAAATGACCATAACAAACATTGATATTTATGTGTTATAGATGTACAACATAAGCATATAATCCTTCTAGATACCCTTCGAAAAGAAAAAAGGGAAATTATTCAGCATAGTAATGTCAATAGCTTTTTATGCAATGATAAATAGATCTATTGTCTTGAACCAAATAAATTGGGGCGTGTTTATTAAATACATATTTATAGAATAGGATGCGGTGTTGGATTGCCTACTTGCCCAAAAGGATGCTCAATTTCAAATGTTTACGACTACTTGACCGGTAGTTGGACCAATATAGACTCCAACACAACTGAATTATGTGACTGTAAAATTTATGTTGTTCAAATAATCCATGCTCCGCCCTTGGGTCTTGACTTCACAACTAGACACTATACACTAGAGTTAGACGTGAGAGGGGATAAAGGTAAAAATTATATGTTGGTAACAGATTGTGGATGTTGTTAAAAGTAGGGGTGACAATTTTTGACACGACACGATTACTCGATACGAACACGATACGAATAAATGAGTTTGAGTTGACTATTTTTTGGTACAAACCCGTGTATAATATGACCCGTCAACATGAAGTGTTAATGGGTCGTATTCGGGTTCAACCCGTTTAATCCGAATTGACCCGTCAACACGAAGCTTTTAACTCGAAGGAGATTGATCTGGCCTTTTCGTTGCATGTATGAGTTTTCATGTTTTGATGGCTTGTTTTTTCCATTACTTCTGATGTTTAATTTGGTTGCGCGATATACGATTAACATATTTAATTAGTATTATAGAAATAAAATATTAATTATTTATAACTGTTGATCAAACACTGACATAATTATTATATAAAAAAGATATTATTACTCATTATTATTATTATTATTATTAAGTTAATTTTTAGTTTGTAGAAAAAGTATGAGGAGAGATTCAATTAAGTGAAAATAAAATCTTAGCGTTAAATTTTTTATTCAAAGTTTATGTGGGTCAACACGAATACGAAAACGAACACGACACGAAAATAAACATGTTAACTCGACACGACACGATTAGTTAAATGAGTTGGGTTAGGGTTGATTAATGTTTAACATGAATAAAGTTTGACACGACACGAACCCGACACAACACGACTCGATTACCACCCCTAATTAAAAGTAACATGGTGTGTACAAATACGTATTCATTTGCTGGATTGTTCGGACAATGTGCGAAGGGGTACTGCAACGAAGACGATATCCATCAAGACAACAAGCGGGATGCAACCATTGGCAAGACAGTTGAGTTCGGAAAGAGAATACCTTGATTTTTCTTGAATTAGTAGTAATTGCGTCGCATATATGTAAAGGATATAGTTTAGTTGTAGAAACAATTGGATGATTGTTCATTGTATTCAATTTGTCGTAAATGAAGTGGCATAATTGTTACACAAAAGTGGTATAAATTGTTAGACAAAAATGATATGCAGTTAATCGTGTTTTTCAATTTTTAGTATTTTAGTGATATTTGGGACCATTTGAATTAAATAGATAAGGTGACAAATAAAAAATAAAAAATAAAAAAAATTAAATAGGTAAGCCAACGATCGATCCTCAACATGACGGATCAATCACAGAGCGACGTTACCAATTGGATTAAACTGGTGTGGTTTTTGATTGATCCTAAAAATTACTAATTAATCACAGAGGTACTAGACAATTTGAATTAAACAGATTTAAGTTTGTGATCGATTCGAAATATGAAGGATCGATAACAAAGCCACTAGAACAATTGGATTAAGGTTCATGATCGATTGATCCCAGAGCCACTGGACTAGTTGGATTAAACGGTTCATGATCGACCCTAAACATAAAAGATCTATCACAGAGGTCCTGGACTTTAATCTGAAAGGGATTTTACGATCGATCTATAATTGGTCATAAACTAACTTGAGTTATGATTTTTTGCTATTTAATGTGTGTTACTCGTATCTTAGCACAATTAAGGAACTATCCATAAAACTCAGAGGGTTTGAGATGAAAATGCACTGCATAAAAGATTAACCATAACTTAAGCACCAACTTGGGGAAAGATTGTACAACTCCCCAATTTACCAACAATGTTCCACTAACATCCAACCCAATAGAAGGGGCGGATTTACACTAGGGGCACAATCCTCAAACTTTTGGGTTCATTTGAAATTTTTTAAAATTTGCCCCACTCAAAAAATTATCTAATTTTTTTAGCTCTAAATAACATTATTCTTTATATTTTAGTGAATAAGTGAGATTCTTTTGACTTAAAAAATTATATATAAGTTTCTTTCATACAATTTAATGTCATCGTTTTCTTTTTAATCCCTATAGTATGCGCATGTGTCTCAAATATGAATTAAAATTGAAATTGAAATTTGAAATTCTAATTTTAAAGTTCTAGTTTAAACTTGTAAAGCCTAAAATCCAACCAAAATATCGGCGAATTAATATGTTTGCAATATAATTATATAGTCTTGATTTTAATTTATCAATGAGTCAGAGATTGTCCCCACTAAATAAAAATCGTTGCTCCACTTCTGCCCAAGGGTGTTACATTCAAGAAATAGGTTTACAATTATGTCCAACAATAAATATCCCGACCCATTCTACAAAATATCATTTACATGTGAAATTCACATTCACTTTTACATTTACCACATTCACCTTTACATTTGTCATATTCACCTTTAGCATGTCTCGAGTTAATGTCTAAACCTGTCAATGTGTTTACAACTGAAAACTATGTGACTCAAACTATAACTATGCTCAAACAACACAAATGGAAACAGTTGACAGTTCAGTTTGGCCTGTTGAGTCCATGCAATTAGATCACCTGAAATGCCTTGAAGTTGGCCTTCCATATTGGGTTGACCTTTGAAGTATTAGGCACGAGGTGTTTGTACTAAATCCATTGGCAACATATATGTTAATCTGGTTGGTTTTAGCATCTGCATTGAAACGGAAGTCCGATGCTCCGTTTAGTATGAAGAATAGAAAATAAGAGGGATAAAAAGTAGGAGAGATACACTTTTTATCATTTAAAGAAGAAAAATAGAAATGATACACTTTCCTTCATTTGTGTTTGGTAGGATGGATGAAAAATAAAAATAATTAATTTTTTTTTGTACTTGGTAAGATGGAAAAAATATATTTTTTTTCAATTTTTAATTTTTTATTAATTTTTTAAAAAAAAAGTATAAATAGATATTTTATCATTATATTTATATATAAAATTAATATATACATAATATATGTATATATCAAAAGATATATAGATAAATAAGATACATTTTAATACAAATAATTAATTTTTTATCCATTTTCCTTCCTATTTTAGAGGGATTGATTTTGGTGAGTCGAAAAGAAAACTCATTCATCTATTTTTTCCATTCTTCTTATTTTCCTTCTTTACCAAAAATAATATTTTATCTATCCTTCAAATTTTTCATTCTTCTATTTTTTCATCATACCAAACGGAACACACTACCAAACGGAACACACGAGTGACGACGGTTGAGAACCCACTCATGGTTACATGTATCAAGCTACATCAATATTGAAGGTCCATGATCCATCTTTGATGAGATGGCAAATCAGTTTTTAATTGCTTGGGATGGATAGATTTTGACAAGTCTTCCTAATATTACTTTTAAGGCTAATTATCATTCACACTCCCTCTAAATAGACATAACTTCAATGAAATCTCCTCTATTATCAAAAACATCACTCACACTCCTTCTAATTTATATTTAAACATCACTCACACCCTCTATTGTTAAACCATCGTTTCTAAAAAAAAAAAAAAAAAAAAACTCATCTAAAAATACCAAAATTACCCCTACATAAAACCAAAACAATCTTTCCACATAAAATTTAATTAAAATTCAAGCTAATTAAAATTTATTTTTCTACATAATAAAATTTAAACTAATTAAAATTCAATTTATAATTTTAATACGTAAAAAATAATTTTTAATTGAATCAAATTTTAATACGTAAAAAAAAATTCTAATTAACTCAAATCAAATTATAATCAGCCTAAATTTTAATACATAAAAAATTTAGAAATCAGATGAAGTCTCATTAAATATATGTCTATTTAGAAGGGATTGATGAAATTTTTGCTAAAATATATCTTGAACAATTTAATAAAATTATATTCTAGTTAATGTCATTAATCTGACAGGAGACCTCATTATTTAGAAGAGGTGTCAATGATAATTACCCTACTTTTAACAACAAAAGTACCATTATCACAGTTACAAAGATGAAACGATGAAATTTTGGGTGACAGATCACTCTATAAGAATTGGATTAGGTTGGCAAAAGTCTCGTGTACAGAGCTTCTTATTGAATATATCGAGGGAACATGAGGAAAATAGAAGGTATATGACAGTTTTGAAGCAGAAAATTTCAGATCTTCTCTTGCCTTTTCTTTTTTCAATTTACTGGTACAATAACAATAAATTGAAGCAGTACATTTCTATTTGGATCTTAGATACATGGGCACTCGTCTATTACGTTGGATCTGACGAAGCCATAGGTCAGTGATTCCGAGATAATGTGAGGAGAACATCCAATTTGAGTATTTCCCCCCAAGCTTTCTCACCTCTATTGCAAGTAAGTGCTGCAAGCTTCACTAGACTTGAGTGATATTTCAAATCAAATGAACACAATATAGACCTCAACGAACTAGAAGAAAAAAGAGACAAAGTTGCATGAGCTACCGACTAGATGTCTTCTCAAACTACAAATGCTAATGGTGTCGTAACTTATAACAATCCAGAAGCAGATATAAAGCTTACCCAAGATACAACTAGAATTAATGAGATTATGGGACCACAGTTCTGGATGTAAGTTTATCTCCATGGAATGTAATCTTCCAGCAATCTACTTGGAGTATAAACACAGAATCCTTTTTTGGCACAACTGTAATAGGTTAAATAACAAACATGATTAGATAAACAATCCTTAGGACTTGCCAACAAGAGAGAGGGAGATCCAACAAAAAGTTGAACAATCATCTATGCATACAATCCAAGATGCACTAATACTGCTAGAAGGCCTCAAGGTCATGTGTATTAAAGTGAGATCATTTAGAATAGAGAGCAGAACCCGAGCCAAATAAAAAAATAGTAAAAAAAATATCCACAATAAAGTTGCAAATATTATTGACAAGTTAGATATAACAACAGTACTAGGGCATATTTAGCATTATATGCCTTGCAAAACATTTGGAAGAATTAGACAGCAAAAACTGAACAATCAATGTAATATGATTTTGAACTGGTAATTGTATTACCTCGAAATTTGTTATCTTGTGTAATTATACCAAATGTCTTGGCAGTTTCACGAATCATGATACCACTCACTCCGATGAAGGCAGCTATTTTTGACTGAGCAACTGCCAGCAATTAGACAATAACTAAATCAACATATGTTAAAGTACAAGAGTTTTGTGTGTATGCCTGAAAAGGAAGTTGATTCATATTCTTCTTAATACCCATAAAGAACATCCTATTAGACATCAATACAAACTTACACAAAAATGCAATATCTAATAAAAGTTTAAAGGGGCCTTGCAGTAAAGATCATACTGGTCTATGCCATCTACTCAATATTTTTCATTTGTGCAGGCTTTTTGACTTGTGGCCACTGGAAAATTCCTTATTCATCAATCGTGGGTACATTCATAGTTCACCAGGAGGCCTTTTCTAATAGAACTTGCTTTCATTACACCACTAGCACACTCATTTCTTCTTCAGCAAGATCTTAGTCACAAATCACAATGTATTTTATGATGCTATCCTTAATACTACTTCAAGGTGTCAGGCCAAAGCTCGTGGGTCCCCCAATGAAGGAGAAAATATTCAATGCAACAGTGATACCACGTTAGCATTGCCACATGGTATCACCATCCAATACTAAAAAACCAAATAGTCAAGGTAAACCACATGTGGGTAGTTATTGTCTTACATGGAGAGAGGGTCGATAGTTATTGTATTACATGGATTGGTAGTTATTGTCTTACATGGAGAGAGGGTTGATAGTTATTGTATTACATGGATGGGTAGTTATTGATTTTGTGTAAGGTCCACTAATTTATTTGTTAACATATTATTGGATGGTGATATCACGTGACAATGCTAACGTGGTATCACTGTTAAACTGAATATTTACTCCCAATGAGGGACCTGACCACAACTCATGTATGTAAGCTAGCTTGAGAAACCCATAGTAGTCTAATTTAGAGAGGGGATGGGAAGTTGGGGCAAAGAAACTCAAGCACTAACAGCCCCGTAACATTTCAAATACAACCAATCTCGGAAGTTTCCAAAGATTAAAAACAAAAATGAAAGCAATCTAATGCTATGGGGAAAAATTTATTGAATTGTCTACCTAAAATAAGTGCACCATGCAGGTCTGCACTAAGAAGACATTGTGCTAGCTGATTTGTCCTGCAAGATAAAGTGCAAGTATGCTAAGAACATCTGCATAACTGCAAGATAATCAGGAATGTCAAGAAGAAATATATCTCACCCAACATTTTTCAGAAGTTTGGCAATGTAGTCTGTCCACATTTCATGCATTGGCTTGAAAATTTCATATCTGTATCCAAAACCAAAGCAAGAATTTGAAGAACAAACAGGTTAAAAAGAAAGCCGTAAACAAAGATAAAAAAAATTGTGCAAGGAAGTGATTCTTCAATGTACATCACCAGATCTGCATCCACCAAATAAATGCATTTTGAAAAGTTTAATTTGTAATTATTTACTAGGAGGACCGCACCACAGCTATTAACATGACATGCAGAGACATTATGTAGAGTATTGGCTAGCACCGTGCTGATCAATAATACACCAAAACATTAATAAATAATATAAGATGGATGGGCGCAGAAAATGAGTAAACAGTCCATGGACTAAGATTCTCGCAACAAAGAGCTATCAGCTATGTGATACCAGCATAAGAATGAAATTACCAGACAATTAAAATAATTGGAAATCAGCAAGTATAATCGGAGGAAGAAGACTACAAGTGCAATAATATGTCAGTAGAGAAGCATAAGACTCACTTATGGAGCTCCTGAGACAAATTAAATGATCCACATTTTTTATGTTGCTTCATGGACATGTGCTTTTTAGATCGTCTTGATAGGCTCCGTAAAGCCCTGCTATGGGAACCAGCAGATGCATTACTTTTTTGTACAAAATTATCAAGAAGGATATAATTGTCGATTTTCATGCTTCTTGATCCCTGCATGTATTTCTTGGCTGAGTCACCCTTTTGGAGAAGGTCATGCAAAATCTGATCAACTACAGTTCCTCGTCTATTAGAAATCTGCAAGATGCAAAGAGAGATGGTACACATTAAACTTTTTGTAAAATCATGTATCTCACTGATTGAAGCAACTTTGAGTCAAATATAGGTTAAGACAGAAAGATTACCTTGGCATTGGTAGTCAACAGATTCTCATGCACAGGATGAGAGAGTTGAGAATATGTTGGATCATTTACTTGCACATCTGCATGTTACGATAGACCATTGCCTTCTTGTTACTAAAAGATTTGCAAATACACATGATCAAATATATCTATGTCCACATTTATGAGAAAACCAAACACATGGCACAGAGAAAAAATTAAACCAGACCTTGTGTAGTAGTATGACCCGAAAAAGAAATATTTCCTACAATGAGACATACCAATGAGGAGAATGCAGAAAATCAATAACTGATGCAAAACATAAAAATCCTACCTCAACATTGAATTACAACAAATAACAGGTAAATATAGAGACCAAAAATTTACAACTTGTGGGCAGAGGAATGAACAGGCTAATATTCCGGTAGTTCCTCACTCAATACCCCCCACAAACAGCCTCTGTACAAAGAGCCTCCTTGATCACGAGAATCAAACTCCTTGTTTAATCCTCTCATTTAGAATTCATGCCAAACCTTTACAATGTACTACAAGTCTACAATGGTTTTGGAAACTACCAATAAAGGGCGCCTTAGACACTATTATACCGTACGAAATACCTTGGATAAATTGCACCCAAATCAAATTCAATCCAACAAGTGACTCAGCACCAGAAATAAAAAACAAAATTAATGACCTTTCATCAACAGTTCCCCCCATCCGGCAGGTCAAGATTACATTTTTTTCAACGGTATCAAAAGTGAAATCACTTATTTTAGATAAGCAAAACAACGCAAATAGAGCTATATCCCCAATCAATGGCCGCCTATTAAAAAATTCCCCATTAAATAAACATATCATCTCCTAGATTTCCACTAACCAACAGTTAAAAAGCAAAAATCATCCTTTCACACATTCAAAAACAAAAAATTCAAAATCAGAATCTCAGATTACAAGTTGTTCACCCACACATACAGCTAGATAGATTGCAACACCCAAAAGCAGAGGCAGCGTTCATACAAGTGTGAAAATCGAACCTTTTTTTGACAAGGGATTCGACGAGTGTTGGGTGACAGATGCATCAATTGACGAAGAATTGGTGTTAAGAGCAACTTTGTTTATTTCTTCACCAGGTCTCTTCTTGCTCTTCTTTTGTTGTAGACGAAGCTCGGCTTCAGCTAGGGCAAACCTTCGCTCTAATGCCTCCATTGTTCGTTTCTTCTGGTCTTGATGAGCTGCGTCAGTCGCCATAGGAGAGAGAATAGAACTATTTCTGGCTTTGATTCAGAGAGGAGGTTTGAGTTTTTCTACCCTCTTCGCTCCCTCCCGAGAAACAACTAGGAGAGAACAGTGTCAAGGTCATTAGAATAATATGACACCGTTTCGTGTCACCGCTTGAAGACATGAATCGATGGTTTTAAAATCCGGCCTGGTTAACGGCTTACTGGTCTAATCGATGATATAATTAAAAAATAAAAAATAATTATAAATTGGCTAAAAATCAAAATAATTATGAAAAATAGCATCAAACTTGGAAAGTTAAATAGAGAAAAATCATGAAACATGGATCCAATGCATTCAATTTCTAATACAAGTTGTAAAGTTAAGTAGAGAAAAATACCTCAATTTAAGTTCAAGACTCTAAGTCTCCGACTATGCACTAATCCAAGTATAATCCATGTAATTTGCACTCTTCTAAGTTCAAATTCAAATTGTAGTAAGCAAGACACATGAAAACATAATGAAACACATGAGCATAGCATAAGGACTCAAATAAACAAAACACAAAACAAATTACCCAACCATTGCCTAGTTGTAATCCACTTGAAAATAAAAATATTACCACTATTATCAAATAACTAATCTACAACCCAATTATATGTAATGAACAAGAATTCTCAAAATTATGCTCTTACCGCAATAAACAAGTCACAAGTTCATAATCTTTAACAAACATAAAACACACAAATAAAAAGTATAATACCACAAACTCACAATTAATTAAACCCCACAACACACCAACTTGAAACTATAAAATAAGATACATAAGACAATAAACCCAACAACATCTCATTTCATAGCATCAAAGACCACCATCTATATAATAAAACCCATAACAACTTGAATTTTATCCCTTACATATTTTCCCTCTCAAAAATATCACATTACCCATTTTTATCACATGTCAATCATTTAATATTTGATTAATTTATAGTTTAACATAGTTTTTTTATTTTTGACATTATCCATACACAATAGTATACACATGTTGAGAAAATTGTCAAATTATGTATTTTGAGAAAATTGTTAATATTTTTAAGAAAATAATGAGTGAAAATAAATTTTAAATGATGTAATCAAAGAAATGAAGGAAAAAAAAAATTATTTAATATAGTGAGATCAATTTTTTGGACGAGTTATGAATAATATAACTATATTTTTTATATTGTTGGGATGTTGCTGATGCTAATCAACAATCTGCTCAAGCTTACAAACTACAAAACTCTTGCATCAACTTTCATAAATATACCCAATTTTCCCAATCTGCACAAGCTCAACCCGCAGGCATAAGCAAAATAAAAAAATTGCCCTAATCGCTCAATTGATCAAACAATAGCATTATCATATATTCAAAGATTGACCAAAAAATCAAAGCTTCAATCAGTCAACTTATAAAATATAGCATTATCAAAGATTCAATGTATAAAAATCAAAAATAAATATAGCAGAGAGAGAGAGAGAGAGTGAGTATGTACCTGAAGCAGCCACGATGGAGCTCTGAACCAGCCTTCTTCGATTGAGCTTGAGTCCCTTGTTTTCTCGCAGCGTGGAGAGAGACCGAGACTGAGAACAGAGAGATAGAGAGAGAAAGAGAGACTCAGGCTGAGAGGGCCGTCGACCGTTCGCAGCAAGGCAGAAGCGCAGAGCAGTGGGTGCCTCGCCTGGGGTGGGAAAGAAAACGATTTAGAGCAAAATGCCCAAAAGGGCCAAAGCAGCGTTTTTATAGTAATTCAATAAATCCGGCCGGTTTGTTTAAATCGTCCGGGTTGAACGGTTGAGAGGGTTTCCTCTGGTTTTGGTGCACAAATGATCCAATAAGTGGACCGACCCGGTTTAGGCTCCGGTTCACTGGGGTAATTCCACCGGGCCGGGTCAAAATTTAAAACACTGCATGAAACGCTTGGATCAGTGTTTGAAATATGACATTATAAAATATAGGTTTTTGTTAAGCGAATCTAATTTGTGAATAAATAGACTCGACACAACTACGATTAATAAACAAATAAAGTAAGTGTGAAGTCAATAAAAAAAAATACACGATACAATTCGTTTATATATCGATTATACGTAATTTATAAATGAGACGATTTAATAAACGAATTGCATATGAATAGAGCGTTTTTAACATGAATATACTAAAACCCGACATTAACCTGTCTCACCACATACACCAAAAAATCACTTATCAACTTTGCCCAAAAAAACAATCACTGATCAATCCCGACCCCTTATGACCCGTGTAATTGTGTCAATGAGGACCCGTTTATTACAAGTGTAATCCGAACATCACGTTGTCACTTGTCGACCAGAAAGCTTAATCCAAGAACTTGTAAACCTGTTATTCCACCACTGTAGAATTGTGTTTATTTTTTGTTGAACAGTTATGAATGTTTGAGTTAATTTACGTGTAAATCGACTAATTTCTCCTTCGTCTGGTCAAAGGTAGACCATGACCTAATCCCAAATAGTTGTCAAGATCTGAACTCAAGACGTTTGAACTTACAGATCATCTCTATTACCACTTAAGTTACTCTTGGGATTAGAATTTGCGTATTTTACTATTTGTGTAAAGCAATTCAACAATCTCGACAAATCGAGTATAGGGGCCTCGGGCCTGTGTGTGTGTGTGTGAGAGAGAGAGAGAGAGAGAGAGAGAGAGAGAGAGAGAGGGAACTAAAAAGGGGTAGCAGAGCTTAACGTTCAAATGAATCTAGTGTTAGCTTAGAATTTTCCTATGGATAACTATTTGCTTAGATCTCGACAAGAGGTGAGAGACATCAGAATCAGAATTAGAATGGATAGGGGCTGTAAATATTACCACTGTAAATGTTTCATTTTATGAAACGGCATGATTAATAAACGAATCGGATATATGTGAAACCAACTGAAAGAAATATATAACACTGACTCGTTCATATACCGATTATACACGACAAAAAACTAAGGCCTAATACAAACCCGCCTCCCAGCACGACTGCCAAGACTAAGTGGGTTGAATTTTTAGTGTTTTCGTGTTATTGGCCCCATGAATAATAAAACGAATCAATTGTGTCAAATTCAAATAACACGGGTTTAATGTGAACACAATACGTTAATTTTTTGTGCTAATGAATTATGTCAATTTTTAAGTAAATATTAAAAATGTATCAATTCTCATCTCCATTTTCAAGTCTGGCAATTCCGGTCTATCAACATTAGATGTGCGGATTTTTTTGTCACTTTTCTCCAAAATCCTGTTTGAAGAACTTGATTTTCACGGGTTGGTTTGTGGTTACCAATCAATTTTTAAGAAGTTTTAACTTAATACGTGTGCACATGCTTTCATACTACCGAAACTGCTATGTAAAGCACACACACACAAGGTGCCATTGAAATGTACTTTTCTATGTTTTTTGTTAAGAAGTTGATCATGGAATTCATCAAAAAAAGGATTATACTCTAGTATTGTCACCCTACTTGAGTTTCACTTAATAGACACGTGTCCACTAAAAAATATATGACTGGTGAAACCGGTGTATCCAAATTATTTATCTATTTTCACCCCAAAAAAATTATACCTTTATCAAAAAATTGTAATATAACCCCAAAAGTTATAACACAGTCCTAAAAGTTGTAACACCATCTAAAAAGTTGTAATGCCACCCAAACAATTCAGGGTCTCAAGGGAAAATTTTATATGAGACTCTATTAATATTTTGTCTATTAATATATATGATTTTTAATTATTATAATTTATTTTTTTATTTAAAAAATATATATTTTTTTATTTTTTTAGATACAAAATATTGATCAAGTTCTTATATTTAAGTTTTAATAATAAATCTTTTTTAATAGATAATATGGTTATTCATTCAATTTTAATTGATCATAAATAAGATATTATCAATTAAGTTTTGAACAAGCAATTTAATGGGCCTATAAAATTTGGACTTAACCAAGTATAGAGTAATTTTGGACCAACAAAATTAGATATTGATTTGAATTCTTAAAATTTGGGTCCTAAAAATTTGAATAATATCTAAAAAAGTTTTTTGTGAGCCGGTACTTAATTTACCACTTAATTGTGGAAAAGTACTATGTACAAAATTTTGTATAGAAGTACTTTTTTCTTGGATGACAGAAATGCTCACAAGGTAACAATTATACGGCACAAAGAGTGGATAAGGAAACTACCATAAATCATGCAACAATCCCATTAAATTTGACAACTGGTATATCCCTCAAAATACGGGATTTCAATTTTCAATCAAAAAAAACAAAAATATTAAAGCACCATTAAAGACCGATCTTCTTTTTGTTCCGATTCAAATTTTCGATAATGTGATATTACAGTGATACATGACTGTTTAACACCTACATTAACACTTTAATCACTGACAAAAAAGTTGTGAAATTACATTCACTGATTCATACACAATCTAAATAGCATACATCACAAATGTGACATCCACACACACACACACATATATATATATATATATATATATATAACATTGCAAAGTGATATTATTGTTAGATTTGAGAACCACCAGAGCCGTTTAATATTAAAAAATAATATAAAAAAATGAATTTCAAAATTTGGGCCAAGCTGTTAAGGTATATTCCACGTGGTATAATTTTGAATTTCAAATACGTTCAATCCCTTAAAATATTAAATCATTAATATAATAAATCAAATCTCATAAAAAATGGGGCTGCCACACTAACTAACAGGTCTTCAAATAAGGAAAATTGTATTTTAGTGAAGAAAATATTTGAAAATTTGTCAATGAGTATACATTTGAAGTCAAAGGTACTTATCTATAAAAGATTTTAGTCAAGGTTTTTTTTTCACAATTAATTAGTTTAAAAGGTACCTGCTCACAATTTTCTGTATCTAAAATACAAAACAAAAATTAGGCCTACAATACTAAAGGGTAAATTTTTGGAGGTCCTCTAAAAGTTAGGTTTAACCAAGTAGAGTAGAGAGTAATTTTGGACCTAAAAAAATTAGATATTAATTAGAATGTTTAAAATTTTAAAATTTAGATCACATCTAAAATAAATAAAAAAAAATTATGCCTACTCTACTAAAGGGGTAAATAGTTTCTCATTCACTCTTTAGCAAGATATGATGGACATGTAAACTATTGTTCTGGACTTATAGTTGTGCATTTTATTCATGCTTATTATTTTATTTTTCATTTATATGTTGAATGATTGAATGTATCTAACAAAAATAAAATGCTTTATACAATCATAGATCACCTATAGACAAGTTAAGTCTTGACATAGGTGATTCTAATGATTCCCAAAAAGTACCCAAGCTAGGTCTACATGACAATCTTTTAATCGTTACTTACATTGTGCTTTAACTCATGATTGAATAACTTAACGGTTGTTAGATGCTTTGTAGAGTTATTTGATTGCATATAGACGAGTTGAGTCTCGACATAAGTAATTCTTATGATTTTCTACAAAGACATCAGAAATATGGTCTTAATCCACACATTCGATCTTTATCCTCTGATTAACTTTCTATTGACGTAGGAGTTAATTTAGTAATCAACATTGCACAACTATAGCACCTGAACACATATGCACATGTCCGGATATTCGAACTAAAGAGTGACTTTTATTTCCATTTAAAAAATCTTATATTTTGTTTAGAAAACTCCATCACCATCTCAACTTCTAAATTCAAGATTTTCGTTCACCTTTGTCTCTATTGATCTTAACTTCGAACACTAACGTTAGTTCCTTGTGAATTCGACTCCGAACTTAATCGGATTATAACTACAACTTGATCACTTGCACTTGGGTGTACATATTTCGGATCAAGTCAAGCATCTCATCCATTGACCTGTAATTCTTACTTGCTATTAATAACCAAATACCATAGTTATTATTTTTTTCATTGGTAATCTCCAAAGTCACTTACCAACTAAAGCTATATTGTTTTCCTTCAAATTTTCCACCAAAAGGCCACCTTTGGCTTTTGTTCTTAACACTACTTTTCAATTCACCAAATGATCCTCATTCCCTTCACCATTCCTTAGATAAAATATCACATCATTATCGTTAGTCTCATTGCAATTTTCTCTAGCATCTTAAAGATAGATAGAAAGTAAATACGTATGCTAGTCAAAACTGATTGGTGTCCAATTTGAGTTTGGATCATTATGTATACAAGGTTTTTAAAATAGGAATTCTACCTAGGATTGATGGGAAATGTTAAAGGATCAGGATTGTAGGAACGAACCGAGAATTATAAGATCCCACCAACTAAAAAATAAACAACAATCCAAAATTCTTAAAGACAAGAATTAAACAAGCATAATATATATGTAAATAGGAATGTTATGATAGATATGAATTATAAATATGTGAGAAACTATAATCTGAGCATTAAAAAGGGTTGGAAATCAAAGATGGTTTGTTAATCTCTTGAGATTTTGCAAAGAGTAATGGGAGAATTGAAGTACTTCAGAGATAGAGTGATATAAAGGAAAAACCGAAAAATTAATATTTTATTGAATCAACAACGTTGACTGTTCAATATCGAGAAAAAAAAGCATAAGAGAATGCAAATGAAAGACTATCTGACTATGATTGCTCATCGATTAAGGAAATCAAACCTAACCGTTGCTTTCAACTTTTTCAGTCAGATATACGAACAAATGAAGAAAGCTTTTTGTAACGAAGAAAACTTTTTGTGCCTTTTGTTATCCATCAAAGTTCCCCAATAGACTATCAATCTTCAGATTTGGGTCATCTCTTTAAGTATTAAAATAAGAAAGATAGATTGGGTCAAATTGATAATTAAATGCGCCTAACAAACAAATACAACTTGATGAGCCCAGATTTGGCTGGGTTTAGGCCCAATTCATGGGTAAGCCCAAATCTGCTGGAAAAGCAGGTCAAGCCCAACTCATGAATTCAGCCCGGTTCAGAGTTCAAGGAGTCCAGAAGGATTAGCGCACGTGGAGAGTAACTACCGGGATAGCTACTCTCTAAGATTAAGACTATCTTTAATTGTACTTATTCTTAACTATAGCCATCCTCTCCGAAGGATTAGTCACCAGTCACTTCACGCCACTGCCTCAACCAAGGCTCTGTGCCTATAAATTGTAAGCTCTCTCCACTTGAGAGGGGCATCTCTATACACACATCTACACATTTATCTCTCTCATAGCTACCATACCTCTCCCAGGGCTTATCTTTGCTCTCTCTCTCTCTCACCTTATTTTATTAGTAAAGGTTCTCCGACCACCATAGCCGCTTTCGGAGTGGATTCGGTTACCCCGACCGAACTACTATACATCTATGTGTTACTTGTGTTGACCTAGCCTTTGCCTTCTGCTATTAATTGCTTTATTAATTATTCATTAATTGCTCTGCATTGCATACTCGACTGTTGATTGTGCATAAGCCTATTTTGTGCATCATCAGTTTGGCGCCGTCTGTGGAAAATGACTAAGTTTTCTACTACCTTGCTATTCTCTTTCAAATCCATGGCAATTACAACCAGGTCGATAAATTAACAATCGGAGGACAACAACCCAACCCGCCAGGAGGAGGCTCCGCATCAGCCTGCACCAGCAAAACCGTCCACTACGGCAACTCCCGTGGTCAGATAACAGTTTTTGGAGACCATGCAGTTGTTGGTAAGCCAAAATCAGCAAATTATTCAGCTGATGCTCGCCTCGGGAGGCGCAAGACCCCTCAGCCTACGGGAACAGTACTCCCTCCAATTGGAGAGGAGCCACAACCTCCCCACTCTGGGCACCAAGGCGCCCCCACCATGGCACCCAACGCCAGGGCGCCCCCATGTAACGCCAGGGAGTCGCCTCTCAGCGCTCAGGCGCCTCACATACTCCCCCTCCTCATGTACCAGCTCCACACGCTGCCGACCATCCTAGGCAAGAGGACGAGGGGGAGAACCAGTATACGGATTATGAAAGCTACTACAATGATCCAACAGAGGATGTCCCTAACCAATGGGACGATAAGATCAGGGAGGTGCAAAACCAGGTTGGCGATGCCCTCACCGCCATCAAAGCACAGACGCCGGAGACAATGGATTATTTGGTAAGGCGTACTGACACTCCGTTTGTTGCGGATATTGTCAATTACCCCTATCCTCAAAGTTCAAGATGCCTGCCATTGAGATCTTTGATGGAACCAAGGACCCCCTAGACCATCTTGACACATATAAATCTCTCATGCAACACCACAACGTGCCTGATGAGATTATGTGTAGAGCCTTTCCTACCACCTTGAAGGGATCTGCTCGACAATTGTTTGTAAAGTTCAAACCCTCTTCTATCCACTCATTCGTAGAGCTGAGCAAATCCTTCGTCTCCCACTTGATTGGGGGACGCTACCACCAAAAGCTAGTTACCCACCTGCTCACCATCAAGTAGGATCAGGATAAAAGTCTTAGGAGCTACCTCACTCATTTTAACGAGGAGGCTCTCCAGATCGAGGAGCCAAATGATAAGGTAACCATGACCGCCTTTATTGCAGGTTTACGCTCCTCTAGTTTTATGTTCTATATCTTGAAGAAGTCGTCCTCTAGCATGCCCGAGCTGTTGTCAAGGATGCAAAAGTACATGAATGCCGAGGACGTCAAGGAGGGGAGAAAAGAAAGGACACCAACGAGGACAAGCGAAAGGCAAATAACAAGAGAAAGAGAACAGAGAACAGAGAACAGAGAACAGAGAGAGTCTCTGCCAAGGACTGCCTCGATCCCGTACCCCAGAGAGAATGACAAGCCTTCACGCTGCTCAATGCCTCGATCTAGCACATCCTATTCCAAATACAAGACGACCCCACACTCCGTTGGCTAGGAAAGATGAAGTCTGCCTCAAACCGCAAGAATCCAAACAAATATTGTCGCTTCCACCACGACCATGACCACGACACTAACAAATGCTTCGAGTTAAAGAGGCAGATCGAGGAGCTTATTCAGCGTGGTCAGTTATGGCAGTATATTGCTGGCTGAGGACATGCCCCACCCCCTGATAGGAATTAGGAGGACCGAGAGCGCCAGTAACCTCTCAGAGAAATCCAGACGATCTCCGAAGGGTTAGGAGGAGGAGGTGACTCCAACTCTTCCAGGAAAACACACACCAGGAAAGCCAGTCAGGTAGAGTCACATGATTCTTACCCGACGAAGACACCCTGACACAGAAAAAAAAGATGTCTTCACCTTCTCGGACAGGGACCTCAAGGGAATCTAGGGACCTCGAGGGAATCCAAGTCCCTCATGATGATCCTCTAGTCTTAACAATGATGGTAGCTAACTACCAAGTTAAGAGGATTCTGGTCGACAGCGGCAGCTCAGCCGATATCCTATTCGCACCAGCCTTTGACAGCCTCCACCTTGGCAGGGAGAGATTGCAACTAGTTAGAACTCCCCTTGTTGGCTTCTCAGTGGAGAGGGTTTATCCTTTAGGTTCCATCACCCTGTCAGTCACAGTAGGGACAACGCCAAGAAGTTCCACCATCATGGTGAACTTCCTTGTACTGGACTGTCCCTCCGCCTATAACATAATTCTTGGATGCCCTACACTCAACACCCTAAGGGCAGTCCCGTCCATCTACCACCTACTCCTCTGTTTCCCAACCTCTAGTAGAATCAAAGAAGTCAGAGGAGACCAGGTCTCCGCCAGGGAATGCTACGTGGCCTTTATGAGAGCCAGGAGGCCACAAGAGACCCTCCAAATCGAAGTATCAGACCCTCGGGATGACAACACCTTGGAGAGAAAGGAACTAGCAGAAGAACTTTAGCGAGTAGAGCTAGACGACAGCCTTCCAGAGAGGAGAATTTATATTGGCTCCTCACTTTCCCAAGAGCAAACATCCGACCTGGTAGACTACCTCAGGCGGAACATGGATGTCTTCGCCTAGTCCCACGAAGACTTGGAGGGCATCGACCCTAAAGTGGCCTCCCACTGGCTCAATGTCGATCCCAAGGACAAACCCGTCCACCAGAAGCTGAGGAATATAAGTGCTAAGAGAGGCCAAGCCATGGAAAATAAAGTGGAAAAGCTACTGGAAAACGGATCAGTAAGGGAGGTAGCCTACCCAGATTGGCTATCAAACATGGTGATGGTAACAAAAACCAATGGGAAGTGGCGCCTCTGCGTGGACTTCACGGAGCTCAATAAAGCCTGTCCCAAAGATAGTTATCCTCTCCCACGAATCGATCTCCTTATTGATGCCACTTCGGGACACGAGCTCCTGAGCTTTCTGGATTCTTACTCTGGGTACAACTAGATTAGCATGCTTTCTCCAGACCTGAAGAAAATCTCCTTCATCACCCCGAAGGGCACCTACTACTATAGGGTGATGCCTTTTGGACTCAAGAACGTTGGAGCCACATACCAGCGCCTCGTGAACAAAATGTTTGAGGCACAGATCGGGAAGACCATGAAAGTCTATGTGGACGATATTTTGGTAAAGAGCATGGCCACGGCAAACCATGTGATACATCTCCAGGAGACCTTCAACATACTGAGAGCTTACAAGATAAAGTTGAATCCTAAAAAGTGCGCCTTTGGCGTTAGTTCAGGGAAATTCTTAGGCTTCATGGTCAATAAAAGAGGTATTGAGGGCAACCCAGACAAGATCAGAGCTATCTTGGAGATAAAGTCCCCAACCTCTGTGAAGGAGATCCAGTGCCTTAACAGGAGGATAACAACCCTCAGCAGGTTTGTCTCAAAATCAGCAAACAAGTGTCTGCCCTTCTTTAAAATCCTTCGCAAATCTTTCTAGTAGGGACTAGATGCAGAGGAGGCCTTCCAAAAGTTAAGGGCCTACCTTGTTACACCCCATTGCTCTCCCATGCCATACCAGGAGAAACCCTATATATTTACCTCTCTACCTCGTCCACTGTTGTGAGCTCTGTCCTTGTTAGGGAGGATGGAGGCATCCAAAATCCTGTGTACTATGTAAGCAGGGCATACCGAGGGGCAGAGGTAAGATACTCAAAGCTTGAGAAGTTAGTTTTTGCACTTGTCATCGCCATCAGACGCCTACGCCACTACTTCCAAAGCTATACCATCGTGGTTGTTACAAATCTACCACTCAACAGAATCCTGGGAAAGCCTGACGTGTCCGAACGACTACTCAAATGGGCCATCGAGTTGAGGAGCTCATGTCCAACTGTGGAATCTATGATCAGGTCAATCAGAGGTAAGGGAAAGCTATCCTTGGGGTAAGCTCGGTTTAGGTCAGTGAAGTCGATGCAGAGGCACCACTTGCCGTTTGATTTCTTAACGAGGACCACATTGGCTAATCAAGTCGGATAATCTACCTCCCTGATGACTTTGGCGTGGATAAGTTTTCTGACCTCTTCATTGATCATTTTTTGGTGTTTTGGGGCAAAACTCCTCTACTTCTGTTTGATGGGTTTGAAGGTCGAATTCATGCTAAGCTTATGCGTGATGACTGAGGGGTCAATCCTGTCCATATCCTTCTGTTTCCATGCAAACACCTCCATATTTTTTCTGAGGAATTGAATAGGGAGGTCTTTAACTTCCCTGGTTAGCTTAGATCCCACGTATACTAGATGATTTGGTTCCTCGTCAAGTTGAATAGGCTCCAGTTCTTCTATAGGCATTGGCCTTGTTTCCAGCTCGTCTATCATATCGAGCTCGTCCAACTAGATATTCTCAACTTCTTTCTTCTTCATGGACGCCATATAGCACTCTCGTGCCACACGCTTGTCTCCTCGGACCACTCCGACGCCATTTTATGTGGAGAACTTCACGACGAGGTGGTAGAAAAAATAAATAGCCCTCATGGCATTGAGGGAAGGTCGTCCTAGCAAAAATTTGTATGTTGAGGGAGCATCGACTACTAGGAACCTCAAAGTGGTGGTGGACTGGCAAGGTGGATCTCTCATGCTGAGCACAAGTTGGATTGAACCTAAGGGTAACACCCTTTTCCCTTGAGAATCCTAGGAGGTGAGCCCTTACTGGCTCAAGTTTGTCTCTGCCTATATCCATCTTGTCGAAGGTAGATGTGAAGATGATGTCGGCAGAGCTCCCATTATCAATCAACTTGATGGACTGTTTTGATGGTGATGATTACCCTTACCACCAAAGGGTCATCATGGGGATGCTGACAACCCTCCAGGTTGCATCCGAGAAAGTGATGCCCATGCTCAGCCGAGGTGCTTTGGATATAGCTTGTACTTCCAGTACCTCATCAGTTCTGACTTTGCGCATGTGAGCTTTCTTGGCTGAGATGGATTCCCTACCTCCAGCGAATCCTCCGAATATCACTCTGATCTCTCCCAGAGATTGTTGAATCTGGATAGATTAATTCTAGTTGAGCACCTTGCTGAGCCATCGGTAAGCTTCGAGGATGAGGAGTGTTCCCAGTAGAGAGTCAACCAACCTGGATGGACCCAATCAGAGAGTATCTCCAGAATGGAGCCTTACCAACAAACACCAAAGAAGTAGCCAAACTAAGAGCCAGATCGTCTAGGTTCACCCTCCTCCAGGGGAATTTATATAAACGAGGCTTCTTAGCACCTCTTCTGAGGTGCGTGGGAGGCTAAGAAGCTAACTACATTCTGAGAGAAATCCATGAAGGCATCTGCGGTAATCACATTAGAGTTCAAGCTCTGGCAGGTAAAACACTGAGGCAAGTTTACTTATGGCCCACACTGCTCAAAGACGCAGCAGAGCTGGTCAGAAGGTGTAAGACCTGTCAGTTGCATGCCAACATCCCGCACTGTCCACCAGAGCTCCTCATCCCAGTAATCAGCCTCTGTTCATTCCAACAGTGGGGATTGGACATACTTGGACCTCTTTCCACCAGCACTGGACAATGCAAATTCGCCATCATTGGAGTGGATTATTTCACCAAATGGGTTGAAATGGAGCCCTTGGCATCGATTACAGAGCAAAAGGTTCAGAACTTCACATGGAAATCTATAATCTGAAGGTTTAGGATACCTTGTTAAATTTTATGTTAATCCCAACGCCCATTCACTGTCATTGTCTTTTACTATTTTGCCAGGTGCCCGAGCTGGTAGGGGTAGCACAGTGGAGGTTAGGCAGGCTTCATGACGAGGCAAATGAGTTGTTGACCATGATGGGTCAAAGGTAATCTCGATCTTTAGTTCCATAGACTGTGATGATGACATTGCCCGTATTGTATCTTCGTTCCATGTCCCTCTTGCCGTTATGTGTCGTCGGTCTACAAGGGACGAGCCGGCGTGTTACGACTCCTCGGGAGAGATTGTTCTTTACAAGGACGTCCTAGATGCGGGTTTGAGGTTCCCTACACTTGGGCTCATATGCCGGATCCTAGGCTACTTGTCACTCACTCCGGGGAGACTGACCCCGAATGGTTGGATGGTAATCTTGACATTCTTTTCACTATGAAGGTTAATTCAAGGTGCTGATGTTCCTCCCCCTTTTGAAGAGTTTTTGACTTCATACGTGCTTTTGGATAACCCCACTCCTTATCAAAGGTGGTACCTCTTTGCCCTGAGGTCGGGCAAGTTCATCACAAGACTACCTTCGAATTGCCATAGCTGAAAATCTAGGTTCTTCTTTGTTGGAGGCGAGTGGGCAGCTGAGGAAGACCGTGACCTAGTGCCTTCGAGGTGGGACACTGCTCCACGGACCAAGCTAGGTATGGGTTTTTACCTTTGCTTTTATGTCCAATCGGCATGTATCTGTTCTTACTGTGCGTTTGGTTTCTTTGCAGCTCCACCCACGTTATCTGCGAAGCAGGAGAGTAGACTCCAGGTAGTGCGGGATCATCCTTTCAAGGAGTTTTCAGAGATTATGTCCGCATCGGGATGTCCCAAAGTCTCCCCTAAGCAAAAAAAGAATGGTATTTGATCTTCCAATCAATTTTTGGTAATTGTAACACTGTAGATTATTTGTCTTACACTAATTCGACAAGTTCCACTATTGACAGAGTGATGGTGAAGGCTCTTTATGCTTCTAGGGTAGCATTTTCCCCTCTTTCCTCTAAGAGGGTGAAGTCTGATGCCTCCAGCGATTCCCAACCGAGGTCTGTTGGCCAGGTTAGTTCCCAGGAGGAGGGACCCGATGATGCCCCCATTTCTTCCCCGACTGTGATGCCATCGCATTCCAGAGCTAGTCATAGTACTACTTTAGGGATTGAGGCTCTGGTGCGGCCTCCTACGAGTACCGGAGCTGTACATAGCTGCTCTACTTCTAGTAGTGGTTCAATATCTATGTTGCAGGACGTGAATCTAGCCAATGAGCGATTTTGGGAGTTTGTGACCACTACGAAAATCAAAGAGGTCAGCTCTCGAGGTCCAGAGGGCATCATTGACACTGCTATGGAAGACTTTGCTATGATATTCCATTTACTCATATTTGATTTTGTACCTGTTTCTTTTCCCTCATGTCCTACTGTTTGCATGCTTGTAGGTGACTTCCGCTTTTGCCTGCTTGCTTTCAAGGATGATGAAGCTTGAAGAGGCCTTCAGAGACCTAGCAGCAGAGAGGCAGGCACGAGGAGCTGCTGAGGAGCAGTTGGGGCTTGAGAGGTAGGCGCGAGAGGCTATCGATGAGCAGTTGAGGCTAGCACACGAGAGAGCTGTGCCCCTTGAGACCGAGCTTTTGGCGTCCCGTGAGAGGGCCGCCTAGCTAGAGGCTGACAGATAGGCTTCCTACATAAGAGCAAAGACAGAGCTGCGAACGTCCCGTAGAGCAGAGGCCAAGCTACGGATAGCTCGGGAGAGGGCTATCGTGGCAGAGGCTGACCTTCAAGCAGCTCTTGAGAGAGCTACCAAGGCAGAGGCTTACTCTGTTGAGATTGAGAAGAAGAGGAATGCTGCTAAGAGGGCCGTGGAAGATGCCTTTATCGATGGTTGTGAAGAACTTAAGGGGAAGGTCTCAGTAGCTTTTCCTGCCTATGAATTTTTTGGCTTCGTTCCCTATGAGGCACCAAGGACTGATGACGAGGAGGAAAACTTTGATGGGAGTAGATCGGGGAGCAGTGAGTGATTGTCAGGAGTACAATACTTTCATCTACGTGTTTCTCTTTTTGTTGCTAGGTCATGTTCTATCTTTTATAAATAGTTTATTAACTTCTATGGAATGAGAGACAACTTTTGAAAAAGTCAAAATCTTGCACAATTTTATTTCATAATTTGGAGTAGATAACCACAAAAATTAACTAAAACAACAAGAGATAGTTTAAATGATGGCTACTGACTTATGCACCCACTGACTTGCCCCATACTATTGGTAGTACCTCTTTAGGTGTTTTGCGTTCCGTGGATGGGCCAGAACTTTTCCTTCAGAGTTCTGAATTCTATAGGTGTTCGATCTTACAACTTCTGTGACCATGTAGGGTCCTTCCCAATTTGGACCTAGCTTCCCTTCCCAAGAGTCCTTCGTAGATAGGATGACCTTTTTGAGGATTAGGTCCCCAGGCAAGAAGGAGCGAGGTTTCACCATCGAGTTGTAGTACTTGGTTATGCGATGCTTGTACTCTGTATTCCTAAGCATAGTTATCTCCTTCTCCTCCTCTACCAAGTCGAGGTTGATGCAGATGCCTTCTTCATTAGTGTTAGGATCATTGTGTTGGACCCTAAGGGAGCGTACCCCAATTTCGACCGGTATGACTGCCTCTGTTCCATAGGCTAAGGAGAAAGGGGTCTCACCCGTGGGGCTTCTTAGCGTTGTCTGGTAAGCCCATAGCATTCTTGCAAGTTTGTCTACCCATTGCCCTTTTGCACTCTCCAATCTGGTCTTCAGGTTACGGAGGATGGTTGACGGTGACATCAGCCTGTCCATTCGCCTGGGGATGGGTTGGGCTGGGCTGGAGTGGGGTTGCTTGATCTGTAGGTCAGTGCAGAAGCTGTTATGGAGTTTGTTGTCGAACTGTTTGACATTATCACTTACTATGGCATGAGGTACTCCAAAACAGTAGACTATGCTCATCCAAATGAAGTCTTTCACCTTCTGGTTTGTTATTCTAGCTAATGCCTCGGCTTCTATCCATTTAGTGAAGTAGTCGATGGCTACCACCATAAATTTGTATTGGCCCCGACTCATGGGTAGAGGACTTAGGATGTCGATCCCCCACATGGAGAAGAGTCACGAGCTCTGGATGGTGGTGAGCTCTTCCAGTGGTTGTCTGAACACAGTCGCAAAACACTGGCATTTGTCGCACTTCCTTACGAACTTGCGGGCGTCTCTAATGATGCTAGGCCAGTAATAGTCTTGCTTTACTGCCTTGTGAGCTAGTGCATGCCCTCCTGAGTGGTTTTCACATATCCCCTCGTGGATTTCTCTCATGGCATAATTGGCTTCGTTGGGGGTGAGGCAGCGGAGTAGTGACAGTGAGTAACTATTCTTGTACAGAGTGTCATGTAGGATAACATACCTAGACGCCCTCATTCTCAACTTTTTGGCTTGCATTGAATTTTCTGGGAGATTGTCTTCCTCTAGGTAGGCCCGGATAGGGGTCATCCAATTGGCTTCGGAGGATGCACAATTAACATCGTCCTCCTCTACCTTGAGTCTACTTGGTTCAAAATGGTAGCCTGTTTGTGCTGGGCCCATGAGTATGTTGGCAAATGCGAACTTGGCGAGGGCATCTGGCATGCCATTCTCCTCTCTAGGCACATGGTGGATTTGAAAGTGATTAAACTTCTTCAACAAAGCTTGGACCATTGACAGGTATTCTTGCATTTTTTCCTCCTTTGCTTCAAAGTTTCCCTTTACCTGATTGATTATCAGCTGTGAGGCGATGTAAGCTGTCAGTCAGAGGGATTTCATCTCCATTGCAAGCTTCAAGCCTGATATGAGGGCCTCATATTCATCTTAGTTGTTTGATGCCGCAAAGTGGAGGGAGACAGCGTACTTGAGTGAAGTGCCATGGGGGCTGATCAATACTAGTCCTGCGCCGCTGCCATCGCTAGTAGAAGATCCATCTACGTACAGTCTCCATCATGGTACAGTAGACTGAGGTGTGGTAGTACCTGACCTCCCCACATGGAAGTTTTCGGTAGATGGAGCCGCCAACACCCAAGGCAATGGTGCTGGGTTGATTCTGACCTCCCCCGAATACGCCCTCAGGTTCGGATTCAAGGCTTCAAACAACGAAGCAGAATACGAAGCTGTCATTTTCGGGCTCAGCATGACACATTCCATGGAGGCAGAACAACTCGTGATCTACAACAACTCCTAGCTCGTGGTGAAGCAGATCGAGAATACTTATGAAGCCAAAGGAGAGAGAATGATTCTATACCTGAGGAAAGTACAAGACCTAATGAAAAAATTTGTGTAGGTTAAGGTCATACACGTCCCCAAAGTTAAGAACTCCCGAGTTGACGCCTTAACAAGGCTAGCCACACCTTCCCAAGAAAATCTGGACAGATTTATTCCAGTTAAGCACCTTGCTGAGCCATCAGTAAGCTTCGAGGATGAGGAGTTGTTCCTAGTATAGAGTCAGCCAACCTGGATGGACCCAATCAGAGAGTATCTCTAGAACGGAGCCTTACCAGCAGACACCAAAGAAGCAGCAAAACTAAGAGCCAGATCGTCTAGGTTCACCCTCCTCCAAGGGAATTTATACAAACGAGGCTTCTCAGCACCTCTTATGAGGTACGTGGTAGGCGAAGAAGCTAACTACATTTTGAGAGAAATCCATGAAGGCATCTGCGGTAATCACATTGGAGCTCGAGCTCTGGCACGTAAAATGCTGAGGCAAGGTTACTTCAGGCCCACACTGCTTAAAGACGCAGCAAAGCTGGTCATAAGGTATAAGACCTACAAGTTGTATGCCAACATCCCCCATTGTCCATCAAAGCTCCTCACCCAAGTAATCAGCCCCTGGCCATTCCAACAGTGGGGATTGTACATACTTGGACCTCTTCCCACCAGCACTGGACAATGTAAATTCGTCATTGATGATACCTAAAATAAATCCTAAGCACGAGCTCAGGACATGAACCCAGCTCGGGAGGTCGGGTAAGACTCACAGAGCTCATCCAGCCAGGGTTAGAGCTCCCCCCAGGCTAGATATTATGGGAAGCGATGAGGGGACAGCAAGGTGACAACAAACACCTCCGAAGTAATAGCCAAGTTGAAATCAAGGCATAAAACCCTTAACCAACCAAGATCCTCTCCAAAGATTAAGGAGGATCCTACAGATGGAAGTCAAAGATCTCGGGATAGAGTCCATTAAACCAGTCCTATGGAGATTAGGAAACTCCTCGATTGGGGAGAGTAAGGAGGAATGATCCCTTGATTGTAGGAAATAAATCCGGATTAGAGGTAAGCAAGAGGCTATAAAAGCAGGGTAAGCCTCCAATGAGAGGGGGATATATAGACAATAGAGCCCAGAAGAACCCTAATTTCATCCACACTGCATTGTAATACACCCAACCAAGCAATAAAAAAAGAGGAGCAAGAGCCTCCATTGAACAGTGGACTAGCCGAGCTCCCAGGCCGGTGAACCACTATAATTTCTTTGTGTTCATCTTTTTTTCCTCAATTCCCTAAGCATTCGTCAGAAATTTGCACGAGCCTTGTAGCTCAGACACCCATACTAGATTTCACACATGCCCATACACTCTGCTCGTCCTCGATAGATTAACATCATCCGTTTGGCGCCGTCTCTGGGAATGACTGTTCAGTTACAAATAAGCTGACCTCTCAGTGACTGATGATATCAACTCGAAACATGAGTAGAAGCCAAACAAACCCACCACGGATGCTGGATCAACAGGAAGCCACCAATGGCAGACAACCCGAGAACGTCCCAGATACTAATCCCCCTATGAGGGATTCCCCTAATAACAACGAGATGGAGGCCCTTCGCCTCGTCAACCAACGTTTACTAAAGGAAAACGCAGAGCTCTCTAAGCTCGTACAACGCTTGTAGGAGGCACGACCGGCCCAAGAAGGCCAGAATAATCCCCTTTACTGGGAACAACGACACTTGGACCCCCTCAGAGAGGTCAATGAAGGAGGAGAAAACAGCCAGACCAGGGGGCATGTTCCCTACCTGCCCCCTAGGAATGGCCACAACGAAGAGGTACAAAGTCAGAACGATTAAGGCGAGAGAGATGACTTTTTCCCTTACCAGCAGGGAAGGAGGGAACAACATTGGGAGCAGCGCTTCAAGGACATCCAGCAAGAACTCAGTCACATGAAGGAGGCTGTAAAGAGCAAGGCTCCGGTTACAATGGATGCCCTGGTACAACAGACTGAGTCCCCATTCACCACCGGAGTGCTACACTTTCCTCTCCCACCAAAGTTCAGAGTGCCACAGATAGAGGCCTTTGATGGGACGAAAGATCCCGTAGATCATCTCAACACTTACAAAAACCAGATGGAGCTGCATGGGTACCAGGATCCTGTACGTTGCAGAGCCTTTGCCATCACGTTAAAGGGCTCTGCCATGGCCTGGTTCAACAGGCTCCCACCAGCCTCAATCTCATCCTTTAAAGAGCTCTCCATAGCTTTTGTATCTCACTTTATAGGAGCTCGAATA
Source organism: Ilex aquifolium (assembly GCA_951799425.1). Classification (NCBI taxonomy): domain Eukaryota; kingdom Viridiplantae; phylum Streptophyta; class Magnoliopsida; order Aquifoliales; family Aquifoliaceae; genus Ilex; species Ilex aquifolium. The sequence continues at coordinate 25,413,925 of OX637405.1, forward strand.
TACAGAAAGCCGAGCTACCACCTGTTGAGTGTGAAGAAGGGACCCCAAGAGAACCTGAGATCTTATGTTCAAAGGTTCAACTCGGAGTCACTAAAGGTGGATGTCCCGGACGAAAAGTTTGCCATCACTGCATTTATAGCTGGTTTGGGAGTGCAATCTAAAGACCTAATGTTTTCTATCTCAAAAAACCCACAAGCGAGCATGGCCGAGGTGCTCGCTAAAGCAGAGAAGTACATTAATGGTGAGGAAGCTCTTCTCTCTAAGGTGGGGAGCTCGTCCGCACAAAAGGATAAAGGGAAGGAGGAGAAAAAGAGGGACCGAAGTCCCAGAAGAGAAAGAGGACGGGATAGGTCTCAAAGAAGAGACAGAGATCGCTCCCCAAAGAGAAGAGGAAATGTAAGGGATCGCTTAGGTCCTCCACAACCCGAGCTACAGCCAAGATATCCACCTCGGCAACTCACTCCTCTAATTGCCTCGGTGTCCCAAATTTTATATGAAGTACAGAATGAGAAGTTTTTGAGGTGGCCACCTCGGATGAAAGCAGACCCAGCAAAGAGGGATCCCACCAAGTACTGTGAGTTCCATAGAGATCATGGTCATCACACTGACGACTGTATCCAGTTGAAGAAGGAGATCGAGTACCTGATTCAACGTGGACATTTGCGCCGCTACATAGCTCATGAGGATCGAAACCAGGCTCTTCCAACTCCATCACTCGGCAGCAAGCCCCTGCTCAACATCAACAAACCTTGGGGGAAATCAAGGTAATATTCGGGGGATTTGCAGGAGGTGGGGAATCCAGTTCTGCTAGAAAGGCCCATCTGCGAAGAATCAGAGTTGGGGAAGCATTGGAGGTGCATACTGTGTCCAAGGCACCCCGGCTGAGCACTGCTATAACCTTCTCAGACTCTGATATGGAGTGTTGCCAACATCCCCATGATGACCCACTGGTGATAAGGGTTTTCGTGGCAAACAGAACAGTTCATCGAGTCCTGATTGATAATGGGAGATCGGCAGACATCATTTTTGCCTATGTCTTTGACAAAATGAACATACGAAGGGAGAAGCTGGAGCCAGTGAGTGCCCACCTGTTAGGATTCTCCGGGGAGAGAGTATTACCACTAGGATCCATTTAGCTCGTACTCACCATGGGAGACCCTCCATGTCAATCCACCACAACTGTGAAGTTCCTGGTGGTGGATGCACCTTCCGCATACAATATGCTACTGGGAAGACCTTCTCTTAATGCGATGAAGGCCATTCCCTCTGCCTATCACCTGGTTATAAAGTTTCCTACAGAGAATGGAGTGGGAGTGGTCCGAGGGGACCAGCGTATAGCCAGGGAGTGCTACTCGACTTCAATGAAGCAAAAAGAAGTTGAAAGCATCTGTGTGGATGAGCTCAACATGAGGGATGAGCTGGACACGAGACCAATGCCATCAAAAGAGATGGAACCTATTCAGCTTGATGAGGAGCCAGAACACCTTGTTTACATCGGATCCAAACTGAGCAGGGAAATTAAGGATCTTCTCATTCATTTCCTGAAGAAAAACATGGGGGTATTTGCTTGGAAGCAAGAAGACATGGAAGGTATTAACCCCTCGGTTATCACCCACAAGCTAAGCATGAACCCCACTTACAAGCCCATTAAGCAGAAGAGAAGAAGCTTCGCTTCAGATAGACAAAGGGCAATCAATGAGGAGGTCAGCAAACTCCTCCGCGCCAAAGCAATCAGGGAAGTAGACTATCCTGTCTGGTTAGCCAACGTGGTTCTTGTCAAGAAGACCAATGGCAAATGGTGGCTCTGTATTGACTTCACTGATATCAATTGAGCGTGCCCCAAGGACAGTTTTCCCCTACCTCGGATTGACCTCATAGTGGATGCCACGGCTAGCCACGAGCTCCTCAGTTTCATGGATGTCTTTTCAGGCTATAATCAGATTAGGATGGACCCCAGCGACCAGGAAAAGACCTCTTTTATCACTGAGCAAGAGACATATTGTTACCAAGTCATGCCTTTTGGGTTGAAAAACGCTGGGGCCACTTACCAGCGATTAGTGAATAGGATGTTCCAGAAGCAGATAGGAGCATCCATGGAAGTCTACATCGACGATATGTTAGTAAAGTCGCGAAAAGCAGAGCTCCACATTGAGCACCTAGCTGAGTCATTCCAGATCCTAAAAAAATACAAGATGAAGCTTAATCCTGCAAAATGCGCCTTCGGAGTTTCTGCAGGAAAGTTTCTGGGCTTCATAGTTAATAGCAGAGGAATAGAGGCTAATCCAGAAAAGATAAAAGTTGTGCTTAGCATGCAGTCACCCTCAAATACAAGAGAAATCCAGTGCTTGACTGGAAGAATAGCTGCTCTGAGTCGTTTTGTGTCCAGATCGAGCGATAAATGTTAGCCCTTCTTTCAAACGTTAAAGAAGGCATTCCAGTGGGATACACGGTGCGAAGAAGCATTCAAAACATTAAAGAATTACCTGAGCTCCCCTCCTGTTCTGGTGAGTCCCCTGGAAGGGAGGTCCTTACTCTCTACCTAGCTGTTTCAGATTTCTCAACTAGCGCGACACTGGTTAGGGAGCGAGACAGAGCTCAGCAACCAGTCTACTAATGCAGCAGAGCTCTGAGGGGAGCGGAGGAGAGATATCCAAAGATGGAGAAACTTTTTTTAGCCTTGGTAACTACAGCTAGGAGACTTAGGCCATACTTCCAAGCTCACACCATCGAGGTTCCAACAGACCAGCCGATGAAGCAAGTACTGCATAAGCCAGAATCTTCAGGAAGGTTGGTAAAATGGGCTATAGAGCTTAGTGAGTTCGATATTAGATATAAGCCGAGAACTGCAATCAAAGGGCAGATTTTGGCAGACTTCATCGCAGAGTTCACTACCGCAACACCCATGGAGGTCGCACAATTGGTACCTGACCTCCCCGTTTGGAAGCTTTCAGTAGATGGGGCTGCTAATGCTCAAGGAAGCGGTGCAGGTTTAATTCTGACCTCTCCAGATGGGATAGATGCCGAATATGCCCTCAGGTTTGGGTTTAAGGGCTCGAATAACGAGGTTGAGTATGAAGCTGTCATCGTTGGACTCAATCTTGCTTACTCCATTGAGGCAGAACAGCTAGAGATCTGCAGTGACTCTCAACTAGTGGTGAAACAGATAGAGGAGTCTTAAGAAGCGAGGAGCGAAAAAATGGTCATTTACCTCAGAAAGGTACAAGAACTAATCAAGAAGTTTGTGCAAGTTAAGGTCAGACACGTCCCCAGGACAGAAAATTAACGAGCAGATGCGTTGGCAAGATTAGCAACTGCCTCACAAGAGGACTTGGATAGGCTAATACCAGTGGCGCACCTTCCAGAGCCTTCAATAAGCATTGAAAAAGAAGAAGTGCTCCCAATCGTAGCTCAGCCGAGCTGGATGGACTCCATCGTAGAATACCTGCAGAACGGAACCTTGCCAAACGATGCCAAGGAGGCCTCCAAACTGAGAGCTAGGTCAGCTAGATTTTCTTTGCTGCAGGGAAATTTGTACAAGCGAGGTTTTTCAGCACCTCTCCTTAAATGCGTGGGAGATGAATACGCCAACTATATACTCAGAGAAGTACATGAGGGAATCTGTGGTAATCACATCGGAGCTCGGGCCTTGTGTGAAACCCAGGAAAAAAAATTTGAACTTTTTCTGAAAAGGGCAAAATGGTAATTTGCCATTACTGCACGTATTTAAAATACATATGTTCTAGACCTCGGATGAGGAAACGGAGTGTGTCGTTGGATTCGCAACGCGAAATCTAGTGACCACCAGAAATTTCATTGAATTCCGAGATAGTCGAATTTTGCACGTAGTTCGAGACGACTGCGTGGTGACTGACCTTTTAAAGGTCTCCAAAAATGAGAATTATAAAATTTCCTTAAAATTAAGTTAAAGTTCCAATAAAATTTATTTGGACTTAATCCGGGACTTAATGAGTTGTTTCGGGACGAAAAACGGACCCAAAAGTGATAAACGAGCGGTGCGATGTAGACCATATATTTAAAAAGTATAAAAGGGGAAAAATATCTGAAAAATCAGATATTCTATACCCATTTGGCCGGCTGGTTCAGGCGTGAGAAGAGAGAAAGAGAGAAAATCAATTCTTCAAGTCTTCTCTCTTGGATTCCCGGAGCTCCGTCGCTCGGATCAACAAGAACCAAGAATTAAAGTTGCTCTACGCGGTGAGGGCTACGCGTGGGTACCAAGAACGAAGAGTTTCACCAAAGATTCAAAGATCAAGTTTTTGGGAATCAAGAGCTTGGGCTTGGTGTTGGTGTTCTAGGAGTTTCTACATCTCTATTGAGGTAGGATTATTCCTACTTGGGATTATTCTTACCTTAGGTGTTAGTAGATTAAGGGTTAAGAATTATATATTCATACGTATGGAATTATATATATGTCTATAGTTATGGTAATGGAGAAGGGAGCATAGAGTTGGCCTAGGCTAACTTCTAGCTTGATTTTATTACATAGGAGTTCCATTTGGTTTCTCTTATAACTTGGTGAAATTTGAGCTATATGGTTGCTTGGAATGTGTTATGTGAAAACATGACTTTAATGACTACTAGGTGTTTGATAAAATGCCTAGGTGAAATTGTGTGTGTTACTTGCAAGATGCTATGTTATAACATGCTTGTGTGATTGTGAAATCATATGCTTAGGATGTGGTTTTTGGATGAAGAGTATTGTTGATATATGCATGAATTGATATATTGAACATAATGCGATGTGGTAGTTATGTGTTTTCATATAATTGCCATTCATGTATTGGAAATGTTCATATGTTTGTCATGAGCATATTGAGCATTATTTTGTGTGCAATGGAACATCACATTGCATTTGCACGGGGATATCGCATCCATAGACATGAGTGGGTGTGTGTGCATGTTGTACATGATAAATCAATCACCATTCTTGGTGCTTGGCGGATGGGCTCGGGAATGTTGGAACGAAGTTTCGACTGAGTCGCATGGTTGCATGGAAAAACTTGTGTCGGGTGTAGCAAGTAGGGCTAGACACTCCCTCGGGTGAAAAACCCGGAACCACTTGGTTCAGTCACTTGCCGGCGGTGCAATTCCAGAAAAGTGACACGGTGTACGGAACCGGCGGTGTGATTCCGAAGATCCGTTGCCCAACAAAGACACAAGGGTTTTGTTATAAAAACACCCATTCAATGGGTAGCTTCCAACAATGATCCGGTTTTGGGAAAATATGATTTCTTTTCAAATGATCATTGGAAGGTTTTTCTCCGTCAATAGACGGGTCATCACACATTGGCATTGCATTGTTTTGAGGGAGTCGGTGAGGACTCGGAATGGGTTGCATGAATGATTTTTCATCTCATTTCATAGCATGGCATTGTTGCATTCCAACATTGAATGCATAGTGTGTGTGGAATGATTGATTACATGTTGTATGTGGATATTACATGAGCATGAGCATCTAGGGGGTGGAGTAGCCTCCGTAGGAAGTTTTCTACTGGGCGTTGGCTCACCCTATACGGGAACAATTTCAGGTATTGGGTTTGCACCGGGGGATGGCTCCCATGGAGAGCACCAAGGGTGAAGGGGGCCGGCTTGTGGCCTTAATTCGAGTTTTTGTAAAAACTTTAGTAGAAATTCCATTTTGTTGTGTAAATTATGGAATGAATTGTAATAGAACTTGTAAAAGTTATGTATTATATGGAAAAACGTATTATACATGTGTTGGATGAGTTTAGGAATGTATTAGAATGGTTTGGAAGTGAAAAACAAAGGAAAAGAGCAAAGCTGGCAAATTCGTACCGGTAAGCGTACCGGTACGGAGACAGACAGAAGGCAGAGCGTACCGGTACGCAGATGTCCAGTGGGTACAGCGTACCGGTACGCGTACCGGTACGCCCACCAAAACTCAGAATTTTTTTTTATTTTTGTTTCTTTTGCCAAGGCTTTGGGCTATGTTTTTCCTTCCCTCCAATGATCAAAGTGGACCCTAATGGGGTACAAACCACGGTGTATGGGACTTAAATGGAATCAAATGAATGTTAAATCGAATTTTCATTATGGGTACAATCCCGGCTTAAAGATATTTTGATGTGGTGTCGGGTTAAGCAACATCCACGGGTTTTTTCCGCGGGTTGATGGACGATCAACGGGACCCCCGGATTTTGGGGCGTCACACCTTGGCAGGAAAAACACTGAGGCAAGGGTATTATTGGCCCACTATGCTCAAGGATGCCATTGAACTAGTCAAGAAATGCAAGACTTGCCAGGAGCATGCCAACATTTCCAATTGTCCACCCGAGCTATTAACCTCAGTGGTAAGCCCATGGCCTTTCCAGCAGTGGGGTTTGGATATACTTGGACCCCTCCCCACTGGTGTGGGACAATGCAAGTTTGCCATTATAGGGGTGGATTACTTCACCAAATGTGTGGAGGTCGAACCTTTGGCAACAATCACCGAACAGAAGGTCCAAAACTTTGTTTGGAGATCTATAGTTTGCAGGTTTGGGATTCCCAGAGCAGTCGTATTTGACAATGGAAAACAGTTTGACAATCCAAAGTTTAAGAGGTTTTGTACTGAGCTCGGGAAAAAGAACTACTTCTCAGCTCCGGCACATCCTCAATCCAATGGACAAGTAGAGGTCACCATCAGAACCATAAAGGCGGCTCTGAAGACCAAACTAGAAAACCTAAAAGGTAAGTGGGTGGAGTACATCCCTGAAGTACTATGGGCCTACAGGACCACTGCCAGGTCTGCAACTCAGGAAACCCATTTGCTTTGGCTTTTGGAACCCAGGCAGTGGCACCTGTCGAGGTGGGGCTCCAATCACCTAGGGTGGAATTTGTAGACGCTGAACACAATGATGAATCTCTCCTACTGAACCTAGATCTCCTGGATGAAAAAAGAGACAGAGCTCTGCATCGCATCCAAAGTTACCAAAGGAAAACAGCAAGGTATTATAACATAATGGTTAGACACAAAAGCTTTAAAGCTGGGGATTTAGTGCTCAAGAAACTCTTACCTGTGAGAAATGACCCCACTCATGGGAAGCTGGGACCTAATTGGGAAGGACCCTACATCATATCAAGGGTGATCAGACCTGGAAATTACGAGCTGCAAACAGAGGAAGGAAAAATCTTACCTCACTGTTGGAATGCAGAACATCTTAAAAGGTTTTTTCAGTGAGTCTCCTTTGTAACGAAGAGATTTTCAATAAAGCGGTAAGTTTTTGATTTATTCATGGGTAGCTGTTCAACATTCCTATAACACTGAACTCTTCAGCTCGTAACACGAGCCACGCAGCTCACGATGAACTATTAAGTTCATAACTTGAGCCACGAAGCTCGCGCTGAACTATTCAGTTCACGATATGAGCCATGTAGCTCACGCTGAACTCTTTAGCTCATAATATGAGCCACACAGCTCACGATGAACTATTAAGTTCATAACTTGAGCCACGAAGCTCGCGCTGAACTATTCAGTTCACGATATGAGCCATGTAGCTCACACTGAACTCTTCAGCTCATAACTTGAGCCACGCAGCTCACGCTGAATTATTAAATTCATAACTTGAGCCACGCAGCTCACGCTGAACTATTCACTTCATAACTTGAGCCACGCAGCTCGCGCTGAACTATTCAGTTCATAACTTGAGCCACGCAGCTCACGCTGAACTATTCAGTTCATAATATGAGCCACGTAGCTCGCGTTGAACTATTCAGTTCATGATGTGTGCAACACAGCTCACGAAGAACTCCAAAAAGTTCAGAAAAGAGCCCAGGAGCTCGCAATGGACTATTTAATTCCTAAAAAGAGCCCTGTAGCTCATGATCCATATAAGGAGCCCTGAAGCTCATGTTGAGTTCCTTAGTTCATAAAAAGAACCCGGTAGCTCATAAAGTCCATAATTTCGCTTAAAGAAGGACTAAAGTACTTCTCAAAGCAATGGGGGGCAAGAGGAACATCAAGCAAAGGAAAGCATAATTATGTTTTCAAGCCAGAAGTCACATCTCAATTCAAAAATTCAAAAATTGTCTTTCAAATTTGGTATTCCAATGAACAAGTTCAAAACACAGGAAAGGTGAAATAAGAGTCACATGAACATGAGGAAAACCCTAAGTGTCTAGGGAAGGCATAAGTGAAGGATTCTGCAGCTCAGCAGATGAGCCTTCCACAGCAGGCAAAAGGGAAGAGCTTCCAGGGGTACCAGCTACACGGGTCTCTACCCCCATTGATTCCGTATTTTGAGCAAAGGCCTCAGTCACAAGGTCAGCTGAGAACGATATTGTGGCAGAAACAGTAGAAGTTGCAGCTGGGAGCTCGGGAATTGCAGCAACAGAGCTTGTCAAAGTAGAAAGAGCTCCAGAAGTCTCAGCAAGAGGGATAGACATCTCAACACCTTCTGGGGTAACATCTGGAGGAGCCAAGCTGTCCCCCTCGCCATCTGTATCAGTCTCCTCTAGCTCCTCCTCGGTGGGAATAGTAAAGTTGAAGTCAAGGTCTGGATAAGTCTTTGTAGCTCGGCGTTTGAAGGTAAACCATCCAGTGGCCCACTGGGTGGTGACGTCATCCCTCAATTCAGCAATAACATCGTCCTTCTCCTTGACAAGGGTCTTCTGTGCCTCAAGCTCGGTGCAGAGTGTAGCATTTTCCTCAGTCATAACAAGATAATCCTCCTTTATACTCTGCAAAGAGCTCTGGGCTTCAAAGGCTTCTTGACTGGCCTTAGCCCAGGCCTTGGATTTGAGTTTCAGCTCTTCCCTGGCTATTCTCAGCTCATCCCTGGCTTTCCTTTCTCTTTCTTCAGCAGCATCTTTGGCCGTTTGTAAACCTTGAAGGGAAGAAGCTTGGCTCTCTAACTCCCCCTTGAAGCCTGTCACCTAAGCTCGGAGGTCGTCATTGTCAAAGGTGAGTTCAGCAACCTTAAACTCGTATGCTTTTAAAGCTTTGACGGAGCTCTCAGAGGATTGGATCCTATTCACCAAGCCTTTTACGTGGAGAGCCAGCTGAGGACAGGAGAGAAAGCAAGAAAATATAAGCTTAAGATTGCGATATAAAGATAAATGGACGTATAAGGATGCAAGAGCTTACAACAGCTGTTCCCTAAAGAGCTGAGCTGATGGTTTCCTCAAGAGGCAGGGAAGAAGCCTTTTGAACGTCAAAGTCGGTAAGAACAGAAGAAAAGGCCCCAGCAGCAAGCTCACTGTTCTCAAAAAAGGAGTCCTCATTCTCCTCCACCTTGGGGCGTTTTCCTTCGTCACACCCAGATTCCTTTGGAAAGGATTCAATAATCTTCCCTGAAGGACTATAGGAGAAATTACCAGGTTGAAGGCCAGGGACCAACCTTAAGGCTTCTTGGACCTCAGTTGAGGAAGGAGAAGCCTCACCTGGCTCATTAGTTTGACTTGAAGTGGGTTGAATCCCTGATGGCAGGCAGACCTCAACGACTGGTGGGGCGTTCAACGATTGAACCTGCTTTGACGAAGTCGAAGCTGGAGAAGAAGAAGGCACCCCCAATTTTTGAATCTTAGCCTTAGTAACGGGGCTACATCCAGAGCCGACCACAACTTTCCGTTTGCTACCTTTCCCACTCTTCGATAACTGGTCGATCTTGGCCTGGAGCTCTTCAGAGGAGGGTTTCATTATGGAAGACCCTGGAAGATCTAAGCCAAACCAATTACACATATATGAGGAAATAGGAAAGGAGGCAGCACAACTTATTGGAAAAAGGGATTACCTGCTACTTCTTCAGGTCTGACAACAGAAATGGGATGCGGGGCTTCTATCGTTATCCCAAGAGGACTAAATCCTCTCTCAACCAGAACCTAGGGCTGGATAAGGTCGGAGTACCTTCGCGGGTCACACTTGACCAATTTCAACTTTACCTCCTCGTCCTCAGCGCTGAGCAGAGTCAGAAACTTATGATTCTCAAAACAAAACTCAGTTAACTCGAGCAAGGACTCACGCAAATTCTCTGGAACAGTCCAGGCCTTAGGGATACCAAGAGTATCCGTTATATCAGCAGGGTTGTATTCCCAGTTGGTGCCCCCAATGAAGAAGAAACGTTCTTTCCAGTGTTTATGGGAGGATGGAATATGAGAGATGATCTGCCTAGCGTTGGCTCGCTTGGAGATATACAAGAAGCCCTCAGAAGAGGCCAGCTTGACGATAAAGAAGTCCAAGAGCAGGGAAATGCTGGGAACCCCAAGCTTATGGTCCTTAAAGAAGACCAGAAGACCCACTAGAACCCCGCAGAAGTTAGGGGAAAGCTGAGAGGGACAAACGTTGAAATATTGCAAAACATTCTTGATGAATGGATGTAAAGGAAAGCGAAGGCCATCCTCAAATGCGACCTCAAAGAAACAGACCCTCTTGTGATTGGCAACGTAAAGGGTGGAGCTGTCGAGACACCAGGGCTGGACACCAACAGGAAACCCATAGCGGGAAATAAAAATCTTCACAAAAGAAGGGTCGACCTTGCTAGGGCCCTCGAGTTCGGCATGCTCTAGGGCAGCTCCTAAATACGATGAACCACCAGAGACCCCAAGCCCACTGACTTTGCCCTTGCCTTTGTCAAGCTTGGGGGGCATGGGAGAAGACGATGAGGGAAGCTCCTCGGTATTGACCTCGGAATCAACAACATCAACACCAGGGAAATTGTCGATTTCGTCACCCACTTCCCCTAATTCAGTCTCCTCCTCGACAGACCTACCTTCTAAGAGAGGAACAGAGGAGCGAGTAACTCTAGAAGAGGCATACATGCTTGGGCAGGAAAAAGGAAGATCAAAGGAACGATAGAGAGGAGGAACACCAGTCAAACACCCTCTAATAACCCTAGGGTCAGCACAATAACTTCCAACAGCGAGTATGTGCACAATAGAACTCCAATCCACGAAATGGGGAAGAGGAGACAAGCAACAATCACGGGTCCAGAAGTAAAAGAACCTATGAGCCCAAAAGCGCAATAACCACCTCAAACTCAAAGGATCCAGAACGAGAAAAGATGAAAAGCGAACAAGAAAAGCGTACCTAGCTAGGAAAGAGAAACGAGCAACGATCCAGAGCAAAATCGAAGGAAGAGAGCACTGCGGATCCTCAAATCGAACACAAGGGACTCGGTTTCGAGCAAGAATTAGGAAGCCTCAAGCTGGGAAATCTGGAATCGAAAGGGAAGAAGTCGAACAGTGAGAAGAGACGGTTTAGATAGCCGTTTGGACATTTAAAGCTTAAGAAACGTGGGTTGAAACGTGCGCGAGAATCGAGGAAAGCCATGATTACTGCAAACCATCAAAAGGCCTTAGTCACGTGCAAGTCAGGCCAGCCACGCGCAGATCTAGCTCGATTTAAAGAGCAGCTCAGCCCCTGCCCAAGCCAGCTTGAGACAAGGGCTGGGGGGCAACTGATGATACCTAAAATAAATCCTAAGCACGAGCTCAGGAAATGAACCCAGCTCGGGAGGTCGGGTAAGACTCACAGAGCTCATCCAGCCAGGGTTAGAGCTCCCCCCAGGCGAGATATTATGGGAAGCGATGAGGGGACAACAAGGTGATAGCAAACACCTCCGAAGTAATAGCCAAGTTGAAATCAAGGCATAAAACCCTTAACCAACCAAGATCCTCTCCAAAGATTAAGGAGGATCCCACATATGGAAGGCAAAGATCTCGGGATAGAGTCCATTAAACTAGTCCTATGGAGATTAGGTAACTCCTCGATTGGGGAGAGTAAGGGGGAATGATCCCTTGATTGTAGGAAGTAAATCTGGATTAGAGGTAAGCAAGAGGCTATAAAAGCAGGGTAAGCCTCCAATGAGAGGGGGATATATAGACAATAGAGCCCAGAAGAACCCTAATTTCATCCACACTGCATTGTAATACACCCAACCAAGTAATAAAAAAAGAGGAGCAAGAGGCTCCATTGAAGAGTGGACTAGCCGAACTCCCAGGCCGGTGAACCACTATAATTTCTTTGTGTTCATCTCTTTTTCCTCAATTCCCTAAGCATTCGTCAGAAATTTGCACGAGCCTGGTAGCTCAGACACCCATACTAGATTTCACACACGCTCATACACTATGCTCGTCCTCGATAGATTAACATCATCAGTCATCATTGGAGTGAATTATTTCACCAAATGGGCTGAAATGGAGCCTTGACATCTATTACAGAGCAAAAGGTTCAGAATTTTATATGAAAATCTACAATCTACAGGTTCGGGATATCTAGGGCTATCGTCTCAGACAATGGGAAGCAGTTCGACAACCCAAAATTCAAAAATTTATGTGTCGAGTTGGACATAAGGAATTACTTCTCAGCTCTAGCTCATCTCCAGTCGAATGGGTAGGCAGAAGTAACTATCCGAACTATGAAGACAGCTCTGAAGACCAAACTCGAAGCCTTAAGGGCTTGTTTGAATGAATTTTAGGGAGGGGTTTGGATTGGCTTCTCCAAACCCTTCCAAACCCAAACCCCTATTTGCAAAGATGAGATTCATTATTCAATCTGGTTCATACCCATGTTTGGTATGTAACACATACACATGTAGGACCCATGAATATATTATAATTATTAATAACTATTTGTCCTATAAATGACTATTTTACCCTTAATCAATCCAATTCATATCCATGTTGAGGGGTACAATTGTCTTTTGGATTCTTAACCCCTTACCCATCTTCTCAAACCCACCTCCCTCCTAGATTTGACGAAACTCATGATCAGGAGTTTAATTTTCAGGCTAGCTACGGGTCGGGTTTGGAAATTCAGGACTGAATTTTCTATACAAACATGAGATTTGGGGGAGCTTTGGACTATTTTCCCAAACCCATCTTGCCAAGCCCCCTCATACTCCCTTACCAAACAGCCCCTAAAGGGACGATGGGTGAAAAACGTTCCAGAGGTATTATGGGTTTACAGAACTACAACCAGGTCAGTAACTCAAGAAATGCCATTTGCCTTGGCATTCGGAACAGAGGTAGTAGCTTCAGTGGAGATAGACATCCCATCCCCGAGGACAGAGCTCTCCGAACCCGAGTATAATGATGGCTCATTTCTGCTCAACCTCAACCTCAACCTCTTAGAAATAACAACATCCTCATCTGATTGAGTGGGAGAGGAGTCTACATCAATAACAAGAGAAAGACGGCGTGAGATAGCATCCAGGATGGCAACAGAGCTAACACCAGTCCCAAACTAGTGAAGGTTCTAGGAAATGACTAACAACGAGTAGGGGACCGCCTCAGCACAAGCCACTCGACTGACTTTCATTAGCTCGTCAGGGGTCAGACTCGAAGCACCTGCACAACACAAGCACAATTAAGACTCATCATAATGTCTACAAACAGCAGAGGGGAGTAAAAATACTGATCCTTTACCTCTGTCAGAAAAATGCCCCCAAGAGCGAGGGACCCGAGCACGCTCAAACCTCACCTCAGCAGACTCCCAGGATTCTGCAGAAATAAAGAAAAAACATTGAGTCCACCCCTCTAGAGAGCTAGGGGCATCGAGGACCAGTAGAGAGTCGAAGTGGCAGCTTCATGTGAAGCGACTAAAGCAGGGGGCATGTCAAAAAGAAGATCATAAAAGTAGAAAAACTCGACAACAATGGGAAATTCACTGTTACCTTGCATGTGCCAAAAAATAAAAAATCTTATTAGAGCATCCCATCCTTCTGGGGAAAGACGAGAAGGGCACAATCCATAGAAGGCTAGAACCCTTCCAACAACGGATGGATGGGAAAACGAAGACCTATCTCAAAAGCGCCTTCGAAGAAACAAATTTTTCACCGAAGGAGAAAGTTACAAGACTCATCAAGGGTTGGGACTCGGATAGTCAAGGTATCAGGAATAAGGTACTTTCTACTAACATCCTCCACCTCCGAAGCCGTAATCACTGAAGAGAGCTAAAATATGGAGTACTAGGGCACGTCCAACATGGCTTGGGCTCATTGTTTGAACAGTGGAGTAGGAGAGGAAGCCATGAAGCAAGAAGGAAAGTAGAAGGTAAGAGAAGTTCTACAAAAGATTGCGAAAAATAAGAAATCCCAAGCTTTATGCGAAAAATAAGGAATCCCAGGATTTAAGGAAGTGAATAACACGCGAAGGCGAAGAGGCGGCCATTACACTTCCATAATCATGTCGACGATTAGGGAAAGTGGCGCTTTAAAAAGGTAGGTGGGCATAGATAATAATCTCTTTATCGCTTTAAAAGGCTGAAAACCTATTTCTAGTAGATGGAGAAAAGACAGAATACGAAGCAAGAGCATAAGAGCATAGAAAGATGCAAGAGTCCTCAGTATTGACCTCAGACAGCTCAAGCAGATCAGGAACAACAGCTGGAGTAGAATCAGAAGAAGCTCATAAACCAAGGATAAGCTCTTCAGCTCATGAACAAACGATAACCTTTTTTAGCTCATAAATGAATGGTGAGCTCTTCAGCTCCTAGTCCAGCGGTGAGCTCCTCAGCTCACAAACGCTAAGGTTGAAAACAGATCTCATACTTGGCAAAATTCAGATTCACTTCCAGGAGAAAAGAGTTCTCCTCGAAGGAAAGGGGCAGAGGGGAGGAACAAAAACAAAGCAAAGTACAAAGCAATTTCAAAAGAATATTTTCATTTCTTAAAAAAAAAAAAGTACAAGATCTTCTAAAGTACAAGAAAAAGCAAAGAACAGAAATTTCTTTACAGGATGCAAAAATCCCAAATCCCTACAGTAGGGTCAGGAGGAGCTTCAGGCAGCTTAGGCACCTTAGAAGCAGAAGAAGCAGGAGCTTCAAAAGTGGCTTTAGGAAGATTAGGAGCAGGAGCTTCAACTTCAGATGGTGGCAGATTCATCCCAAGAGCCTGAACCTCAAGGTCAGCAGGAACTGGGACCTCTACAAGAACATCAGCAGGAACGGCAGCAAGAGCTAAGACCTCTGCCTCCTTCTCAGCACTTGAATTTTCCTTCTCCTTGTCAAGAGGAGGGTCAAAGTTGAAGTCTTGATCTGGATACTTCTCCGTGGCTTACTCCTGAAAAATAAAGTATCATGCAGCCCAATTTGTAGTTGTCTCATCCTTGAGCTCCGTAAACTCAGCATCCTTTTTCGGATCTTGGTTCTCTTTACCTCATTCCCATCCAGCAACGTGGAATTGACCTCGGCTAGCATGGTGTATTCCTTCTTCAAAGTATTCAAAGAGCCAAGAGCTTCAGAAGCTTCCATCTTCGTCTGGGCCAAGCTGCTAGTCTTCAGTGCGAGCTCCTCCTTCACCTTCTTAGCCTCTGCCTCTAGGCCCTTGTTAGCTGAGGCCAGCTCCTCAACCCGAGCCTTTAAGTCATACACCTGGTCCTTGAGGTCGTCATTGGTGAAGGCCAGCTCAAAAATCTTGAGCTCAGAAACCTTGAGCTCAGATGACCTCTAACACTTCTGAGCCTGCTCAGCCGTGCTCTCCAGAGCTCAGACCCTGTTTATCATAGCACTAACATGAATGGCTAGCTGAAAAAAGTACAAGGAGAAGTCAAGGTCAACAAAAATTATTTACTTAAAGCAAAAGCAAAGCTCAAAGAGATCAGGACTTACTGAAGATGTGGTGTACAAGGCGGTAGTAGCAGAGGTGTGCAAAGGGATTATCGAAGCCTCCTGAATGTCGGCCTCAGGGATGACTGAGGCAATGGTCTTAGCGGCAAGGCTCACATTCGAACCCTTGCCCTTCTCAACCTTTGTTGGTAAACCCTCCACACGTAGACGAGGACTCTTCTTGATTTACTGGGAAGAGGAAGACCCTAGCAGGAGAAGAGCTATGGACTTCAGAGCTCCAACGTACCTCTGCTGACGAAGGGGAGGATGAGGCCCTAGCACCACCAGTGGACCCCTCAACGGGAGAAGGGGAGACCCCTTGAGAAGAAGAAGTCAGAACTGTCTTCTGTGAAGTCGACAGAGGCGAAAGGATTACTTGAGGAGGAAGAGGTGGAGACACTTCAGTCCTCTACACCTTTGAAGGAGGGTCAAGCTCAAATCCTGCTCCAACCTTCCATTTCTAGCAGCTTTGCCACTCCTCATCTGAGATATTTTAACCCTCACTGCCTCAGCATCGGGAGCCAGCGAGCTGGAACCTGAAAAAATAATCAGGTCAGCTAACGCAGAGAGAAATAAAGAAAAAACCAAAGACAAAGGGGGAAGAGTCTTACCAGTAGGGTCTTCTGCACCGACTATGGAAAGAGAAATTGGAGTCTCAACTCTCAACTCTCACCTCGGGAGAGCTAAACCCAAACTTGGTAAGCACCGAATGCTTGATCAAGTTAGAGTAATTCTCCAGCCGGTAAACTTCAAGCCCCAGCAACGTAAGCCTATCCTCAGCTCCAAGCTCGAGACGAATACCTGAGACAATATAAGGAAATAAGGTCAGCAAGAAAAATACAAAAACAAAATGAGCCAAGTTAAACCTCCCATAAACAAGAACTCACCCAGGTTGTCAGGACCTGACCAAGAACGAGGGACAAGAAGGGTGTCATTGGCATTGATCAGGTCAAACTCCCATTATTCCTTGACACAAAGAAGAATAGTTTTTTCCAATTCTTGTGAGAGCTTGGTTGGTCAGTGATCAAGGCTGGGGTCTTCACTCATTTGGAGATGTACAAAAAGCCGTCAGAAGGGAACTTGACGTTGAAGTATTTCATGAGCAAAGGAACCGAAGAGGTACTGAGCTCATTTTTCTTAAAAAAGACAAGGAGACCAACCAAGACACCCCAAAAGTTGGGGGAGATATGAGCAGGGTAGACATTGAAGTGCTGGAGGACATATTTAATGAAGGGGTGTATGGGGAATCTAAGACCATTTTGTAGAGAGGCTACGAAGAAACAAGTCTTCTTAGGTACCTCAGGATCATACATAATATCTACATAAAGGATCCAATAATGCATGCCCTTGGGAAAGCCAAACCTCGCAGACAAGACACTCATAAAAAGAGGTGTAACCTTACTATGACCTATTATGTCTGAAGCGCAAGGGGCGGGTTCGGAGCCCTCAACGCTACCAGAGGGCCTAGCTCTCCCCTTTTTAGCTTTTCTTTTTCGAGATCGCATAGAACTCGAAGAAGACCCTAGTAAAGACAAAGGCACCTCTGCCCCTTCTTTGGCATCAACCCCAGGGAAGTTGTCTATTTCATCACCTACATCCCCCAGGTCATCCATCTCTATTTCTGGGGACCTATCACCCATGGCGAGAGAGATAGACGAAGCAGTGGCTTCGGATGAGACAGACATAATTGGGCAAGAGAAAGGAAGATTGAAGGAGTTGTAAAGGGGGGAACATGAGTAAAGCAATCCCTAAGAGCCCAAGGGTCAAGACACCAGCGACCGAAGAGAAAGACTCTAGTAGTAGAGTAGGGATCCAAGAAAAGAGGAAGAAAGGACAAGGTAAGACCTCGATTCCTTAAGTAACAAAAGCGAAAAGTTCAGAAATTAAACAACCACCTCGAATTCGAGGTATCCGGAACGAAAAAGAAGAAGAAGGAACAGAGCAAGGAATGTACCTAGCTGGGAACGATCGACAAACCAGGAACCAAGAGAAAGTCTGAACAGATTAGGCCAGCCATGCAGAACCTTCGGAGAAAAATTGGGAATTTTTTCTGAAAACCCTAGATCCTCAGCAAATTTGGGAAGATGAAATTGCAAGGGAAGAAGAGAAGAAGTAAAGGCTGGAGACAGAATGTGAAGAGGGTTCGAGAAAATGAAAGACGATTTTTTCGTCTGCAATAGCATTTAAAGCCAAGCGTACGTGGACCCTCGAAATAAGGGACGTGCACGAAAAACGAGGAATGAATGATTACACGTTCACCATAATCGTCAGAATGAGTCCCATCATGCGCAAATCGAGGTTGACCCCCGGCAACCTCACTCATCTCAGCCATGGCATAATCCCCACTCAAATCAACATGTTTGACCAGTGACTGGGGGGCAACTGATGATACCACAAAAACACCTAAGGATTGAGCTCAGTAACCTAGGTCATGCTACTCAGGTTGGGAGCTCAGCTCATCTATATTATTTACAAGCCTCAACCTCAGACCTCAACTCCCTATGTCCACATCTCGAGGAAGGCAGTGCAATGGACAGCTGGATCCCACCGAATACCCCTTTTTGTAGCAACAGTTACTCAGCAGGCGCAAGTATTGTTGCGCAATAAGGGTGACCGTTACAAGAGAGGGGCAAGAATCTCGCCTTAGATCAAGCAAGACATAGGGATAACTATAAATAGGAGGCAAAACCCTCAAAAGTAAACAACAAGCCATTGTAGCCTCATAAAAAAGATTAAATAATTGAAATAAGAAAATTATAGGATGAGTACAGGTAAAAAAATATGTATATAATTTTTAGAATATATATATATATATATGTATGTATGTATGTATGTATGTATATCATATTTTTTTTTTAAAAATGAGGGTGGGCATGTGCCCACTCTCGCCCTTGTGTAGCTATGCCCATGTATGTCATCCTATATATAATTATCTATCTATATCTATATTTATATGATCCTAATTGAATTTTTATTCCTTTTACATCTCTCTCCCATATCTCACACATTTTAAACATACACACTCTCATCTATCATATAACTCTATCTCTCTATCTACCTCATACTCACACACACACACACACACTCTCTCTCTATATCCTAAATGCAAATAATAATAAAATAATAATAATTTGGAGAGTTTGGCTTGGACGACTATATATATCTATTAATAACAAAATACATCAAATACTCATTAAAACACTAATCTCTCTCTCTCTCTCTCTCTCTCTCTCTCTCTGTATATATATATGTATATATATACACACACACACACACTCATCTCTCATAAGTTTATACCATCTTTGATATAACTCTCTCCCTCTCTATACACCCGCCAACACCCACGTCAATATCGACTCCTACCCAAAAAAGAAGAAGAAAATATTTTTTAGGTATAATGATTAAATATATAAATTGTACATATGTTGATATTTTTTAGGAATCGTATTTTTAGATAAGTTTTGTCAAAATTTTTTAGAAAATAGTATTTTAAATTGATTTTGAATTGTGTAACTAAAGAAAATAATAAAAAATAAAGTACTGTTTGAAAATATTTATTTTGCATGACCGGTGCTTGAGATTTTTTGAGTTATTTGGTGCCTTTAAGCATGAGTTATTTCTAGTATTTATATAAAGAACTTAAATATCGATGGTCTCTTGATTCTAATCATATCATACGAAGAAATTCACAATATGAGAGATATTGAGAGAGGAAAAGGAAGAGAAAATAGAACAGAAAAGATATACGTGTTTTGACAAATTGTGTCTACATCCACAGACCTAACACTCAACTACATCTAATGTATTATTGAACACAATTAATTACATGAGACTCAACCTTATTTGTAGGATAAAAAATATACAAATAAAAGATAAATAAAATATATCTCACATCATCTATACTTATTCAAACAAATTTAGATATCGATAAATTTCTTTGGATCTCTAATTAGATATTGATGGATTCTTTCTATTCCGATCATATCCCTAAGAGCAATGTTATGTATCCCAAATCTCCAACTCAAATTTTCATCCCAAATCAAGGGAGACCATTAGATCAGTGAGTCCCATTTAAAAAAGTTGATGAGACCCACTGATCCAAATGTCTCCCTTCATTTGGGATGAAAATTTGAGTTAGAGATTTGGGATACATAGTATTTTCCTATCCCTAATACTCTTCTCGAGTTAGTACACTGAAATCAAGTGTATTAATTTGAACTGAAAATAGGATGGTTGATTGTCAATTGGATAGTGTAGTTTTGGTAATAAAACTCCCTTTGAATAGCAGATCGAGGTGAATGCACATGGAATAACCACTTGTAATTTTTTTTTTAATTTTGCCTCTTGTTTTTATTTTCTTTTCTCTCTACTCACTTTTTTTTTTTTTTTTGACCGATGACTCTCTCCCTTCAATTCTCCCATTGTTTTCTTTCTCCCTCTTTATTTTTGACAAAACGATGCCTTGAAATCCCCTTCCAACAGATGGTTACATGAATGATCAATTAAACCAAAAAAAAAAAAACAATAATCCTCCTATATTGAAATTGAGAAGCAATTCTTCCATAACTTAAGGGAGGGCTCACGGTGGCCTATGGATCAATGTCTATCAATGTCAATAATCCTCCTATATTGAAATTGAGAAGCAATTCTTCCATAACTTAAGGGAGGGCTCACGGTGGCCTATGGATCAATGTCTATCAATGTCAATAATCCTCCTATATTGAAATTGAGAAACAATTCTTCCATAACTTAAGGGAGGGGCCTATGGATCAATGTCTATCAATGTCAATAATCCTCCTATAGTGAAATTGAGAAGCAATTCTTCCATAACTTAAGGGAGGGGCCTATGGATCAATGTCTTTCAATGTCAATAATCCTCCTATATTGAAATTGAGAAGCAATTCTTCCATAACTTAAGGGAGGGCTCACGGTGGCCTATGGATCAATGTCTATCAATGTCAATAATCCTCCTATATTGAAATTGAGAAGCAATTCTTCCAGAACTTAAGGGAGGGCTCACGGTGGCCTATGGATCAATGTCTATCAATGTCAATAATCCTCCTATATTGAAATTGAGAAGCAATTCTTCCATAACTTAAGGGAGGGCTCACGGTGGCCTATGGATCAATGTCTATCAATGTCAATAATCCTCCTATATTGAAATTGAGAAGCAATTCTTCCATAACTTAAGGGAGGGGCCTATGGATCAATGTCTATCAATGTCAATAATCCTCCTATATTGAAATTGAGAAGCAATTCTTCCATAACTTAAGGGAGGGCTCACGGTGGCCTATGGATCAATGTCTATCAATGTCAATAATCCTCCTATATTGAAATTGAGAAGCAATTCTTCCATAACTTAAGGGAGGGCTCACGGTGGCCTATGGATCAATGTCTATCAATGTCAATAATCCCCCTATATTGAAATTGAGAAACAATTCTTCCATAACTTAAGGGAGGGGCCTATGGATCAATGTCTATCAATGTCAATAATCCTCCTATATTGAAATTTAGAAGCAATTCTTCCATAACTTAAGGGAGGGGCCTATGGATCAATGTCTTTCAATGTCAATAATCCTCCTATATTGAAATTGAGAAGCAATTCTTCCATAACTTAAGGGAGGGCTCACGGTGGCTTATGGATCAATGTCTATCAATGTCAATAATCCTCCTATATTGAAATTGAGAAGCAATTCTTCCATAACTTAAGGGAGGGCTCACGGTGGCCTATGGATCAATGTCTATCAATGTCAATAATCCTCCTATATTGAAATTGAGAAGCAATTCTTCCATAACTTAAGGGAGGGCTCACGGTGGCCTATGGATCAATGTCTATCAATGTCAATAATCCTCCTATATTGAAATTGAGAAGCAATTTTTCCATAACTTAAGGGAGGGGCCTATGGATCAATGTCTATCAATGTCAATAATCCTCCTATATTGAAATTGAGAAGCAATTCTTCAATAACTTAAGGGAGGGCTCACGGTGGCCTATGGATCAATGTCTATCAATGTCAATAATCCTCCTATATTGAAATTGAGAAGCAATTCTTCCATAACTTAAGGGAGGGCTCACGGTGGCCTATGGATCAATGTCTATCAATGTCAATAATCCTCCTATATTGAAATTGAGAAGCAATTCTTCCATAACTTAAGGGAGGGCTCACGGTGGCCTATGGATCAATGTCTATCAATGTCAATAATCCTCCTATATTGAAATTGAGAAGCAATTCTTCCAGAACTTAAGGGAGGGCTCACGGTGGCCTATGGATCAATGTCTATCAATGTCAATAATCCTCCTATATTGAAATTGAGAAGCAATTCTTCCATAACTTAAGGGAGGGCTCACGGTGGCCTATGGATCAATGTCTATCAATGTCAATAATCCTCCTATATTGAAATTGAGAAGCAATTCTTCCATAACTTAAGGGAGGGGCCTATGGATCAATGTCTATCAATGTCAATAATCCTCCTATATTGAAATTGAGAAGCAATTCTTCCATAACTTAAGGGAGGGCTCACGGTGGCCTATGGATCAATGTCTATCAATGTCAATAATCCTCCTATATTGAAATTGAGAAGCAATTCTTCCATAACTTAAGGGAGGGCTCACGGTGGCCTATGGATCAATGTCTATCAATGTCAATAATCCTCCTATATTGAAATTGAGAAACAATTCTTCCATAACTTAAGGGAGGGGCCTATGGATCAATGTCTATCAATGTCAATAATCCTCCTATATTGAAATTTAGAAGCAATTCTTCCATAACTTAAGGGAGGGCTCACGGTGGCCTATGGATCAATGTCTTTCAATGTCAATAATCCTCCTATATTGAAATTGAGAAGCAATTCTTCCATAACTTAAGGGAGGGCTCACGGTGGCCTATGGATCAATGTCTATCAATGTCAATAATCCTCCTATATTGAAATTAAGAAGCAATTCTTCCATAACTTAAGGGAGGGCTCACGGTGGCCTATGGATCAATGTCTATCAATGTCAATAATCCTCCTATATTGAAATTGAGAAGCAATTCTTCCATAACTTAAGGGAGGGCTCACGGTGGCCTACGGATCAATGTCTATCAATGTCAATAATCCTCCTATATTGAAATTGAGAAGCAATTCTTCCATAACTTAAGGGAGGGGCCTATGGATCAATGTCTATCAATGTCAATAATCCTCCTATATTGAAATTGAGAAGCAATTCTTCAATAACTTAAGGGAGGGCTCACGGTGGCCTATGGATCAATGTCTATCAATGTCAATAATCCTCCTATATTGAAATTGAGAAGCAATTCTTCCATAACTTAAGGGAGGGCTCACGGTGGCCTATGGATCAATGTCTATCAATGTCAATAATCCTCCTATATTGAAATTGAGAAGCAATTCTTCCATAACTTAAGGGAGGGCTCACGGTGGCCTACGGATCAATGTCTATCAATGTCAATAATCCTCCTATATTGAAATTGAGAAGCAATTCTTCCATAACTTAAGGGAGGGGCCTATGGATCAATGTCTATCAATGTCAATAATCCTCCTATATTGAAATTGAGAAGCAATTCTTCAATAACTTAAGGGAGGGCTCACGGTGGCCTATGGATCAATGTCTATCAATGTCAATAATCCTTCTATATTGAAATTGAGAAGCAATTCTTCCATAACTTAAGGGAGGGCTCACGGTGGCCTATGGATCAATATCTATCAATGTCAATAATCCTCCTATATTGAAATTGAGAAGCAATTCTTCCATAACTTAAGGGAGGGGCCTATGGATCAATGTCTATCAATGTCAATAATCCTCCTATATTGAAATTGAGAAGCAATTTTTCCATAACTTAAGGGAGGGCTCACGGTGGCCTATGGATCAATGTCTATCAATGTCAATAATCCTCCTATATTGAAATTGGGAAGCAATTCTTCCATAACTTAAGGGAGGGCTCACGGTGGCCTATGGATCAATGTCTATCAATGTCAATAATCCTCCTATATTGAAATTGAGAAGCAATTCTTCCATAACTTAAGGGAGGGCTCACGGTGGCCTATGGATCAATGTCTATCAATGTCAATAATCCTCCTATATTGAAATTGAGAAGCAATTTTTCCATAACTTAAGGGAGGGCTCACGGTGGCCTATGGATCAATGTCTATCAATGTCTTTCTTCACGTGACTTCTTAT
Source organism: Ilex aquifolium (assembly GCA_951799425.1). Lineage (NCBI taxonomy): Eukaryota > Viridiplantae > Streptophyta > Magnoliopsida > Aquifoliales > Aquifoliaceae > Ilex > Ilex aquifolium. The sequence continues at coordinate 25,437,663 of OX637405.1, forward strand.
TACCTAGACTCTTTGCTTGATGAAAAACTCCAAAAGTAGGTCACAATCAATAGCTAAACTCATCTCATATGACAAGTAATGTATCTGGTCGACATGCTCTGATACTATGTAGAAATTTACAATTTGAGAGATATTGAGATAGGAAAAGAAAGGGAAAATAGAACATAAAAGATATATTTCGACGAATTATACTTACATCCACGGACCTAACGTTATATAGTCTATATTTGATATATAATTCAAGATGATTAAATGCATAGGACTCAACCTTATTTATAGGGTAAAATTTACACAATATAAAAGATAAATTACATATATCAATCATCATTTTTATTTATTCAAACAAATTTAAATATTAATGAATTTATTTGGATCATACCATATTTCTAACTAAATTCTTCTACAAAAAATGACATGATTAATCTCTGTTTACAACCCTCAATAATCAAACCAAGAGATGTCAATGAAAAGGGTATTCCAACTGGTCCATACAAAGATGTGACATTTGTCCACTCTGGAATTAATTAGGGAAAGTTTATGGTACCGAAGGAGATACCGTATCAAGATTTACAACTTTTTAAAGTTAAGTTATAATTTTTCTGAAGTGTAAGTTACAACTTTTAAAGGTTATGATCGATCATGATAGATTGAAATTGATACTGAAATTACAACTGTCAAAGATTAAGTTACAACTTTTAAATGTCAAGTTACAATTCATAAAAGGTGAAGTTACAACTGCTCAAGGGAAGTTCATGATCGATCATGTGTATCTGTAATCAATCATGGTTCCCTTAAGTAGTTGTAATTTCTCCCTTTCAAAATTGCAACTTTACCATAAAAGTAGTAAGTGACGGTATGGTATCGAAATTTTTTTTATTCGGTACCGTAGAATTTCCCAATTAATTATACTTTCTTTTTGGAAAGAAATTACAAGTCCAAAGACCGCTATATGATCAAAGTAAAAAATAGTGGTATAATTTCCAATTGTGAATCTTATTGTCAATTTTTATCAAAAAAAATTTGTGGTACAGTTTCAAAATGTGAAGCTTATTGTCACATTTTTTGCTTTCTTTTGGAAAGATCTGATGGCGTAAACCTTCGGATACGAGCTATAGGACCAAATTAATTGGCGTGAGCAGTTTGCATGGGGACTAATATGGCATCTGAGCTACAAGGCTCGTGAAGTGGGGAATGAAAGCTCTAATTAGTCGTGTGTAATGTGTGAAATACAATAGAAATATAGTGGTTCACCGGCTGATGAGCTCGGCTAGTCCACTCTCTAATGGAGGCTCTTGCTCCTGTCTCTTTATTGATCTAATTCAATAAATTACAACAGAATTCTCAAGGTATTAGGGTTTCAAGTTTTTTCTCAATGGAAGCTGCCCTTCCTCTTTATAGCCTCATGCTTACCTCTAATTCGGGGTTACTTCCTTTATTGTAGGGATCGTCCCTATCTTCTTCTATAATCTCGGGCTTTCCTAAACCCCTTATGGCTGACCGCGGATGGCGAGTTCTCTGCCTTGTGTTAGGGGATTCTCTCCTTGGTTTTAGGATAGGATCCTGGCTGGTAGCGGATTTCTTGCCTTGGATTGACTTAACTCCCCCTGTTCGGGTATCTACTGCCTTTTTACTGCCCTCTCATTGTTTCTTAGCTCATGTCTTTAGTTGGGAATATAAGCTCCGATTGGGCGAGCTCAGACCTTGCTGGATGAGCTCAGCTTAGTTCTCCATAAACTCCCGAACTGAGCTCTTTTCCTGAGCTCAGATCTGGGGTTTACTTTAGGTATCATCAGTTGCCCCCCAGCCCTTGCCTTGAGTTAGCTCAGGCAGGGGATGACCTGCACAAGACGAGTTACACATGCACGTGGCTAACACGTGACTGGAGGATTTCTGACGGTTTGTAGTCATCATGACTTTCCTCGATTCCCGCGTATGTCTCAGCCCACGTCTCCCCAGCTTTAAATGCTCAAAACGGCTATCTAAACCGCTTCTTCGCACTATTCATCTTCTTTACTGCTCTCCCTATTTTCTCTGCAACTTCGGACCGTGGTACCCTTCTGTTTTCTTGCTTGAAATCGCATTTCCAGCCCTTGTTTAGAAGACTCGCATCGCCTCCTTCCTCCGATAGTGCCCCAGGTTTCCGTTCGCTGCCATTTCTGAGTTAGGTACGTCCTTTGCCCCCCTTTTCCTCTTCCTTTTGCTCTGGATCCCTCGAATTCGAGGTGGTTACTGCATTTTTGGGCTTTTCGATTCTTTTACTTTTGGAATCGCGACCATTGCTTAGCTCCCCTTCCTCATTTCGTCGATTGGAGCTCTATAATCCACATCCTTGCCGTCGGGAGTTACTGTGCTGACCCTAGGGTTATTAGGGAGAGTTTGATCAGTGTTCCCCCTCTCTATCGCTCTTTTATCCTTCCTTTTTCCTGCCCGACCATGTCTGCCTCTTCTGGAGCCACGCGTTCCTCTGTTTCACTTTTAGGGTCTAGGTCAGCCGAGGAAGATACTGAATTAGGGGAGGTAGGTGAGGAGATAGATAATTTCCCTGGGGTGGATGTTGTAGAAACCGAGGTCGGTACTGAGGGACCTCCTTCCCAGCCTTCTCCTGTGTCCTCCAAGCCCAACAAAGGCAAGGGCAAGGTTAGCGGAGTCGGGGTTGAGGAAAAAACCTCGTACTTGGGGCTTGCTTTTAAGCATGCTGAATCGTTGGGGTACAGTAAAGAGGCCCCTGGGCTAATGAAAACCTATAAGGTTCGGTATGGTTTTCCTCCTGGGGTCGAACCCTGGTGTCCAGACCAATCCGTCTACTATGTAGAAAAGGTGCACAATAGGGTCTGCTTTTTCCTTGTCGCTTTTGACAACGGCCTTCGCTTTCCTGTGCACCCCTTCATCAAGGCCGTTCTGCAGCATTTTCATGTGTGCCCTTCCCAGATTTCCCCCAACTTCTATGGCGTCATGGTTGGTCTGTTAGTCATATTTAAGAAGCATAAACTTGGGATTCCTAGCATTCCTTTGTTCTTAGAGCTCTTCAATGTTAAACCGACCTCCGGAGGCTTCTTGTACGCCCCCAAGCGTGCCAGCATTAGGCAGCTCATCTCTGATATTCCGACCTCCCATAAACACTGGAAGGAACATTTCTTCTTTGTCGGGGGCGCCAATTGGGAGTACAACCCTGCTGATAAAACAGACACACTCGGTATTCCTACGGCCTGGGCTGAACCAGATAATTTACGTGAGTCCTTACTTAAGTCCGAGCTCTGATCTGACATTCGCCGGCCCCTCACCTTTTTCTCACTTGCCTACTTTCTTTCTCTCAGGTGAACGCTACGAGCTCAGTCCTGAGGACAAAAAGGTGCTAGCCAAGTTGGAAAAGATCAAGCCAGAGAAGTACGCCGACTTGATTGAGTCAAGGAACCTAGTACAGCTAGGTCTGAGTCTTCCTGTGGCGACTTTAGCGATCCCATTATCTGTTTTAGGGGCTGACGAAGGTAATTTCAACTTTTCCTTTCTTCATCATTTTCCCTTCTCTTCTCTTTTCCTTTACCTTATCCTATTTCTTCCAGATCTTCCGGGTCCTTCTACCATGAAATCTACCCCAGAAGAGATCCAGGCCAAGGTGGATGAGCTAATGAGAGGTGGTAGATCTAGCAAGCGCAAGGCCCGGGCTAGTACTGGGAGTGGTCCAGGTACCCGGGCCAAAATCCCCAGATTGGAGGTATCTTCCTCCCCCTCTGCAGCGGAGGGACAGGTTCCAAGTAAGGCTCCACTCTCCTCCTCTGGGACTCCACAAACTGCCACCGCCTTTTCTCCTCCAGTGGCCCCTTCTAGGTTGACGTCTGCTCAAGAGGGGGGTCAAGCTTCCCCTTCTTCTTCTGAGGTCGAGGAGGCTTTGAAATTGGTTCCCGACCTTCAGCCCGAGAGTTTCAAATACAGCGCTTCTGGGAAGGTGATTGAGAAAGAGAGAAAATCTGCGGAGGAAGATGAGGACTCCTTTTTCGACAACATGGATCTTGCTGCGGGAGCTCTGTCTTCTATATTTTCTGAGGCTGATGTCTTGAAGGCCGCTTCCATGCCACTGGAGGAGTCCATCGACTCAGCTCTTCAAGGAGCAGCCGCTGTAAGTGCTAACTCCCTTCTTTGTTTGTCCATTCTAGTTTCATGGTCTGTTGCAACCTGCTGAGCTTTCCTTATTCTCTTAGGCTGCCCTCCATGTAAAAGGTCTGCTGCATCGGGTTAGGTCCCAAGAGAGCTCTTTTCAGGTCTTGAAGAAGTTTAAGACCAAGGTTTCTGAACTGTCTCTCGAGAATGAAGACCTCAGGGCTCGGGTGGAGAGCCTCAAAGTACAAATGGAGGGCCTCAACGAGCAGACGATGAAGCAAGCTTCTGATCTCAAGCATACGTTGACAGTCAAGGTCAGAGCTGAGGAGGGGGAGAAGAAGGCTCGGGATGAGCTGAAGTTGGTTAAGGAAGACCTGCAGGTTAAGGTCGAGGCGTGGTCCAAGGCTAACCAGGAGGCCTTCGATGCCAAGAAAGAGCTCATCCAGGCCAATCAAGACTATCTTACCCTCAGCGAGGCTAACGGCAAACTCTGTGAGGAGCTCGAGGAGCAGAAAAGTTTGGTCCAACAGAAGGACAAAGAGATCGCCGAGCTGAGAGACGAGGCCACCACCCTGTGGGCTACCGGATGGCTTGCTTTCAGGCGCAAGGCTATCAAAACTTTTCCAGACCTTAACTTCAATTTTTCTACCCCTACCACAGAAGAATTGGAGGAGTCTAGCTCTGATAACGAGGAGGATGCCTCAGTTTCCCCCGCTGCTGCTTCGAGTCAGGACATACCTGCCCCTGGGACCTCTAGAGCTCTTGTCGTGCTTCCTGAGCCTTCAACAGCGATCCCTGAGCTCATTGGTGTAGATCCTGCTGTTGCACCAATTTCTGCAAACTTGGTGTCTGAAACCCTTGCCCAAAATCCTGAATCAACGGAAGCGGGGTCCCAAGACATTCCTGGAAGCTCTCCCCTAGCTCCTATTGCTGAAGGCCCTTCTGCTGAGCTGCGAGATTCCCCAATTACTCCTCCTTCAGGAACTTAGATCTTTTTAATTGTAATTTCTTTGTAAAGGATTTTTGAGATGTACCCCTAATTTGGGCTTGGTCCTCGTGTTACTTTGTGAACCTTATCTTTATTTTCTTTTGTTGGTTTAGCATCCATATGCGTATACATATCTCTGATTTTTAATTTGGACTTCAACTGCTCACTTACCTGCTTTGCTTTATTTGCTCAGTATATACTCCCCTGCCCCCTTTTGCTTTGAGTGGGGCCGTGCACTTCTTGAAGCAAAAATACTAGATTGAATAGTAAGGGAGACTTGGTGTTATGCTCAACTGATTTTCCTGTGTTTTTGAGTTCGGTAAAGAGTATCTTGGGGATCCCTTCCCTCTTCTTCTTTGTTCTGAGCTGTTTGACTTGGTATTCTGAACTGGCGTGCTCCTCCTGAGCTATATAGCTCGAGTATGTTAGGCTGTGAGTTCTTCCCGAGCTGTACAATTCTTCCTATGAACCATAAAAGCTCTTACTGAGCTTTTTGGCTCTGCTGTCTGAACTCAAAGGTTTTTTTTTTTTTTTTTTTTTTTTTTTTTTTTTTGAGAAGGATAACAAATTTCATTGCTCTTATTTTCTGAGAAGAGAATACTTTCTTCTACTCTTCATATTTCTTTTCCCCTGCCTTGCTTTAAGGAGTGCTTTTTCGACAGGGCTAGGCTCAAATACGGAGGATATGTGGCTTGACGGGGTCAGAATGTTTCCTCATTGTTTTGAATGCAATATAAGGAGGGGGGGGGTAGTATCTGATTTCTTTTCCCGCGTTTTTCTCTCAACATCTTCCTATAACCGTCACGTCTTTCCCCTTTCCATAACCGCAACCACTTTCCATAACCGTAGCCCCTTTCCATAACCGCTACTACTTTCCACAACCGTCCCTACCTTCATTGATTAGGAAACCAAACAGGCGACCTGATTCCCTATTTTTTGGCTCTTTGTTTCCTGAAAAGCACCCAAGTGTGTGACATATTCTTGACTTTCTTCTTGATTTCTTGCGTCTTTTTCCTTACCAGCGCTTTCGATGGCTGCCTCTGCTTCTTCTCTGTTCCATGAACGATCCTCCTCTGGAATCAAATGGAAGTGGCATCGTCGCTATTTGTCCCCCTCAATACTTGAATCTTCTGATTTAGTGGACATCAAGAAACGTTTTTTCCCTGATCTTGATTTGCCTTTGCGAGTCTCTTCCTCCGACGAGCCTTGCAATTACCTCCCCCGAGGGGAGGTCTGTTTCTTCGAAGGTGCTATGGGCATGGGACTTCGCCTTCCCATTCATCCGGCCATTGGGCGAGTTCTTGCCTATTATGGCCTGTGCCCTTCTCGCCTCTCTCCACGAGGATGGGCTGCTATGATAAGCTTTTTCTTGTTCTGCCGCTTGCATGCTCTTGGCAGGTTCCCCTTTGTCTCTGAGTTCCTGTATTTCTTTGAGATTGAGGAAGATGATGCCCCCTGCTTCAGTTTCTTCCGTTGGAGGGATTTCAATTTACGCCCTCTGGTTCTAGATCTTCCCTCCAACCCTGAAGGGTGGTCTGAGCGTTTCTTCTTCGCTTCTGGAGAGGCTTGGAGGTCTCCTGAGGATCGCTGTCGTAAAGCCAGGATTCCTCGGTCCTGGAAGAGCTTCTCTCGTATTGGTAAGCTCGATCATGGCTCTTTTGAGTACTTTCCTTTTAAAAATATGCTCTGATTATGCCCTTGCTGTGTAGATCCACCTGACCTGGATTTACCAGGGATGGTGAATTTCAACGAGTTGTTGCTTGTGGAGTCTAAGACTTATTCCGAGCTGATGACGAGCGCAAACCTCTATTTGCTTGGGGCTGAGGCTACTGAGTTTGAGTTTTCCACTATTCCTTACTCTTCCTGGACCTCTTTCTCTGATTCTGATGAGGATGGGGATTCTGACAAGGATGGAAACACTGTCACGAGTTCGAGGAAGCGTAAAAGGGACGATTCCCCTTCTCCTGACTCTCTGTCCACCATCTTCCTTACCTCTATTGGTCAGAAGCTCCTTAACTCGCTTCAAAAGGCTGAGCTGGAAAGGGATGAGCTGAAGAAAGAGAATGCTAGCCTGAAGGGAGAGATTGCTGAGCTGAAAACTGAACTTAAGAAAGACTAGGATCTTTGTTTCCTTGTATCGTTCTTTCTTTTCTTAAGCGATATCAGACTATGACTCTTTTTGTATTTGTCTGAATATTTGTACTGTCGGATATTTCGAATGCCAGACTTTTCATTCATCTCGAATTCTGTTAGGTTATTTCAGCTTACTCTTCTCGTTCGAAACACGAACGTAGATGGAAAACAGAAGATCATGTCTGCTCTGACCTTACTTCTCATCTGACCTCATAGGTGTTCTCTGTTGTTCTGGACCCTTCGAGGTCTTTGGGTGTGTAGGCAGTGCACAAGGGTATCTGGTCCTGGGGGGAGGACCATTGGTGTCTCCAAGAAGCGTTCAGCCTTGAACTTGACTGTTGGTGTCTCCAAGAAGCGTTCAGCCTTGAACTTTGTACGAGCTGAAGAGCTCGTCTTTTGTTTATAAGCCTTTGAGGCTTATCCTGTAGTTATGAGCTGAAGAGCCCATTCTTTTTGTTATGGGCTGAAGAGCTCATCGGGTTTTTATGAGCTTTGAAGCTTATCTTTTGTTTATGAGCTGAAGAGCTCATCTTGCATTTATAAGCTTTGAAGCTTATCTTTTGTTTATGAGCTGAAGAGCTCATCTTGCATTTATAAGCTTTGAAGCTTATCTTTTGTTTATGAGCTGAAGAGCTCATCTTGCATTTATAAGCTTTGAAGCTTATCGTTTGTTTATGAGCTGAAGAGCTCATCTTGCATTTATAAGCTTTGAAGCTTATCGTTTGTTTATGAGCTGAAGAGCTCATCTTGCATTTATAAGCTTTGAAGCTTATCGTTTGTTTATGAGCTGAAGAGCTCATCTTGCATTTATAAGCTTTGAAGCTTATCGTTTGTTTATGAGCTGAAGAGCTCATCCTGCATTTATAAGCTTTGAAGCTTATCGTTTGTTTATGAGCTGAAGAGCTCATCTTGCATTTATAAGCTTTGAAGCTTATCGTTTGTTTATGAGCTGAAGAGCTCATCTTGCATTTATAAGCTTTGAAGCTTATCGTTTGTTTATGAGCTGAAGAGCTCATCTTGCATTTATAAGCTTTGAAGCTTATCGTTTGTTTATGAGCTGAAGAGCTCATCTTGCGTTTATAAGCTTTGAAGCTTATCGTTTGTTTATGAGCTGAAGAGCTCATCCTGCATTTATAAGCTTTGAAGCTTATCGTTTGTTTATGAGCTGAAGAGCTCATCTTGCATTTATAAGCTTTGAAGCTTATCGTTTGTTTATGAGCTGAAGAGCTCATCTTGCTTCTTTGGAGACCATTGGAGGGTGAATAAAAGGCTTGCTCTTTCTTATTTAAAAGTAGTTCTATTACAAGTAACACTTACTGAAAAAACTTCTTAAGGTGCTCGGCATTCCACGAGTGAGGTAGAACCTTTCCTTCCTCTGTTTGCAACTCGTAATTCCCTGGTCTGATTATCTTTGACACGATATAGGGCCCTTCCCAATTGGGTCCCAATTTCCCATGCGTGGGATCCTTTCTCGCAAGCAGAAGCCTCCTAAGTACCAAATCTCCAACCTTGAAACTTCTGTGTCTTACCCTCCTGTCATAGTACCTTGCCGTTTTCCTTTGGTAAGTACGGACACGGTGCAGAGCTCTGTCCCTCTTTTCATCCAAGAGATCGAGGTTTAGCAAGAGAGACTCATCATTGTGCTCGGGATCTGCAAACTCCACCCTTGGTGATTGGAGCCCTATCTCCACTGGGGCCACTGCCTCGGTCCCAAAGGCCAAAGCAAAGGGGGTTTCCTGAGTCGCAGATCTGGCGGTGGTCCTGTAGGCCCACAATACCTCCGGAATGTACTCCACCCATTTGCCTTTCAGGTTTTCTAGCTTGGTCTTCAAAGCTGACTTTATGGTTCTTATTGTGACCTCCGCCTGCCCATTAGACTGGGGATGGGCAGGAGCTGAGAAATAGTTCTTGATTCCGAGCTCGGCACAAAAACTTTTGAACTTTGAATTATCAAACTGCTTTCCATTGTCAGATACGAACGCTCTGGGAACTCCAAACCTGCAAACTATCGACTTCCAAACGAAGTTTTGAATTTTTTGCTCTGTGATCGTTGCCAAAGGTTCGACCTCTGCCCATTTAGTAAAGTAATCCACTCCTACGACGGCAAACTTGCACTGCCCCACACCGGTGGGTAGGGGTCCCAGAATGTCTAGCCCCCACTGCTGAAAAGGCCATGGGCTTACCACCGAGGTTAGGAACTCGGGAGGACAGTGGGACATATTAGCATGCTCTTGGCAAGTTTTGCATTTTCTTACTAAGTCGGTGGCGCTTTTGAACATGGTGGGCCAATAATATCCTTGCCTCAGTACTTTTCCTGCCAAGGCCCGAGCTCCTATGTGGTTGCCACATATCCCCTCATGTACTTCTCTGAGTATGTAGTTAGCATCTTCGTCTCCTACGCACTTAAGGAGAGGCATTGAAAATCCATGCTTGTACAGTTTCCCTTGCATCAGGGAAAATCTGGCTGACCTGGCCCTTAGCTTGGATGCCTCCTTGGCACTATTTGGCAAAGTTCCATTCTGAAGGTACTCTACGATGGGGTCCATCCAGCTCGGCTGAGCTTCAATTGACAGAATTTCCTCTTCTTCAATGCTTACCGAGGGCTTTGGAAGGTGCTCTACTGGAATTAGCCTATCCAAATCCTCTTGTGAGGCAGTTGCTAACCTTGCCAGAGCATCTGCTCGTGAGTTCTCCACTCTAGGCACGTGTCTGACCTTAACCTGCACAAACTGTTTCATTAGTTCTCGTACCTTTTTGAGGTACAGGACCATCTTCTCGCCTCTTGCCTCGTAATACTCTTCTATCTGCTTCACCACCAGTTGAGAATCACTGCAGATCTCCAGCTGCTCTGCTTCCATAGAATAGGCAAGATTAAGCCCAGCGATGACGGCTTCATATTCTGCCTCATTATTTGAAGCTTTGAACCCAAATCTGAGGGCATATTCGACGTCTATTCCTTCTGGGGAGGTCAGGATCATTCCTGCACCGCTTCCCTGAGCATTGGCGGCTCCATCCACTGAAAGCTTCCATATGGGAAGGTCCGGTACTAAATCCGTGGTTTCCATAGGCGCTGCTGCTGTGAATTCTGCAATAAAATCTGCCAAAATTTGCCCTTTGATGGCAGTTCTTGGCTTGTACCTGATATCAAACTCGCTGAGCTCTACGGCCCATTTAACCAACCTCCCTGAGGACTCCGGCTTGTGTAGTACTTGCTTCATTGGCTGATCTGTTGGAACCTCAACAGTATGAGCCTGGAAATAAGGTCTAAGTCTCCTAGCTGTTGTAACCAGAGCTAGAACGAGTTTTTCCATCCTTGGATATCTCTCCTCTGCCCCCCTCAGAGCTCTGCTACAGTAGTAGACTGGTTGCTGAGCTCTGTCTCGCTCCCTAACTAGCGCTGCACTTGTTGAAAAATCTGAAACTGCTAGGTAGAGGGTGAGGATTTCCCCTTCTAGAGGGCTCACCAGAACAGGGGGAGAGCTCATATATCTCTTTAGGTCTTCGAATGCTTCTTCACACTTGGAATCCCAGTGGAATGCCTTCTTCAAGATTTGAAAAAATGGCTGGCATTTATCGCTAGACCTAGACACAAAACGGCTAAGTGCAGCTATCCTGCCTGTCAAACGTTGCACCTCTTTTGTGTTGGATGGTGACTTCATTTCCACCATTGCTTTAACCTTTTCTGGATTGGCCTCAATCCCTCTGCTGCTGACTATAAAGCCCAGAAATTTTCCAGCCGAGACCCCGAATGCGCACTTCGCAGGGTTTAGCTTCATTTTGTACTCCTGTAGAATTCGGAATGACTCAGCTAAGTGCTCGATGTGGAGCTCTGCTTTCAGCGACTTCACTAGCATATCATCAATGTAAACCTCCATGGATGCTCCTATTTGCCTCTGGAACATTTTATTTACTAACCGCTGGTAAGTGGCTCCGGCGTTCTTCAATCCGAAGGGCATGACCTGATAACAATATGTTCCCTGTTCAGTCACAAAGGAGGTCTTCTCCTGATCGCTGGGATCCATCCCGATCTGGTTGTAGCCTGAAAAAGCGTCCATGAAACTGAGGAGCTCGTGCCCTGCAGTGGCGTCCACTATTAGGTCAATCCGAGGTAAGGGAAAACTGTCTTTGGGGCATGCTCGGTTGAGATCAGTGAAGTCGATGCACAATCGCCACTTCCCATTGGTTTTCTTTACGAGAACTACATTTGCTAACCAAGTGGGGTAATGAACCTCCCTGATAGCCTTGGCATGGAGGAGTTTGCTGACCTCCTTATTGATTGCTTTTTGCCTTTCATAAGCAAAGCTCCTCCTCTTCTGTTTGATGGGTTTGCAAGTTGGGTTTACGCATAACTTGTGGGTAATAACCGAGGGATCAATTCCTTCCATGTCTTCTTGCTTCCAAGCGAACATTCCTATATTCTCTTTTAGGAACTGGATGAGGAGTCTTTTGAGCTCAGCGTTTAGTTTGGAACCCACATAAACAAGGTGTTCTGATTTCTCATCAAGCTGAACTGGTTCCAGCTCTTCCGATGGCATTGGTCTTGTCTCCATTTCATCTCTCATGTCGAGCTCATCCAGTTGGATGTTCTCGACCTCCTTCCTTTTGACAGAAGCCAAGTAGCACTCCCGTGCTACGCGCTGGTCTCCTCGGACCACTCCGATTCCATTTTCTGTAGGGAACTTCACGACTAAATGATAGGCAGATGGGATTGCCTTTATAGAATTTAGGGATGGCCTTCCAAGCAAGATGTTGTACGCCGATGGTGCATCGACTACTAGGAATTTGACAGTGGTAGTGGCTTGGCAAGGTGGATCCCCCAGGGTGAGCACGAGCTGGATTGAACCCAGGGGGAGCACCCTTTCCCCGGAGAATCCCAGCAAGTGAGTGCTTACTGGCTCAAGTTTTTGTCTTCCTATGTCCATCCTGTCAAACGCAGGTGCGAAAATAATATCTGCCGAGCTCCCGTTATCAATTAGAACCCGATGAACTGTTCTATTTGCCACCACAGCTCGTACCACCAGTGGATCATCATGGGGGTATTGGCACCCTTCTAAATCAGCATCTGAAAAAGTGATAGCTGTATCCAAGCGTGGAGCCTTGGATACAGCGTGCACTTCGAGAGCTTCTTCGGCTCTGATCCGCCGGAGGTGCGCCTTCCTAGCTGAGCTTGACTCTCCACCTCCTGCGAAACCTCCAGATATCACTCTGATTTCTCCTAGAGGCTGCTGGTGTGGTGCAGGTGCCTGCTGTCGGGGTGGCGGAGGCGGAAGAGCTCGGTTCAGGTTATCATTGGCTATAAAACGACGCAGCTGACCTCGCTGGATCAAGAACTCGATTTCCTTCTTCAATTGAATACAGTCATCAGTGTGGTGTCCATGATCTCGATGATAATCACAGTACTTCGTGGGGTCCCTCTTTGCCGGGTCTGCCTTCATCCTAGGTGGCCATTTTAAAAACTTCTCGTTCTGGACCTCATACAGTACTTGTGACACAGCAGCGGTGAGTGGGGTAAACCGCTGAGGCCCATACCTGGGTTGTAGTTCAGGTTGCATGGGACCCAGCCGATCTCTGACATTTCCTCTCCTCTTTGGCGAGCGGTCTCTGTCCCTCCTTGGGGACCTCTCTCGTCCTTTTTCCTTCCTAGGGCTTCTGTCCCTTCTCTTTTCTTCTTTTTCCTTTTCCTTTCGTGAAGACGTACCGACCACCTTAGAAAGGAGTGCCTCTTCACCATTTATATATTTCTCTGCCTTGGCTAACACCTCAGCCATACTTGCCTGAGGGTTTTTTGATATGGAGAACATCAAATCCTTTGATTGCACTCCCAACCCTGCAATGAAAGCAGTTATGGCGAATTTTTCATCCGGGACGTCTACTTTCAATGTCTCCGAGTTAAATCTTTGGACATAAGTCCTCAGGTTTTCCTGGGGACCCTGCTTCACATTCAGCAGGTGGTAGCTCGGCTTTCTGTGTATCCGGGCTCCTATGAAATGAGAGACAAAAGCAATGGAGAGTTCTTTAAAGGATGAGATCGAGGCTGGCGGGAGCCTATGAAACCAGTTTAAGGCGGAGCCTTTCAGCGTGATAGCAAAAGCTCTGCATCGTACAGGATCCTGGTACCCATGTAGCTCCATCTGGTTCTTGTAAGTGTTGAGATGATCCACGGGATCTTTCGATCCGTCAAAGACCTCCATTTGAGGCATCCTGAATTTTGGTGGGAGAGGGAAGTGTAGCACCCCCGTGGTGAATGGGGATTCGGTTTGCTGGACCAAAACATCCATTGTAACCGGGGCCTTACTTTTTACGGCCTCCTTCATATGGCTGAGCTCTTGCTGGAAATCTTTGAAGCGTTGCTCCCAGTGCTGCTCTCTCCTGTCTTGCGGATAAGGGAAGAAATCACCTCTCTCACCCCTGTCGTTCCGACTTTGCACTTCGTCGTTAGGGCCATTATCAGGGGGTACGTAGGGGACATATCCCCTGGCCTGGCTGCCTTCCCCCCCCTCGCTGACCTCTCTATGGGGGTCCCAGTATCGAGGTTCCCTATGAGGGGGGTTATTCTGGCCTTCATGGGCCGGTGGTGCCTCTTGTGGGCGTTGTACGAGCTTTGACAGCTCTTCATTCTCCTTTAGCAAACGTTGGTTGACGAGACGCAGGGCCTCCAACTCGTTATTAATGAGGGAATTCGCCTCCTGGATGTTCCCGGGTTGCCTGCCGTGGGCAGCTTCCGGCTGATCTTGCATTCGAGGTAGGTTTGTTTGGCTTCTGCTCATATTTCGAGTTATTACCATCAGTCACTGAGGAATCAGCTTACTTGTAACAGGAACAGTCGTTCCCACAGACGGCGCCAAACTGATGGCGTAAACCTTCGGATACGAGCTATAGGACCAAATTAATTGGCGTGAGCAGTTTGCATGGGGACTAATATGGCATCTGAGCTACAAGGCTCGTGAAGTGGGGAATGAAAGCTCTAATTAGTCGTGTGTAATGTGTGAAATACAATAGAAATATAGTGGTTCACCGGCTGATGAGCTCGGCTAGTCCACTCTCTAATGGAGGCTCTTGCTCCTGTCTCTTTATTGATCTAATTCAATAAATTACAACAGAATTCTCAAGGTATTAGGGTTTCAAGTTTTTTCTCAATGGAAGCTGCCCCTCCTCTTTATAGCCTCATGCTTACCTCTAATTCGGGGTTACTTCCTTTATTGTAGGGATCGTCCCTATCTTCTTCTATAATCTCGGGCTTTCCTAAACCCCTTATGGCTGACCGCGGATGGCGAGTTCTCTGCCTTGTGTTAGGGGATTCTCTCCTTGGTTTTAGGATAGGATCCTGGCTGGTAGCGGATTTCTTGCCTTGGATTGACTTAACTCCCCCTGTTCGGGTATCTACTGCCTTTTTACTGCCCTCTCATTGTTTCTTAGCTCATGTCTTTAGTTGGGAATATAAGCTCCGATTGGGCGAGCTCAGACCTTGCTGGATGAGCTCAGCTTAGTTCTCCATAAACTCCCGAACTGAGCTCTTTTCCTGAGCTCAGATCTGGGGTTTACTTTAGGTATCATCAAGATCCATTAACTACACAAGCTAAAACAACTGTTATTGGCTAATAGGAATTTGTTGGTCAAGGAATGAAATTTGAAAAATTATTTAAAAAATATCTTGTCAATAAACACAATCCAAATAAATTGTCATGAAATCCACATTCTCCAAAAAATTAGTATATGTTGTTTCATATAATGTCAAAGTAGACATGAATACATTCGAAAAATTAGTGTACCATTTAATAATATTTTATTAAATTATTGCTTGTAAATAATAAGATAATTTCATCCAAAAAATAAAAGCACGTGTAATTACTATTTTATAAAATTAATCTAAATGCATCTTTTGTAATAAATAATACATTAAAATATCTATCGTGCTACTCTGTTTTCCAATTTCTATAAATAGAGCAATGTTTTTAGGCTTTACACGAATCATTGGAGATCTCAAGCTAGCTAAGAATGGAATTTCCTAATGGAGAGCAATCTCGTGAGCTACTTCAAGCTCAAGCTCACATATGGAACCAAATATTCAACTTCATAAACTCTATGTCACTTAAATGTGCAATTCAACTAGGTATACCAAATGTCATCCACAACCATGGCCGTCCAATGACCCTATCTGAGTTGGTAGAAGCTCTTCCAATCCACCGCACAAAAGCCAAGTTTATCTCTCGTCTGATGCGCATCCTGATTCACTCTGGCTTTTTTGTCAGGCAAAAGATCTCAGAAAATGATGAAGAAGGAGGTTATTTGCTCACACTGGCTTCTCGGCTCCTCCTAAAGGACGAGCCCTTTAGCATGACACCCTTTTTGCTAGCCATGCTTGATCCGATTTTGACAAATCCATGGCACCATGTGAGTGAGTGGTTCCAAAATGACGATCCCACGCCATTTCATATGACTCATGGGAGGACACTTTGGGAATATGCAGGCCATGAACCAAAGATTAACCATTTCTTTAATGACGCCATGTCTAGTGATTCTCGGTTGGTCACTAGCGTGGTGGTTAGAGATTACAAGGGGGTGTTCGAGGGGTTCAATTCCCTCGTGGACGTTGGCGGTGGCACAGGGACAGTTGCCAAGGCCATTGCAGACGAATTCCCACATTTGAAGTGTATCGTGCTTGATCTCCCACATGTTGTGGCCGACCTTGAAGGGACTGAGAACTTGAGCTATGTTGGAGGAGACATGTTTGAGGCTATTCCTCCTGCAGATGCTGTTTTACTAAAGGTATGAGTGAAGACCTCCCTCCTTGAACTAATTATGCATTCCCCCCCCCCCCCCCCCTTCCCCCTTTGATGCTCAAGAACCCTTGTACACATATATTTACAGTGCTGAGCACCACTTTTATAATGCATTAGGAATAGCCTATTTATTAAAGATTGGAAAACCATCAAAAAAAAAATTATTTTGTATTCTCAATGATTAAATTTCTTGTCTTGTACCTTCCATGTATTAAAAACATTGCAATGTGACACTTCTATTAACTTCTGTTGTTTATTTTATAAAAAAACCACTCCATTGAATTTGACGGAATGAGTAATTGAAACTAATAGAAGGGTCATATTCAATGATTTTAATACAAATATGAAAAATATAATCTTTGAGGGTACAAAGTAATAAATCTTTTAAATATTTTTATGGTATAAAGTGAAATTCATCTAAAATACATACAGAGATTGGAACAAAGTCTTCTATGCTTGGGCTTAAGATTTTAGTATATTTGGCGGTTTGACATGACGATAGAGTAAGAGGTTGTACGTTCAAATCTCGCCGTCCATGTTACCGAATCCTAAATTCAACGTAGTCTGAATTTGATGATGTGGACATACCTATTGAAAAATTGGAGAGGAGACTTCATTCAGAAGGCTATCAGCATTCAACACTTTATTCTTCTATTATTTAGTATGTCACCATACAGTATTTCGATTAATATAATATTTCATTTACCACTCTCAAACTCTATCTTAAAAATGTTAATTTAGAATGTACCACTCAAATGTGATTAAATTTGTCTCTTGAAAAGTCAAAGAAGGGAAAGATGATAGTGCATCATTAGTCGAAAAATGAAGCCTAGGATCATTTACATAGACAAAGATAAATAAATAATTTAAATAGCCTAATAAAGGTTACACTATCAATTAGAATAGGACATGGATACTTGTGGCGATGCAATAATTTAGCTGGCAAATGTGTGGTTATTTTCTTTATGTTTCTTTCTTAGACATCATTGTCATGAATTGAATAATATTTATGTGAATGATAAGCAGTGGATCTTACATGACTGGAGCGATGAAGAGAGTTTGAGGATACTAAAGAATGTAGAGAGGTGATCCCAAGCAAGGACAAGGGAGGAAAGGTTATAATCATCGACATAATCGTGCAAAATCAAAAAGGAGATGACGAGTCAATTGAAACACAACTATTTTTTGACATGTTGATGATGATTTCGGTGACCGGCAGAGAGAGAAATGAGAAAGAGTGGGCAAAACTCTTCTTTGATGCTGGCTTTAGTGACTATAAAATAACTCATGTTCTGGGCTTGAGGTCTGTTATTGAGGTCTATCCTTGATGATATCTAGCTCATGTTTGCTTCAATAAGAGCCATATTGAAGAGTGGATTTATAATAAAGAATAACTAGTGCAAGATTGCCATGTAACTTTTAGAAGAAGATCTCAATGTTAGAATTTGTGACAAGTATTAGCAGCAAGCAAAACTCTAGTTGATGATGTATGAATGTAAGAGTCCCTGAGTTTATGAGTATTCAAAAAATCCCATAACGGTGTTGGGAAAGAAACAATAATTTCATACACAAAAATCGAAACAATATAGTATTACCTAAAAAATTAATCAAATTTGTTGAACTAATGATGTGCACTGACATAATCTAGCAATATTATTATGACTATAACTCTTGAACTTCTTCATTAAGAACTCTATCACTTAATACATTATTATGTCAATAAATTAAGTCAAAATTCAATTCTAATAGAATTATTCATAGCATTATATAGAAAGATTGGAAAAATATGAAAAAAAAATTGGTTTACACCTTTAAAGATTAAATTTCTCACATTGCACTCTCAATATACTAAAAGTATTGCAATGTGACCATTATTTTAACTTCCGTTGTTTATTCTATCAAAATCGACCTCATTGACTTTGACGGAATGAGCAATTGAAACTAACAGCAGGGCTGCATTCAACACTTTTAATGCAAATGTGAAAAATCTAATTTTTAAGGGTGCAAAGTAAATTTTTTTAAATCTTTTAGGATATAAAATAAAATTTGTCCAAAAATTATACAGAGATTGTAATAAAGTCTTCTAAGCTTGAGCTTAATTTTTTAATATATTTGTTTGTTTGACATGACAGTAGAGTAAGAAGTTATACATTCGAATCTCGCCCGTTCAGGTTACCAAATTCTAAATTTTACATAGTCTGAATTTGATGATACGGACATATTCATGCTTATTTAAAAATTGGAGAGGAGCTCAATACAATAAGCTCTACTTGATTCAAGAGGCTATCACTGGAGCCACTAATGAATTCGGTGGCAACCAACCTGTGGTAAGGCTATTGTGGTGAGATTAAAAATAAAACAGAAATAAGCACAAACATATCACTCAACAAAAAAATTAGGGTTGACTGCACTGCAAGTTCCCAAAATAGTTACTCAAATTACATAGTTTTAATCATGAATTATTCAAATTTTGGTCAAAAGCTACCTATATTACACATTTTTTTATCAAGAATTACCTATATTTTATTTAAGAGGTATCAAAATTATTTTTTATCCATATTTAAGTATTACGTGACAAGTTTATGATAAAAAATCGTTAATAATTTGGACGTTGTCTGCTTGAGAGACCATATAAAAACATATTTAATACTTTAGAGATCAAAATGATACAATTAAAATATTAGAGACTAAAATGATACAAATCTCATATTTTGGGCACGTCCAGTAAAATTAACCCAAAAAATTATGTTGCTACCTTTTTTTGCTAGTATACACATTCTCTTTCTAGGCATAAAACAGAGTTATCTATCTAGTATTACAATAATGAAATTAAAATTTTAATTTTTAAAAACATAATAGCAATTAAGATTGATTAAGTTTTCATTTTTTTTATCCAATAATATAAAATTCATTTCAATTATTTTTTCCGCTCAATAATAATTGACATAGTGGTGCAGAGCCAAAAAGAAAATGACAACTGGTCCTTGGTATGCTGATGATGGTTTATATCACAGGTAGAGAGAGAGAGAGAGAGAGAGAGATAAGAAAGAGTCGGCAAAACTCTTTTTTGATTCTGGCTTTGGTGACTACAATTTTAGGGTAATTTCAACTTATAACTTGAAAGATCACTCGAATTTCAATTTATATTCTTAAAGTTTAAAAATATTAATTTATACCCTGAGAGATATAAATTTGTATCAATGTGCACCGGAGATTAACTAACATCTATTTTGCTGTTAAAAAAGTTTGGGATAATTACAAATTGCACCTTTAAAAATTAAATATTTCAGATTTATGATTAAAAAAGAATTACATCCATTAATACTGGTTAAACACCTCTGAATTGTGTCTTATCATGTTATTTGTGTTATGTCGTATCATTTTCGTGTCGAGTCAATTGCGTTGTGTCATATATTTCACATTTATGATAATTTATATAATACTATTTAATATTTTTTTAAAATTATATAAATATCTATTTTTTGTCTACAATACTCATTAAATAGCTATTTTTTGTCTATAGTTGTGTAATTCATATATAACTTTAATTTGATCGAACAGTCAAAAGATTCGTGTCTAACTGTAGACAGAAAATAACTATTTAACAAGTATTGCAAGCAAAAAATAGGTATTTTGTAATTTTTTTAAAATTTTAAATTATTTTTTATTGATTTGAACATGACACGAAAATATTATGACACGATACAATATTTAAAGAACATTAATAAAAAAAATTCTTTTTTGATCATAAATATCAAATATTTAAACTTTAAGGGTGCAATTTATAATTAGTCCAAACTTTTTTAACGGCAAAATGTATGGCAGTTGATCTCAGGTGCACATTGATACGAATTTGTGAGTTTTAGGGTATAAATTGATATTTTTAAACTTTAAGAGTATAAATTAAAATTTAAGTGATCTTTCAAGGTGCAAGTTGAGATTAGCGCACAATTTTATGCATGTGGCATGTGGTTGCAGATAATTTGTATTATTTTGCAACTTATGACACTTGTGGCTGTTAATTATCTTGGTTCCTCCTACTGTATTGCATTAGCGATAATTTTGACAAGATATGGAGTCGACATAAAATTTGTGGAATAGATAGAGTGGTTCTTCATTTAAATCCTAAAATAATACGATCAATTTAAACGAATATAAACGGGTTATGTAAGTGACAAAATGAATAGTTTGTTTTTTGAAACGATTAATCCGTTTAAATTGTGTTGTACGGGAAAAAAAAAATCTCATTTTTTTCTTAATTTCTTAATCAAGTATTGTATGAATCTTAGAAAAATTGTAAGTTTTTTTTACTTAGTTTGGCCAGCGTAAAGATTAAGGAGAATTTTAGTTTCTAGAGGCATGTGAATAGTGTTTGGTTACCAACGGACCTTCGGTCCAATAGTACTCCATATCTTGTGAAAAATTTGTCTTCTTGATGTCAATGGTTCAAATCTTATTAGTTTATCCATTAAAACTCTAATCTCTCTCTCTCTCTCTCTCTCTCTCTCTCTATATATATATATATATATACACTCTCATCTCTCATAAGTTTATCCCATTTCTCATATAACTCTCTCTCTCTCGCTCTATACACCCGCCAACACACGCGTCAATATCGACTCCTACCCAAAAAGAAGAAGAAAATATTTTTTAGGTATAATGATTAAATATATAAATTGTATATATGTTGATATTTTTTAGGAATCGTATTTTTAGAGAAGTTTTTTCAAATTTTTTTAGAAAATAGTATTTTTAAATTGATTTTGAATTGTGTAACTAAAGAAAATAATAAAAAAATAAAGTATTGTTTGAAAATATTTATATTGCATGACCGGTGCTCAAGATTTTTTGAGTTATTTAGTGCTTTTAGGCACATGTTATTTCTAGTATTTATATAAAGAACTTAGATATCGATGGTCTCTTGATTCTAATCATATCATATGAAGAAATTCACAATATAAGAGATACTGAGAGAGGAAAAGGAAGAGAAAATAGAACATAAAAGATATGCGTGTTTTGACAAATTGTGTCTACATCCACAGACCTAACACTCAACTACATCTAATGTTTTATTGAATACAATTAATTACATGAGACTCAACCTTATTTGTAAGATAAAAAATATACAAATAAAAGATAAATAAAATATATCTCACATCATCTATACTTATTCAAATAAATTTAAATATCGATAAATTTCTTTGGATCCTATTATATCTCTAATTAGATATTGATGGATTCTTTCTATTCCGATCATATCCCTAATACTCCCCTCGAGTTAATACACTGAAATCAAGTGTATTAATTTGAACCGAAAATAGGGTGGTTGATTGTCAATTGGATAGTGTAGTTTTGGTGATAAAACTCCCTTTGAATAGCAGATCGAGCTGAATGCACATGGAATAACCACTTGTAATTTTTTTTTTATTTTGCCTCTTGTTTTTCTTTTCTTTTCTCTCTACTCCTTTTTTTTTTTTGTCTGACGGATGCCTCTCTCCCTTCAATTCTCCCATTGTTTTCTTTCTCCCTCTTTATTTTTGACAAAACGATGCCTTGAAATCCCCTTCCAACAGATGGTTACATGAATGATCAATTAAACCAAAAAAAAAAAAACAATAATCCTCCTATATTGAAATTGAGAAGCAATTCTTCCATAACTTAAGGGAGGGCTCACGGTGGCCTATGGATCAATGTCTATCAATGTCAATAATCCTCCTATATTGAAATTGAGAAGCAATTCTTCCATAACTTAAGGGAGGGCTCACGGTGGCCTATGGATCAATGTCTATCCATGTCTTTCTTCACGTGACTTCTTATTCCCTAGACTCTTTGCTTGATGAAAAACTCCAAAAGTAGGTCACAATCAATAGCTAGACTCATCTCATATGACAAGTAATGTATCTGGTCGACATGCTCTGATACTATGTAGAAATTTACAATTTGAGAGATATTGAGATAGGAAAAGAAAGGAAAAATAGAACATAAAAGATATATTTTGACAAATTATACTTACATTCACGGACCTAACGTTACATAGGCTACATTTGATATATGATTCAAGATGATTAAATACATAGGACTCAACCTTATTTATAGGGTAAAATTTACACAATATAAAAGATAAATTACATATATCAATCATCATTTTTATTTATTCAAATAAATTTAAATATTAATGAATTTCTTTGTATCATACCATATTTCTAACTGAATTCTATGATATCTCTACAAAAAATGACATGATTAGTCTCCGTTTACAACCCTCAATAATCAAACCAAGAGATGTCAATGAAAAAGGTATTCCAACATGTCCTTACAAAGATGTGGCATTTGTCCATTGTGGAATTAATTAGGGAAAGACTATGGTACCGAAGGAGATACCGTATCAAGATTTACAACTCTTTAAAGTTAAGTTATAATTTTTTTAAAGTGTAAGTTACAACTTTTAAAGGCTATGATCGATCATGATAGATTGAAATTGATACTGAAATTACAACTGTCAAAAGTTAAGTTACAACTTTTAAATGTCAAGTTAAAACTCATAAAAGGAGAAGTTACAACTACTCAAAGGAAGTTCATGATCGATCATGGTCCCCTTAAGTAGTTGTAACTTCTCCCTCTCAAAATTATAACTTTACCATAAAAGTAGTAAGTGACGATATGGTATCGAATTTTTTTTTATTTGGTACCGTAGAATTTCCCAATTAATTATACTTTCTTTTTGGAAAGAAATTACAAGTCCAAAGACAGCTATTTGATCAAAGTAAAAAAGAGTGGTATAATTTCCAATTGTGAATCTTATTGTCAATTTTTATCAAAAAAAAATTGTGGTACAGTTTCAAAATGTGAAGCTTATTGTCACATTTTTGCTTTCTTTTGGAAAGATCCATTAACTACACAAGCTAAAACACCTGTTATTAGCTTATACGAATTTGTTGGTCAAGAAAAAAAAATTGTTGGCCAAGGAATGAAATTTGAAAAACTATTTAAAAAATATCTTGTCAATAAACACAATCCAAATAAATTGTCAAGAAATCCACATTCTCCAAAAAATTATTATATGTTGTTTCATATAATGTCAAAGTAGACATGAATACATTGGAAAAATTAGTGTACCATTTAATAATATTTTATTAAATTATTGCTTGTAAACAATAAGATAATTTCATCCAAAAAATAGAAGCATGTGTAATTTCTATTTTATAAAATTAATCTAAATGCATATTTTGTATAAATAATGCATTAAAATATCTATCATGCTAGTGTGCTTTCAATTTCTATAAATAGAGCAATGTTTTCAGGCTTTACACGAATCATTGGACATCTCAAGCTAGCTAAGAATGGAATTTCCTAATGGAGAGCAATCTTGTGAGCTACTTCAAGCTCAAGCTCACATATAGAACCAAATATTCAACTTCATAAACTCTGATGATACCACAAAAACACCTGAGGATTGAGCTCGATAACTCAGGTCATGCTACTTATGTCGAGTGCTCAGCTCATCTATATTATTTACAGGCCTCGACCTCAGACTTCAACTCCCTATATCCACATCTCGAGAAAGGTGGTGCAAAGGACAGCTAGATCCCACCGAATACCTCTTTTTGTAGTAACAGTTACTCAGCAGGCGCAAGTCTCATTGCGCAATAAGGGCGACCGTTACAAGAGAGGGACAAGGATCTCACCTCAGATCAAGCAAGACCCAGTGATAACTATAAATCGGAGGTCAAACCCTCAAAAGTAAACAACAAGTCATTGTAGCCTCATAAAACACTCTGTAAACTTCACACAGTAATCAATACACTCAGGAGCAAGAGACTCATTTGAGAGTGGATTAGCCAAGCTCCCGAACTGGTGAACCACTATAAACACTCTGTTTAATCACCCACATCATCAGTTGGCGCCGTTTGTGGAAACGACTGTTCCTGTTAAAAATATACTGATTTTCTTCAGTAATTGATGGTTTCTACAGGCAACATGAGCAAAAGTCAAATGAATCCTCTTCGACTACAGAACCAACAAGAAGTTACCACTGGAAGACAGCAAGAAAATTCCTGTAATTTCTAGCCTACACACGAAGTCGATCCCCCCATGGTGGATCCCATACCTAACAACGAACTGGAGGCCCTTAGCCTAGTCAATCAACGTCTCCTCCAGCAGAATGAGGAGTTACTGAATCTCCTTTAGCGTCCCCAAAGGGTATAGCCAGCCCAAGAACTTCCCCCTGAGAGAGAACAACAACACAACAACCCTCTGATAGACATCACCAAAGGAGATGAGCGCCGTCAAGCTGTGGGCAATGCCCATCGTCGAATTCATAGGAATGAGGACTACGAAGAAGTGCAAAGTCAAAATAAGGAAACTCATAAGAATAAGCTTCCCCCATTTCAGCAGGAATGGAAAGAACAATATTGGGAGCAGTGCTTCAGAGACATCCAATAGGAGCTCAGCCACATGAAAGAGTCTGCTAAAGGCAAAACTCTAGTGACCATGGATGCGTTAGTTCAGCAAACTGAGTCCCTATTTACCGCACAGATGCTGCACTTTTCACTTCCACCTAAATTCGGAATGCCCCAGATGGAGGCCTTTGATGGAACGAAAGGCCCCATGAACCACCTCAGCACCTACAAGAATCAAATAGAGCTACATGGGTACCAGGACCCAGTACGATGTCGAGCTTTCGCCATCACTCTAATAGGTTCAGCCTTAGCATGGTTCAACAAGTTGACCCCAACATCCATCTCATCCTTCAGAGAGCTCTCCGTCTCCTTTGTCTCGCACTTCATAGGAGCTCAGAATTATCGAAAACCGAGTTACCACCGGTTGAACGTGAAACGGGGATCCAATGAGAACCTGCGGAGCTATGTTCAGAAGTTCAACTCAAAATCTCTGAAAGTGGACGTCCCTGACGAGAAATTCGTCATCATTGCCTTCATTGCTGGGCTGTGAATCCAATCAAAGGACCTGATGTTCTCCATCTCAAAAAACCCATAAGCCAATATGGCAAAAATCCTTGTCAAGACAGAAAAGTACATCAACGGCGAGAAGACGCTCCTCTCCAAGGTAGGGAGCTCATCTACGCACAAGGAGAAGGAGAATAAGAGGGACCGAAGCCCCAAAAAGGAGAGAAGTCGAGACAAATCTGAACGAAGAGACAGGGGACCGCTCTCCAAAAAAGAGAGGAGACATCAGAGACCGCCTAGGTCCATACAACAGGAGTTGCCGCCAAGGTTTGCACCTCGGCAGTTCACTCCCCTCACAACCACAGTGTCCTAGGTCCTTTATGAGGTGCAAAGCGAAAAGTTCCTGAGGTGGCCACCTCAGATGAAAACAGATTCCTCAAAAAGTAATGCAACGAAATACTGCGAGTACCACAGGGACCATGGCCATCTCACTGATGACTGCATCTAATTGAAGAAGGAGATCGAGTTCCTGATTCAACGGGGACAACTACGCCGCTTGGTGGAGCAAGATAATCAGAACCGAGCTCACCCACCTCTAGCGCCTCAGCAGCAAGTCCCTACACACATCAGCAACCTCTGGGAGAGATCAAAGTGATATTTGGAGGATTCGCTGGAGGTGGGGAATCCAGCTCAGTCAGGAAGGCTTACATGCGCAAAATCAGAATTGAGGAGGTGCTGAAAGTACAAGCTATGTCCAAAACACCTCGGCTGAGCATAGACATCACTTTCTCAAATACAGACTTGGAGGGTTGCCAACATCCCCATGATGACCCTTTGGTGGCAAGAACTATCATCACCAACAAAATCGTCCATCGAGTCCTGATTGATAATGGGAGCTCTGCCGACATCATCTTCGCATCTGCCTTCGACAAGATGGATATAGACAGAGACAAACTTGAGTCAGTAAGGGCTCACTTCCTAGGATTCTCATGAGAAAATGGTGCTACCCCTGGGTTCAATCTAACTTGTACTCACCATGGGAGATCCACCTTGCCAGTCCACCACCACTTTGAGGTTCCTAGTAGTCGATGCTCCCTCAACATACAATGTTCTGCTAGGAAAACCTTCCCTCAATACCACGAGGGCCATTCTTTCTGTCTACCAACTCATCGTGAAGTTTCCCACAGAAAATGGTGTCGGAGTGGTCCAAGGAGACAAGCGTGTGGCACGTGAGTGCTATATGGCGTCCATGAAAAAGAAAGAGGTCGAGAATATCCAGTTGGACGAGCTCGAAACGAGACTAATGCCTTCAGAAGAGTTGGAGCCTATTCAACTTGACGAGGAACCAGAGCATCTAGTATACGTGGAATCTAAGTTAATCAGGGAAGTTAAAGATCTCTTTATTCAGTTCCTCAGAAAAAAATATGGAGGGGTTTGCATGGAAACAGAAGGATATGCAGGGGATTGACCCCTCAGTCATCACGCATAAGCTCAGCGTGAATCCAAGCTTCAAACCCATCAAGCAGAAACAGAGGAGTTTTGCCCTAGAACGCCAAAAAACGATCAATGAGGAGGTCAGCAAACTTCTCCACGCCAAAGCCATCAGAAAGGTAAACTATCCGACTTGGTTAACCAATGTGGTCCTCGTCAAGAAATCAAACGGCAAGTGGCGTCTCTGCATCGACTTCACTGACCTAAACCGAGCTTGCCCTAAGGACAGCTTCCATTTACCTCGGATTGACCTAATCGTAGATACCACAGCTAGGCATGAGCTCATCAACTTTATGGATGCTTTTTCTGGGTATAACCAGGTCAGAATGGACCCCAACGATCAAGAAAAGACCTCATTCGTGACTGAGCAGGGGACATACTGCTACCAGGTCATGCCGTTTGGACTAAAGAATATTGGAGCTAGTTACCAACGTTTGGTAAACCGAATGTTCCAAAAACAAATCAGAGCATCAATGGAGGTATACATCGACGACATGCTGGTGAAGTCGTTGAAACCTGAGCTCCACATTGGACACCTTGAAGAATCTTTTCAGATCCTCAAGAAATACCAGATGAAGCTCAACCCAGCCAAATGCGCCTTTGGGGTCTCCGTTGGGAAGTTCTTGGGCTTTATAGTTAACAACAAAGGAATAGAGGCAAACCCAAAACAGGTCAAAACAGTAATAGACATGCAACCACCTTCAAACACAAGAGAGGTCCAATGCTTAACAGGAAGGATAGCAGCCCTAAGTCGCTTTGTCTCCAGATCAAGAGACAAGTGTCAACCCTTCTTCCAGACCTTAAAAAATGCATTACAATGGGATACGTGGTGCGAGGAAGCATTCAAAACCCTTAAAGATTATTTGAGCTCACCCCCAGTACTGGTGAGCCCTTTGGAGGGAGAAGTGCTCACCTTATACCTGGCTATTTCGAATTTTTCAACCAGCGCAACACTGATCAAAGAGCAAGACAGAGCTTAGTAACCAATTTACTACTGTAGCATAACCCTGAAGGGGGCAGATGAAAGATATCCGAAAATGGAGAAACTAGTCCTAGCTCTAATTACAGCAGCAAGGAGGCTCAGACCATACTTCCCAGCTCACACCATTGAGGTCCCAACAAATCAGCGAATGAAGCAGGTGCTGCACAAACCAGAATCTTCAGGAAGGCTAGTCAAATGGGTCATAGAGCTCAGTGAGTTCGATATCAAATACAAACGCAAAACTGCAATCAAAGGGAAAATACTGGCATATTTCATTACGGAATTTACTGTAGCCCCAGAAGCATCCATGGAGGCAACTCAGCTAGTACCTGACCTCCCCACATGGAAGCTTTCAGTAGATGGAGCAACCAACGCCCAAGGCAGCAGTGCTGGATTGATTCTGACCTCCCCCTACAGGATAGATATCGAATATGCCATCAGGTTCAGATTCAAGGCTTCAAACAACGAAGCAGAATACGAAGCTGTCATTGTTGGGCTCAACATGGCACATTCCATGGAGGCAGAACAGCTCGTGATCTACAGCGACTCCCAGCTCGTGGTGAAACAAATTGAGAAGACTTATGAAGCCAAAGGAGAAAGAATGATTCTATACCTGAGGAAGGTACATGAGCTAATGAAAAAAGACCCAACTCAACGTCAACAAACTCGACGAAAAGTATCTGCTCTAGAGTTTGGAGTTCGGCACCAAGCAAATCTAAAGTAAACCCTTACCGCGCCACATAGACAGGGTACAAGGGAAAAATGATTGACAACTCTAACAAATGAATATTCACCTATAGTAGAGATACCTCATGCTTTCCGTTCCAGGCGTAGAAAACGTCAGGGTGACAAGTTCAGCTACAGGACAAAGGAACCACTGCGAAACCCTAATGATAAAGTGTATAAATAGCAAACGATGCCACTGTTTAAGAGAGAGAGGGAGAAAGAGAGAGACAAAAAAAGCTAGGCAAGAGAGAGTATTAAGAGCAACCTAGGAAATACTTTGTAAAAGGCTCCGAGCTGAACCATCTGTAACGACAACTTTCTTCCCCAAACAATATAGCCGTCAAGGCGCAAAAGTCTCTCTTATAGTGAATGTAACTTTAATCATTCGGTTAAGGTGAACCACTCATATTTTTTGACTTTGTGTCAACTTCAACTCTTAACGTACCCTCTGTCATTAGCACACATGAAGCCCCTCTGGGCCTCATCCCATATTGTTCTGTATTTGGGTAGGAGATTTTCGAGCACCATCAAAGATGTAGCTGGAGAAATCCAGGTCGGGCGCATTTGGCAGTGGATTTGTCCATTACCAAGTGGCTGCTCAAGTTCTTATACAGAGTAATAAACAGGCATACAAGTTATATTGGCCAAGATTCCTACAAAGTTTGATCTGGGTAACAAGAGATAGTATTTACGAGGACTTATAGCTCACCAGCAAATCATCAGGAGTGTTTCATAGGAATTTGCAGACAAGAATAACTAATTGACGGCCAATAAAACTACAACATCAAATTCATTCATGGGCAATTAACAAAGAAGAACAATGTCTCTTAAGATTACATTACTCCATTACAGATTTGAGCAAACGCAAGAAGTCGTCAGAGTCAAAATGTAAAGACACAGATCAAGTTATGTCTTCCAAGTAGTGTACAACTACTGGGTCTTAAATAATCGAGTGAATGTAGACCCTCAAATTCTCAAGGTTTTTATTGCTCGAAAGATTTGGGAAGAATAGTATCGAATGATGACGGTTATCAGGCGGTTATCGGGCAAGGGCAAATGGATAGTATTAATTCCAACAAGGCTTATCTCTCTATTAAAACTCACCTTCCAAAACTTTGACAAAACTTTCGTGCAGATATCAAAATGCAGACCCACTGCTCTTGGTCTTTCCAAGGAGCAAATCTTTTGCTTCATTAATTTTAGAAGCGAGGTAATGGCTACCACCTGCATCTGGATGGTTTGCTACCATAACCCTTCTATGTGCTTCCCTCACCTTATCAGCTGGAGTACTTTCCCTGTTGAAGATTCAGACATAAAAAATCAGTTGAAAAAACAGAAGAATTAAAACCAAATTATTATGTTTGAGGATTCCTACATGTTATTGGGCGTCTATTGGCTGAGGGGAAATGAAACAAACTTTTTCTTTAAGTGATGAGTTTTTAATTGAAAAGGATAGAAGGCCAAGTCAAGCTTACACTAAGGTTGAGCAGTAAATGATGAGCAAAATCAACAGAGGGACCATCAGCACCTATTCTTTCTGTGGGCTTCCAAAGGAGGAGCTTTCAAGTCAGTAGAGACCTCAGTTGTATCAGTAATAGGCGTTTTAAATTTTTTTTCGTTTTAGTTCTTTACTTCCCATAAATGAAAAAAAACAAGAAGCGGGACTCCTCCCAAAATATCTCAATTTGTGGTATTTCTGGCATCAATACACCAAGCACAGGGAACTACAAAGGTGAAAACCAGAAGCCCACACAAGGCGAAGGGGAAGTCAGAATGAAGTGCCAAGGCCTCCTTTTAACAAAGTAGTTCAAAAATACTGCTCTTCAACTTATCAGTTGATCCATCAGTCAAGCTCAAATTTTCACTACCATGTGAGGAAAGCCACATGAAGTGGTAAAGGGAAATACGACATGAGGTAAAATGAAATTTTCCCAACAAAATACAATATGAATGATGTTGCAAGGGACCTGACTCCAAGAATAAGAGCTGCTTCCCTCCTTGTCATTTGAGACTGGAAACCACCTTCATAAAATTTGCGCATTCTAGCTGTAGGTGGTCTTGCCTTGAATGCTTGCCAAGCCTGGATACCATATCTACTGGCATAAGCTGCAGCAGCAATCGTAAGTCCTGCTATCAAAGGTGTAGTCTGATGCAAATTTCAGATTTGAAATTCATAATGAGAAATTGGTAATTGCTATAGGTAGAGGAAAGTTAATAGTTATAACAAAAGTATGTGCAAGACCCACTACAGCAAACTCCATGTTAAACACATAAATGCCTATGAACTTTAAGAAACCACACATTACCCTAATTATGTTTTGGAGAACCTTTTTCTGTATGTAATAACTCAAGTTTTCTAGAGCATGCATGTGCTAACAAAGTAGCTATCTTTGTTCATACAGTTTCAACTCAAAAAAATGGAAGCAACACAGAGGACATATCAAGGTGGTGTCAAACAGAGGGAAACCGTGAGGTTCAGCCCCATGGCGATTTGGTTTATGAGACTCGAGCAAATGGGAAAGAATACGACAACTCGAAGTTTCCCAAGCAGTGAAGCATGTGCATCAGAACCTTCTTTGCTTGGGAATTCTGGATGATATTCGGGGTGGCAAATTGGACCGAGTTTGAAAAAGAAAAGGTTCCATGAGCCAGTTGGGTTTCAAGCAGAATCTGAAACCCAACACAAAATGAAGACACTCAAGCTCATCATGTGAAAAAGCAAGGACCGATCCCAATGCTTGGTTAAATTGAAAATCTGAGACACATAACAATACTAGTTGCACACGAGCAAAATCGACAATGTTACTATTCGTACATATATCTTCGAGGAAAAACGAATCCCAAAAAATGAGTAGGCAGCTTGTGAAATTAATAAGGGGATTCACAAACTGAACGCAAAAAGATATTAAGGGCTGAATTTTGACACAAAGGTATTAACTTTAAGTGAATGATAATTGTTGAAAGGCTTTGAGCGAATCAAGAGCTAAAGAAATTGATTGCTCTACAGGCACAAAGCAATGTCGAGAACTGGACAGCTTGAGGAAGATTGAATAGAAGCTAAGTTCTCTATATTCATATGACTCAGAATCAACAGAACAACAGATCATTGTGATATGTATCTAAAAATGAAAACAAACCCTGGACTGATTATCAATCTCATAAAACCACCACCATACAGAAGAAACCCACAAAAGAAAAAACTAAAATTATTAGATAATTTGTAAAAAAAAAAAAAACAGTAATACATAACTACAAAATAATCGTACATCAGAATGATTGAAACCACACAAAATAGAGACCCAAGACAAACAATAAAGAAATCTCTGCAACAAATATACATATGCATATTAATGTATAAACATATATATATATATATATATAGAGAGAGAGAGAGAGAGAGAGAGAGAGAGAGGGAGAGAGAGAGAGAGACTGACCATTTCTGCTATAACTTGGAGCTCGAAGAAATGAAAATGTACATTCCCGGGCTCTGTATTCTTTCTGAGGATTTGTATGCACCAGGTTTTATGGTTCTTTCTGGCATTAGGGCTTGTTTGTAAAAATCTAGGTTGAAAAATACTATTAGGCCCTAAACTTTGTCCATTCTTTCAATTAAGTCCTCAACTTTACTTTTATATCAATTTAGTCCCTATACTTTCTAATTTAAGCCAGTATTGAACCTCCCATTGAATTCCGTCAATTGCTAACAAAAACGACTTGTGACCGTACCATGTAAAAAGAAATATAGCAATAACATTTAAATCAAAATAAAAAAAAAATTAATTTGAAAATTAATATACGAACATTATTAAATTGACTGTGGTGCTTCGTCAATGTTAAGTTCAAATGCTGATCCAACTTATTCGAATATTTTAGTTCCAAGTTAAGTACAAGAAAATTGCTTCCTAAACATTTTTCTTATTTACAATTAAGTCCTCAAATTAAGTTCAAATAAGAATTATTGTTGAATGGTGATCATCGATATCGACTTAAGGACAATTATCCTGGTATTCGCACGGCTGATCGGCACATAACTGACAACCGTTACCATGACTGTAGTTTTGATGATTTCATGGATAATAAATCTAGGGAAGAGAAATTTTCTTACTTCCCTGCACCCATCAAGAAATAAAATTAACTAATCCGAAGTTAAAGGATTGAGAAACTTAACGCCATTATTCTTGAATAACTTGGAGCCGAAATAGAGAGAAGAAGTTTGTTCAATAGAGAGAAAGAGATGAGCACATATATAATTGGAGGATGTAATGCAAGGACAATTTACTGAATTTTCGACATGATGTGATTGTTTTTATCAAAAAAAGCCACAAAAACCCAACTAGTTGAGAAGGTTCGCTTGAATATTCAGTCAGCTAAAGGCATTATATTCAACAAAAAATTGGCAGCCATGTCTGTCTTCGCCTCAGTAATCTTTAACTTAAATTTGGCAGCCATGGTCAGTACCAGAGAGAGAGAGTCTTTCCAATTCAAAAAGCAATAAGCCAAGTACAATTAATGGATTTTTGTATCAAAAGAAATGAGAAAATTTGATAATCATATGATCACGAATTCACGATCAATAACAAGGTTGGTTCTGTATAAATAAATTGTTCACAAATCTTTACAACAACGAGAAAGGAATCAGACACAATCACATAGCGAGTCTCACCAAGAGAATGATTAAATTTCACCCCTAAACAAAAGCTCACAAAGCAATGAATAAAATAAGAATTTTTAAGAGTGTTGAAGAAATCCCACAAATCAAAATGACCATCTTTTTCTTCTTTCCTTCTTTTTTCAATCTATTGTGTTCACAAATCTCTTTGTAACCATGTAGCTTATTAATGTGGATCCAATGTTTAACAAGAAAGAATCAAACGATCCCTTCATTGTTTTCATTGCGATCCACAATGGAGCTGCTGTGTACCTTCGGTGGGCCTGAATGCCGTCTAGGCCTGGCTGGTGAAGGAGGGAAAGAAAGCCGCTTCTTTGCAGACCCGGGTGATCCTTTTTCTGGTGTTCCATTCTCCATACCCAAGGGGCTATGCAGCCGTGATTTAGCCTTTACTGACTGAGTGGGTGCCATGTAACTTGGAATTGATGGAGAGCTTGCCAAGCTCTCATCATCTCTCACTGATGACCCAGGTATACTGTGCCTCCTATTCCGCTCTGATTGCATACTTACCATGCTCTTTGAGTCATCATCTTGGTTTAGCATACTCACTCTTGGGCTCGGTGGCTTCAATTTTCTGGTTGCTATTGGAGGAGCTGCCTTGGATGGTGGAGTTGAAGGGGACTGATGATTGGAAGAAAGACTTGGTTTTTGGCTGGCTGGTGGGGAAGGCTTATCAGAATTGAGTTGATGACGGGCATAAGACTTGGTGATTTCTCCTTCGGCAATGCTGAAACTAGCACTCTTAACAGATGTCTGATCATTGTTAGGTTCTTTCTCACTCATGCTTTGAGTCTCCCATGGCTGGGTGGCCATCCAACGTTCTAACCAGCTCCAACCCCAGTGAGGGTTGGTTGGGTCCATAAACAATAGGTTTGTAGATCTCGAAGACTTCTTCCAGGCTTGCTGTTCAATGAAAACATTGGAAACTAAAGAAAAGGCCAGATTTTGTGAAAGCAATTAAACATGTAGCTTAAACTAGGATCAATAATCTGCAATGCAGATGATTCCTTCTCAAGTAACCTAATTTTGACTCGAGCAGAGCAGACTACCAAATTCCTCCACCCCAATTGAGTGATAATTAGACTACTACACTTCCACTCTTCCGCTCACAAGTCTTTTCCTTATTTCCAGTTTTGGTACTGGCAGAATTGACAAACCACTTTTCTTTCATAAAACTTGGTCGCAAAGCCAAAAGTACCTTAGCGAGCTAAGCTCCATAAGTTGTTCTACACTTTTTTTAGCTATGTATATCTACCATTTGATGATAGCCTAAATACAACTGTTTTAGAATGTGTCAAACAAAAAACAAGTTGTTCAAAATAAAATGGTAAAAAACCTCCATTTTAAATGTAACATGTTTTACAACGGAAGCTTATTGTAAAAGTAAAGCAATTTTGCCTTCCAAAGAGGCTGAAATTTGTAAGCAGAGGAAAATGAATAAAGTACCTGATGAGAGAATGAATAAGCTAGTGCTCTTTCTCGCCTCATAGCCGCTTCATACTTGCTCAGGAGGTTTGCTTCAATTTTTTCTTTTGATTGTAGACTGTCATCCCATTCCTCCCCAATCTGTCACAATATTTAAAGCAATTGTCTCCTCAGATGAGACTGTAAAGAGTGAAATCCAAAAAAATGCCATTTTTCTTTGTTACGGTAATCTATTTTTTTTATACAAAACAAAACCTTCATTAAGCATAATATGGAATTCAAAGTAGTGGACAATGAATCCACCCCATGGAAGGATAACAAGTAGCAGAACAAAACAAAATGCTACTGTTTGGAACCTGAGCTATTGCTACAATGTTCTGTTAAAGGATAAAATGGCTCAGTATTTAAAGGAAATCTCGTATGCATTTCACCAACACAAGATTAGGAATGTGGACTTAAAAACCCAGCAGGTTGGAATTTAAAACCCAAAATTAACGACATTCACATGCGGCAAAAGTTGTTTATAAAGTAACTGCTGCAAAATATTCCATAGTCAATAGGATGGCATCAAAGTCATTTATAAACTACATATGCACCTCAGAAGATGGCTGACACCGAAATGACAGCTGTATCCCACTATGTGAACAGAGTGGTTTCAAAAAACAAAAAAAAAACAAAGGAACAGCATTGAGATAAAAGATCTAACCTTCAAACAATCAAGTTCTTTTGCCCGTTTCTGCAGCAGCTGTCTTTCGAGCGCCCGGTTCTCCTCTGCCATCCTAATCCTCCTAGAGTTGATCTGAGACTGCACGCGAGATAGACCTTGCATGCATCGTAGAGTGTTTGTGGTTTGACGTTTGACAATAGGCCCTTCTACCAGTGATTTTAATCTGACAAGCCCCCTTAAAGCATGCAATGCCCTCCTTGCCTAAAAACAATGAACAGATAGCAAAAGCAGTTTAGGAATTCCATTCCATCTCAATTTTTTCTACATGCAAATATGACTGAGAACAATCAGCATTGTCCAGCCTCAATGGCCGACAACGTGAATATGCAAGGGCCTTAATGTATTGTAATTTGTAAACATTTTCCCAAAAATGTCTCTAATCTTTCTGGTGAGGTCATTACTGGTATGTTGAACAAGTAATGCTGGTGAAAATATGCAGAAAAACAATGGCATCTACAATTTAAACAAATTCACATCCAAGCCATAATCCTTTTTGCACTTCAACAAATAATCAAAGCTTCTAGGTTGAATTTTTCCACATTTACTCACTTCTTATACTTTGGACCCAAAATCTTCTTTAGAACTTACCATTAATTCAGAGCAGCCAAATGTTCTGTTCCCAAATACTGAGAAAATAAACATTGGAAAAGAAGAGGACAAAATCTTTCAGCTTCAATCCAGTCAGTCCCATTTAGACACCAATTAGTTAAAACTCTCCACATGCAATGGACAAATTGAAGCTGACTCTTTTTTTTTTTTTTTTTTTGGGGGGGGGGGAGTCTCTAGATAAAATGATTATATTGGTTTGCTCCTGCCAATACATATCACCACCAACAAAGAACAAAAAAAATTATTTCCTGATAAGTTTCAATCATGCGTTGCTTCATAAGGTGAGCCCCAAGAGTGTAGTGGTATATCTTTGAGAAGTACAAAAAAGGAACCATCATAATTCCTCAAGACTAAGGGAACATTTTTCAATCTAGCTTTCTAATTTCCAAATTGAAGGATGAAACCAAACCAAACATTATTGGTGTGAATCACCGAATGAAAACATAACTTCACTATCATCACAGATACAAGAAAATAACCTTCAGTTGCCTTTAAGCTGGTAATGAATATCAATTTTCATTTTTTATGAAGAAATTACTTCATTGGGAAAGTTCTCAAAAAATAAGTACTGAAATTGCACAGTGCTTGCGTTGTCGCCTATGAAGCACGGATACTCTCGAGAAGATGACGTATCCGTGTCGGACACCGACACTCTTCGGACATGTGTTCGATACTCTTTTATCCGTGTCCATAATTAAATGATAAAATTTTAATTTCGGACACATATCCAACACTTCTTTAGAACGTGTCTACTACTAAATAATTTTTTTTTTTTTTGGGAGGGGGGAGGGGGGAGGGGGAG
Organism: Ilex aquifolium; assembly: GCA_951799425.1. NCBI lineage: Eukaryota > Viridiplantae > Streptophyta > Magnoliopsida > Aquifoliales > Aquifoliaceae > Ilex > Ilex aquifolium. Next base: position 25,473,993 of record OX637405.1, read on the forward strand.
GGGGAGGGGGAGGGGGACTACTACTAAATAATAAACATGTGTTGAAATGTAGTTAACAAAGCTTAAAAATTTGAGAACATATAATTACTAACACTAGAGATGTTAAAGTTATACTCCAAATATAATAATAAAAACAAAAAATACATAAAAGTTTTAAAAAAGAGGAATCGAAAAAATGAGAGCAATTATTTAATTTATATATTAGGTACACATTATCTACAAAAACAAAATTGATGATTATTGATTATTATGAGGATGCTTTGGTCTAAAAATTCACACAGTATGACTAGAAATAAGATTTATTTATTATAAAATACTAAATCTTATATGAATTATATATCATTATCACTATATTTGCAATAAATTACATAATGTTATATATAAAATATATTTTTTTGTACCGTGTCCCCAACGTGTCCGTGTCCTACTTTTTTTAGAAATGTCATGTCGCCGTGTCCGTGTCCGTGCTTCTTAGATTGTCGCCAAAGAAAAGTGGTTCAAATGAACATTTGTGACTATCCTATCAAGAAATCCTTTGAAACAAAAAAAATGCCAAGGGAAAAAGGGTCAAGGCAGGAATATACCAGGTATCCTCGGAATGCCGTTTGAATCTTGATTGCTGCCACTTCATCACTTAATTTTCCTCTAAACTGTGTAACTGCAGTGAGTTGAACGGCCTCTGCAGTTGCCTGAGCAGCCACAACAGCAGCCTCAGCAGCTGCAGTAGTGGCTACTGCAACAGCATAAGCATGTTTAGTCTGCTCATTCTCAGCTTCAATCAAATTTACCTCTTCCTGTGGAGGAAGAGGATGAGACACAGTCGCAGTTTCTAAAGTCGAGGAATCAGGAACTGAGGCCTTATCCTTCTCAAAACATTCATTCTTCGATTTATTTGCTTTCTGAAAACAAGTATGATTAGATTTAAAATACATACATAGGATAATTACGCTATAACCAACAGGATTACAATGGAACTTGAACAAACTTGGTTTTTCTTTGTCTTTGACACGGGGCTGAGCGCTTTCTTTACTGAAGAAAACCAGCTTCCTTTCCTCCCCATCTTTGAATCGTTCCTCAAATAGTCCTATTCTAGATACACAACAAAATAATCAAATAAATCATCACTCTGTCCTATATTGAACACAAAACAAACTATAATTTCCTCATAAGATTTCACTTTTTTCTCTCAGAGAACTGCAGAGGAACTGTAAGATCCAACAAATGGTATTTTCTGATCATAATGCCTAAAGTGTGCCACACACTGGAATAATTGTCAAATGTGTGTGTGTGTGTGTGAGAGAGAGAAAGAGAGAGAGCATGACCGACACGGTGTTTGGTTGCTGAGAAATCGGGGAAATACAAGTAATTAGACTCTGAGCATTGTTAGTGAAAGTTCTACTTTCCACTATTCAAATTCACCTCAACTTTAGCCTACTGGTTAAATTGGACTCATTAGTATAGAAGTTCGCTCAAACATGGTCTCAGATTATGAGAAATCGAAGACATTAGTTCTAATTTATGGTCTTGTCCATGCATTCTACATCAACCAAACAGGACACAAGGCTTAATACGATAAGATGAACAGTTTCATACAAAATGATGCACTACCCAGATGCCCAAACTGCAACAACTTCAAGAAAAAAAAACTGCAACAACTTCAAGAAAAATCAAGAACCATTTTCAGAAACAGAAGTGAAAAGTAAGTGTCAGTAAAGAAGAAGCTGATATCTACTGTTTGATCACCAAGAAAATGGTAGAAAAAATTACCTGTAAATGAAGTTGCCAGATCTCTGAGAGCTTATTTCCTGTTCTTTCTCTTCACAAATTCTTTCTGATTAGAAGTTGTACCCCTATCTTTTTGTGACCTTACAGTGAGGGAAAACAAAAACTAGATCTTGTCCAAGAAGGAGTTCAACGATCAGAATAGTAGCTAAAACAGCTGGTTTTGCTTGTGTTGGCCCACGTCTTCGGTCGGTGGGTCCCACTTAATTATCAAGGAAAATTTCAACTGGAAGGAATTATTAGATGCAACGGTGCTTTTGTTGTTTGTTGTTATTTTTAGGGTTAATTACACCTATTGTCCCCAATGTATGCATTATGTGCTATTTTGGTCCTCAATCTATCAATTACATCATATTAGTCCCCGAAATTTGCAATTTGAATTTAAATAGTCCCCACGCCTAACGACATCATGATTTCTCACAAATTTTAGTCATGTATAGTACACGTGTCTTATAGTGGAGGGCATATCCACCAAGAAAATTCAAATGACACACTCAAGTCACGGGCAATTCGATTGGGGCTCGCACATGACTCGAGTGTGCCATTTGACTAGTCATTTGAACTTCCTTGACGAATATGTCCTCCACTATAAGAAACATGAACAACACATGATTAAAATTTATGAGAAATCATGATGCCATTAGGTTTGGGGACTATTTAGATTCAAATTGCAAACATTATGGACTAATATGATGCAATTGATGAATTGGGTACTAAAATAACACATGCATACATTGGGGACCATAGATGTAATTAACCCTTACTTTTATTTCTTTATGTTCTCTCTCTTGATTCTTTGGACAAGCCAATTTAGCACCGACAAATTAAAAACCTACAAAGTATATGTACTCTTCCTCTAGTACATTTTTAGCTCATTAAGAAGCAAAAAAGACCAAAAAAAAATTTAAAAACTAAGATACAATTATTAATGGCAAAATGGTAAATTTCCCATCTCCTTTTATTTTATTCTTCACTACAACTATGAAATTCTTATTATACTGTAATGAAAAACTTCATTACATCACTTGATCAATTGTACCAAAATGATTTTAAAACGGGTAAAGTTTTGAAAAGTATCACTTGCTTCAAAACAATTTATGAGTTTCATAGCTTGCACGAGTTCGTTTAGTGATTATCGCATTTTGAATTCTAGTTTTTACTTGGCTGGTATAATTTAAATTTAGACAATGCACGAGATTTGCGAGTAGTTATGGACATCCAAAATAAAAAATAGTAATCACTAGTTTAGAAGATATGAAATTATAATTATCCCATTAGCAAAGAGAAAAATTATGGGTTTCATAACTTATTGCCACCCAAGTAAGATACTTGCAAAATATTTGTAAGATTCAATTTTTTGAGGATTCAGTTGTAGGGTAAATTTCGTTGGCATCATTGTAGTTTAAGTTAGTGATAATTTTATTTTCAATAATTTAAAAACCTACATTTCACCTTTTTTTTTAGTTTTAACTAATATATCATCATTATATTTCCGATGAAATGAGCAGTCAAAGATCAAAGACGATAAATTATCAATAAAATAATTTAGTCCACAAATTGACATATGAGGAGATCTCCATGGGACGCACACGTTGTCATTTACATGAAATTGTTTCGCCTGTTGCGAGAATGACGCCACCTCTACCGAACTACATCACCTGTTACAAGAATGGTACCTCAATCTGTTATGAGGCATTTATAAATTGTAAGCCCCACTTAAGTGGCATTTCTCACATATCATTCACATTTGAGCACTCTACACTCCTTGAGCAATAAAACATTCAAGTCATTGTAACCCTTCATAGTGGAATAGGTTACCTTGATCGAACTACTTAATTTGTGTTTGCTTGTGTTGAGTCTCCTTCTTAATTACTACATTAAATACTTAACATGTGGTGCATAAATACATTTTGTGCATCATCAAAAATAGCTATCATATTCTTTACTCTCTCTGAAAAAATGAATTGATCTTGTTATTTCTCTTCTCTTTCTATCCATTAAATATATTTTTTCAATAAGTATAATTGTTTTGGAGGGGGTAAACTATACTAATAATCTTCAAAGGACGCGTTTTGTGGCACTTTAATATTCATTTTTTCAATTATTTTTTGCATCACTTTAGTCTAATAAAAAAACGACGATTTAAGTTTAACAATGGAGTTGTTCACAGATGTGTCACGTGACTACAATTAAAGGACCACTACATTTTGGTCCTTCACATTTATAATTTATTTTTTTCACCCGTTTTTAAAAAACGTCCCTCAAGTGTGATCAGGTTAAATGCACATGATCATCTACATTAATTAATCTAAGCCCTCTTATTTTGTTGGATTAAAATAACACAAATTGAATAACTAAGGAATCAAATTTGCACAATTAAAAGATTAGAGAACAAACTAACATAAAACTTATAATTTAAGGACCAAAAATATATTTTACCCTCTAATTATTGGTGGTTGCAACTGAACTGACATAGCCCTCATCTACAGTTCTGTGCTAACCAGCCAGAAAGCAAAACTCATTAATATATAACAAAGTCTAATCACAGGACTAGTCTTTTTAATAGTGACAGATGGACAATGTCATTAATTAAACACTTGAAGAGCTCGTGGTTACTTACTTAACGGAATTATTGGGGGTATGGTCAAGACCCCATGAGTAGGTTTAATGTATTACTGGTGTGGATTTGCCATCTTTTTTTTTTCTTTTTTCTTTTTAAATAATTTGTTTTTTTGGGAGGGAAAGAGAAAAGGGAGGGGACTTGAACCCTTAACCTCAAGAAGGCAAAGCATTTACAAAACAAAGAGTACCATTAAACCAAAGACTCATTGGTAATTTGTCATCTAACCCAGGTGATATGTTGTGGTTTTAAATTTGAAAATAAATTTTAGGCTTAATAGTATTTTTTATTCCTAAAATATGTATTTTTTGTTAGTTTAGTTCTCAATGTATCAATTTATCAATTTGATCCCTAAAGTATTCAATTCGTCTCATTTTGGTCCTCACATAGACGGACCGTTAAGTTTTTTTACGGAAGTGACTAACACGTGATCATTCTGTCAAAAACTTATCGGTCCGTCAAATTTTGATCCAAATAAAAAGGACCCACTAGAATAAGCATGCAGAATATTTGCTCCCACACCCATTCTCCATCAACTATCCCCTAGTTTGGACCAATAGAAGTACATTGAAGGCATTGATTACATTCGTTCGTTGGAAGGAGTAGAAGCGTTTGTTTGGTATACTCAACTGCCAAAGAGCCGTTGTGGGCCCAGTATATAAGAATTATTAGTCTTCATCTCTAATTGTCTTTGAGAGCTTCTGGAATTATGTGCTCTATTCTTCTTTTGCATTCCTATTTCAATACGATTACTCACTCTGCATCGCATAGGTTGGAACCATGTATTTCTATTTCTCTTTTATCGATTTTGCTTTCTGAGGTGGAAACATTCTGACTAAGAGCCTCTAGGATTTTTTGGGAGCGAACCCGTTCGTGCTCGTCTCACCACCATATTCGAATGTTGTCTTTCTTTGATCGCTAGCAGAGTTAATCGCTTCCTTCCTCCAAATTTGTGTATCAATCACCAAATTTTTCTGATCATCTTGTAACGACAAATTTCGTGATTAAATTAACACAAAATAAGGTCAAGTTACAATAGTCAATTTGATTGACTTTAAGTAAAAGATGTAGTGTTGACTCTCTTCGGCGTGCTTCTCACGTGCACTATCCTCTGATTCTCGGTGGATTTGGTGAAGATGATGAATTTGGTGAATTTGGCGAAGATGAGGGCCTGATTGGCGTATTTCTCACTCTTCAATTGGTGGTGGCTTTGGTGGATTTGATGAATACGAGAGCTGGTTCAATGTATCCCTCGTTCTTCAATTTGATGATGTTTTTGATGAATCTTCTCACCGTTCTTCGTTTTGAATGGCTTGAAGATGATTTTGGTTTCTTGAAGAAGGGCCTTGGCGGTGTGTTCTTCTTCCCGGAGATGAACTTGCAAGGCTTTGGTGAACTTCGAGCAGAGCTTTGCCGATCTTCCTTCCTCCTTCGTTTCTTCTCCCCCTTTCCCTTGGGCCCTCCCCTAGACCTCTATTTATAGTGCTAGAAGTAGTTATCCATAGATGAGTCCTTATTACTCTTATATGGGCTTTAGGTAGTAGGCTACCCATAAATTTGTGGATTTTTGTTTATGGAATTTAAGTCCAACCCATTTTAACTTTTAAAAGTTTATTTAATTTTGACTTATGGAATTTAAGTTCATTTTAATTTAACAAGTCTGATTAATTGCATTTGAGCTTTTATAATTTAGGCTATTGAATTTAGGTCCAGTTTAATTTAATTTGACAAGTCTTATTAATTAAATTTGGGCTTGTATTATTTAGGTTATGGAATTTAGGTCCAATCTAATTTTATTTATCTAATTGATTTGAGTTCAATTATAGACTTTTATTTATTAATTTTTTAATGTCTACAAATGCCCCCTCGAGACTTATTTGCATATTTAATATTTTATCAATATGTAAATGGGTCTCGATTTATATTTTGATTTAAAAGGAGTTTGATTTAATTTAATTTTATATATATATATATATACATATACTTTAATTGGAACTATAGTCCATATTGAACTTTAAACAAGATATAGAATCCTAAACCATGCGGACTTCACAATCTTATTTTATTTGAACATATTGGTCGTAAAGACTTTCAACTTATCTATAATTAATGTAAAAAATCTATTTTATTCAAATATAGAGTCCTAAAATATAGACTTTTAATCCATTTATGATTAGGATAACAAATTCTTAAATACATAGAACTAGAATGTTTATATATATGAGGCTATATGTACTCGAAGTTTTATGATCAACAGCTAGTCAACAAATTTGGACCTTGAATCAAGTTTGTAAGGTATGATTCTTTCTTTCTTTATTTATATTTTTTTTTTTGACGTTATTTATTGCTTTTGATTGTTATGATGTTTAGCTTTGTCGGCATAATAATTTCTTAGAAAGCATCTAACTTTGTCGATTTCAAACTTACTAATATTTTAGTAATGTTCTTCTTGATTTAAAAAAAAAAAAAAACATGTTAATCAATTTTTTCATTACCTACATGGTTAGTATCGATCATCACAATTTTCATTATTTCTTTTAATTTCTTTTGTCTTATTCTTAACAATAAGTTTAGATGTATGTAATTTGCATGAAGTATACACGATATATTTTTTTATGTTATAATGATCCTATTATTTTAGGTTTAATGCCCAATTATCTTAGTGAAAAAAAAATATTTTTTAAACACAATTATAACCTATAAGACTTATATTTATTTAATCATATTGATATTTTAATTTATAACCAACCTTACGCAGTCAACTTGATATAAGACTTGATTCAAGTCTATTAGGTATGTTTGCCTTTGTTAGTTTGTTTTACCATTACTATTAATAATGTATTTTTCTTTATGAAAATTGAATTTTCTCTTTCTTAGTTGATTAACCCAATTGATTATGTTATATGGTTCCACCGAAAATTTGATGAATACAATTAGCAGGCCATTCCTGTTTTGTTTTGTGCAAAATATTCATCTTTTTTATTGTTTATTTGTGTAGCATTTTTTTAGAACTTGTGGTATCTTTCCATGGTAGATTTTTTTTAGATCGTTCATACCCTCCCTTTTTATTTATTTGATTGTTGCTTTGTAAATTTGACATTCATGACAACAAAACCACATTGTTCCCTAATGACTATCCATAGAATTTTAATTTGTCATTATTTTTTCTATATATATTGATCATAACTTGTTTCCTAATTTTTCTTGACTAAAACATGATTTTTGTGTGTTCTTGATAACTTCTTTTTTTTTTTTCAAAAATGTTAGTCTTGAATATCTTTATCCCAAAAATTTATGCTAGGTAACCTTTTGACCTTAGAATTTTATTTTACTGACTTGATTTTAGATGATTTTTTTTTTTTTTTGAACAAACTCGACCTTGATTTTCTTTTCAAGAAATATATAAATTTTGTTTCGCGGGATTTTTATTTTGGGTTAACTTTATTTCCAAGAGTGTTAATTTTAATTTTAATTGACTTTTCTCAAGAATTTTATTTTAGATTACGCTCTGACAGTTTATAACCTTTGTCTTAATTATATGTGGCTTTTATTACAAGAGTTTTATTTTATTTATTATTACTATTATTATTATTATTATTTTTGTTTGACCACCTTAAGTGATTTTTATGTCAACGTAGATGACTCTTCTGACAACTTTAGGTGACTTCCGTGACAGCCTTAAGTGATTTTTGTGACAACTCAATGTGACTTCTGTAATAGCCTTAGGTGACTTCTGTAATAGCCTTAGGTGACTTCTGTAACAGCCCTAGGTGACTTCTGTAACAGTCCAAGGTGACTTCTATAACATCCCTAGTTGACTTCTGTAACATTTCTAAGGTGAATTCTGTAACAGCGCTAAGTGACTTCTGTAACAGCCTAAGGTGATTTATGTAACAGCCCTAAGTGACTTTTGTAATAGCCTAAAGTGACTTCTGTAACAACCCTAAGTGACTTCTGTAACAGCCTAAGATGACTTCTGTAACAAGCCTACGTGACTTCTGTAACAGCCCAATGTGACTTCTGTAACAGTCCTAAGTGACTTCTGTAACAGCCCTAAGATGACTTCTATAACAGCCTAAGGTGACTTTTGTAACAACTCTAAGTGACTTTTGTAACAACTTAAGGTGACTTAAGGTGACTTCTGTAATAGTCCTAGGTGACTTCTGTAACAGCCCTAGGTGACTTCTATAACAGCGTATGGTGACTTCTGTAACAACCCTAAGTGACTTCTGTAACAACCCTAGGTGACTTTTGTAACAATCATAGGTGACTTCTGTAATTGCCCTAGGTGACTTCTGTAACATCCCTAAGTGACTTATGTATTGCTACTATTATTATTTTATTTATTTATTGATAGCATCAAGGTTTATTTTATTATTTTTTTTTTTTTTGTTATGATTATTTTATTTACTTATTTTTTTCAAATGGCCTCATCTCAAAAAGCCAAATCGAGAAAAATTATCAAAATTTCAAGTCAAAGAAAGAACTTACCTTTCGATGAGTGGATTGCAGAGTCGGAGGATCCAATTCTGAAAGGCAAAGTTTTGTGTTTTCCAACTATTGTGGTAAAGAACTATAGAACCAACGAGCTATCAACATTATCACTCAAAGTTCTTGAGCCCATGACTGGTCCCTGCAACCGCTTGAGAATAATCTATGAACCTGAACTTCATATGCCGCTGATTAGTGAATATCCTCTGCCAGAGAACATGCACAAAAGTGACATGGTTAAGTCAGATCGACTACCCTCACTTTGCGCGCCTTCGTATCATTCCAAAGATCATCTTATTCCAAAGCCACTTGTTGCTGATCTGATCAACCAGAGGATTGCGAGATGGGGATGTTCACTGAACCCAAGGGGAGATATTCAATATCTGAATGGGTTTTGGGAGTGGTCTCAACGAATTTACCGCAAGTTGTTAGACAAGGGTTTCAACGAACTTGCTTATGTTGTGCATGCCGCTTCTTTTGACTATTCTCGACCCAATAGTGTATATCGCGCCCTTTGTGAAGTTTGGTGTCCGCAGACGAATACGTTTGTTACGGGCGTGGGAGAAATTGGAATCTCACTTTGGGAAATGCAACACGTTACTGGTCTTTCAATCCGTGGTGAATATTTTGAAGAAGTTATCCCAAGCTTGACTGAGTTGAGAGACTCTGGTACTGGCGCTCTCCCTGTGACTTGTTTGCATTTGTTTAAGGTTTTTGCCTTAATTAATAAGAAGAAAAGGGATAATCGTCCCCGTCATTCAGATTGACTTGATTTTTGGTTCAAGGATGGTACACGTGCTCCAAATCCTAAGAAAAGCAAGGCATATAAAGTAGCCATGACAAATTGCTTTAAAAGGGATGGAGAATTTTTTTCAAAGCGAATATTGGTGAGACCTATTCAGTCAGAAATACAATCTATGAAGACAAAGGTCAATGGTGATGATCCCTTCATTCTTCTAGATCTTGACCTTGATGTCACAACATGTGAAGACTTGGAGATTGCAGCTTATTTAGCTTTATGGCTATGTCGCTTTGTATTTCCTTCATCGGATGACATTATTCGTCCAACTATCTTCAAGACTGCCTCCCGAATGGCTACTGGAGTCACATATAGCTTGGTTCCCCCTATTGTTGCAAGTATTTACAAAGGTCTATCTGAGACATGCAGCACCCGATATGACCAAAAGAACCTCGGGATGGCTTCTTATGTTTTCCCTCAGGTAGTTTATGCTGAGGTTGATGAGGAGCTTGATCGTCCTTTGCTTCGACAATTCGGAGGTACACTGAATGCTTATCTTTTTTATGAGGAAAAAGCAAAAGGATTTCGAGATCTTCTGCGTGAAAGTATGAGTTCCAGTGATTTTTGTTGGCAACCAGTTCCGTATTCTGAAAATCGAGGGCCTCGTCGTGATGATGGACAAATATCATATGAAACCTCTGAATTAATGACAAGTATGTGCGGTGGACACGTCATGTATCGTCGTGGGCCAGTTTGCATTCTTGAGATGTATAACCCTCATCGCTTTGCTAGGCAACATGGATTTCATCAAAGATTGTCGAGTACTCCCTCACATTTATCGATAATTTCGTTTGATGCCTCTTTTTTATATCGGACATGGTTGAGTTTAACTAGGATAAACAGTGGGGCAGGATTCCATGTCCTAAATAATTGTGCTCGGATTGAAAATCAATGTGAAAATAGTTACAACAACTGGTGGATGATTGGTTGGAAATGCGGTGTTGTATCCTAACCGCTAAACATCACCCTCACCCTCAATGTGTGTATGTGGCTTATAGTGATGGGGGAGTGTCACTCTCCCTCCGGATGATGCAAGAAGATAGGAAACAACAACAAAATGGATGTGAATGGAAATGTGATGAACAAAATAGATGGAATGAGATGCGGTGTGCACAAAAATGCTCCCCAATCGAAAGGAGTCTTTTGTGGTCGTGTGTTTTACTTGGAAAATATTCCAAGGTCGTCTCCTCAGGGAAGGAAAGGGAGTTTTGTGAAAGTGATTTTGCAAAAGTGAAAAGAAAGTGTAAAATCTTGTATTTGTGTTTTGTGGTTGTGTTTATGTATGGAAAATGCAAGAAAACAATGTTGGCTAATCCAAAGGAAGTCACTCCAATGGGACTACCATTTCAACTCCAATCCCTCCTTAACTCCGATAGAGCATGAATGAACAATTGATTCGGGGGAAGCTAGGGATGAGGTTGGTGATGATCTAAGAATAAACCGTGACAAGTCTACGGAATATCAAAGGCACCAATTCATCCACTCTCAACCCCGTCAAACCGAACCATTGGACTCTTAAGGGAGGGAGGAGAATGAGTTAAAATGGAATCCCCAAGAGTTAAATCTAACTACTCATGGTAAAATGAAAGACAAGCATAATAATGTAAATGGATATAATGAAGACATGAAGCATGAAGTATGAAACTTAACTTAAAGCAAGAAATCTTAAACTAAGGAGAAAAATATTCAATACCCATTTTAAGCTTGAAAATGAAGAACTTGAGCAACAATGGTGAAATGTAAATGGTGTATTGAAACTTGCAAAGTACTTGAAATAAATGACATTAAAGACAATAAATGAAGCTTACAAGGTTCTTACATTAAACTACAAGTGAAAGAGTGGAAGAAAAATGCAAAAACGTCACTTTGAGCACTATTCATCATCTTCCCCCTTGGAGCTTTCTACATCTACTCCTAAGCTTAGGTAGCCAACTCGTTTTCTTGTGTGTTGAATGTTGAATGTATAATGGAGAGTGAGAGCCTTGAATTTCGTCCATGGAGGGTCCCCCCTAGGTGTGTGCAGGTCTTACACCAAAGAGGGGCTGAGTTGAAGCCTTGGACAGGCTAGCCTGCAACCCACATGGCAGCCCATTTCTCTCTCTTCCTCCTTGAATGCCAAGCCTCAAAAGTCTTCCAAAATGTGTAAGAGACCTGCAAATGTGTAAGGAAATGTTGGGATAGGCGTGGGAGAAGTGTAGGTGGGACCCCCAAGCCTCAAAGTTGAGTTACAGGCTGTTTTCGCGACCAGAAGGTCCGGAGTACCGGTACTAGGTACCGGTACCATTTGGTACCGGTACCGAGTACCGGTACTGTTTTTCTGCACTGGACCACCTTCGGTAGAATCGTCATAACTCTTGATCTAACCGTTGGATTGGGCTGAAATTTTGACACCAAACAGAAGACACCCATATCTACAACTTTCATGTTTTGAACTTTTCCAAATTCTGAGTAGATCATGGTCAAAATGGAGGAATTCAGAGGCAGTGCTTCCAATTGTTGCTGCAGCTGGTGCCCTTGTTCCCAAGCACCAATGCCTTCTTGATTTCTTCACTTTTAAGCCTCCAATTCTTCATGTATTGTGTCCATGCCTTCACCACACATCCATCAAGGTTGCAATGTCCTAAAATCAATCACTTAAGCTATAAAAGGTTGCAACATCAAAATATCAACATTATAGTTCAAAACGGCTAACTTCTAAGCACTTAAATGCAAAAGTTGAGTTAAAATGCATGTAATGAGCCCTTCAAATATGCAATATTATGTGCTCATCAGTGGAAAGATGATGTACTTCCACACCTAGACAACATCAATTGTAAAACCTTGTTAGCTAGTGAATTTGAGAATTTTAAGTTTAAAACTCAAGCTGATGGGTTAGGGAAGGGGAAATCCCTTCCTACAGTGGCTAAAGCCCCTCTACGTCTTCGAAAACAGGACAGTTCAAAGGATTGCTTGAATCCCCAAGAACAACCAGTTCCAAATATGTTAAAGGTCACAACACCTGTTTCAAGATCAGCTAATGTTCGATCTGCTCATCCTTTACACATCCCAGAGTCTGATGAAGTGAGTTCGTCAAATGAATCTGATCATGTACTCCTTTCATCCCACATATCCAATGGTGTTTTCAAGAAACAGGATATAGGCTCGAATCGTGGAAGGATTCCAAGCACAATTGTACCAGTTAATAATCCTGGTTCTACTAAGGAGACAATTCAAGAGAGGTGTCAGACAAGAGTTACAGAAGCTGAGCATAATTTGGCTTGTGCCCGGTCAGAAGATGATACAAATCATACCACTACAAAGTCTCCCACAAGCAGGGTTGACCCTTCTTGTAATGCTCTGAATGACTTATCAACTTTTTTAGAATTATCCCCGCAATCCCGCAATAAAGGTGCTTGCAAAATTTCATTACTATTACCACCATTAATTTTTTTTTTATATATATACATACATATATATATATTTCCAAAACTCTTACTCTTTTTTTTTTTTAAAGCTTTTCCTCCACTTCCAGATCTTGCCACATTAAATTCCATCCCAGGTATTTGTGGAGACCAAAATCTTGACAATGATATCATTGGAGCTTTATTTGATGACAACGATCGGACCATGTCCATTCTTTCCGTCAGTGGTGAGATTCTTCTTTTGGTTGATAGAGAAAATACCAATCCATGTGAAGGGGAAGTTAATTCTAAAACAAACCCTTCATGTGCTATGCAAGCAAGGCAAGAAGCTATTAATAATTTTGTTGTGAATACTCTTCTTGAGCCTTATGGACCTGGTGAAGCGCGATCTCCAAGACTAATACCGATGTTTTCATCTGTCTCAGGTATATTTCATTAGCTTGATCTAGTTGCCCTTTCAATTAGTATGCAACTAATCGCATATCTTTATTTGCGTCAGGTCCTCCTGTTGAAGCAATTACTTCTGAACAATTGGCAAAGAAAATAATTCTGACCGGGATGCCCCCATATTTGAAGGGTGAATTTGATTATGCCATGAAAAATGGCTTCTCTGGATTGAAGACCTGGTGGACCTCCAAGTCTTCAAGTATTGAATATACTCTTAAAAAGCTTTTCTATGTTGACACAGATCCTTTGGTGAGTAAAATGGATTGTCTTCTTATGAAAGTAGATGAGTACCTTTCAAAACGCCAAAAAAGCGTCAAAGCTTTAACCTCTAGAGAAAGAGAGAGAAGGTTGACGACAATTGATAGCACGATATCAGCAGGACAATTCAAAGCTCTTGGCTTGAGTGAACAACTGTTGAAATCTGAAGCAGAGTTATTGAGTCTTGATCATGAAATCCAGTGCCTGCAGGATCGGAGGGCCGAGGTGGCATCTACTATTGACTTCATTCGTGATGAAAGATAGATCACTGAAGAAACTATTGTGGTGATGGAGAAAGAACGTGTCGAACTCTAGGAGTCTCATATTCGCAATGTTGAGAAGATACAAGATGCGATCCATGTTAGAGAAGGAATTTGTTTCACTAGCCTCGATCGACTGGGTTGAGAAATTTTTATGATCTCATAACTCCTCAATTGTAATCATTTATTTATATATATATATTTTTAGCAAATATGGATGTTTAGATTTGAATTTTTTTTTATACTATTATTTATTGTAAAAAAAAAAGGTTGATTCTCAAATAATTTAGATATCTGGAAAAAAGGTTTAAGTTTAAACATAATTTTGAAGGGAATTTTTTTTTTGTTGAGCCGTTCACAGTTTTACCTCATGCGAACCAAGAGCAAAAATTTTTTTTTTTGTTTGAGCCATACACAGTTTTAACTCGTGCGGGCCAGGAGCAAAAAAAAAAATTTTTTTTTTTTTGAGTCGTACGCAGTTTTAACTCATGTGGGCCAAAAGCAAAAAAAGTTTTTTTTTTTTTTTGAGCCGTACATAGTTTTAACTCATGCGAGCCAGGAGCAAAAAAAAAAATTTTTTTTTTAAGTCGTACACAGTTTTGACTCTTGCGGGCCAAGAGTAACATGCAGTTTAGGCTTGTGCGTAAAGGAGTGATGCTTGCTTTCAGGCGTAGAAGCGCTTTAGAAATTTCCCATTGATTGGGCCAACCCTCAAGTCATCTTTGTCAACAATCTTGTACCCGTCGTTGGTGTAGACTTCTTTCACCACATATGGACCATCCCATTTTGACATGAATTTCCCACCGGTGCGATGCAGAATGACAATGGGTCTTCGTATTGCAAGGACCAAACTCCTATTTGGAATGATCGGACACGAACCTTCTTATTGAAGGCTTTGGAAAGTATGGCTTGATAACATTCCAGGTTTTGTTGCACATCTAGTCTTTTCTCGTCAAGTGCTTCAAGCTCGTCTAAACGTAAATGAACATTTTCTTCGTTTGTTAGTTCTTCTTGTAAGGCGATCCGCAGGCAGGGAATTTGACGCTCCAAAGGAAGAACAACTTCAACGCCATACACAAGGGAATACGGAGTAGCTTGTGTTGGAGTTCGGTATGTTGTTCGATATGCCCAGAGAGCTTCACCAACCATTTCATGCCAATCCTTCTTTGATTTGGAGACAACTTTCTTCAAAAAATTTCAGAAGGTCTTATTGAATGCTTCTGCGAGTCCATTGGCTGGTGCATTGTACATGGATGAATTATGTTGTACAAACCCAAATTTGATGCAGAGCTCGGCCATGAGGCTATTGAAAAATGGTTTTTCATTATCAGTAATAATGTAACGAGGTACACCATACCGGTATATAATATTTATCCGAATGAAGTCGACAACATTCTCTTTTTTCACTTCTTTAAGAGGAACCGCTTCCGCCCACTTGGAGAAATAATCGGTTGCTGCTAAGATGTAAAAATGTCCTGCTGACAATTTTGGAGTCAAAGGTCCTACGACATCAAGTCCCCATGCATCAAAAGGCCATGATGCGACTGTAGGATGCAACGGTTCAGGTGGCTGGTGAATGAAGTTGGCATGGAACAGACAAGCTTGACATTTCTTAACGTAATCCATTGAGTCTTGTACCATAGTGGGCCAGTAATACCCCATTCTCTTTATACGAAAATTTAATTTAGGCCCTGATTAATGAGCACCACATATTCCAGAATGAGCTTCGTCGAGTGCTTGAGCAGCTTCATCTTCGTCCAAACATCGCAGGAAAATACCATTAAATGAACGACGATAGAGGATGCCTTTATAATAAATAAATCGAGGAGCTCTCCGTCGAATCTCGGTTCTATAACGTGGGTCATTTGGTAATTTTCCATACTACAAATAGTCAATCAGAGGTTGCCTCCAATCTTCATTTTCAACTTGCACTACTGAAATGGTAGTAACTTCTTCCATTTCAGGGAGTAACAAAGGTATTATCCATCTTTGACAAACTGGAACTGAAATTATTTGGTAATAGGGTTTTGTAAGCACGACGGCAAGATTGGCAAGAGCATCAGCATATTTGTTTTCACCGCGTGGTACGTTTTTAATGGTGACTCGATCAAACTGCCTCATAAGTTGAGTTGCATAGCGACAGTATGCCATCAAATCTGGTTTACAAACATCGTACAATTTCAAAACCTGATAAACCACTAGCTGCGAGTCTCCATAGATTTCCAACTGAGAGAGCTGCATATCAAGTGCCATTTCTAAGCCAAAGATCAAAGTTTGGTACTCCGCCACGTTATTGGAGCAAGACTCTGTCAAGGTAATTGCGTACGGCAATACTTCATCTTCAGGGGTAATGAAAACCACGCCTGCGCCAGCTCCATATCTCGAGTAGCACCATCAAAGTATAACTTCCAAGATGGTATGAAGTCAGTAAAGAAAACTTATTCATCTGGCAATTCTTCTGGTAGCTCCCAGTCTGCAGGGATCGGGTGATTTGCAAGGAAATCAGTCAATGCTTGTCCTTTGACTGCTTTTTGTGGAACATAAACTATGTCATATTCAGACAATAGAAGTGTCCATTTTGCCAACCTTCCCGAGAGAACTGGTATTGACATAATGTACTTGGCAGGATCAGATTTTGAAATGAGATGAACAACATGAGCCAGCATATAATGCCTCAACTTCTTTGTAGCGAAGACTAATGCAAGACAAATCTTTTCAATAGGTGAGTAGTTTAGTTCTGCACCTACTAATGTCCGACTCAGATAGTATAACACGTGTTCCTTTCCCTCATCATTAACTTGTGCTAAGAGTGTTCCTAATGACTGTTATTGGGCAGCAATATAAAGGATCAATGGTTCTCCTTGAATTGGTGCTGCGAAGACCGTGGGATGAATGAGATATTGTTTGATATTTTCAAAAGCATTCTGACAGGCACCGTCCCATTTAAAAGGAACACCTTTCTTCATTAGTTTATTGAACGGATGACAACGTCCGGCGAGGTTCGAGATAAATCTTCATATATAGGCAAGTCTTCCTTGAAGACTTTTCAGGACATGCAGATTGCGAGGCTCCGGCATCTTTAGGATAGCCTCTATTTTTGATTGATCAATCTCGATACCTCGATGCCTAAAAATAAATCCGAGGAACTTGCCAGAGGTAACCCCAAAGGCACACTTTAAGGGGTTCATCTTTAGTTGATATCTCCGAAGCCGTTCAAAAATGCTGCGCAAATCATCAAGATGATCTTTGCGCCTTTTTGTCTTTACGACCAGGTCATCAACATAACATTCAACCTTTTTTGTGTAGTACATCATCAAAAATCTTTTGCATTGCACGTTGATATGTAGCACCAGCATTCTTGAGTTCGAAGGGCATCACCTTGTAGCAGTAAACTCCCTTGGGGGTTCAAAATGCAGTGAGTTCTTCGTCCTTCGAGTCCATTCGAATTTGGTTGTATTCAGAGGAACCATCCATGAAAGATAAGACCTCATGTCCTATGGTCGCATCAACCATGTGTTCTGTAATCGGCAATGGAAAATCATCTTTCGGACATGCTTGATTTAAATCTCTAAAATCAACACAAACTCGAATTTGTCCGTTTTTCTTTCTGACAGGTACAATATTAGCAATCCATGTTGGATATTTTACTTCTCGAATGAATCCAGCATCTAACAATTTTTTGACTTCAGCTTTGATATGCGGGACTAGTTCTGGACGGAATCTTCGTTATGGCTGCTTAATAGGGCGAGCACCATGTTTAACAGCAAGATGATGAACCGCAACTTTGGGGTCAAGCCCTGACATTTCTTTGTATGACCATGCAAAAATATCTTTATACTCTTGTAATAGTTTAAAGTATTCACCTTTTTCTTGAGGTTTCAGAAGAGCACTGATGAAAATTTCTCTTGGATCATCTTCCGTTCCTAGATTCAATTGCTTTAGATCATCAATAGTGGCTTGCCCCCCTTCTTCAAATGTCGACGGTGCTGGTTCGGTCTCATCATCAGAAGTTGAATCTTCTAGTTTTGACGTTTCATCAATAGTCACATGGTTCACAGAAACGGCTTCTTCCTCAATCTTGAATTTATTGATTGACAACGAATAAACATACCTGATCCAAGTTTTGAAAAACAATGCAAATTCTCATATTTCCATCCCTCTTTCTCAGTGATACGATGTTTCCAATCCACGCAGGATTTTTTGATTCTTCAATGAAACCAGACTTGACCAACGTATTGACTTTGGCTGAAAATTGTAAAACTTCATGGTCATCCTCAATATTCTCAACCATATCTTGCATCCATCATTCGCAGGTGGTTAAAGTTTCGTTGGATTCATTTTTTGAGGATAATTCTTTAACATCAAATTCTTCCATTGTTGTTTGCTCAATGGTGACATAGTTCACTGAGACGGCTTCTTCTTTGATGCCAATGGTGACATAATTCATTGAGACGGCTTCTTCTTTGACACTTTTGGTATGCACCATTTTTTGCCTTTTCTTATTTCTTGCAAACAAGTCTTGGGTGGCTATAGGATCATTGAGATTAGCAGTGTCTTCCTCAACTACCATTGCAAGCTTTGGTATATGATGTCTGCGTCGTCTCCGTTGTTTCTTGACCTGCTTAGAAAAATTTGGTACATTCTGATCAACAGATTGTCCCAAACGAGTGAACACCGAAGCTCCTTGTGCAGATTCCGGAGGAAAAGCTTCCCCGCTCAATCGATCAAACACTGTGCCTCGAGTATCTTGTTTACCAAGTCGATCAAAAATAGAAGTACGAGATTGTATGATCTCTTCATGCTTATCCCCGCTCAATCGATCGAACACTGTGTCTTGAGTATCTTGATTACCAAGTCGATCAAAAATAGAAGTACAAGATTGTATGATCTCTTCATCCTTACACTCGAATATTTGTATCATGATAGGATTTGATGAAGTCTTCTTTTGCTTAATCGGGATTGGAGTGGGATAATATCCTATCCCGAATTTATGTTGTCCAGAGGTCTCTCTTTTAGCGACACTTTGTGGTATCGTCGACTCATCAGTTTTCTCCCTTGAAAGAACTAGATCGAGTTTTCCAAGTTGGCGTGGTTCACCTTTACCATAACTTGTATTTTCAAAGACTTTTTTAACACGAGGATAAAACCAACCTTCTTTACAATCCTTTCCTTCTTTTGCTACAAAAGGTTTTGTGAAGCCCTTCAGTGGTGGGTCAGAGATCATCAGTTTTCATAATTGAGTTATAGGTAATGTCATTTCATTCTTCAAGTGCTTGATGTCATCAGTTGACAATTGTCCTTGTTTTTCTCTTGATATTTTGATCTTTGGTATGGTACTAGGAAGTGCCTCCGTGATAAGCTAGACTTCAGAGTAGAATTTGGCATCTGCAAAGTGAGATTCTTCTGTTGAGAAAGGCTTGGTCTCAGCAATGACTTGCCTCACTTCTCCATCATGATAATATTTGAAACATTGGTGCAAAGTTGATAGCACAACTCCCATCTCATGTAACCAAGGTCGCCCCAATAGTAATTCATAAGATGTTTTGGAGTCGATGACATGGAAGAGAGCAAAAGACACCAATTCTTCTATCTCGATTTTAAGTCGAATCATACCAATGGCATGTTGCCCCCATTGATTAAAGCCTTGAATTGTTAGTTTACTTTTTTGACAACTCCTCCATAGAGATTCCAAGCTGCTTCATGATGCGAATTGGCATGATATTGACAGCCGATCCACAATCGATCAAGATACGAGATATTTTATAATCTCGAATAAACCCGCTCACGTAAAGGGGTCTATTGTGGAGGAGAGATCCTAACTGCAAATCTTCATCAGTGAATGAAATTGTTGTCATGCAATCGAATTGACTAACTTGGTCAGCAACAGTTAAGATCTTCTTTTTGAATATTTCCGGGTTGACCAAAGCTTGTACCAACATTTGTCGGGCTTCTTCGGGTAATTCGAGTTCCTCGGGAAGACTTAGGTTTGATGGAATTTCTCTGAACCTTGCAATCATTTCTTCTTCGTCTGTCGATACCTCTTTCTTAGCATTTTTGGTATCTGAATATTTATTTAGTGGAGCATCAGTTATGCATTTTTCTTCACAAGCACTGATCACATAAGATGTCATTGATTCCCTTGTAAAGAATTGTTTGGGAAAATATTCCATCAATGTTACAAGTGTGTGAGAACATAACTTATAGTTTTCATTATCAATGGTTGTCGTCTGGGAAGACACTCTTCTTTTTCCTCCACATCTTTGATTTCGGCGAGAATGAGATCCCGTCTTTGTTTTGGGGTGTTTTGGCTTATTAGTTGGAGGAGATGAATGTTGTAGCTTACGCACTCTCCGAGGTTTCACCATAGTCCATTCCCCCAAATCTTCTTCAGTTGCCACAAAATCATCTAAAGGAGGCCACCCACTTGGTTTGAGATCTAAAATAGGTGCTCCCAACATGAGTTCTGAGTCGCCTAGTAGATTAGATGACTTTGTATTAGTAATCGAGGTTCGATATTTATCCTTTTTGCTGACAAAGGTTGACCAACCATCCCTGATCTCGTCTTCTGATTCAGATGATGATGCCCAAACATCTAGATCATCTGTCATGAGTTCAAAAAGCGTTGGAGTGTTGGGGTTTTTATGCCTCGGCATACCTAGATATGCATACACCGTTGTTATCTCATCATCAAAAATTAACTGTACTTGCACAACTCCTTCAGGAAGAGGAACGGTAAGTTCCTTACTTTTGATTGACAGTGTTTCTTCTATAGAGATAGAAGAATTCAGCAATTGTGATGGTTCTTTAGGATGTATCGGAGATGATGATTGTTCTCCTTTGTTTGGAATTGGTATAGGGTCGAAGGACCCAAAAGTGACCATTGTCACATTTGCAGCTGCCATTTCTTCTCTAGAATCAAGCTTAATTTTTTTCTCGTTCAATAAATGAATAATCTCTTCCTTCAAGATAAAACACCTTTCAAGGGGATGACTAATAATCCGATGTTATTTACAATACTTTGGATTATCAACTGCTTCAACTTTAAAAGTGTAAACCCAAGCGCAGGTTGAGCAAAGTAATATAATCTCGGAAGTCCGAGGTCGATCCCACGAGGAATTGTAACAAGGAACAATCACACAAACAACAAAAATAATTTGAAAGGAAAAAGATTTATTTGGAAAATTGTTGATTGGAGAAAAATGATTTTGGTAATTGAAATAGTAATAAATAAAATACTAGAGCATCAGGTACTCCCTCTCAACTTCATACAGTAATAGTTAAATACTCAAAGCTTGACTTGAAAGAAGAATTAAATGTCAGTTAATCCAATTAACAAATCAAGTGATAAATCCAAAAGTTATAATCAAACGACTACCAGGAACCTGAATAATCATTCAATCATATTATTCTATGAAATAATGTTAATCCTTCCAGCGTGGAATAACCAGTGATTTACACGCAGGGAAACTCAAGCAATCGATGTACGTGGCACAACAACTCAAGAATTTATACAGCATAAACACTTTGCTAAAATATTAGGAATTAAATTAACACAGTTTCATAAATCCTTAAGTACAAGAGTCAATAAAAATACCGTACTCCGTTGAGAGATTTTCCCCTAGCCCTAGCTTAGCCTTCTAGCCATACATGGTAAAGGATTCAGAAAAATAGACTAAAAACAAAGAGAATAAAGATAGATCCTTTACAAAGTCCTAGGTTTGTATTTATAAATTACATTCCCCAGAGATTGCATCCCACTAGGATTCTAAATTCGGCAGCAGAGGTTTGACACGCGTCCGGACGCGACTCTCTCAACCGTCCGGACGCGCCTTCCAGAATGGTCCTTGCTTCGTTTGTCAACTTTCTGCCAATCGCGTCCGGACGCGTATACTTCCTCCGTCCGGACGCGTGTTCCAGTGTGATCCGTCCTGAGCTATGCTTCCTTTCTTCTCATAGCTTCACTCCAATTGTGCACTATTAACCTGCAAAACAACACAACTTATCTTTTATTCTCATAGCCTTAATCTTCAATTAAATCATCATAAATATCACACTTTCACAATAAAATGATTAATATTACCTCTGACAAATGTAAATATTAGACCTGAATCATACCCCCCCACTTAAACCTTGCTAGTCCCTAGTAAGGCAAGCAAATAAAAACAGAATACTAACAAAAACAAAAGACATAACCATTTTCGTAGGCTTCACGATTGCATTTAGCATATGCAACAAGCCTTTAAACCCCTAGGTTTCCCCTAGTGGACGAGTATAGTCTCGTGAGGGTTTCCAGAGATGATACCCACAAACATCACCTTGTGCTCAAACATCTGAATAACACTTGTACAATATAAGTTGCTACCACATTATTGAAATTCTAAAACACAAACTTTTTTTATAAGCATATGCAAAACAACATATAGAACTATGCGGTATATCGCTGTATGCACTTATCATATTCTCATATAAACTCGTGTGTAGTGTGAATTAACTATACCAAGTCAGTAATTTATCTGCTAATCACCTCTACAACTATCAACTATTCGTCTCAATGCCAAATCTCACTAGATAATTCACTCATAAAAGATTCTCTCAGATTATAGTGACTATTCCCTCAAATATCACATGTGAGAAGAAGATATTTAAGTCAAAACAAAATAATGCTCACATGTCTATTAAAAAAAACGTAATCCAAAAGAAAAAGATTTGACATAGTCTCATGAAAGGAAATCAACACACAATAAACAAATAATCACTATTCTCTTCCTTATTCACACAAGTCATGCATCATCAATACACTCTTGAGATCAGATAGGACTTTATTTAAGGTTGTAATGGGGCCTTGGGATTAGGGTTTTGAAACGAAGGATATACAGGAATTCAAAAGACTATCCCGAGAGAACATGTTCATTACACAACCAAACTTTTTTCCATAGCCTTTCACTCTCCATCCTTTAGAAGCACAATTTACATCACTTGTTCATATTTTTTTTATTTTTTTTTTTATTTTTTTATTTTTATTTTTTTTATTTTTTTCAAACACATGCTTGCTATTTTTTCTCTTTTTTTTTTTTTCAATCTGTTTTTTTCACTGCTAGACATATTGTCTTTCCTTTTTTTTTTTTTTTTTCAATTTTTTTTTTTTTTTTGCTAAACCAACATCTCCCAAATTACATAAACAATAAAAATTCAATCTCAGGATAACCAAGGGTAAAAGATATTATTTTTTTTTTTTCTCATTGGCTTGGTTATTATATGTTGGGTATAAGAAATAAAATTTTGCTTTAAAGGCTCAATCATGGCTTCTAGGGATAATAATATTCAAAGAATAAGGTTTAGGCTCAAATAATGACAAAGATGGCCTAAAATCATATCTCAAGAGCTTTTGATAACACACTCCCCATGCAAATAATTCAAAGTCAAGCAATCATTCACAATATTGGTGTTAACCAAAACAAAAAATAATGAGATTATTGAAGGAGATTAGCTGAATAAAAATATTTTTTTATTGAGTAAATGTAAATAACCCTCCAAGAAAGATTGGATCAAAACTCACTAGGGTTTTTATGCATCTCCACTATATGTTTCAAGTTCTCAAGGTAACATACCTAACAAATTTTCAACTTGGTAAAGTCTAAAGTGCACAAATTTTGAGTTTTTTATAAGAATATGATACGAGATACAGAAATATAAAATAAAGTTCTCTGTGATGCTTAAACAGTTGCAAATTTAAAGTTGAGCAAATTATTTCTATATTGTGGTATCAACTTATTCATAACAATGTTGTTTAGATATTTGGTAACACACCAAACAAAATATGCATTTTATATAATACTGAGAATTCAAGTACAATGCATATTCAAAAGAGAAAAGAAATCAAGCCTAACAAAAACTACCCGAAATAGGCTTTGATTTCACAAATACAGTAAAGAAAATAAAAGAGACAACTGTCAAACCCCGGGACCTAGAAGAAATAATCCTAAGATGAGGGGCCTGCCTGATCATGAGAACTGTGCCCTAGCCCTCTCATCTGTGCCCTCAACTCCTTCATCTCCTTCCTCATCTCTCTCTGTCCTCTCAACAACTCAAACAAGATCTGCCTATCAGTCCTGGGATCAGTGTCCTCATCCACTGGTATCTCAAAGTCCTCATCAATACTGAGAAACTGATCCCAATCCTCCTCATCTTGTCCCACCCCTGGTGGTGCTGCCTGCTCCTAACCTGGACCCCTCTCTCATAGCACTGGCCTGGCTACACTCTGACTCTTCAAAAGGGTGCCAGAGTTGAGTGCCACCACTTTCTTTGCCCGCTCCATTGTGGCATCAATCACCACCCCTGCTTGCTCGCACAAGGCAGTAGCCAAGCCAGCAAAAGGGAGAGATGGTTTTTTCGGGTCAACGATGGCTCTCCGCATTTCAGAAAAGATGAGTGAGGGAAGGTCTATGGTCTTACGAGTACCTATGGCATAGAGGAGTCTGGCTCGGTCAAGATAGATGTGGTTATTTCTCAACAAAGGAAAAATATTTGATACCGAAATCAAATTGAGAATTTTGTACTTGTTGGTCAAATCTCCCTGCTGGAGAAACTTCACATTCTCTGTCCACACAAAGTCCGGGTCCCCAAGTAGCTCCTTCCCCACCTCATTTCCAGCATAATTCTGTGGGTACTCCGGATTGACCACCCGAGCCTGACTCATTCCAACTAGCCTAGCTATGACAGTGGCGTCCACCCTAATATTCTTCCCCCGAACATAGGTAGTGATAAATCCATCTCCACAGTCATTGGCATTACTGTAAAACTCTCTAGCTAGAATGGGGATGCACAGCCACTCCTTCCCCATAAAACCGGCCCACCTCCTAGACACTATTAGTTCCTGAACTCCCAGCCTGGCAAAATCTTCATGCTCAACCTTCCTCTCACATACAATAGGTTTTGTTGCATAGTACTTGAAAAACCTCACCTTTTCTTCCAAAATCTGGAAGCGGACTGGGTCAAAAGTGGTTTCCTCTTCCTCTTGAGGCTCGTGAGTACTGATTCGGGGTCTCTTAGAGGTTGAGGCTCTAGGTGGTGCCATGGCAAAACGGGATGAAAGGCAGGTATAGAGGAAGAGGGAATGTATTCTGGTTTTGGAAGTGCAAGAAATACTGACCGGATAGTCGGTATTTATAGATTTTTCACACGCGTCCGGACGCATGGGGTTAACCCGTCCGGACGCGCCTCAACTGCCGCATTAATTAGCCTTAAAGATCACGCGTCCGAACGCATGGGGTTCAACTGTCCGGACGCGTACTCTGAATTTCAAACGTTTGGCTTTCCCGTCCGGACGCGTGTTGGTATTCCGTCCGGACGCGAAGTCCAGAGAGTTCAGGCTTTTGGATCCCGTCCGGACGCGACTTCCAGTAGGTTTTGCTCTATGTCCTTGCGTCCGGACGCGTGTTCCAGTGAGTTATTTCTCTATACTTAGAAAAATTCACACTTTTCTTCAACTATTTCTCTCCCAAGTGATTCCCTTCTACTTCTAAAAATTTCTAAGGCCAAAAAGGCCAAAAATAAGAAAATTCTACTTAACTATCTAAAAAAAATAAACACAGTTGCATGTTCACATCAAATTCAAAAAAAAAAAAAAATTTCAAAATTCAATATGCTTTGTATTATCAAGTAAATGCTCTCCACCCCCCCACACAAAAATTTGCATTGTCCGCAATGTATGAATACATAGAGTAAGATCAAATAAGGGATAGAAAGAACATACCGGATGCACGTAAAATGTGCTCATGCATCTGTAGAAAAATTAAAGAGAAAACAACATACACTAATATACAACAGTATACACCAAATGGTTTGAGACAGATTATTCATAGTGGGGATCCATCAATTCGATGGATTCCACTTCCATGATACCTTCCTCCAAGAATGGTTTCAATCTTTGTCCATTAACCTTAAAAATGTTCCCATTACTTGGGTTTTCAATCTCCACTGTTCCATATGGGAATACTTCCTTGACAACGTACGAACCACTCCATCTAGTCCGAAGCTTTCCTTTAAAGATGTGAAGCCTAGAATTATAAAGAAGAACTTTCTGTGCAGGTGTAAAGTTTTTACGCACAATATTCTTATCATGAAACACCTTCATGCGTTCTTTACTGATTCTAGAGTTCTCATATGCTTCATTGCGGATCTCATCAAGCTCATTTAGCTGTAATTTTCGTGCAGTGCCAGCTTGGTCAAAACTAAAGTTGAACATTTTAATGGCCCAATATGCTTTATGCTCTAATTCCACAGGCAAGTGACAAGCTTTTCCATAAATCAATCTATATGGAGACATACCAATCGGGGATTTATATGCAGTTCGGTATGCCCATAATGCATCGAGTAGTCGTAACGACCAATCTTTACGATCTGGATTCACCGTTTTTTCCAAAATGTAAGAAATTTCCCGATTAGCAAGCTCTACTTGACCACTTGTCTGTGGGTGATAGGGAGTCGCAACTTTATGTGTTACACCATATTTTTTCATCAAATTCTCAAAAGGCCTATTACAGAAATGCAATCCCCCATCACTGATAATGGCTCTAGGTATACCAAATCTGGACAAAATATTTTCCTTTAAAAATTTCAAAACAACTTTATGATCATTTGTCCGACATGGTATAGCTTCAACCCACTTAGAGACATAATCTATTCCCACTAAAATGTACATATACCCAAAAGATGGGAGGAAAGGACCCATGAAATCTATTCCCCAACAGTCAAAAATTTCTATAATCAAAATTGGGTTTAGGGGCATCATGTTCCTACGGGTTAATCCCCCTAGTTTTTGACATCGCTCACACACTTTACAAAAGTTATGAGCATCCTTAAAAATTGTAGGCCAATAAAAACCACACTGCAAAACTTTCGCAGCGGTCTTTTTCATAGAAAAATGGCCTCCACAGGCTCCCGCATGACAAAAAGATAGAATGCTACTTACCTCATTATCGGGTACACATCTCTGGATAATCTGATCTGGGCAATATTTGAAAAGATATGGGTCATCCCAGAAGAAACTCTTTACCTCTACTAAAAATTTCCTCTTATCCAAAGCAGTCCAAGCTGGTGGCATGTTACCTGTAACAAGAAAATTCACAATGTCAGCAAACCATGGTATTGAAGAAACTGCCAACAACTGTTCATCTGGGAAAGTATCTTTGATCGGCACTGTCTCAATAGGCACATCACTCACTAGTCTAGACAAATGGTCAGCCACTACATTTTCCACTCCTTTTTTATCTTTAATAGTGATATCAAATTCTTGGAGTAGTAGGATCCACCTCAACAGTCTCGGTTTTGCATCTTTCTTAGTTAATAAGTATTTGAGAGCTGCATGGTCTGTGAAGATAACAATGGGAAAACCTACTAAATATGACCTGAATTTGTCTAGTGCGAATACTACAGCCAGTAACTCTTTTTCTGTGGTAGAATAATTCATCTGTGCACTATTTAAAGTCCTACTGGCATAGTAGATGACATGAGGCTTTTTGTCATTCCTTTGTCCTAAAACTGCCCCTACAGCATAGTCACTGGCATCACACATGATTTCGAAAGGAAGACTCCAATCTGGGGGTTGCATGATTGGAGCAGTGATAAGCATGCCCTTTAACTTATCAAAAGACTCTTGGCATGCATTATCCCACTCAAAAGGTGTGTTTTTCCCTAGGAGACTGCAAAGTGGTCTAGATATGGAACTAAAATCCTTTATAAATCTCCTATAAAAACCAGCATGACCCAAGAAAGATCTAACATCCTTAAGGGCTTTAGGAATAGGTAAATCAGCGATTAATCCAATTTTTGCCTTATCCACCTGAATTCCCTCAGAAGAGACAATGTGACCAAGAACAATTCCCTTTTTAACCATGAAATGGCACTTCTCCCAGTTAAGTAACAGGTTCTTTTCTTCACATCTTATAAGCACTTTTTCAAGGTTAGATAAACAGTCATCATAGGAATCACCAAAAACAGTGAAATCATCCATAAAAACTTCAAGAAAACGTTCAACCATATCACTGAAAATACTCAGCATACACCTTTGAAAGGTCGCAGGTGCATTGCATAGTCCAAAAGGCATCCTTCGATAAGCAAAGGTGCCAAAGGGGCAAGTAAATGTGGTCTTCTCTTGGTCTTCTCTTGGTCTTCTCAATCTGGTTATATCCAGAGTAACCATCTAAAAAACAATAGTATAAGTGTGAAGCTACCCTTTCTAAAATTTGGTCCATGAAAGGTAAAGGGAAGTGATCTTTTCTAGTAACAGCATTAAGTCTCCTGTAGTCTATGCACATTCTCCAACCAGTAACTGTCCTAGTTGGCACAAGCTCATTATTCTCATTGGCAACTACAGTGACTCCAGATTTCTTAGGAACTACTTGTGTGGGGCTTACCCATTTGCTGTCTGCAATAGGGTAGATAATTCCTACATCTAACAGTTTCAACACCTCTTTTTTCACAACTTCTTTCATATGTGGATTTAGCCTACGTTGCATCTCCCTAGATGTTTTAGCATTATCCTCCAAATAAATTTTGTGGGTGCAAACCAAAGGACTAATTCCTTTTATATCAGCTAAAGTCCAACCAATTGCATTCTTATGTTCCTTAAGAAGATGTAACAACATACCTTCCTGTGCTGAATTCAATTGAGAAGAAATTATTACCGGATAAGTTTCATCATCTCCTAAAAATGCATACTTCAATTCTACCGGTAATTGCTTGAGGTCTAGCTTGGGGGCTTTATCCTTGGATGGTATTGGTGGATTAGTTCTTGGTGGGGGCTCCTCAAATCTCTGTCTCAACTCTCTCATTTCAAGTACCTGCAAAGAGTTTAATATATTAGTTGAAACAGAAATGTCAGCATTCTTTTCATCTATCTCTAACTCAGAATATTGTTCAAGCAAACATGCTTCAAGTGGATCAAACAGGGAAGAATCATACACTCTGCTTGGAACAATAGATTCAATCATGTTAACTTCATGCACATCCTCATCAATATTCTCAGGTTGTTTACACACATTAAAAATGTTGAGCTCTAATGTCATATTCCCAAATGTCAATTTCATCACACCATTCCTGCAATTAATTAGAGCATTTGAAGTTGCTAGGAATGGTCTGCCTAAAATGACGGGAATTTGAGCACTAGTACTTAATACAGGTTGAGTGTCTAAAATTATGAAATCCACTGGAAAATAGAATTTATCAACCTGTACTAAAACATCTTCCACTATACCCCTCGGTATCTTCACTGATCGGTCAGCTAATTGAAGTGTAACCGAAGTGGGTTTTAACTCCCCCAACCCTAATTGCTCATATACTGAATAAGGGAGCAAATTCACACTAGCTCCTAAATCCAGTAATGCTTGTTCAATTCTATGGTTGCCTATAACACAAGAAATAGTAGGACAACCTGGGTCTTTATATTTTGGTGGAGTTCTATGCTGTATAATAGAAGATACCTGCTCAGTCAAAAATGCCTTCTTTTGCACATTTAATTTCCTTTTAACAGTGCATAACTCTTTCAAAAATTTTGCATAAGAAGGTATTTGTTTAATGGCATCCAACAAGGGAATATTGATTTTCACCTGCTTAAAAATCTCTAACATATCATTATGCACAACAGGCCTAGTAGAAGTAAGCAATCTCTATGGGAATGGTGCAGGTGGAACATACTTTTCAGATTTATTACTTTCAGGCAGGCTAATCTTATCATCACTCTCCATGGGTTGAGAAATCTTTTCAAAGTCTTGAGTTTCCAAAGGAATGGTTTTATTAATTTCTTTCCCACTGCGGAGTGTAGTGATAGATTTTACATGCTCGTGGACAGTCTCAGAATTGCAAGTCTCATTTACAACAAATTGACCCTGTGGGTTCGGTTGTGGTTGTGCTGGAAGTCTACCTTTTTCCTGATGGCAAGGGTCAATGGTCAATTTAGTGATTGCACTCCTCATATCCTCAATAGCCTGAGTTGTTTGTCTATTGTATGTTCGTTGATCCTGCATGAATTGTGACAACACCTCCTCAATATCTCTTTTTGGGCGTGGAATGTAAGGTGCAACATTTGAAGAGTTTTGTTGGGGTGGTTGTGATGCATGATTGTCATTCCTCCAACTAAAATTTGGATGATTCTTCCACCCCGGATTGTATGTGTTCGAGTATAGATTATTGTAAGGCTTTGAAAAAATGTTTACAGCATTTGCTTGGTCATACACTTCTTTTAACGCAGGTAATGATGGACACTCCGTCACAGGATGTCCAGGAATTTCACAGATACTACATAACTCCTCAACCTGAACTGTGTCAACCTGGTTAACCTTTTTGTACTCCATAGCCTCTAACCGTCTTGTTAAGGTGGCAATCCTAGCTCCTAGGTCATCCTCCTCCCTCAACTGGTATTTACCCCCACTAGATGATGATGATTGTGCCATTTTACCCTTAGATGGCTCATGGGATGTAGTATCCCAAGATTGTGCATTCTCGGCTAATTGGTCTAAATAGTCAAAAGCATCATCTGGTTCCTTATTCATGAAATCCCCATTACACATCATTTCTATAAATTGACGCAATTGTGGGCCTAAACCCTCATAAAAGAAACTTATTATGCGCCAGCTTTCATAACCATGATGTGGGCAAGATGCAAGAAGGTCTTTAAATCTTTCCCAACTTTGATAAAAATTTTCAGACTCCTTTTGAGAAAAATTCATTATCTGTCTTTTCAAAGAATTTGTGCGATGTGTGGGAAAAAATTTCTTTAAAAATTGTTTCTGCATCTCTTGCCATGTTCCTATAGACCTAGATCTCAACGAATATAACCAAGTTTTAGCTTTTTCCTTTAATGAAAAAGGAAATAACTTCAGCCTGACTATATCCATTGCCACATTCTGATCATGAAACGTAGCACATACATCCCCAAATTCTCTGATGTGCAAATATGGGTTCTCTTCACCTATACCAAGGAATTTTGGAAGTAGTTGAATCATGCCAGGTTTGAAAACAAAATGAATGGCATTCAATGGAAAAATGATGCATGACGGTTCAGTGAGAAGTACGGGTTGTAAATATTCACGCAACGTCCTACCCTGATTGACATTCAAATTATCCACATCATTCTCATCATGATTGCTCACTCTATCAATATGATATTCCCGTTCGGGAAGATCATTCTGCCTATGTCCATTAAGATTAGCAGCCATTGTGTGCAAGAAGTGATTCGACACAGATAAATCAAATAAATTTCCAAACAGAGTATTTGAATCTTCTCTTGTTAAACGTCCACTTAAATCACGATGCCAAACGCTCATAAAACAGATAAATAACCTAAATAAATTCTAAATTAAACTAACAAGAAAAATAACTTAAATAAATAAACTAAAAATTAGAACGAAGTTACCGGATTTCCGAAGACTCGCAAATACTGCAAACCTCAATGATATAATAGCTCCTTGTCTTTCAAGTTCCCCGGCAACGGCGCCAAAAACTTGCTTCAACTTTAAAAGTGTAAACCCAAGCGCAGGTTGAGCAAAGTAATATAATCTCGGAAGTCCGAGGTCGATCCCACGAGGAATTGTAACAAGGAACAATCACACAAACAACAAAAATAATTTGAAAGGAAAAAGATTTATTTGGAAAATTGTTGATTGGAGAAAAATGATTTTGGTAATTGAAATAGTAATAAATAAAATACTAGAGCATCAGGTACTCCCTCTCAACTTCATACAGTAATAGTTAAATACTCAAAGCTTGACTTGAAAGAAGAATTAAATGTCAGTTAATCCAATTAACAAATCAAGTGATAAATCCAAAAGTTATAATCAAACGACTACCAGGAACCTGAATAATCATTCAATCATATTATTCTATGAAATAATGTTAATCCTTCCAGCGTGGAATAACCAGTGATTTACACGCAGGGAAACTCAAGCAATCGATGTACGTGGCACAACAACTCAAGAATTTATACAGCATAAACACTTTGCTAAAATATTAGGAATTAAATTAACACAGTTTCATAAATCCTTAAGTACAAGAGTCAATAAAAATACCGTACTCCGTTGAGAGATTTTCCCCTAGCCCTAGCTTAGCCTTCTAGCCAGACATGGTAAAGGATTCAGAAAAATAGACTAAAAACAAAGAGAATAAAGATAGATCCTTTACAAAGTCCTAGGTTTGTATTTATAAATTACATTCCCCCAGAGATTGCATCCCACTAGGATTCTAAATTCGGCAGCAGAGGTTTGACACGCGTCCGGACGCGACTCTCTCAACCGTCCGGACGCGCCTTCCAGAATGGTCCTTGCTTCGTTTGTCAACTTTCTGCCAATCGCGTCCGGACGCGTATACTTCCTCCGTCCGGACGCGTGTTCCAGTGTGATCCGTCCTGAGCTATGCTTCCTTTCTTCTCATAGCTTCACTCCAATTGTGCACTATTAACCTGCAAAACAACACAACTCGTCTTTTATTCTCATAGCCTTAATCTTCAATTAAATCATCATAAATATCACACTTTCACAATAAAATGATTAATATTACCTCTGACAAATGTAAATATTAGACCTGAATCATCAACCATTCCCGATTCTTCTGGTCGCTTGGGTGCTGGAAGCTCGATAAGCTTTAACTCGAGTAGCTGATCAAAAATATCTGACACTTCATCATCAGTGAAGGGATATTTCTTCTCTTCAAGTTCTTTCAGACTTAGTCTTGTCTTCTTTTGAGTCTGATCTTGATTAAATTTGACTTGGAAGTCTGTCTTTGGCTTTTTATCAAAAATTTTCACCGGTGTAGTGGAGATTGCCAAAGACTCTTTTGATTTGGAGGCTTTCACATCTTTATTTATGTCTTTCTTTTCACGAGGGTCACTGAGAAAGTAACTTCCGTGCCTAGAAATTTGAATCTTCAAGTCATGGGCTCGTGTTGCAAGTTCTTCAAATGTATAGGGCATGTTTCCTTGGAGATTGTAGAGTAATCCCCAATGCATCCCTTGGACACACATATCAATCGAAGAGGCTTCACTAATGCGTTTCTTGCAATTGAGAACAAGACTCATCCAGTGTTCAATGTAATCAATGATAGGTTCGTCTTTTATTTGCTTTGTTCCTGCAAGTTCAGGAAGACTTACCATACATCGAGTGTTGTAGAAACGAGTGAGAAACTCTCATTCAAGTTGGTCCCAACTGTCAACAGTCCCAGCTGTTGGATCAGTGTACTAGTCAAACGCAGCCCCTCTGAGGGAACGCACAAATTGTTTCACCATCAGGTCGTCGTAGGTACCAGCATTATTGCATGTTTCAATGAAATGTACAACATGTTATTTTGGGTTGCTTTTCCCATCAAACTGTTGAAACTTCGGGGGTTGGTAGCCTATTGACATTGGTATCTCGTCAATTCGTCTGGTGTATGGCTTTGCATATACCAACGAAGACTGGGGAGCTCCTCCATACTGGGCTCAAATGGTATTAGCAGTCATATGTGAAGAATCTCGCATGACATTTTGTGCCACGGCTCGATCATATTGCTCTTATTTTTGTTGTTGTTCTAAAAACTTTGGATTTTTTGGCATTTTAGTACCAGACGGACTTGGAATTTCTTGACTGCTTCCTTTTGAAGGTTCTTGCAATTCAAGTCGGTTCATGAGTGTAGCGATTTATATTTCCTTACCTTCAAGGGCCTTGGTCAATCTCTCGACCGTAGCAGTGAGTTGTTGAAGATGTTCTTCAGATGAAGTGGCTTCCGTCACCATCACAAGCATAGGCGTATCGGAGGTCGAGGAATAATCACCCCACTTCTGCTTAGGAGAAATCTCAGAGTAAGATTTAGTCCTCGAGCCTGTGCTGGAGTGTGTGTCGGGCAAAGAATCGTCCGTCTCTTCCTCCAAATCGATAGAAGAATGGGCAGGTTGTCTTTTTCTGTTTGAAAGAGTCTTCATTTTGCTTTGCCTAGATCGATGCTCCATCGGTGGCAAAAGTTGAGATTTACCTACCTTTGTTCTGGCACGGGTTGTTGGAATTGACTCCTCGATCAGGTCCACTGACTTGTCAGTGGGAGGAATCACAATGTCTTTGGTTGTTATTGTTGTCAGGCTTGTTGAATTTTGACTTGAGAGATGAGAGGAAGAGAGTGTCCCACTGGGCGTGCCAAAATTTGTAATGACAAATTTCGTGATTAAATTAACACAAAATAAGGTCAAGTTACAATAGTCAATTTGATTGACTTTAAGTAAAAGATGTAGTATTGACTCTCTTCGGCGTACTTCTCACGTGCACTGTCCTCTGATTCTCAGTGGATTTGGTGAAGATGATGAATTTGGTGAATTTGGCGAAGATGAGGGCCTGATTGGCGTATTTCTCACTCTTTAATTGGTGGTGGCTTTGGTGGATTTTGATCAATGTATCTCTCGTTCTTCAATTTGATGATGTTTTTGATGAATCTCCTCACCGTTCTTCGTTTTGAATGGCTTGAAGATGATTTTGGTTTCTTGAAGAAGGACCTTGGCGGTGTGTTCTTCTTCCCGGATATGAACTTGCAAGACTTTAAGGCTTTGGTGAACTTCGAGCAGAGCTTCGCCGATCTTCCTTCCGCCTTCGCTTCTTCTCCCCCTTTCCCTTTGGCCCTCCCCTAGACCTCTATTTATAGTGCTAGAAGTAGTTATCCATAGAAGAGTCCTTATTACTCTTATATGGGCTTTAGGTAGTGGGCTACCCATAAATTTGTGGATTTTTGTTTATGGAATTTAAGTCCAACCCACTTTAACTTTTAAAAGTTTATTTAATTTGGGCTTATGAAATTTAAGTCCATTTTAATTTAACAAGCCTGATTAATTGCATTTGAGCTTATATTATTTAGGCTATTGAATTTAGGTCCAGTTTAATTTAATTTGACAAGTCTTATTAATTAAATTTGGGCTTGTATTATTTAGGTTATGGAATTTAGGTCCAATCTAATTGTATTTATCTAATTGATTTGAGTTCAATTATAGACTTTTATTTATTAATTTTTTAATGTCTACACATCCTTCTGTTGAAATCGTTTCGACACTTATGGCCTAGGCTGATGCTGCCAACGAGGAAGACTCTGACTCTATTCAAGAGGTTGGGTCCTCAACCTTGAGGATTAGCGGGGCTAAGGACATCTTTAGTTGTCTAAGCAAGGGCTCCCTTGAAGAGTTCAGAGCTCGATATTCAATTCCAAGCTCCGTGCGCCTACGGGCTCCTTCTTTTGATGAAACTACTAACTCGTTTTTCCCTGAGTAGGTTTGATTTTATGAGTCAACCTTTGAAGTGGGACTTTGTTTTCCACTCCCTAACTACATTAGAGAGTCTCTCTATCTCTTAAACCTCTCTCATGCCCAATTGAATCCTAATAGTTGGGGATTTTTAATTAGTATGGGCGTCCTCTAGGCCAAGGCGAATGACATCAATGTGCAGTCTTCCTTTGCCGAGTTGCTGCACTACTATAAACTCACCCCTTGCTCGGGTCAAGGCTTGGGGTGGTTTCGAAGAGAAAGGATCATTCTCTACTGACAGGCTTTTCCTCCAATGTAAAGAAGTGGAAAGACAAATTTTTCTTTGTTTTTGGCCTTGGCTAAGAATTTGGGCCCTCTGAAACTTTTTCCTAGAACTCTTTTCGAGTCCCTCGTATTTGGGGAACTCCTACCCTACTTTACAGTAAGGAATTTCTTTGATAGCTATTTTATGTGTCCCCTTTGGGTTCTCATATACCCTTTTTTGCAGACAAGTCAAACCCCCTATCTTCTAATTCAAGAGCGTGAATTAAGTTGGCGCTTGATTACCCTACCAAGGACTTCTCTGAGCTTGTGACTGACCAAGCTCTCTCTGAGTGTCTTCTAGGGCCTCCTCTTGGTGGCCCTGTGGGATCATCAGTTGTAATCTCTCTTTTTAAAGGTACAAATTTCTCTTGGTTTGTATGGTCTTTTTTTTGTTGGCTTGTTTTAACCATGAGTGATCCTTCAGCTATGGCACCAAAGGCTATTGACAAGAAGGTCCTCCAGGCTGTTGCTCTAGGAGGGCATAAAAAACCAGCCCTCTCTCTCACAAGCGGTCGATAATGTCTTTTCCTCGAGAGAAATATATGCTTTCGATCTCTGGTGTTTCTCCAGCATCTTTTCTGAACACTAGGGTTACCTCCGGGGATGGCTCTTCCCAGGTTACTACTGGGTCAATTAGGTCATCCCTTTCGGCAGAGGTTCCCATTATCCCTCCAATGGACAAGGGGAAGGGTATAGCTCTTAGGACCATTAAGGAAAAAAATGCACCTTGTTGTCCTTTTCTCCTAATCCAGCAGCTATTCCCCAAGCCATGTGGGACAACATGGAGGAAACCATTGCCCGACTTCATCAGTTTGTTCATAAAGATAAACTGCATGCCATTATTGATTTGAGGCCATCCTGGGTCATCAAAAATCTAGCCCTCACTGTCGGACTGGTAAACCTTTAATTCCTCTAAATTTGCTCCTTCTGACTCTTTGGCATCTAATCTCCTCTTTCTTTTTCCAACTCGCCATTTTGACCACAAGCCTCTCCTATTTTGCGTTAATTGAGAGGAAGTATTATGAAGAGGAAATTCAATCCCTTCGCTCCCAGCTTGAGGCAAATGAGGTGGAGCTAGCCTCTGCTTGCAGGGATGCTTCTCTCTCAAGGGAGGTTGCTAAGAAGGCTTTCAGTCGCCTTTCCTTTAACAACAGTGATCTACAATCACGGCTGAATGGGGCAATGGTAGATCTATTTGAGCTCTCTATGAGGATCAAGGACTTGGAAGATAAGAAGGAGATCCTTTCTCGGAAGATCTCGGAGCTCTCAACCTCTGTTGAACAAAAAGAGGCTGAGGTAAAAGCTCTAGCCTTGTCTGCATATCAATGATGTGCAGAATTCAAAGAGGAGATGTTAGAGTGCTATATTGATGGGTTTGAAGACTTTCGAAAGCGAGTCAAGCAGAAATTTCCTGAACTAGATTTTTCTTCCTTCAAACCCGAAAAAGATGTTACTCTAGTGGTTGTGGACAACAAAGAAATGGGTGATATTGAAGAGGTGGATAGTCTGATCTCAACAGCAGAAGAAGAGCTAGCCTTGCTTAATGCGAGCGACCCTTCTAATGTAACTAAGGAAGTTGTTGGGGTGGCATTGGGTCAATCAGAAGTTGCTTTCACTGCTCCTACTTTACCCCCGGGGGGTTTTGCGCTCCTACTTTACCTCCGGGGGGTTTTGCTTGATACCATTTTTTTCTTTATTCTGCTCTATAATTCCTGAGATATTAATAGAAGACGTTTTGCTTTCATATTTTATTTTCTAACTTTGATCTTAAGTGAGCTGACTGCCAATGTGGCCCAAAGAATTTTTTTTTACTAGGCCAGGTTTCCTAGTGGGTCCAATCCAAAGGATGAACTCGTGGCTTCCTCTAATACTTGAAACGACGTGAAGTAGACAGTTATGCTTTATCTTAACTGCCTTGCTGCCAAAAGGAACGAATGTTGTCATTTCAACTTCATGATGCCTTGAATATCAGTCACGTCATCTCCCAAGTGCAAGTGTCCTACATTTAAATCCATTTAAGGAATAAGAAAACGGACCCTATTTAAGCCTTCGGAACTCTGTACTCCTCATCATTTTCCTTTCAAACGTTTACTCCTACTCTTTCTTCATGGTTGCTCAACGTCAAGCCATAACCTTTAATAGGCGTGCTACACTATTCATGGAAACTATATGGGTTGACTTGCTAGTCCCCAACATCATGACAGTAGCAAACTTGCTGACTCTTCAGGAGCTCTATAGGTTCCCTGCTGGGATCCAACTTCGAGTTCCTACACCCGACTCTCCATGCAATATAGTGTCTTCTACTTAGGCTTACTTCTTTGAGCATGTATTTGAAGCTGGACTTTGGTTCCCCTTCCAGCCCTTTGTGAGTGTTGTTCTTCACTTCTTCAACTGGTGTCCCATTCGCGTCTCCATGGAGGGGTGGGGCATTATTGTTAGGGTAATAGCCATCTAACACTTGTCTAGACTAGGACATTCTCCAACAAGAGGAGTTTGTCAACCTCTTCTATCTGACTCCTGACAATTATGGCTTCTTTTAGTTCCTTCAAATGGAGGATATGTCGGAACTTGTTTCTGAGCTTCTCCATCCTTGTCCTAGTTGGGAAGGGAGATTCTTCCTTATCTCAGGGGATGGCTGGGAGTTCAATAGGGTTGTAGGAGTTGGTCCAAGGGTTCCCTTGATCTGGTATCCTCCTGATAATGCAAGTAAGCCTTGTGTCTGCCATATACTCTTGCCTTGTTGTCCTTTTATAACTTCTGTCTGTTTGTATTTTTATAGAGGAAAGGACTCCCTTGAGTCCAAATGGACGGGCAAGGATTACCTGGGCTACTAAGGGAGGTCCCAAACCTATTAGGAGTTCAATCATTCCTGAGAGGCTTGCTTTCTTGGGCCTTAGCCCTCCTCTAGCCATTGCAGAGGTGATCCCCTATGATGATGAGGGACCAACAGTAACTTTGGACGATGATAATGTAGAGCCTGCTATGGAGCCAGTGGTTATGGCTACTGCCTTGAGGAAACGAAGCTAAGAGCAGGGTCTCCTTCAACAAAGAAAGGCTTGAAAGGGCCTGACTGATCAACAAAGAAATGTCAGAAAGCTTTCTTTCTCCTTTTTTTTCGTCAAAAAATTATAAATTTGTACATCTCTTATCTTATGAAAAAAAGAATTTAAGTACTACGTTTGTATTACTTCTTCCCCTAACTCTTGTCTTTCGAAAGAATCTTAATCTGTTAAAGGACATTGTTTTTCGACTATTGCCACTTTGTCTTGCTTTGTTGGAATATTACTTCATTTTTTTATAAGTGAAGACTTGAAAGTCCCAATCGAGCTTCTGTAGCCTCAATCCGAGCTGGTTAGGGACTTTTAAGTCCTAATCAAGCTTATGTTGAGTCAAGTAGACTCAATCCAAGCTGGTTGAGGGATTGTAAGTCCCAATCAAGCTTTTGTTGAGTCAAGTAGACTCAATACGAGCTGGTTGAAGGCTTGTAAGTCCCAATCTTGCATTTGCTCATTTAAAAAAACTTCATTCTTTATTGCAAATAGTGATATTGCTTCATCCCCAGTACTAATACAAGAAGATTTCTAATGGTAGAACTTTTTTAGGTGCTTTACATTCTAAGGATGTGGTAGCTTTGCTCCTTGCATAGTTTTCAGATGATAAGTTTCAAGTCTTATTAACTTTGTGACGTGGTAAGGTCCTTCCTAGGCTGCTCCTAACTTTCTTTCTCCTAGACTCCTCGTGGTTTGGGTAACCTTCCTAAGTACTAGATCATTGAGATAGAACTGCCTAGGCTTTATCGGGCATTATAGTACCTAGAAACCTAACTTTAGTATGCTGCCACCCTTATTTGGGATTCTTCTTTTTTCTCTTCCAACCAGTCAAGGTTATTACGAGTAATCGGTCATTCCTACTGAGGGCCAACTCTTTTGTCCAATGAGTTGTCATTCTTATTTCTACTAGAATGATTGCCTCTATGCCAAAGGCTAAAGAGAAAGGTGTTTCCCCTGTTGGCACTCTTACAGTGGTCTTGTATGCCCATAGGATGCTTGAAGGTAGTTCAACCCAAAGCCCCTTTAACTGTTGGAGTCTGGTCTTTATATTTCGAAACAGAGTTCAATTAGTTACCTCTGCCTGACCAATTGCTTGTGGATGACCAGGAGAAGAGTAGTGGTTGTGGATTCCCAACTCAGAGCAGAATTCTCTAAACTTTTCACTATCAACCGCAACTACTGTACATTTGTTTTACCCTTTTCCCATTAGGAGTGGTCCCACGATATCGATCCCTCATTGATTGAATGGCCACGGGCTTGCAATTGGAGTGAGTTTTTCTGCAAGGAGCTTTGGAACTTTTACAAATTTCTGGCATTTTTCACATCTTCATGCATAGTCCAGGGCATCTTCCTTATGGTGGGCCAAAAGTATCTTTGTCTAAGGACCTTCTGAGCTAACGAGTGCCCTTCGGAGTGGATTCTACATACTCCTTCATGAATTTCCTCCATAACGTAGGAGGACTCGGATGGCACTAAACATCTAAGATACGGAAAGAGAGTAGCCCTTCTTATAGAGTACTTCAATTAGGATCACATATCTTGAAGCTCTCCTCTACAGCTTTCGAGCTTGCTAGGTCTCTTGAGGCAGTGTTCCATGCTAGAGGTACGCCATTATCTCATCCATACAGCTTGGCTCTTGCTAAGTCAGGATGGCGTTGATGTAAGTAGTGCTAGGCTCAAGCAAAAATTCTACTGATATAGTTCTGGTAAAGCTATTAGAAAGCGTAGAGGCTAAATGGGCTAAATAATTTGCATGAGAGTTCTATGACCTTGGAACCTGAGTAATCTCAAAGTGCTCGAAACACACAATCTTCGTTGTTGCCATCTTCAAGTAGGAACTCATTCTTGGGTCTATAATTTTATAATCACCTTGAAGTTGTTTGACCACAAGATATAAGTCACTATGCACCTTCAAACTCTTTACCCCCAACGCCCTGGCAAGTTGGAGCCGTTCAACAGGGGCCTCGTACTCTGCCATATTATTCGAGGCCTTGAACCCAAAGCACAATGCATACTCAATTTTTTCCTCGATTGGTGAGATAAGAATTAATCCAGCTCCTCCTCCTGTTGAATTAGATGAACCATCCACGTACATCTGTCATTCTCCCACCTGAACAATTGCATCGTCAAGTTCTAGTGCTTCTTAAATAAATTATGCTAGAAGTTTAGCAACCACTTGTCTTTTTATAGTCGTTCGGGGGACGTATTGAATATCAAAATCCCCTAGCTCGATGGACAATTTTGCTAGACGTCCAGATATTTCTGGCTTTTGAAGAACCTAGCGTAGAGGTATATCGATGAGCAAAATGATTAGATGTGCCTGGAAATATGGTCTTTATTTCTTGTAGGCAATTACCAGTGCAAAAGCGACATTTTCCATTGTCGGATATCTTGTTTTAGCTCCTCTAAATGTTCTACTCAAATAGTAGATAGGGTGCTGGATTTTTTCACGCTGGCTCACTAGAACTGCACTGGTTGCCTCCTTTGTCACAACAAGGTATAGGTACAGAGGTTCGTCCTCCACCGATCTCGCCAAGATTGGTGGTTTACTGATGTATTCCTTGAGTGAATGAAAGACATTTTCTCATTCTCGAGTCCACTCAAAGGCTTTCCTAAGGACTTTGATGAGCGAGAGATACTTGTCACTGGCTATAGAGCTGAACCTATTAAGAGCTGCAACTTTCTCAGTAAGCACCTGGACTTCTCTAATATTCCGTGGGGATCTCATCTGCACAAGTGCATTTATCTTCTCTGGGTTGGCCTCTATCCCTCTTTGGGTTACCATGAATCCTAAGAATTTCCCAAAGGATAAACCAAAAGAACACTATGTTCAACCTCATATTGTACCTGCTTAAGATGTCAAAGTTTCTTCCTAACTGCTCAATATGCTCTATAGCTTGGAAGTTTTTGACGAGCATGTTGTCGACGAACACCTCCATTGAACGACCGATGAGCTCCTTAAACATGTGGTTAACTAGCCACTGGTAGGTGGCTCCTATGTTCTTTAATCCAAACAACATGACCTTGTAGCAATAGGTACCTTCCTCCGTTACAAAAAAAAGTCTTCTCCTGGTCTAGCTCTTATATCATGATCTGGTTATATCCTGAGAATGCGTTCATGAATGATAGCAACTCATAACTAGAGGTAGCATCAACCAAAATGTCAATCTTTGATAGTGGGAAACAATCTTTTGGGCATGCTTTATTCAGATCGGTGAGGTCTACACATAGTTGTCACTTTCTGTTGGTCTTTTTTACTAGTACCACGTTGGCTAACCACAGTGGATATTGCACTTCTCTGATGGATTTTACCCCCAATAGATTTGTTATTTCTTCCTTTATTGCGCGGTTTCATTCTGGGGTGAAACTTCACCACTTTTGTTGGACTAGATTGAAGTTGTGGCTGACATTCAGCTTATGGACGATTTCTGCCAGGTCAATCCCAGTCATGTCGAACTACTTCCAAATGAAGACATCCCTATTGGACTTGAGGAACTCTATTAATAAGGTCCTCAATTTCTCCTCCAGCATCCTTCTTTCTCAAGAGAATCCCCAATTTGTATGGATTAATCTTCCATTGGTTGTAGGCGTTCCAGCTCTCCTCTATGATCCAGGGAATCCACTTGAAGATTTTGTTGTTGCTTTCTTTTCATGGAGGATACATAACATTAATGGGCCGCAACTTGATCTCCCCATACCTCTCCAACTCTTCCTTTGGTTTGGAACCGCATGAGGAGGTGGTAGGTAGATGATACTGCCTTCATTGCATTAAGGCTCGAAAGGCCTAAAATGACATTGTATGCTGATGGGCATTCCAGAACCAGGAAGTTCTTCATGATTGTGGTTTGTTGTGGTGCTGATACAGCCATAACTAGTATGCCGATAGACCCAATTGGATGGGCCCTTTCTCCTAAAAAACCAATGAGTGGTGCGGTTACAGGAACCAACTTTTCTCTTCCAATGTTTAACCTATTGAAGGCTGGGGCAAATATGATATCAGTCGAGCTTCCGCTATCGATCAAAACCCTTTTTACTGCGTAGGTGGCAATAGTTAACCAACGGATCATTATGTGGATGTTGGACTCCTCTCCAATCTTCTTCAAAAAAAGTGATTAGGGGTTCTACCCAGGGCTTCTTCCCTGGTTTTACCAAACTCACCTCCAGCTCGTCCGGTTTTGCTCTTTGTGTGTGCACTCATCTAGCGGAGCTATTCTCTCCGCCTCTTACAAAGCCTCCAGAGATCACTGAAACTTTTCCAATGGGTTATTGGTGTTGAGCTTCATTCCTCTCCTGACGACCTGACGACGACGCTCTATGTACCTCCCTAGATGGCCTTTCTAGATCCAATCCTCTATTTGGTCTTTCAAGGCCTAACAATCGTCAGTGTTGTGGCCATAATCTCGGTGGAAGTGACAATATTTTTCCCTAGATCTCCTAATGGGAGGAGATTTCATCC
Source organism: Ilex aquifolium (assembly GCA_951799425.1). NCBI lineage: Eukaryota > Viridiplantae > Streptophyta > Magnoliopsida > Aquifoliales > Aquifoliaceae > Ilex > Ilex aquifolium. Next base: position 25,517,122 of record OX637405.1, read on the forward strand.
TTGCGGGCCATCTGAGCACTTTCTCATCCTGTACTTGGAAGAGGAATCAAATACCCCAAAAACCTTAGGGTTCCAATTTTCTCCACAAAAGTGTTTAAGGGGTGTACCTCTAAACTAGCTCATTGGTAGGTGGACCTAATCGATCCCTTGAACTTACCCTCTCAGTGCAGTTCTTCTTAGGACTATTTGTCTTTTCCTTCTTGTTTGCAAGATCTCACCTCCTTTTATCATCTATATGGTCATCTCGCTTGTCTTACTGATTCTTCCAAGCTAGGAGAGTATCGTCGGCATTCATATAGCATTGACCTCTCGCCAAGAGCATGAATATGGAGGAGGATGGTTCTCTAGAAAGAGAAAAAAAAGGAATTGGGAGGGCTGGCGAGCTCCCATGAAGGAGGTCAGGGCCACCTTGTCATCAACGTTGTCAATCTGTAATGACTCTGTTGGGAAACGGTTTACGTATTCTCGAAGTGTTTCACTTTTGGACTGCTTGACATTGAGAAGGTAGGTCGAAGGTTGCCTATGAGCTCGGCCTCCGATGAAATACGAGATAAAAGAGGTGCTTAACTCTCCAAATGTGTTGATCGAGCCCGGCTTCAGCTTGTTGAACCAATGACTGATGTCCTCTTGAGTGTGGTTGCGAAGGCTCGGTACATGATTTAGTCTGACACATTATGAAACATCATTAGAGACCTATAAGTCTCAAGATAGTCGAGTGGGTCCTTGATTCCATCAAAAGCCTCAATAGTTGAAATCTTGAACCTCTTTAGGAGATGGTAATTTGCCACATCTTACAAAAACGATGACTCGGGGTGTTGAACTAGAGCCCCAATGGCTTCTGGGACTCAAGCTTTCACCGTATTTATGATGTTTCCTAGCTTTTTGTTTACCTCCCAGAATTTCTACTCCCACTGATCATTATTACAGGGACGGGACACTTCGTTTTCACTCAGGTCATTCCCCTGATTATATACGGTTTGTTCCTAGGTTTGAGATTGTTCTAGAAGCTAAAAAATCTGTTGGTTTTGCTTCTTTAGATCCTCAATAATTTTCTCAAATATTTTAACCTTTGTGGATTCCTTTTTTGGTGGGAGCACGTTCCTTCGTCCCGCTGTGTGGGAGTTAGGGCGTTCTTGCGACTGATTGAATGCAAGATCCTTGGATGCTCTTGTGATCGCCATGGGACTTAGATTTATTGTTGGAAATCAAGTCGATTCCCACAGATGGTGCCAATTGTTGTTCTCAAAAAATAGCACCAAGGTGAAACGATGATTTGGCGGTCACCAGAGAGTTCTTACATAGAAGTCAAGGATCAGAGGAGCTCCAATGATTGACACTCTGATGATAAAGTAAATAAAGGAATTATAGATTGGGTGGAGTTTAATCGGGAAGAATTACTTACTTGGGGCATAGCTGCCTCCTTCCCTTTATAGACTAAGCCCTTGTTACGGTTAGAGCTCTGCAGCTGCTTTTCAAATTTGGTGGCAAGAAATGTGGAACCTCCTTCCCTAAGTATTTGCAACTGGTTTGAGCTAAAATGGTGGGATATGAGCAAGTGAGTCGTGAGTCAATTTGGGTTCTGGAGCTGCTTCCCCACACTGGATCCAATTCATGTGTTTGTTTGTCTCGTGATCCCTCCAGGCGCATGCTTTATCCTATGACATATTTAGCTCAATCAATTTTCTAATTTTTCTTAGCAAGATTCAATTTTTTTTTATTGTCCAACAATAAAAAAAAAAAAACCCAACGAAAACCCAAAAAAAAATTGTAACAAAGCATTATAGGGCTTTACCCCTAGGGAGCCCTTCCAAATATTTTCAGCGGCCTAGGTTTGAGAAGGATTTGGAACTAATTTTCAACTAGCAGTTGACATGCCTTGGTGATTACCTCATCAGTTGTGTCATTACCCCCAAGCGCACAAGACACTTTGTGTAGGGGTCTAAAGGCTGTCTTCTTTGGGTGGAGCTATTCACACCCCTTAAATCTTCTTTCTCACCCTATTTAATCATCTTACTTCAAACTACTAACTACTAAGTTCACCCCATCAATACCTACCATATTAGTTATCAAACTCACCCCGTTTATATTCACTAATTAAAAATTAAATTCATTCAATTTTATTTCAACCTACTATATAGATAATGATTAAAATTTAGTTTCGGTGTATTACTTTAGTATAAAAATATTTCAAAAGCAGAATAAAAATTAATAATTATTTTTAAAATATTAGTCAAAATATTTCAAAACACCTCAAAATATTCCAAAGATATTGGTGAAAATATTTCAAAATATCTCTAAAACACCTCGAAATAATATAAATCATCTCTGAACATTAAAATTTCGCTTCAATTACTATTTTTGTTTCGGTTTCTTTAACATATATTTAATATTTTAATTGAATGTATATAAATTGGGTGAATTTAGTAACTAATGAGGTGAACTTAATAGTTTGAAGAAAGACGATTAAATGGGGTGAGAAAAGATATTTAAGGGGTGAGAATAGCCCCACCCATCTTCTTTTCATACTTATTATACGCTTTCGATGTGGAATAAATATTAGGGTAAAAAAAAATCCTTGAACTAAATCTCAATCTCACTTCACACCCTATATTTTGATAGGTTTCACTTAACCATTCTAACATGTGAACAAACTGCAAATGTTAATAGAAGTAACGGTTTATACAAAAAGACTAAACAACCCCTGTTTATAATTCAATTTTCTTTGTGATGTCATCATTGTAGAACACTTTTATCTATAAAAAAATAAAACATGCAACTAGCACACTTTTACCACCATAGTCGCACCCCATCACTACACTCCATAAATTCCTCTGCAAGCTATGGAGAAGACCAAAATGAAGGGGAGAGAGAGAGAGAGAGAGGTTAAAGAAAGAAATGAGAAAGAATTTCAGATTTTTTATTTAGAGGCTTGCAATATATAAATTCAACATGGTCAGGCTTATTTTTCCATGAGGATTTCATTGGTGTGATTAGATTAAGTTTCATGTTGTGTGTGTGCTCGAATTTGTGTTTGAAGTTTAAAGTGGTTTATGGATTTTCAAATGGGTTACCTAGCAAATGACCATTTCTTCCTCAATTGAGGCTTGGATTATGTTATGGGGTTGTAGTACAGTGTATTGGAGTGCTTGGAAGCCATGACTGAGGGATGTGTGTGTGGTGAAGAAAGCTGCTAGGGTTTGAAAACTTGAAAATCAAAAACTTTGAAAAACTTGTTAAATCTTCAAAAGGGGGGTTTAATTTGCCTTCGGTGGTATTTGATAAAACTAAAAGTTTAATACTGAAAACTTAATGCAAAATGCTAAATTTTTTAATTCGCAAACTCTTTGCTATCTATTGAAATTTAAGTATTAAATTGAATCAAATTATTTGACAAATATAAAAAGCTGAATTTAAAAATTATTATTATTCTAATTTTAGCCTTTTTTTAAACTATCTCACTGCAACTACCTTATTCCTACCACGACCATCCCAATGATGGTGGTGGTGGCCGTGGCACAATGATGGTGGTGGTGGCGACGGTACAATAGTAATGGTGGTGGCAGTGGCAATAGGACAATATCGGTGGCAGTGGTGGTGGTCGTGGCGGTTTCGAGACAATGGTAGTGGTGGTGGTTCCAGCATAATGGTGGTAGTGGTGACAGCAGTACAAAGTTGGCGGCGGTGGTGATAGTGTTGGCAGCACAATGGTGGTAGTCTGGAATGGAACCAGAATTTTACATCGAGGATGGCCAAACAATAACATAATCAAAATTTTATTCAAGGGGATTAAAAAAAATTATTATAATCAAAACTTTTTAGTTGAATATAACACATAAAAATCTACTTTTATACGATTACTATTGTAAAAATAAATTTGGGTCATAAAATTTAAAAATTAATTCTTAATTATCATCATAAAAATTAATTTGTGGCAATATCATTGTCTCTTTATCCTCTTATTTTCTATGTGATGTAATGATTATGAAAAAATTAACATTAGAATTAATAATTTCACACAATATCATAGAAAAAACAAGTTGAGCCAATGTATTGTTTTTAATATAAGTAACATCTATTATCCAATTTTACAATAATCTTACCTTCTTTTTTTTTTTTTTTGTTCATCAAACTGATCTAATCAAATTTCTTCGTTTGTAAAATAGCACGCACTCAGGTGTTTAGATCTATCATTTGGTTATTAAATATCAAACCATTAAGTTTTTTAATACACTAATTATAATACCCTATGTACAGAATTTTTTAAAAGTACAAGGGGAAGTGTAAGACTTTTTGAAAATCTAAGGGAAGGTTATTGAATTTTTAAAAAATGTGAGGGGGCCATGGCCTCCCTGGGCCTTACACAGTTCCGTCAATTGTGGTGGTAGAGGCGATCGCATAATAATTGTGATGACGGTGATATAATGGTGGTGGCGACGGCAACGACAGCGATGACGATGGTGGTAATGATAGTGGCACAATGGTGGTGATGGTAGTGAATGATTAGTGTTGAAAATTTAAGAGTAGAAAATGTATTGAGAGTTTATTTGTTCATTATAAAAAATTTATAAAATTCTTATAGATTAAAAATATTAGCATTAAATGATAAGTAAGTGGCTTACTACTTAAAATTTTAACTTATTTTTAAGAAGTGCTTAAAATATTAAGTGGTGTGAGTTTTAAGTTACTAAAGGAATTTAATTAATTAAAATAATTAATTTTTAACATTAAGTGATATTATGAAACTACCCTGATAATTTCCACTTATTACACGCTTTCAATGTAACATGAACATTATAGGCGAAAACTTTCCCTACATAAACAGCTTTCCCGGGCAATTCTTTGCACATGTGAATCGGAATCCTGACATTCATGGAAAGTTTTATGGTATCGTCGGTAGTATCGATATCGAAAGTTACAATTTTTTTGAGGTATAAGTTATAACTTCAAAATGCATGATTGATCAAGGACGGTTTGATACCGCTTTTTTCGTGATCGATCTTCTTTTAAAATTGTAACTTTACTATACAAAGTAGTAAACGGCAATATTGGTACCGAAATTTTTTTTTGGGTACCGTGTACTTTTCTTAAGTGGATGATCTGTTTTTGAACTGAATTGAGAAGGAGATTATTCGAGGTGTACATAAACTGGCCCAGACACACATAACCATTTAACTAAAAAAAAAGGAAGAAAATCTTAGGGCCTGTTTGGTTTGCGTTTCAAAAACAGGTATCCGAAAACAGTTTTTGAGAAGAGTTTTGAGAAAATGGTTTTGATATTTTTTGAGATAAAAAACTTGTTTGGTTAGATGATTTCAAAAACAGTTTTACAGAACAGAAAATAGTAAAACCTGTTTGGACAGCCTAAATATATGTTTGAACAGTAATTCAAACATTAATAAAAAAATATAAGAAAGTTATTTTTAGATTGATAATTTCATAAAAAAAAAAATTCAATAAACCAAACTTTAAAATATAATATATCTTATAATATAATATAATATATTATATTATAATATTCTATTATATATTATATATTATATAATATATAATATTTATATATATTATATTATATTATATATTTACACATATATATATTATATTATATTATATAATTACACACACACACACACACACACACACACACACACATATATATATATATATATATATATATATATATATATATATATATATATATATATATATATATATATATATATATATATATATATATATATATAATATATATATATATATGTATAATATAATATATATATATTTATACATATAAATTGGTATATATATGTATATATATGTACATATATATGTAGATATATACCTATTTATACATATATATAATATATTAATACATATATAATATATATATAATATAATATATATATATTTATACATATAAATTGGTATATATATGTATATATATGTACATATATGTATGTATTTGGGTGTACATATATATATGTATATATATGTACATATATACCTATTTATACATATATATAATATATATATACATTATGTATATATATATTATATATATGTATAATATAATATATATATTTATACATATATATAATATATAGATACATATATAATATATATTTATAAATTCTTATATATAAATTCGTAGATATATATATACATATATATACCAATTTATATATATATTTATACATACACACACACACACATATATATATATATATATATATTTATTTATTTATTTATTAATTCGTATATATAAATTCGTAGATAAATATATACATATATATACCAATTTATATATATATATTATATATATATATATATATTTAATATACGAATTTATAAATAAATAAATATATATATATATATATATATATATATATATATATATATATACGAATTTTAATAATATTATATAATATAATACTAATATATTATATAATATAATAGAATATTATATATATATATTAGGAGAGAGAGGAAGAAGTAAAAAAAAAAATGAATGAAAAAATTTGCTGCTAAGGAGATTCGAAGGGCAGACCTCATTAAAGTCCAAAGTTCTCCTTGTTTTCAAAATTTTCAAAGAAAACTCCGAAAACAAGTTAAACTTGTTTTCTATTTCTTTGACTCAAATCTCATTTTTTCCGAAAATTTTGAGAACAAAAATGCTAAACAAACAGGATTTGGGTGTTTTTAAAATTTTGAGAACAAAAAACTGTTTTGCAGACGCAAACCAAACATGGCCTTAGTCTCTTAACTCATTTTAGTAGTTTACTAGCTACAACCCCGTGTCATGTCATGTACAAAATTTATGCTTCGTCAGCTTCCATTCCCCCTTCCACTATCTTCTCCTCTCTCTTACCCACCATTTATGGAGTAAAAAAGTTAGACAAATAATTATAAAAATTGGGATAATAGAAAAATAATTTTTTAAAAAAATTTAAATGAGGAGTTATTAGTAAATAGTTATGTCACATGATGAAATGTAATTGGATTGAATATATTAAAATAAATCAAAATTTTAAAATTGAGAGAATAAGAGAGAACGCCTCTCAAGGTCTCTCCCACTAATTTGATTGTTATATAATATAGTATAAATTGACCGTTCACTCATAGTTCATGTTATTTTAACCTTCTGAATCATGACCCAAAAAAAACCTTCTGAATGGATTCAAATATCATCCACATGTACATTCACTGAGTTCATATGAAGATGAGCTACCTACAACTTGGGTTAAATTTCATTTTCATTTTCATTTTCATTTTAATTTTACCAGGATTATCTATTTCCACAATAAATTAGATGAATCTTCAGGATTAGAGCATCAAGAAGAAGATTTTTCCATCAATAAAAAGGCATTACAAAATTGTTCAAAAAAAAAAAAAGAAATGAAAAATGGGAAATATTAAGTTATTAAATTACAGGATAAGAAAGAATAGAATAAAATTATCCTTCCCATTTCTGTATCTCCTTATTCCTTTGTACACAATTCTTAACTTCAACTGTATTATCTCTGAATACTTTTTGGCAAAGTTACCTGAAGCTCATTATTTGCTGTTGTTCTTGATGGAATATTGAGATTCCAGAGCATTACTTTGGAGCAACCCTCTGATGGGATTCCCTTCAATTTAGTCTCCTCATCAAGAACCTCTTTTTTGATAAATTTTAGTGAATTCTGTTGAGGATAAAGAAGGCAGAGAGAGAAGAAAAATTACTTCTTGATAAGAAACATCATTGAACATTTATGAAAATGGTTTTTATGATGTGAAAAAGAATAAAGGAAAAGACATTTATGATATGCAATTATTTTGTAAGAAAAGTAGTAGTAATTTAGTTAGAGATACTAGAAAAGAAAAACTTTTTTTGTTGGTTACATTAATTAGTATGACTATGGATAGCAAGTGTTCTTTATCAAGGATTCGGAATGTACTTCTTTACCGAAAGTTTTGGGCTCAATGATCCTATTTCCTTGGTCTCCTAATTGTCTTTTCAACATAGCTATATCACGTTTCGGAAGACGATGAGGATGGACTAAAGATACAGGGGAAATAGAGCGAAGTTCATCTGATTCTTGATCCAAATGCTCTGGTTCTAGAGGTATCAGGAAATATTACTGCAACACTGTTTTACTGACCAAGATTTCTTACCAAATTTTTCATCTCAAGTGATGTAGCATAAGTTTTACCATCAAATAAGTGGGTCCCACTAATATTTAATTATGGAGATTGTGCCACATCACTTGGGAAAGAAAACTTGATAAGAGACTTAGTAAGCATAACATTACTGATATGAGAAATATGATAGTTGATTAGACAATGTAAACCAGGAATCGTCCATGAGGGGTCAAAGTATAATTTTCCTTTAAGTTAGTCCTGATAAAGTTTCACTTAGCTTAAGCATACGTGCAATAGTTGGGTGCTTAGCTAGGTTGGCATACCTGTGAGGAGTCTTGGACAGATGAAGCACGACCCCATCTTTCTGGATCCCAGAGAATAGAACTATTGAATGCAAAACTTGAAATATGAACAGGAGATCTTGTATCTGTTTCTGTTCGATTGTTCAATTTTTTCAAATGCCACCCTATAACTTCTGAAGAATCGCATACAGGCCCTTCGATTTTCACCCTCCTACTGTTTGCAGATAGAAATGCCATCGGCCATGTTCCAAACACCCTGCAAATTTTCCAAGGTCATACTAATAAGCTTAACTTCAATCTTTTGATGAAGGGTTTTATTGAATACTAGTATAGATTATATAATATATGGAGGGTTGATGAGTATATGGTCCTATACAGGTGGTCAATTGCATGATTAATGAGTATCCTAGGTCCTAAATTCCCAAAGTTTAGATTATTATAAGCATAGTTGTTAATATCTTATGATAGGTCGTGATACAATACCTGAACGATACGTATCTAAGAGTCGTATAATTGTTCACCGTATCTTACAATATGCAATACGTATTTTACGATACGTTCTAATACAATAAAAAAAGATACTCGCAATATCAAAACGATATCATTTCACAAGATTTTTTTTTTTTTACCTAAACAATGAAACGACATTAAACGACTTTATTTCCCAGATATATTGTTTTCATTTTTTGGTTTGACATTAAAAAAACGAAGTTACCGATCATCTTCTTCTCTCAAGACCCTCTTTTTATTTGTCCGGCATCTTATTCTTCAAACAAAATCCTATCTACATTTCAATCTCTATTGTATAGACAAACGATTGTCTCTCTTTTGATCTCTATTAGGCACACGAAATGATAAGTTAGTTGAAATGATATTTATATAACTTCAGAGTTATAAATTTACATATTTTTAAGTACGTGTACATATATATAAATATAAATATATATATATATATATATATATATATATATATATATATATATATATATATATATATATATATATATATTTAATTTAAATTTATACACTCACATACATATATACATCTATACGTTACGATACACGATACATTATTTTTAAAAATCGATGACAACCATGGTTATAAGTATGCTAAAAAAGATTCTGCAGTTGTCTATAACAAAATAATGTAATGTAAGTCACCAAATACCATATAACAAAAGAAAATAATGTACATGCTTGAAATTTATGAAGAAATTAGTTGAACTTTGAAAATTTCACCTACCAGCCTGCACAATTGATTCTTATGCACAAGAACATCATGAGAATTTACTTTCAAACAACTCTAAAGAAGTCTCTCTAAAATCTAAGGGCAACTCAAAATTAGTTTGTAATTTTATGATAAAGAGTTCATATTCAAAAAGATAAAAAGCACATACTCGATCGCTCTGATCTCATCGAAGAAGCTGAGATCATAGACATTGGAGAGTCCAGCAAAATGAACAATACCACTTAGCCGATGGTGCTCAATGTGATTAAGAGCGACGTTCCTTTGATGATCCATTTCAACCTGTATGTCAGTGAAATTCTCCTTGAAGACCAAATGTCTATACATAATACCTGTTTTTCTAAGTATTTCAGATACTTCAGAGGAATCGGACTGTTGTTCAACCACCACCCACAGCAATGGTGGAGGAACCAGTTTTAATGTGTTTGCTAGCCTCCATAGGAGCACCCCTCGGAGCTGATCTTTCATGCTTGTGGGAGTGACAATAATCACAAGTCTTCTTGGAACCAACTCGGATTGTTCCTTTTCTTCTTCCAAGATTTTCGCGGGTTCTTCATCATTAGGCCTTGTTGGGATTGTCAATTGTTCTTGATCCAACAAACTTCTATTGAAATTCCCATTTTGTGTTTTTGTTTGGTGCAGCATTTCCACAGGTTGTGGAGAGAATTCTGATTTATTCGATGCAGCAACATGAGTAGAAAATATCGAAGACTTACCCGTTGGAGCAAAGCCAGTGAAGAATCCCATTATGAAACACAGCAAAAAATGGACAATGGCTTTCTTCCATAACTGGACTTTTTTCTTTGATCTTTCTAATGAACCCATCACCCCCACCCACCGGAATATGACTTTTTCAGGTAAGAATTGGTGGTTGTTGTCGGAAATTTGATGAAGATAGATTAGCAAGGAGTAAGTATTGAAGTTTAATCCTCTAAAATGTGGTATGGAACTTATATATGTGAATGTTGAGAAGGTTACAAGGAGTACTTCAGAAAAAAGGCGGGAGCCAACTGACTTGTGATGGATATTGGTGAACTTATTAGGGTTAGTTGTTTAAGTTTTTTGAGTTATTTCATAATTGAGGCATTGCTTAGCAAAGTCATCACTTGAAGTGAAAGGAAGGTGATAAAGAATCTTATGAGGAGTTGAGTTGTTGTTAGCACCAAATAGTTGTTGAGATGCAAACTCATCACCTAAAATTTTTGAAAGTGAGAAAAAAAAATGATTAGATTAAGGAATGGTTAGGACCTCTTTGTTATTTACAATATTTTATATAGTTGTCACTATAGTTGACCCGTGACACAAATGTGATACAAAGGTAATTTAAATAGTAACAAAGACGAGTTGTAAATTTAGATCTCCTGAGTTCAAATCTTGATAACTTCTTGGAGTCAAGCATAAAGGATTTATCCTTTATGAATACCCTAGTCTTTGTCAGGGCCGGCCCAATAGTATTAAAAAAAAAGCATGGGCTTTAGGCCCCAAATTTTTAGAAGGCCCCATAATTGTAGATATCTAACTAGTTCACATAAAAAATTTAAATCCATGAAAATTTTAGGCCTTATAAAAAGGCCCCAAAAAATTTAAGTTCAATCAAAAAATTATAATTTCAATAATTTGGGCCTACAATTCAATCATAATATTAGAAACTCAAAAATCAAAAATTTAAAAAAAAATAAAATAAAATCTCTCTCTCTCTCTTAAAAAATAAAAACAAAGTATCACATCCTATTCTCTCACTTAAAAAATTAAAAATATTTTTTAAAAAAAAAATAATATTAAAAATAAAAAAACTTCATTTAGTATTACCGCTTTAGGCCTCAATTTACCTTGAACCGCCCCTGGTCTTTGCGTGGATGACTTACCTTTAACCAACCGGACCATGAAGGGAATTAGTCACTGACCGTTAAACAAAAAAAAAAGTTTTAGCGTGGATGACTTACCTTTGACAGACCGGATCATGAAGGGAATTAGTCCTTGACGGTTAAACCAAAAAAAAAAAAATGTGGTACTAGGTGACTTCAAACTGTGTCAAGTTAACCCACTGCATAATATTCTCAAAAATCACTCTCTTAGCATAGATAATTTTCTAAACAAGCTAACATGAACAGGTTGGTTTAATGCTCGAATAAAAAAAAAAGGATGTAAACTTGTATATTTTGAGTTCTAATATCATTGGCTGAATAAAAATTGAGTTTGACGGATACAAGTGATTTACAATTGATTACATTCATTCAAGATTTACATTATAACCCTCACACACATAGTTAGTACAATTCTCCATTATTAAAAAAATAATAATAAATAAATCTAGTCAAGCCATTCACATGATTTCTACAATGTGCATGATTTTCATCTCTTTTATCTTTTTGTCCTAGCCATTACTTTGATCTTCTTTGAGCTACTTGCTATTACCCAGATAAGGCTATCCCAAAATACTGATTAGGACTTTTTTTATACTTCCTAACAAGGTAGTGAAATAATTGGTGGAGACTGGAGCATTAGGATTAATTTCACTATGCACTGAGTTTTTTTATTTAAAAAAAAAAATTAATTTGTCCCCTTTAATTCAAATTTGACCACATTGAACCTTACAAACAAGAGAAATCAGAGCAAAATCTCTCCCATGCAGAAAGCTAATAGTAGTGAAGTATGAAAAAAGGACCACTTTGATTCTTGTAAAGTCGATAGATGGATTCGGATTTGGATTCTGATCAAATTTCGATCAAAATTCGATATGTTAAAAAGTCTACCTCAATGAGGTACCCAATTGTTACAAACAAGGAGTTTGCACACACTTGTGCACTCAACAAGAGCAATTGTACCGTCAGGACATCAACAGAATCAACCTCGTAAGAGTAACCCAACTCATCAAAGGAAGGCGAAAAAATTGGTATAATTTTCCTATTGAATCCGAACGTGAACAGGAACTCATTTGAGAAATTAACATCGGAAATACAAAACAGTTGATTACAAAAATAATAAAAAGATAATGGATACAGTTACAACCGAGAAATAAGCGCAAAACCTCTCGTATGCAAAAAGCTAATTGGTACGTAAGTAACAAAAGAACAGTACTTATTGCTCATCATCTGATGATTTGGTTGATATAGACTCTCTTTGTGGCCTGTGCTTCTTCCGCTTTAGTTTGGGCAAGGACATGATCCAAGCTGGAACTTCACCCCCAGAAGCTGCAATCACATTGGCTATGTTTCGCAGAAATGGAACATCTGCTTCTGTGTATAAAGTAATAGCCTCTCCACTTCTCCCCGCTCTGCCCGACCGACCTATTTAAAGCAGCAAAGTTGGTTTCAGTGACTCGCCAATACCACCACCCCCCCCCCCCCCCCCCACCCACCCACCCACCCCCGGGGCCACCCAAAAATCTTCCCCTCTCCCCAAAAAAAAGAATTAAAGGTAGAAAGAATATATAGGATATGAAGGTAAAAGAAACAACAAAAAAGATAGAATGCGAGATCACTGAAAACCATCGCCCTGATTTTCAACACTGCTAATGTCTCAGTGAGCAAAGAGGAAGATTAAGGATTGATATTTTGTAACACATTAGTAAAATAGAGCAACTTGAGATGATCTAGAAAAAGTTATACTGGAACAGCAGAGGTGACAAAAGGTCAAAGTAGTAGCTCCAATAACTCATCAAAACTCCGACAACAATTCAGCAAAAGTTGGGCAAATATTTTACAAAATATTTCTAACCCCAATAACCATTATACTATCGCCTCAGTATAGAATTGTGTAAAATGTACAACATTTTACTTTGTAACAAGACAATTTAACAAATATGCATAATAAAACCAACTAACTTAAACCGTTGATCCAAATTTTCCTTTTGAAAACAATAATATCAGAGAATTGTTCAGACAAAGAGCTCCATCGACTAAGCTATGTCAAAAAAAAAAACATCAATGATCTAACCACCCCACATCTAATCTAAAGTTAAATGAAGTGAAAGTAATAAAAGGTTGAGATTACATACCAATCCGGTGAATGTATGCTGCTGCAGAATCTGGGAAATCATAATTAATCACACAATTAATGCCTTTGAAATCCATACCACGGGCAATAACATCAGTGGCAATCAAAACCCATGTTTTGCCAGCTCTGAAGTTGTCAATGGCATTTTCACGCTGCATTTGATTAAAAATTCGTTAAAAACATAACTCCAACTATAATTATTGGAAATACATAGCGATTAGAGCAGATGTTTATTGCCAAGGCTGCAATACCATACCCTCCCTCCTTCACCCCCACAAAGATAGAAGATCATTATCCTTCAGCCCCTCTCAATGAAGTTACTTGGAGGATGGTGGACTGGGACTGGGTAGGGTATAGACCTAACCGATGGTGTTATTTGCAGAAAGTGGTAAGTCCTAATATTCAAAATTACAACCTTGCAGTTGTTAGCCCCAACTTTTACCACTACACTAGATAATGGTCCCTATCAAAAATGAAACTAGTAGTCAAAGGAAAACTAAGAGAACAAGTCACACGACTCACTTCAGGTCAAACATCTTGGGTCAGCTAGCAGGTGGGGCATTTGGAAAAAAATAGTGAACAAGCAGTCCTTGATGAAAATACTCAAGGTTAAGGCATATGATGTTAAGCTCCTTGAATTTTAGGTTGACAGCCTGACGGGAAGTACGCAAGCAAACACTGGATATGTAAATAACAAGTTAAGAATTACCAGCTCTTGGTGCAGATCGGAATGGATTACATCAGCTCTAATGTCGTCAAATTTCAGTTCCTTGTAGAGCTCCTTTGCCCGTTCCTTGTTTTGGACAAATATTAATACTGGTGGATTCAGACTCTGCTTGAAAAGAGGAGGATATATATACAATCAAACACATAATTGGTCAAGATAAAGAACTTCTTTCACTTAGAAGTAACAGCATGAATAATCTGGCAAAGAAACTTGCAAATGGCATGGTCAACAAGTTCCCACGAAGTATTGTTGCCTCAATCAGCATTTCCAGGAGCCTTTTTGGTCTAAAGATTTCTCCATTATGTGAAACAGGCAAAGCATGATTCATATCTTACTCAATGTATGTTGGATGTACACCAGTTTATTAGTGTGAAATACCAAAGGAAACTAGCATGACGCATAGAAGTCAATGGCCAGTAGGAAGGAAAAGGACATGACTAAACAAAATAAACTGACCATGCCTGGTGAGTGAATCTCAGCGGCAGCAACACAACTCCGTATGCTTTTTCATGTTTCATTTTCATTAATAAACAAATCTAATTTGTAAAGAAATAGTCTCATATTTTCCACAACTATAAGAACAGTGGGATGGACAAACTTCACATCACATGCATATAAGCAGCATACCTCTGTAAAGCATTGACGAAGAGCAAGAAACTTCCCTTCTTCACTTCCAACAAATACCAGTTTTTGCTTTATCAAGTCAGAAGCGGTGTTCCTGTTCAAAATTAATATGAACACTATTTAAGCATAGAACATAAACAAGACAGCAATCATAATGGGGTAGAACCTTTGTACTCTTTGCAGTCACACTGCCGTGAAACCCACAAAGCCTTTCAGCCCAGGGTTCAAAGTATCGGCCGAGTCCGAGTTGACTCGGCCGAGTCGTATCCGCCTCGGCCCATATCGAAACGATACCGACACACGATACAACAAATCCACGATTCCCACTCGAATCAGTCATGTATCGGAGACAACTCGGCAAAATTGGTACAACTCGGATCCAACTCGGTCGACTCGAACCAACTCGTCACCGAATCGGTCGAGTTGCAATCGAATAGCAGACCCATGTGAAAAACCAACTATCAAAAGGCAAAAAAAGAAGAAAAAAAAAATAGAAGAGGAAGAAGCAATCCAAAGTCCAAACCCTACTAGGAAAACAAAGCTACTGGATCTTGCTACGCCTCTTTTTCTTCATCACATCACAATGGAATCAAGGGATCAAGCACCAGGTACCATCGCAGATGACCGCTGGCCGACGTTGCCTTCTCTGCCGGCGTAGACAGCGATCTCGAACCATCTCAGGAGTTCTCCGACTCTCTCTCTCTCTCTTTCTCTCGATCTCGAATTGGTCACTCTCTTGAACTGGACTAGATGGGTTCTATTTTGTCTTTCTATATTTAAATGATAAATTATTTTACTTTTATACTAATAAATCATGTTTGTATTTTTATTTTATTATGGGTCCAATTCTACTGCTTTAATATTGAATTCAATAACTAATCTTGCATTCACCAAGTAAATTTTATTAATAAATTGACTAATCTATTATATTTTTTTTTTTTTTAACGAATATTTTAACTACCTAAAAAATTAAACAATGATTATAAATATCTTCGGTAACACAATTATAATTTACTTTCACTATGTTTAATGTGTAGGTGATGTATTTGGGACATATGATACATGGATTGTGTTCTTTATATTTTTTAGAATTTTTCTCAATTTTTTCAAAAAAATTTGGACTTTTTATCTAGTGTTTTGAGCGTATCGGCCGATACCGTACCGCGATATCACGACCGATGTGTCTCAGTGCCTTCCGAGTCAATGACCGATACCGCGACCTTGAACCATGTTTCAGCCAGAAGTAAATAATGAAAAAGAGAACAAGTTACTCTATGCTCTTGCAATAAAGGAATCTAGTACTTACTTCCTGCCAATAATAACTCGAACAGCATCATGCATTATTGTGCGCGCCAGCTCTTCAACTGAATCGGGTAAAGTAGCACTGAACAATGAGCGTAATACTGAAGGATTTGAGCAAGCTTTGACCACTGAATCGACCTGCTTCACCAAGCCTAGCTCAAATAAATGATCGGATTCATCCAGAACAAGGTACTCAACCCTGCAGAAAACCAAAGTTAAGTGGTAATGGATGCAAAGTCAGCTCAAGTCATATTAGAACGCTAGAAACACTTAAAACAGTGATAGAGATTAAACCATATCTTTTGTACATGCAAGCAAAACAGTTATTAGTGGAAAAGGCACAAAATCTTTCAATGTACCATATTGAGTTTCAAATGATTGCTAATTACCGTCACTAATAGTCATTTTAGTACAAGTGGATTAAAAAACCAACAAAATGAGACCTCAGTTTTATGTCGTTTGACTGAGTATGTGTTCACGTGGATCACATTAGTAATTCTAATTATTATAATACAGAAATTATAAAAGAGTTCGCATCTTTTGGATGCTAAGTTATTTACCTGCTTAAATCCAGCTTCCTTTTGCGGATAGCAAATTGTAAGCGAAATGGTGTTGAAATGAGAATATCACAAGGAAGCTTTGAAAAATCAGCACCTTTAACAAGCTGTTTGGTCATCAACTTGATATAAAATCTTTTCCCTTTAGCCATTTTCTTACATTCTCTTGCCGTCTGAGCAGCTAACTCTCGTGTAGGACAAATGATAACAGCTCGGACACCATCCTTTGAAGCATGCTGAGTACATGAAAATTTGTCAGTGAATACGATGATCAACCTTGACAAAGCACTCATATGTGTTCAACTATACCTTAAGTTTCATAAGCATAGGACAGACGAAAGCCAATGTTTTGCCAGAACCAGTTGGAGCACATGCAAAGCATTCCCGTCCCTAATAGAGGATGGTAACAAAGTAAATGTGGGGAATGATTGAAACAGTAAGTCAGAAAATATTATAAAATTTCAGAATAAGTAATGACCAAAACAAAATAGCCCCCAAAAAAAACATACAGATAGTAGGGCTGGAATAGCCTGCCTTTGAATCGGTGTTGGCTCTCTAAATCCAAGTTCTGCCAAATTGCGTAGTAAATACGGTTTACATTTATACCTGTGCAAGGTCAAATATATGCTCACTCAGTCAAAAAGTTTGAGCATGAACATTTATAAAAATAAGGAGAAAAGGCACAAGATAGTCAACTTTACAATAGCTAGAAAGTATCCAAGCTGAACACAAACTATTGTTGATGAAGAGTTCTAAGCCTCAAAACAAATGCAGTTAAAAAAGAAGGGGAGAAAGGAAAACAGAAAACAGAATAGAAATATGAAAAGCAAAAAAAACAAATGTAATGTATGCCCTCCACTTCCACACATAAAACTAAGGTTGCGTCATAACTTCATCCATGTGAAAAGTTTGATTCTTCATAAGCAGGCAACAAAGTTTAACAACGAATAAGTGCAATCTACTTCAAAAGCAGATTTGAAAATCAGTGTACAAAACAGAAAAAAGAGAATTTTTTTTATCAATCAACTTCATCTGCTTGGATTATGAAAAAACTAGAGGAAGCCATGAAAACAACTGTAGATCTCATTTCCAACCCCTTCCAAGTCTCCAGTGAAAAGTTTAAGAAGGTTCCTAACCTAAAACAAAGCCTCAAAGTATTGGCAAGGTATGGTCCTTTTATCCCTCCCTCACTTCTTCCTTCCTTTTCTTAATCAAAAAAGAAAAAATTTTGCTTTTTCAAATATTGTTTCAAATACTTATTAAGGATGGACTTATGGAGAGCTTTAATGAAAATTTCACGCAATCAATTTTTGGGATATTCAATTAGCTGATCTCAGCTAGTTATGATTCAAGATGAATTCCTATGTACTCTGAGAAAAGAACACCATTAGATTGGAAAATTAAGGAGAAAGGGGAGTGGAAAATTTTGCCATTACAAAACAATTTGGGATAATTTAGAAAATCAGCATTGGTAGCAAGAAAACTCTGTGGCAATATGCAAAAATCGATGTCATATATTTCCTCATTTGGTTGACATATCAGACAAAATGTGGATGTTTATCCAACAACGGAAGGGCATCAAGTGGTCTTCCCACAATGCACAAGCCGATCCTCAAGGTGAGGAGTATGCCAGTTTCATTTCTTGATTATATACGGAAATTATACAAAATAGTTTCGTTTATTTGTAGAGCACATCCCAGAGTAAGTTCAATGAGCAACAATTATGAAAGTTGACATCACAAAAGCTGAAGAAACAAAACATTCATAGGATTCTCAGAAATTACGCAACTTTTGCAGCTTGGAATTGGAGCTTTAGAATTGAATTGAGGGAAAATTGAATATACACCTTGATCTCAACTCTGCAAAATTCTGAAGTGGAGATGGGACATTGCTCCCAGAAATATGAATGTTATGCTTCTTCCTCAAAACTGCATCCCTCTGAACTCATTATAAAAGGAGAGATAAATAATCGTAAGAAGTATCAAATGTAAACCAAATAATAACAACGCCCACTCATTTTGAGCAGAAAAATATAGTTAGTTAGAGAGAGAGAGAGAGAAGAGAACCTCCAATTGCCTATAGAATTCCTTCTTTCCTTGAGAAATTTCATTTTCAGTTCGATCAACTTCTTCAGTCACAACTTCTGATTTTGAACTCTTGAAAACACTAAACCCTTCTACCGGTTCTGCAACCATTAAAAGCAATCAGAACAAGCCAAAACGTTAGAATCTAACAACTCAAATACTCAATTTGTTTTCAACAAACTACCATAAACCACCAAAATACCTCAAAAAATTACCTGAAATCGGCTTTCCTTTTCTCTTCCTCTTCTTATTAACCCTCAGGGTTCCCTCCTCAATTTCAGAGTTTTCTCTTTCTAGCAATTTCGACTTGTCTACTGAATCATCACTTTCTTCTTTCGCCTAAACAATTTTTAAAAATTATGAAAAACGTGAACTCCATATAAACACATACAAACCTATGCATGTCCATGAGGTATTACAGCATCACAATTTCCGAAACCTTTTAGTATGAGAAACCAGCTTTAGGGACCTAAAGTTCCTGCTTTTTCTTTCTCCGTGATTCAATTTTCTATGAAACCAAACGAAGGTCTTGGAAAGCAGAAAAATTACCTTGAATCTGGTGAAATCTTCCGCGAACTTCTTTCTATCGAAGGTTATGCCTGAGAATAGAAACGAGGCGTCTGTCCCCATCGTTCAGAGAGCGGGGAGTGAGAGTTTGAGAAAGACAGAACTCAACTTTTCCGAATAGTGTGACTGAGTCTAGGATTACTTAAAGAGTCAGAGTCTGAGAGAGACATACAAGTCTGTGTGGGGGAAACGATAGAGAAGATGTGAAGAATATGGACTCTGGAGAAAAAGAGAGAGACCGCGGCGGACAGACAGACGATGAACGAGAGAGATGAATAATGAAAATCCGATGCACCCCTTTCTCGTTTATCTTTCGGTTTCGGTTTCGCGTAGGTTTTTCACATTATAAATAGATTCAAAATTTTGTAATGTAGTATTTTTGTTAATTTGTCTTACTTATTTCAATTAGTTAATTTTTAATGAAATAATCAATAAAAAAATCACTAATAAAAAAATTATATTATAATACTTTTAATATATTAAAAATAAAATATAAAAAATTTAATATTTAAAAATATAAAATATAAAATAAAAATTTTATTGCTCGAATTTAATTCATTTTTGATATTATTTTCCAAATTCATGGTGAATACCAATTTTTTTTATCAAAGGACTAAGATTTTCAAGGTGAATTCTTAAGTAATTTGCAAGAACAGTAAGGGTGCAAAATATGTATTAAATTAATTCAAAATTATAATAAGATCTAAACATGTTTAAGTTCTGTTTATTAATTTTTTGTCTAACCTCAAACTTAACTCAACTAATTTAACAAATCAAGTTTGGAGCTTAATTTCAAGTTTAAGGTTGGTCCCAAAATCAAAACCGGCACATTCATACTCGTATGAATCTGTGTGTTCATGAGCCTAATAAGCGAAACAAACCATTGTTTAGGATTAATCAAGCATTAAATTGGACTTGAACTTAGGGGTGTTTGATAAAATTGAAAGTTGAACACTGAAAACTGAATGTTGAATTTTAAGTGATGAATGTTGAATTTTTTAATTCACAGACTATTTGGTATAAACTAAAATTTAAGTATTAAATTGAATCAAGCTGTCTGACAAATATAAAAAGCTGAAATCTGAAAATTATTATTATTCTAATTTTGTCATTCTTTTAAACTATCTCTCCGCAACTGTCTTTATGATGGTGGTGGTTATGTTAGTGGTGATGGTGGTGGTGACGACAACACAATGGGTGGTGGTGATAATGACGACGATAGTGGTGGTGGTAGTGATGACGGGGGCATAATGATGGTGGTGATGGCAATGACACAATGATGGTGGCGACGGTGGTGGTGGCGGCAACACAATGGTGATGGTGGGATAATAGTGGTGGCGACAGCGACACATTGGTCGTGGTGGTGGTGGCAGTGACACAATGGTGGGGGTGGGGGTGGCACAATGGTAGTGGTGGTGGCAATGACACAATGGTGGTGGTGGACGGTGGATATGGGAAAGTTAAGAACGTAAAATACATTGAGAGTTTATTTGTCCATTATGAAGAATTGATAAAATTCTTACTGACTAATATTTTTTCGGTATTAAGTGATAAATAGATGGTTTGCTACTTAAAATTTTAGCTTATTTTTAAGAAGTGCTTAAAATATTAAATGGTGTGAATTTTAAGTTATTAAACGAATTTAATTCATTAAGTGCTTAAAGTATTCAATTTTAAATCTTAAGTGGTGTTATCAAATACCCCCTTAGTCCATGTGATAAATAGTTGAATCTGAACAAACTTTTAATTTTATCTAAACCGAAACCGAAACCTAGTTGATCATGCCCTAAACATGAATGCAGATGCTTAATTCAAAGCTAAAAAACATCTGGATGGCTCATCAGATTTCTTCTATAATATGAAATAACTAGTTATTTCCCGCGCCTAAAGGCACGGAGTAATAAATAAATAAAAAATTAACAATAAACATATTTGTATTCACATCAAAAATCAAATTACAAAGATAAAAGATATAGAAATGAATTTAAGCACCGATTGTACTAGGGGCGTGTGGTGGTTGTGGTTGTGGGTGGTTGTGGTGGTGAGCGGCAATGGTGGTTGTGGGAGACGGTATAGTTGTGATGGGTGATGACGACCGGTTATGATTGTAGCAGTCGTGGGTGACAATAATGATGGTAGTGATGGGGCGGTGGTGGTGATGGTGATGGTGGTAAGGTGGCGACAACAATGGTGGTAGTGGGGATAATGGTGTTGGGGCACTGGTGGGGTGGTGGTGGTGGGGCGACAATGGTGGTGGTAGGGTGGTGGCAGCGGTGTTGATGGTGGTGGTGCGACGATGGGGGTGATGGTAGTTGTGATGGTGGTTGTGGGGCAGATGGGTGTGGTGGTCATGAGGGGTGCGATAATGGTGGTGGTGGTGGTGGTTATTGTGGCAGACATGGTGGTGTGGTGGCGGCGGCGGTGGTGGTTGTTGTGGAAAAGGTGGTGGTGGGGTTGTAGCGACGATGGTGGTGGGGCGATGGGGGTGGTGGTAGTGGTGATGGTGGTGATGGGTGAGGTGGTGGTGGGGGATGGCGACAGTGATGGTGATAGTGGTGGTTGTTGTGGTAGAAGTGGCGTGGTGGTGGTAGCAGTAGCGGTGATGGTAGTGGTAATGGTGGTGGTGGTGGTGGTGGTAGGATAGTTTCAAACATTACTTCTTTTTTTTTTGAAGTACTTACGAAAAGTTATAAGTTTTAGGAACACTTTTAAAAAATTACCCCAAACACATTCTTATGACATATTTTCTCTATTAAATTTGGGATGTTAATATTAACCGTCGGATTAATTTTAAAGTAAAATTTAAATAGATCTCAACCGCGAAAAGTAAAAATCATTTTGTTTATCTTTTGAAATTTAAATTGTATTTTACTTTATTATATAAATCTAAAAATAAATGTGGTCAATGGTGTCACATTTAACATGTAAAATACATTAAGCTATACTTAGATAAGAAAGATGGCTATTTTAACCAATATTCTGTTCAATCAAATGCAGTATGAAAAAAACAAGCCACAAATATCCCTCCATTTCGATGCCGACAAAGTCTTCAATAATGGTAATCAGAAGAAAATGAAGTGGAGAAACAAAAAATACAACCAATTTTCCAGTCCAAAACATAAGATGATTGACAATGTGAGAAGAAAGATTGTTCCCACTTTCTCTTCCACAAAAGTTGATAAAAAAATGTTGAGATTTACACATTTAATGAACACAAATTTTTGCAACTGTGTTGGGAATCATTCCCAACTGAACACACGTAAGATGGTATGCTTACACTAAACACACAACATACTCTCTCCTCTCTGTCAACCATGAATCTAGCAGTTAGCAAGCTCAAGGTTAGTCTAACCAACATAATTTATTGACAAGGCTGATTCAATCTTGTCTGATCTGCATCCATGGATGTGGGACAGGAGTAAGTTGTAATGGAAACCATGTGTCACTCGACCCTTGAATTCTCTCGCTACTCGTCAAGCCCATAGTCCTCACCAAAGTACTTGTCAACTAACTCATTGGCCAAGTTTCTGAGGTCTTCATTTTCATGGAACTGGAATCTTTCCATGGCATCAATCCCATCCTCTCTCTCAACAAGCTTTGGCCCCTCTCCATTTGGCATTCCGCTCAGAACCTAACAAAATCAAAAACATTTTGAACTAAAAGGGAACAAGTAGTAACTCCTTCACCATGACCACATTATAGAACCAATCACCCTTCTTATCAAACCATTCTTTATCAAAAAAAGTAGATTGCATGTAAACAGTTTCTCGTTAGACAAAAATGATTGATAATCTACTGATGCCATATGGTTAAGAAAACACTGCATACATAAACTCATTATGCTATGGGTTGTAGTTTGTCATGTAGGAGTCTTCTGTCAGGCTATGAAGGATATAATAATGTACTGAAGTAAGCAATAACTTATTTCTTTAATATGCTCACAGCTCTAATTCATGGTTCTTCACCATCGGAAATAGGGTTGATACTAGAGTTTTGTTTCACAACTTAAGATGATACTCTTTTTTTTAGTTTGCCGCAATGAACTGCATACTAGACCATAGACTTGACTATGTTTTATGCTTAAAAGATAAGTGATTCCAAGATTAGTGGGCAAGTCTCTAACTATTTGTAGCAACCAAGCCCAAGTTTCAAAATAGCATGACAACCTAGAGGAAACACCTGCTTATTTCCATTCAGCAGCAACTTGGACCTTTTCGAGAATTCTTATCAGAAGATTCTTCAGAAACAAAGTCTTCTTATAAGATTAATTAGAACCTTGCTCTTTAAATAGAAGACTGGATCATCTAGAAGTTTTTTGAGATATTGATGGACTACTTGGAGGTACTTGCAATTGCCAAATTGTAAGGTTGACAAAATTGGAATCATCAAGGGCCTAAAACAAAATCAGTAATTTTAACAAGGAAAGAAACCAGGAGCAATAAACTCTTGTGCTATATAGGTAGTATGTTATATGAACAACTTCCTAAAAATCTTGAGTCAAAGATAATAATGGGTGGATCATTAAAACTGATTACCAGCTCCAAGAATTGAAGTCCTAGTCTTGCAGCCTCAATATCAGCCGATCTCACTAGATCGATAAAGCCAGGAAGGCATCCTCTGTTAACGAGCGAAACCAAGTGGTCCATAATCAAATTTGGCCTCCCAGCACCTTCAGCTGGAGCAACACAGAGGTTACCCAAAACATGTGCTACTTCCTTTCTTATGTCAAATGGTGCTGTAGAAAGGAGGCGTAGCAACAGTGGCACTGCCTCACTTGAATATATCAACTGCTTGTATTCAACAGAACCAGCAGCTATATTGGATAGTGCCCAAGCTGCCTCCTACAAAAGTAAGAGCGCTTCTAGTGACATTTGATCGAGACGGTGTCTTAGCCACAATACAAGAAAATATACCTTTTTCAAGACGCGATGCTCACTCTTGAGACATTTAATTAGCACAGATATGACATTATCTGCAAACACCACCAAATATCAGTGAGTTGCCCAAAAAATGTGGTAGAAGTTACAATTTCCCATCTCCGCAAGCAGACTAAGATAGAAACTAGCCTGTAATCTCATGTCCAGGAACAAGAACAACCGTAGTTGTGAAAGCATCACCAGCCACAAGATTACCTAAGCTTCGCAACACCTACAGGGAAATGTATTTAACAAAAAAGATCCAGACTATGCAATGGTTTTTCTAAAACAAGTTACAAGACCATCCTAGCTGCATTTAGTATTCAATCTATACCCAGACTCACTTACAGATACAATATAAAAAATGCATGACACATCTGGGGATGACAAGTTGTACACAATTCAGCAGTTAATCCAATGCACAATCACATGAAATGGGAGATGATTAAGAAAAATCCATTCTGAAAAGAAAAATTATTAGGATTCTACTATTTCTTCCTTTAACCAGATCACAATAGAAATCATATTGACTAGAGAATTGTTGTACACCTAGTTTGTGTTCGTTCCAGAAGAACAATGAATACCATTGTAAGACCATAAGCAAAGAAGCAGATTGTTTGTAATGTAGACTGAGAAACTGTAACGACCAGTATTAAAATTAATCGGTAATACGTTAATTAAAACGCAAACTAGGATTTTATGCGATCAAAAGCATAATATAAAAATATTTTTTTGAAATTTCAAATAAATAAATGGGCCTTAAAAATAGATTCATTGCGTGAAAACGAGTCAAATGACTATAATATTAACCATATTTAGTGTTATGTTAAATATCCATAGTGCCCGAATTATATAATATATGTAAAAGTATGTGCCACATGTATATATATTTGCAAGGTATAAGTGACAAGTGTCCTTGCCATAAGATGCTCAAAAAAAAAAAAAAGACATGTAGCTGTTAAACAAAAAAAAAAAAAAACAATTGTTAAACAAATAGAATGGACAAATGTCCATAGTGACCTCATATGCCTTACGTGAGGAGCTCGGAGCCCAAGGCTACTCCCCATGATTCACTCTATAAATATGATCTCTTGATCAGTAGGTAAACCAAGGGAAAGAAAGGAGAAAAAAATGAAAGAGAGGGAGAAAAAAGAAAAAACGAACGAAAAACTTGATTTTGGGGTAAAAAATTGAACGGTGATTTTACTTCAAATTACTACCAAATTTAAGTATCTTGTTCGTGGTACTTCACTTTTATATCTATCGAAGTTCTCGATGATTTTGAGGTACGGTGTAGTATATAATATGCTTATGTCTTTCAATCTCTTTGTAAAGTGTGTTATTTTGATCATCTGAAATTTGTATTCCTATTTATTATTTTGATTGATATGAAATCCTGATACTTTTGTTGACTTGAACTATATTTTATGCTAAATATTTTTGGAATTGATTAGTACATGTATAAAGTGTATTTAGGACATAGTTAGTAAAATGTGATTATAGCCCTGTGGGGTGTGATTGGTTAGATGAGCATGAATTTATATGCTTAAGTATCATTTGTCATGTCACCAAGATGAAACCAGTATAAGGCTATGTTTAATAGCAGTTGAGCTATGCTAAGAAGCATGGACACGGATACGGGACACGGATACGACACGACACGGACACACCGATACGACATTTCTAAAAAAAGTAGGACACGGACACGTTGGGGACACGCTACAAAAAAATTATATTTTATATATAACATTATATAATTTATTGCAAATATAGTGATAATGATATATAATTCATAAAAAAATCAGTATTTTATGATAAGAAAACCTAATGTCTAGTCATCTGTGTGAATTTTTTAACTAAAACATCTTCATTATAGTCAATAATCATCAATTTTTTTTGTAGACAATGTTTACCTAATATATAATTTAAATAATTGCTCTTATTTTCTCAATTCCTCTTTTTTAAAACTTTTATGCATCTTTTATTTTTATTATTATATTTGGAGTACAACTTTAATATGTCTAGTATTAGTAATTATATGTTCTCAAATTTTTAAGCTTTGTTAATCACATTTCAACAAATGTCTATTGTTTAGTAGTAGACACATTCTAGAGAAGTGTCGGACACGTCACCAAAGAAGTGTCTGACACGTGTCCGAAATTAAAATTTATCATTTAATTATGGACACGGATAAAAGAGTATCGGACACGTGTCCGAAGAGTGTCGGTGTCCGACACGGATACGTCAGGTTCTCGAGAGTGTCCGTGCTTCATAGGAGCTATGTGATATGTCCAATTTGATTGATGATTCCGGTGTTCATGTTCCTATCATCTAAGTTATCTGGTATTTAATCATTCGTATTTTTTTTGAATATATTGTTTCATGTCATATTGTGTACTTCCCCACTATTAATATTTTTTAGGATGATCTAGAAGGAAAAGACCAAAATTGATATTTAAAAAATCAGAGATGAACGAATCACGAAATAATTTTTATAAAATTGAAATTACAAGTTTCATTGGCCTTTGAAGATTAAATTTGTAATTATAATTTTTATTGAGATAATTAGAGATCTGGCCGTATATTTGGAATATTTTGTGAAATTATGTCCATCATTTAATGAAGTAACGCATCGGGAAACCGGAGCGTTACAGGAAGTATAAGAAACACATTTGTTGAGTAATCCCTCCATTATCAGCACAGCAGAATCTCAACTCAAATGATCATGCTCATTTTCAACCACAACATGGAAAGCTTGAACTGATCAAGTCAATCAGCATATGACACCAGACTTTCTGAAGGAAATTATTTCAAGGAACCTAGTGTGAAAAAAAAGGGGCAAACCAAAAGAAATTTGTTTGGTACTTAGATCACACACATTTTACACTTCTAATTTTACATGGTTATGGAGTTGACATGAAACGTTATGAATTAGTACTTGAACTTGAACGAAGATTCAAG
Source organism: Ilex aquifolium (assembly GCA_951799425.1). Lineage (NCBI taxonomy): Eukaryota > Viridiplantae > Streptophyta > Magnoliopsida > Aquifoliales > Aquifoliaceae > Ilex > Ilex aquifolium. Next base: position 25,544,522 of record OX637405.1, read on the forward strand.
ACACAGGTATGGTGAGGCTGGCATATAAGAGTGGCCTATGTTGATCTGCATATAATAGAAAACATATATCATGCCAACACACAAAATTTTAATGCATTAATTTAAAAGAGCTAATTTAGGCAATTATTTTGCCTGTTACCGGAATGAGCAATTGCAAACTGCTCGAATTTGCCAATCTTTCCACAAGTAATTGAAGGATATTACTCTTTATCAGCATACTTGGTGCAACATTTGAAAGGGCGGAGAGATAAGCTACAACCCATGCTACTTCAGTTGCCAATTCCACACACCTGATTGTACCAGTAGTTTGATTATACAAAACTACATAACATGATATGACTACACTAAAGATCATATTGCAATATAATTTCTGCGTGCAATGAAGACCATAAGAAAGCCACACTTTATTGAAGTGTCATTGAGCCAAATGTGGCAACTTAGTATGATCTTACGCCAAGTAACTATTGGTATGTGGAATCTTTAAAGGTCCTATAAACAACATAACAAATTGAGATAACGCAAAACATGACCACAATACATACTTAAGTAAGCACCATATATAAAGGAGCAGAAAAAATATATTGTAAGTGTTCTACAACAGCACTGAGGAAGTGCAACTACAAGGAACAGACCAAAAATTGCAATCAATAAAGTGAGAATAAGAAGGGCACAAAATGTTGGTACTCTCTGAACAACACATTTGAATCAGCAGAATAATATGTTAAAAACAAGATAGATAAAGAATTAGGTGGAGAAGGCAACAAGAACCTAAGCATTTGATAATTTGACACGTGGCAATGAAAACATTACAATCTTTACTAAACACCATGTACACTTGACTATAATTCCATGTCGGTTTTAAATTTATGTCCCCTCAACTACAAATTGCAAACTTATAAAAATGTATTTTAAACACAAATGTTACTTGTAACACAAATTTAAGCCCATAAGCATAACCTTTTTTATTTTTGATCTGAAACTTCGATGAAAGTTTCATGTTTCAACAATTGTTTTCTATAAGAGCTTTGGCAATTACAAGTTCCGATTAAACGGCCCCTGTTTATAAAGGAATCTAAATGTGCCAAATTATGCACATAAGTCACCAACGCAGATAGCAGAACTATATCCCACATATCAGAACAGAAACTATCAGAACAGAAATCATAATTGATCAATCCATGTTATTCAGTATGGGAAAGTTTCCATCAAGTAGTGGATTTCAGTCCACAAACTTGTCACAGCATTGTAACCTGCTGAATTGGCAATGACTTACGCATTCCTCAGGTGCCGGAGAATTGCATCAAGTACTCCATCGGTTCTTATGAGTTCAGTTGCCGCTTTAGGATTTGGGCCCTACAACCACAAACACAGATCCATGCCGTAAATATTGTCGAAAGAACAATGCCCCAGTAAAAGTAATCTCAAGGAAATAAGAATACTCCATATTGAACTAATTTACAAGCTCAATACTACATTCAAATGTGGTCTATTATGTTGAATGTCCTAGGGGAATAACATAAGACAAAATCTCGAAGTTTAGATGGTGGAAGCTATCTACATTGAAAGAAAATAAGAAAAAAACTACAATAATACCTTCTCTTCTAACACATAAACCTATGCAATTTTTACACAACAAATAGGAGTGCACATCGTTTTTCAAATTAAAAAAATGCTTTGAAACTTGTATTCCTATCTTTGATGAGCAGTTCTAAACCTTGATAAGGTTCGACAACGCCCAAGCGGCTGTTCTCACAGTTGAACCCTTGTTTGGAAGCATCATTCTTGCAAGAGGTGGTAAGGCTCCTTGTGACAGCAGAATATTTCTCATCTCCTCTCCTTCACCAGCAACATTTCCCAGTGCCCAGGCACACTGCTCAGCAACTGGCAAGGAACTCTTTTCTACACATCAAGAGCATTTTAACAGTCTAACTGTACACTTTCTGGAAAGGTCACATTAGAGATTAGAAATATTATTGGTGAAGTATAAGCACTTAAATTACACCCTCTCCAACCAAAAGCTTAAACTTTTGGAGTAAATGGTTGTTTAACATAGTATCAGAGCAGCAAGTCTTGTGTTCGAACCTCCCCATCACCCTAATTATTAAAAAGATTTACAAGTGATAAGCCTAAAATCTAGCTTGCATGTGAAGAGCGTGTTGAAGTATAAATACTTAAATTACACCATCTCCAAAAGCTTAAATTTTAGGAGTAGATGGTTGTTTAACAATTATCTACAACATTTTGCATTGGGCTGATGAAAAGAAGGAATAAGGGAGCTAAATAAAAATTCAAAATGTAGTAGTAAAGCCAAAATAAAAAGTTCAAGGAAAGCTTATGCATCTCAAGATTACCATGAAATCTTGAATTGTTACAAATAAGAAAAAGCATCAAGTTTATCTATTTTCTTTTCAATAAGGCAAAAATTTATTACAAAAGTAAATATCACCTCAACAAAGCCCAGTCCCAACTATTTTGGCAACAACCACAAAAAATGTAGATATACACAGTATATTAGCATACGTCTGGATTATTAATCATAGTAGTTATCACTTAAATGGTTCAACTAATCCAAAACACAATCATCGAACTATATTAATTTCTAGAGTTCTAGGAAGCATAGATATGGATACGAATATGGATGTGATACAAGTACGATACGACAAAACTTAACAAGATACGAGACCATTGAGCTCTGTCTATAATAAAATATATTTTATATTTTACTCTTACTTAACAACTTAAAAATTATAATTTTTAGTAATTCTTTAACAATAGTAAACAAAATTAGTAATTTTTAACTTGAAAAATGTGTAATATCGTTTTATTATGATATATTCATAAAATAAACGTGACCAATTTAAGAAATTATAACCAACATTTAACTAGTTGGTTTTCTTACGAGTATTTGTTTCTAAGGATATGGTATAACTAACTCATTTTTTTATACTCTTTTGACATGTAATAGTAGATAATACTTAAAAAAACACTTGTGTCTTCAAAGTCAAATCGAATTAAAGTACCAGCCACCAGGCATTGTGCTCTATATCAACTCGCAAGAGGAAAATTAAAAGGGTTGGCAGTATATGCTAAAATGCTCAGGTTGGAATAATGCCACTCCCAATGAAGGGATAATGAATTTTTGGTGATAGTCATGACACCAAAGTACCCGAACAACCCATAACTTCCTTAAATATAATAGTTGGTAAACAAGGATCATCAAATGTTGAAATATTTCATCAAGGATAGAATCTCAAAGACAATGATCTCCAATTGTTTTGGAGAAAATATTCTTTTGGATGTAACATAACTTTATTCTGTGTACTAACTTTCCGTTTAATAATTTCATGAATAGTGAGAGATAGACAATTAAATAAAATCAAGGAGAAAGATGCTAAAAGCCACACCAACCTCCAAGATGAGCAATGAGCAATGGTAATGCAGGCAACAATGCTTTAGTTTCTTCTGGTTTTCCTGCTGCTATGTTTGTAAGGCACCAAGCAGCCTCAAGCAACTGCATTTAGCCATAAAAAAAAAAATAGAAATTATCATAATGGCTTTCTCGAATGCAAAGAGAAAGTTTCCACACAGTGTTCCTTATTCAATTCACCAATCTCATGGTATGGCAAACTCACATTGGCACTAATGCATTCTATTTGCATAAACAATTGTCACACATTGATAGACAACCACAGAGCATGACTGTGAAATCAAAAGGAAGAGGAAAGCATACTTTTCTCTTCCCCCCTCGCCCCCCAACCCAAAATCCCCTAACCTACCCTTTTCCTGTGGTTTCAAACGTAATTACTAACACTCCCAAGTTGTCTTCAAAAACTAGACTTGCATTCAGGTGAGAAATGAGAATTACTCAACTATGGAAATGAAAAAATGCAAAATAAATAATAAATTATTTGGACCTGTTCATCTGGAGAGCCAAATGAAAGACACTGCACGAGGAGAGGAATTGCCCCAGCCTCAAGGGCAGCTTGAACCGGAGGAAATTCAGATCTAGACAACAAACGCCTTAATTCACGAAGAGCAGTCACTCTTTTCTGCATTGCACCTTTCCCTCTAATACATATACAATAAAGATGTTGTTAGTGCTTTGTGATGGAAAAATAAGGGAACGACTGTCTGCAGTAAAATTAAGCATCAAGGATGCATAACCACATCTGCATTACTTCGTGATCCCAAAATGAAAGTACACATGCAATAGAAAACCTATGCACATACCTAGAGATACTGCAAAACTCCCTCTAAACAACCCAAAAAAAAAAAAGCCACATTCCAGAAACCCACTCCCAAGACTAATAAAAATCCACTCTAAAAGTCAGGAGAATCCAGTCCATTCCAGCAAGCATCTCCCATTATCAAAACACATCATGTGAGCAATGCTGCTGAAACACTTCCTGAGATCCATGTGTAATTTGTTTCTATTATGAGTCCTTTTTGCTTCTCAAATAAAATCCTACTCTGGTCTACATAGAATCCCTAACAATATTCCTGTATTGCATTTTCCATTTCTACTTGAGCCTCCACCACCATTTTCAAAGTTTTCTTGCTTTAATACGTAGACGTAGTAATAGCCAGACATCTTTGCTAGACCTCACATCTACACATACTTTGACTTTAAAATCCAACAAGAACATCAAAGGAAAGGACATATGCACAAAATTGGACTCTGATGAATGAATAAAGAAACTAAGCATGCACAAACAAGAGCCTTACATCATTTAGCTAACAAGCTGACAACTGGAGAAACTATTAGCACATGCACACACACACACAAAGATGCTAAGCAGAAACTAATAGGGGATAGCCACTTTTCCCAAGACACCAAAAAACAGTCTAACTCCTTGTTGGAATTGAGCTAAAACTCATCCCTCATATTATACAAGAAGACTAGGATGAGTGGACATACTGATAGCCAACAGCAAGCTTTAATGTTTCCACAGCTGAAGAAGCCTGAGCCTCCAAAATTGATTGTTCTTCATCAGTTATCATATCACTGTCAAATTCAAAATCTCTATCATCACTAATTCCCACTATGCACAGGCGTTTTGTTCTTATCAGTGCTTCTCTTCTTTCTTTTCCCACTGTAACTGCATGCTGCCGTCTCCGATGTGCCGCAATATTCCCAACTGAAGAGATCAGCTATGCATTTAGCAGTTAAAATGCAACCAGAACAGAACAATTAAAAATGAAAATTACAAACAGGCCAACACTATTTGTGTGTAAGTGAATGTGTCTGTATGTAAGTTTGTGTTTGCATATGTCCATGAGAGACAGAGAGTTACAAAACAACAAAGAATACAAGAAGTTTTCCACTTAATAAACTTCACACATTTACTCAGGCAAGCATGCATGACCTGTTTGAGATATTATTTGGTGAAGTTAGAACTTTTTTTTCCACGAACCTTATACCCTCTGTTTACTCGGGAATTGTTGTGGAAGATGCCATGTCTTGTTAGTGTATATAAGCATAATACATTCTATTTACTCGGGCAAGAATGCGTGACATGATTTTGATACTCCCAAGTCTTTGTTAATATTACAGTTTTTTTCATGAATATAATACTCTTGACATTGCCTTCCGATATTGTTACATATTATAGTCAATTTGGTTGCTTGGGAAAAATAACGATAAGAAACTAAAGTTTTGAATCTTTGACTCCAGCATCTCATTAGCAAGGACCTCAACAAAAATACAAAATAAAATAATGAAAAGAAGATTATCACAAAACGATTGAACATTATACTTTTGTTTAAGATTTCCCTGGCAACCAAACAAAGAGTTTAAATTACATCAAGCCAAAACTAAAAGAAAAAACTACAAAATAGCAAAGTTAGTTGTCTCATAGAGTTATGATTAACCATCTTAATTGTAAGAAACTCTGGGTGCTCATGCTTGGAACTGGGATTGAACACCATATTAGTTCAAGTTTTAATTAATAAACTTCTTCTCCAATTCCAATTCCAGGACATGAATTCTAAGTTTCCTGGCACGTTGTCAAAGTAATTCGAACAAATCACCATTACTTACAATGACTCAGTAAGACAGGAACAAGCTCCAATTACAGAGCAATAAAAATCTTTATGAAATGGACATCAAAACCTCACCCCCAAAAAAAAACTATAAACCACATACTAATCACTGCATACATGGAATCCTTTTATCAAAGAAAGTGGAAATAAAGATCTGAGAGAAAGCGTAGAACAAGACAAAGTGCAAACTTTTCCAACTAAAAAAACCATCCCAAGATGGCTAGAGCCCCGAGTGGCAAGGATTTTTGAAGAACTCACGAATTCAAATCCTAATAGAATAATACAAAGAGACTAGATGTGCTTAGTTTAATCTCCAACAAAAAACCTCAAATACACAAACACGCATGTATTTATGTATTGAAAACATAAAAAATAAAAAAAAAGGAGAACTCGCCTGAGGACTTGATTGGGTCTCTGCTGTGAGAAACAAGGTTTTCATCCGCCATTGTTGACTACCAAATAGAGCTCTGATTACACAGTAGGGTTTTGGCAAAAAAAACTGAAATGAATTTTGGATAGAGAGATTGAAACAATAGCGAGACAAACAGAGATGAGAGAAGAGATTGGTCTGAGTGTTTGCGAGACAAACGAAAACTGGGAAACGATAATTACTCTCCCGCGTAAACCCCCAAAATAGTCACTTTGAGAGTTGAGAGGGGAAATTTGTTTTCCCAGTTAAACAGACTGGCACATCCCCAGTCCTGTTTGGTTGCTTGAATATGATATCCCTAAGCTTGAATATGATATCTCTAACCATGGAGTAAATATTGGGTGTAACAGTCACACTATATCAGCGTTGTCACGTTGTGTAATTATTCAATAACAACTTAACAACTAAGTAAAATGAATCTCACGCTTTCAAATAACCATCATTCCAAATAAGATAGTAACCGTTACATATTTAAAAAGTGGGATTCACTTTCTCATTTTTTTATTTATTATTAGACAGTTTTGTCACATGGCAACGCTAACGTGGTGTCCAATGATAATTCAACAATGAAGTAAAATAGACTACACTCCTTCAAACAACTACTCTTCTATATAAGATAGTAATCGTCATGTATTTAAAAAGTGGAGTTCACACTCTCACATATTTGTTTATTATTGAACAGTTACATCACATGACAACACTGATATGGTGTAACCGTTATATCCAATACTTACTTCTAATCATGAGATGGGTTTTTATCACAATAATAAGGGGAAATAAATATTGAGTGTAACAATTAAACCACGTCAACATTGTCGGGTGATTTAATCGTTCAATGTTAAATAAATAAGTGGACACGATGTTTCCACTTTTTTTTATAGGGGGTTGTTATTGTCTTACACGAAGTGACAATATTTGAATCAGTGGAGTTCAATTTTTTTATTTGGTGAATTATCACTAGACAGTTACAACACGTAATAATATTGACGTAATGTATCCATTACACATAATATTTACTCCAATAAAGTGAGTTTTGCCTTATTTTTTCAAATAAAAATTCATATTAAAGATGAACTTTACCCCATATACTTCTAGCACACAAAAAATTTGGTGAACAAGCAACTTGAAAATGCTTATGAATTACAAAAGGGTGTTATCTATCGAGCAATGTTTATAGAGACTTAATTTAATATAGTCCATTAGATTAGTTGTGAGTTTCTGATGATATCATATTTAGCAAATCGACTTTTACTTATCATAACTCAATCTCGAATAGCACGACTTCAAAGATTGAGGATAGAATGATCAACATATAGGAATGTCGGTGCCATCTAGTATAACTTGGGTATAAACAACTTCCGAGCGGACTTCCTAGCCTCCAAAATAAGCTCCTCCATTAGAGAAAGTGGTACAGACCCATTAGCACTGTCCCAACAGCTCGTACAATGACTTCAAGAGGTCAACCCTCTTGGGCAATGTCATATTGCTCTTAGAAGGTCATGTCATGTCATACTTAAGAAATGTACCATTAATGGCTCCAATATTCCCTCCACAAAATCTTAACGAACTTGGGGACTATGTGATGATAATATAGGGACCATACTACGTAAGGGTATATATACACCAAGGCCTTCTCCCATGTAAAAACATCAAAGCCTATCTTCTTCTTCAAGTAATAGACAATCTCCCAAAGAGTAAAAGTATTCATTAGAGTGAAATAGTCAAGCTCTTCAGCTAATAAACCACTATAGCCTGTGTGTTCTTTTTGTTATCTTGTACTTACTTCGTACTTAAATTATCGCACACAAGTCTTACGCTCTTCAACTTAAGTAATTCTATCTCACGCTTTGAGTTGATACATTATAAGTTTCAATATAGAGTCCATATTTAATTCAATTACTGCATTGAATTTAGCTTTCTAGTTTATGTTCTAAAATTAGGCCTAAATAATATTTTCCTTATCTTTATTGACAATGTTTGGTTGCGATATCTCAAAATTATAAAAAAACACATATTTCATCATATTACCAAAACCATTTTCAATAAAAACATGCAATTGCCAAAAAGAAACAATTAAATTGCAACATTAATCTATTCCAAACTCATCACATTTTTTCAAAAATTTCAGTCACACCACATCATTTCAACTCAATATTTAATTCACTTCACGACCCAAAAATTCCCAATATGACTGCATTACTCATATTTTGGTGTAGCAATAAGATATTTTGGTGCTACTCACTTAGAGAAAGCTAATTAATTGTCTTCAAAAACAAATTTTTGAGGTTTTTTTTCAATATTTTTTAGTCGATTTAATATATTCTTAAGGGAAATTATAACGGAATGACTAATTGAAAGTGACAATTTTTTTAATACCTCAAATAATATGAATTTTTGTTACATGACTTTAGTTAATTAATAAGGAAACTATACAAAAATAATTAATTTTTAAAAATTTAAAAATTTATATTACTTTAGTTGGTTATCTAGTGGTCTAATGGTACTCCTTACATTGTGAAACTTTGTCTTCTTGAGGTCAAGGGTTCAAGTTCCCTTCTCCCCTCCCCATCCCCCTCCCAAAAAAAAAAAATCTAGTTTCACTTTTGGACTTGATTTATTGTGATAATCATGATTGTGTGTTTGAGTGATGTGAATTGTAATATAGCATAAGATAGTACCTGAGCTCAAATTTAATGATGTTACCATCGATAGTGTTTGGATTAATGCTCTGTTTGGTTTGAAAGAAAATTGGGTAGATGAAAAATAAAAAATTGGGTGAATGAAAATATTTTTAACTGTTTGGTGTCAAAGGAAAGTATGAGGAAAAAGGAAAATGTAGGGAGAGCATATTTCCCTCCAGCCCACATTTTTTTTTTCTCCCCAAAAATGGACGGAAAGTGTGAAGAAAAATTGGGACAATATACTTTTTAAGATAAGTTTACTTGTTTACTTTTTAATATATTCTAATATACATATTGCACCAATATATAATTCACTATCTAAGGGTAGGAGTGTAAATTGGGCATGCATGTTTTTCTTTTCCTTTCATTTTTCATTCAATACCAAACAATGAAATATATATCACTCGTACTTTTCATCCTTATTATCAAAAAAAAAAAAGGAAAAATATATATTTTTTTCTTTCAAGGATGAAAAGTTTATTCCTTTCATTTTTTATTCTTTCCTTCTTTCCATCCTACGTATCAAACGTGCCATAAAGGAATTCGATATCTATTCGGGTTCAAATAGAAGATTCAATTTTTTAAGTTGAAGTTAATATTGATCCCTAAACTTTCAAACTCATCTAAGTTGCACCCTAACATTTAGCCAGTTAATTATTTTCATAAGAGGCAATAAATTATTTTAAAAAAAAAATACAAATTATTGATTACTTAAAAAGGTAGACCAATAATATTAGTTTCAATCACTAAACCAATTCTTTCCCTCATTTGTTCACCCAAAAGGAAAGAATAAACTGGGAGTCAAGAAGAGAATATTTCTCCCTCTCACTTTCCCTTCTTTGCCATTTTTCACCTTTAACCAGACAATAATTTCCTTTGAGTAAATACTATAATTAGTCCATGAGCTTTGTCTCTGATTTTAATTTAGTTAATAAACTTTTAATTAACCTAATTTAGTGTTTTAACTATCAATTTCGTCTCAATTAAGTATTTTCTTTTATTTTCACCATTAGATCAACTAAAGACTAGTCTAATCTGATTCATTTCAGTGTTGATCTAACGGTAAAAATGAATGGAAAGACATAATTGTGATAAAACTGATAATTAAGAGATTAAATTAGAAAAATTGAAAGTTTAGAGGCCAAATTAAAACTAAATGTAAAATTCATGAACCAACAATAATATTTATCCTAATTTTCCTATTTTCCACTCCTTCCTTCCTTCCATCCATTCTACTTCCGTCGTACCAAACAGCCCGTGAGAGGTGTAAACGGGCAGAGCAAACCAGGACCCATAATTGAGAATCTGGTACTATCCATGGACAAACGGGTCCCAAGTGCCGACATGGCTACACGCGTTTCACACTTAATGGAGCCCCTTCCTCAACCTTTCCCGTCTTTTTTGAGCGCTTCAACGGTTTCCCAGTGGGGAGAGAGAGATAGAGAACACAGAAGCCGACAATTTTCTGAATCCTCCAAAATCTACGATCTTGCATTTCCTTAAATCTCTGAAGATCTTGTTTCAACTCCGATCCCCTCCCTCTCTATCCACTGATTTCTTTTTCTTCATCAACCAGATAAAAAGTCCCAATTTCAACCCCCAAATCTTGATCCAAATTCATCACCCAACAAATCTCTCTCTCTCTCTCTATAGATACATATATCTTTTTTTTTTAAACACCATGTCAAACTCTCCTCTGAAAGCTGTGACTCTGACCCACGTCTGCTACCAGAAGGGTGACCAATTAGGCCATTTCTTGGCATGGGTTTCATTAGTCCCCGTATTCATCAGTCTTGGTGGGTTTGTCTCTCACTTCATTTTTCGCCGAGAGCTCCAAGGGATGTTCTTAGCTCTCGGCCTCCTCATTTCCCAATTCATCAACGAATTCATCAAAACCTCGGTCGAACAAGCACGCCCAGAAACTTGTGTACTTCTTGAAATGTGCGATTCACACGGGTGGCCTTCCAGCCATTCTCAATACATGTTCTTTTTCGCCATATATTTCACCCTTGTGACCTACAAGAAATATGGGAAAATCTTTAGAAAGCAAATGTGGATCGTGGGTCTTGTGATTTGGCCTTTGGCAATCCTGACTATGTACTCTAGGGTTTATTTAGGGTACCACACTCTCGCACAGGTCTTTGCTGGGGCTTCCATTGGGTTTTTTCTTGGGGCTGGGTGGTTTTGGTTGGTCAATTCTTTGCTCAGTAGCTATTTTCCGGCAATCGAAGAGAGCGCATTTGGGAGGTGGTTTTACGTTAAGGATACTTCACACATACCGAACGTGTTGAAATTTGAGTATGAGAATGCGAGAGCTGCGAGGAAACATGTGTCTTACAAGCGCTCTGATTGATGGAAAGATCAATTGGGTAAGTGTGTTTTCAATATTTTCCCTTTTTGAATAATGTATTTGTAGTTTGTGGCTGGTTGATGAGATGTGGTGATAGGATTTAGGGTGATGTTCCTCTTGAGTCTACTCTGGTAACTTGGGCATAGATGATAGAAGTAAACTGGTTGTGCTAGTTAGATTGGGTGATGTGCTTGTGCAATCTTAGTAGGGTATTTTGGATAAGCAGACCCTCATATTTGTTGATGAGAGGAATTTTTATGAACACTGTAAGTTGTAGTTCAGTCCGAAATTTGAAAATAAATCGTTGTGCATAGGGCTATGAATTTTGTTAATAGGTGTGTTATGAACAGTCAGGCTTGGCAGTGGAAAAATTCATAGCAGGTTAGGTTTTGAGTTAGAGCATCTCCAAGAGGCTAGTTAAACCCTCCCCTTTAGTTATTTTAGATAGTTTGTCCTTAAAATGTGACTCCAACCGACTAGCTATTTGGCTATCTATTACCCGTTGCCCCTTTTTTGCTCGATACATCTAGCTAGCCCACATCTCCCTCGCGCGCCTCTGTCTGCCTCAAAACTCCATCGCCTCTCTCGCCCCTTCTTCAGACCATCGCCTCTCTCGTCCCTTCTTCAGCACAAGCTCAGACCATCGGCTCTCTCTCTCTCTCTGCCATCGATTTGCTTCAGGTACATATGCTGCGATTATGGGTATAGTTTCCCTAATTTGCCCAGCAAGGAAACCCTTCTGCGTATTTGAAAATCGATTTGCCCCCAAACATAAACCCAATGCTCAAAACATAGATCCCCTTTTCTCTCTCCTCTGATCTCGAGTATGTTAAAAAAGCCAATTTTTTTACAGGTAGTTTTGTTTAATGAAGAACCCTTTGTCTTACAATTTTTCCGTTTTGTATATATTTGTTTTTTGGGATTTGTTTGCTGATGTTCGGTGTTAATTCCTGATCTGTCCGATTAAATTCATACAAGTCCGATTGGGTGGAAGGAAACACCAATGTATTCTCTTTCTGCTTGGAAATTTCTCTGACACGAATGTAATGAATCAGTTGAAATCTGCAATGAATCATTTCTGTAAATTCCTTAAGATTTGTGCAAAGCAGAGTTCATCCTACAGTCTCACTTAAGGATCTCATTGTTGATCCAAATGTTTTGTTCTCACTGCTCAAGTGTAAACTAGAGTACTACATTCCCATTTAGTGTATTGTTTAATTGTTCTCCAATTTGTTTTAGTGTATTGCTGGACCTAGGAGTTATATAGAATGAGTTTCTTGCATTGGGTTTACTGTGTTCATATTCCTTGGTATTTTTCAATGGTGTTTATTCTTGATTTGTTGTTGTTTTGATTTTTGAAATATTTACAATGTTTCCTATTGATTTTATGCCAATGAGTCATTCAGTGTGTGTCTGGGATTGAATTGCATTGGATTGAATTGAATTGCATTGTTGTTTCTTGCATTGGGTTTTCATTGAATTAGTCTTTCCCATGAAAACTCAAAGATGAGGGCTTTCAATGTTTTCAATAAAAAGTTAGTTGAAATGGTTAGTTAAAATAGATAGCGTTGCTGGAGTGACTTTGAAAAAGTGATTAGCTAAAGTAGATAATACAATATTTAAATATATTTTGAGTAGTTATTTTAGATAGCTTTGTTGGAGATGCTCTTAGTAACCCAACATGGTGAGGAGGACAATTCAATGATTTTCTCATTCTTTTTTTTTTTTCTTTTTTTTTTTTTGGTATTTGATGTATCATTTCACTGACTAGGATATGGCTTGGTACCCAATCAAAGAAGTGGGCTGTCACTATGCTGAGGTATTAGCTATGTAGAGTAGCTTTGGAGAAGTACAAAGTATGGACGAAATTAGTAAGCATAAAAAATGGGGTTGAAAGAGGGGATTACAGGCGTTGCTCAAAGAGTGAAGTTCTTCTTTGACACATGGTGTGGGGAGTGGCAGATGAAGGAGGTTTCTTGAATTTCTTGGCAAAAATGAAGGAGGTTTTAACTATCAATTTCGTCTCAATTAAGTATTTTCATTTATTTTCACTATTAGATCAACCAAAAACTAATCTAATCTGATTCATTTCAGTCTTGATCTAATGGTAAAAATGAATGGAAAGAAATAATAGTGGCAAAATTGATAGTGAAGAGATTAAATTAGGACAATTAAAAATTCGGAGACAAAATTTATATTTATCTATACTACTAATAAAAGTACGTTAAGTGAAAAACTTTTGATTCACTATTTTACCCTTATGAAGAATTTTAAATACCACATTATCTTTTTATAGTTAAATATCTAAGTTACAATCACAATCTTATGTATTTAAATCTTCAAATTACCCTATAGCATCTCTTTTATTTTTTTATTATCTATACTACTTTAAAATGTTAACATCTTAGAAAAACTTTCGAATGCCTAAAATGTCCCTATAAAATGTCCAAATGACAATTACACTCTTTTACTCGATCAAAATTTTCACCCTTTAGAGTCTGTTTGTCTTACATGAACCTAACTGTTAATCCTGGATCTTAGACCTGCTACAGTCCACTTTCAATTCCATCTTTAATTACTACTGCCAATGAGTTCAAAGCCCACTAAATTTGGAACTTCATATTATTCATAGACAACTGATACACAAAGCAATAAACTCCGTCTATCCTCTCACCAATATTTCCCACCTCCGTTACTAGCCCCCCGTTTCTCTCTCCTTTCATTCACAGAACAGTAGAGCAGCAAAGGTGCACCGAACAAAATTTGGACAGATAATTGTTGTTCGGTTGTCGTAGATTCCCATTTACCAGGTGGGGTTGAGAAGTATTTTTTTTGTAGTGGATGATGAGGTTTCAGAGTTTAGATGAACCCATCCTGGTCCGTAGAGTTTGGTTTTTTATCCTTAAGTTTTCTTTTTTGAGTTACAGATGACAAATTCTGAAATTACATGCAAGTTATATTAGCTTTTAGTTGCTTGTTTCAGTGATCATTCTATCCTATCTAATTCAACTCTATGGCATTATTTCTATTCAGAAAAGTGCCCGGAAGTATAAGGTCGTGTAGTCCACAATGACGAAAATGCTCTCTCACCATCCAAGAATGCTACAGCTCAACAATAACCATTGTATTATTTTTCACTTGAGGCAACACTGAGACCATATGCGAAGCGTAGCATGCGACCACGGTAAAAACGTAGCAAAAGGGTGAATTCGAAAATGAATATCATCTCGTGTAAGTTGATGCTAGCACATGAGAAGAAGATTGCACCATATTTCAGATATATATATAAAGTGATAGATCATATACAAAAAGTGTTGCCATCTACTCTTCCAACAAGTTTGTGAATACAATATGTAGTCAAATTCCACTTGGATTTGATTCAAATTATTATAATGACTGATTGTGTATGAGTTGTTTTGGAATTTTTAACAATCAGATCACCAGTTTCATCTAAAGAAACAAGAAGGCAACCATTCACCGGCTGCCTTGTAATATGTTTTGTCATTTTTTTTTATATGTTTCTTTTGATCGTTCAACATTCACCTGTGTATTTTTAAAAATATTAATGTTATATCTTTAAAAAAAAACAAAAGTCTAAATTTTAATTTAAAATAATTCACGTGAAGCGCACGTGTGCACGAACTAGTTAAAACTAAAGGTAAAATTCAGCAACCAACTATAATATTTACCCTAATTTTCTTTTTTTATACTCCTTTCTTTCATCCATTCTACTTCCCTCGTACCAAACAGCCCGTGAGAGGTGTAAACGGGCAGAGCAAACCAGGGCCCATAATTAAGAATCTGGTACTATCCATGGACAAACGGGTCCCAAATGCCGACCTGACCACACGCGTTTCACACTTAATGGAGCCCCTTCCTCACTCTTTCCCGTCTTTTTTGAGCGCTTCAACGGTTTCCCAGTTGGGAGAGAGAGAGAGAGAACACAGAAGCCAACAATTTTCTGAATTCCTCCAAAATTTACGATCTTGCATTTCCTTAAATCTCTGAAGATCTTGTTTCAACTCCGATCCCCTCTCTCTCTATCCACTGATTTCTTCATAAACCAGATAAAAAGTCCCAATTTCAACCCTAAATCTTGATCCAAATTCATCACCCAACAAATCTCTCTCTCTCTCTCTCTCTCTTTATAGATACATATATCTCTTCTCTGTAAACACCATGTCAAACCCACCTCTGAAATCTGTGACTCTGACCCACGTCCGCTACCAGAAGGGTGACCAATTAGGCCATTTCTTGGCATGGGTTTCATTAGTCCCCGTATTCATCAGTCTTGGTGGGTTTGTCTCTCACTTCATTTTTCGCCGAGAGCTCCAAGGGATGTTCTTAGCTCTCGGCCTCCTCATTTCCCAATTCATCAACGAATTCATCAAAACCTCGGTCAAACAAGCACGCCCAGAAACTTGTGCACTACTTGAAATATGCGATTCACACGGGTGGCCTTCCAGCCATTCTCAATACATGTTCTTTTTCGCCACATATTTCACCCTTGTGACCTACAAGAAATATGGGAAAATCTTTAGAAAGCAAATGTGGATCGTGGGTCTTGTGATTTGGCCTTTGGCAATCCTGACTATGTACTCTAGGGTTTATTTAGGGTACCACACTCTCGCACAAGTCGTTGCTGGGGCTTCCCTTGGGGTTTTTCTTGGGGCTGGGTGGTTTTGGTTGGTCAATTCTTTGCTCAGTAGCTATTTTCCGGCAATCGAAGAGAGCGCATTTGGGAGGTGGTTTTACGTTAAGGATACTTCACACATACCGAACGTGTTGAAATTTGAGTATGAGAATGCGAGAGCTGCGAGGAAACATGTGTCTTACAAGCGCTCTGATTGATGGAAAGATCAATTGGGTAAGTGGGTTTTCAATATTTCCCGTCTGAATAATGTATTTGTAGTTTGTGGCTGGTTAATGACATGTAGTGATAGGATTTGGGGTGATGTTCCTCTTGATTATACTCTGGTAACTTGGGCATAGAAGTAACTGGTTGTGCTACTTAGATTGGGTGATGTGCTTGTGCAATCTTAGTAGGGTGTTGTGGATAAGCAGACCCTCATATTTGTTGATGAGAGGAATTTTTATGAACACTGTAAGTTGTAGTTCAGTCCAAAATTTGAAAATAAATCGTTGTGCGTATGGCTATGAATTTTGTTTATAGGTGTGTTATGAACAGTCAGGCTTGGCAGCGGAAAAATTATCCATAGCAGGTTAGGTTTTGAGTCAGTAACCCAACATGGTGGGGAGGACAATTCAATGATGTTACATTCGACACTAAGTGGTAATGTAATGAATTCATGGAGGGTGCATAGCTTGGTGTTAGGAAATTTAATTTTTAGTTTTTTTGCTTGATAACTATGGTTTGTGTGATACAATTGATACGTGTCCCAGGCAAAATAATCTAATATGTTATTATCGCAACCAAAATAAGTTTTGAGTTCTGTGAAAATCAGTAGGTCTTGAGGAGTCCTGGAAGTTTATATATATATATATGTGTGTGTGTGTGTGTGTGTATTTATATTTCTGTGGAATAAATGAGCAAGCAGTCTAGGTGATCATTGAAGAGTAGCTTTTAAAATGGATAACGTACTCGTGTTATCTTTTATCTTTTTTTTCCTTTTTGAGCTTAGCTGGATTATCACTTGGCAAAATCGTGTACCTTATTTTGGCTGCAATTTTTTTAACTCAGTGATTGCATGCTTCCTGCCCAAACTACCAAATTTCATTCTCAATCTTGAATTATGTTACTCGTGGGTGAATTACTTTTACATAGAGAGAGGTGTGGACCTCTTTTTATTTTAAGAATGGACTGTCAAATTGAGTCTAACTGATTTTCTCATTTTTTTTTTTTTTTTTTTGTTTTTGATGTTGCACTGTTGTCTCGGTGAAAGCATAACAAGTATCATTTCACTGACTAGGATATGGCTGGCTGTCACTATGCTGAGGTATTAGCTATGTAGAGTTAGCTTTGGAGAAGTACAGAATATGGAGGAAATTAGTAAGCATAAAATTGGGGTTGAAAGAGGGAATTGAACTTTTTGGATTAGAGGCGCTGGTCATATGGTGAAGTTCTTCTTTGGCACATGGTGTGGGGAGAGGCAGATGAAGGCGGTGTCTTGAATTTCTTGGCAAAAATGACTTAGAAGGAGATGCTGGCTGTAATCATGTGAGGCTGTTGGGATGAGACTGGTATTGGAACCTTAATTTAATAGGGAAATTTCAGCATTGCAATTTGAAGGAAATGAATATTTTGATAGAATGTATGTGGTTAGTGTGAGAAAAGGGACATTTTATTTTGAATGCATGTAGGTGTGGGAAGTTTGCTGGTTACTTTTATACAAGTAGCTTCGTGTGAGCACAGATCTCCTATATGTGGAATGATAGTTAGAAGGTGAAAGTTCCTTCGGTGGCAGCTTTTGCATGAAGTACCTTTTAGGGGGACTTTCAGAGCGTAAATCTCTCTCAATCTCCCTTTATGTTTGAGGCTCTTAAATGCTTTTGTGCTGCTTCTTGCTTAGCCATTGATTTGAGTCTTGTTTTTACTGTTTACTTGGAGGAAAATACCAGTTTGTTTGTCATAGATACATAAATAGGTTTGTTCTTCGTTTTGTCATCTAGTTGACCTCTTTATACCTTCACCTCTTTATGCCTTCAGTAGTGTGCGAAGGGGGATTCTTCATAGCATGTGTCATGTGTGAGTGTTTCTTGGTTTATAATATACCAAAAAGGTAATATTGGTGGGAAAGAGCGACTCAAGGTGTACCATTTTCATTTGTCTTGTGTGCAAAGATTGAAAGTATAGGGTGGCATGCAGAACAAGGTGTTGAGAACTTTTGGCCGTCTGTTCGAGTGATTTGCATTGGAACAAGTTCTTATTGAGTCTTGTTTGGCATTTGGTGGACAACTGGTTTTTGGAGGAAGTTCTAGAAGAGGCTGCCATGCAAACCAGAAATGATGGGTGCTGAGATACATGTTCATGGGCTGGATTGTTAATGAGGAGAAGTTGGTTGCGATAATGAAGTCTCTATTCATAAAAGAGAAAAAGGGGACAAGCTGACATGTCTTCTAAATTTTGTTTTTGTATAACAAATGCTAATGAACTCCCTAATAACAAAGACTGATCCGTTGGTGTTGCAATGAGAGCAGAGGTTGTGCAAATTGTGAAGGCAAGGTTTACAGAATACATGATCGTAGCTTGAGCCAAATGTTGAACTAAGACATGGGCGGCTAGATTCTATGCATTGGTGGTGCAATTTTCTTGTTCTGGGGACTTCAAGTTTGGCTAGAAATTATTGTTCAACTTCAACATCAATATCACCAGTGTATGAAGTAAAAATGATGTTGCATCTCTCTCTCTCTCTCTCTCTCACACACACACACACACACACACTTGCCTTCGCAGAGTCTTATCGGGTAGACTCTTTTGCCGGTATAGAAGTATTGTCTTGTTTGTTTTTGACATATGGAAATTTGGAGGAACTCCTCATCATTTGAAATTCTCTCTTTTCTTTTGCCAGGTGGATTGCTTCAATTTCGGACTCAGATGTTTATTTTTGTTGTTTTAGTAGATACAACAACATAAGTGCCATTGTTATACGGTTTACAGTGTTTCAGAGAAGTCAGGTTTGGGAATCTTGGTGGATGGACTGGAATGACAACTTACTGCTGCTTTCATTATATTCAGCAACAGCATATGAAGGAAATTGAAGAGGTTCTTTAATGTTAGAGGAATAGTTGCAGAATTCCTAAATCTCTAGTTTTTCTGTTTGGAACTTGTGGCTTGCCATACTCTGAATGAATTGGATGGTGTTTTTATGGCAAATTAGAAATGTTTTTAGCACTTCATAGTAGCTGGTTTTGGTTAATTCTATTAGTATAGCCTGAAAGGATTTTGAGCTATAAATTTTGATTGCTAAATTCCCCAAGTTACACGGTTCTAGTTTGCGCAACAACAATCCAGATATTTTTAGTACACCTTTTTATTGATGATAGATATCAATTCAAGTGGTTGTAGAAGTAGGTCTCTTTCGCCATAAATTTTGGAAAAATATTTATTGGAGGGATCCACGAACATTGCCCAGTCACTGTACACTTGTACCAGCGCCCCCCCCCCCCCCCCCCCACACACACACACACACACACACACCCACCCACCAAATTTTAAGGGTAGAATAGGGTTAGTATCCTTTTATTCTACACTAATGTCTTTATTTTTGGCTATTGGTTGCTATAGAAGTGTCCATAGTTTTTAACTCTTCTTTCGTTGGACGGATTACTCACTGACTCACAGGGCTGTCAAAATTCGACACGACACGATTAATCGACACGAATTAAATGGGTTTGGGTGATAAACGGGTTGACACGCCAAACACGCTTAATAAACGGGTCGTGTTCGGGTGAGACCTGTCAAACCGTTTATCACACGTTTACCCGTTTAAATAAAATTAATATAATAATAAATTAATAATTATTTTAAAAAATTAGCAAAAAAAAAAGAAGTAAAAAAATCAATACAAAAAAAAGAAGTAAAGTAGTAGTTCAAAGACAAAGAAGAGGAGATGGGGAGCACTTCAAAGACAAAGACAAACCAATATCTTTTGTTTTTGTCCCACATTGGAAAATGAGGGGAGATGGAGGAAGGTTGAGTTGCCTATAAAAGACAATGACCTCTTTCATATTTTTTTAAACCTTCAAGTCTTATTTTTATGAGATTTTTATGAGATTTGACTAAAAATTTCTCTTTTTTGAGGTAAGTATTTTTGCAATAAAAAAAAAGTAGAGTATTAAAATTTATTGATATAATTTTTTTAAAATTAAACGGGTTAAACGAGTCGTGTCGTGTTACCCGTTTATTAAACGGGTCGTGTTCGTGTTGAGATTTTTTACCCGTTTATTAAACGTGTCGTGTACGGGTTTACATGTTTTTCACCCGTCATCCGTTTAACCCGACACGTAACCGTTTAACCCGACACGTTTGACACCCCTACTGACTCACTCTCCTTGGTCCAGCTCTGTTTTTTTGAGGGGAGTGACTCGTCTGCGGTTGGGGGTTAACCGCATAATATGCGGTTTAATGAAACGTGGTCGTTTCAATTGGTTTTGTAATTTTTTTTTTTATTTCCCCTTACCCAAAACGACGTCGTTTTGGTCCTGAAAAACAACATCAGACCCCTCCCTTTTCTTTCTCCCGCTTCTTCTTCGTCGGCTCTGGTTCTCCCGCCTTCTTCACAGCTCAAACTTCTCCATCTTCTTCTTCGTCTGGTCTGGCTTCACAGCTCAAACTTCTCCACCCAAGCACTTCGTCGGCTCTGGTTCTCTAGCTCAAGCTCAGTGCACCTTTACAGAGACACAAAACTTTAGTGGGTATGTTGTTTTTGTTGCTCTTTCTCAGTAAGTTTTGCTATATAATCATTTTCATTTCATAAATGTAACTTCAAATAGTTGTTGGTTTTCTTTATAGATTTACATGTAAAGATGTGATTTTTAATGTGTTGATCTTTTGAAAACGCCACTGCAAAAAAAAAAAGGAAAATTAACTAAGCTGATAGAGTAGAATGCAACTTCACTTTTGGTACCACGAGCAAACTTACAATAATTAACCAGCAATTGCAAAAGCAAAGTTTTCAGAGAATACATCTTACAAACCTTCGGCCCATTGTGGTCTAAATTGTTCAACTCAAAAGATCATGAACTAGGCACAAACCAATTCCTTGAGCATAACAAACTTTTTCTACAAACTAACCATTTTTTATGAGTGAAACCAACTTTTTTGTTTTTTTTTTTCCTTTTGGGTGTTTGAGTGAAACCAACTTTTTTTTTTTACAAATGTCTTCTGTGTTATTGCAATGAATAATGGGTTTTCCAAGTTGGGATTTCTTCATTATTGTTCTGGTAAAAAACATTAGTTTTTTTTTCTTGTTGTCTTGTTAATGGAATAATGATTAATTTTCTAAAGAATTATGTAACCATATGTACATGACATCTACTTCCATCTATGACTGCAAGTTCCATCTAATGTCATTTCAATTAAATTTCTTATTGTAGGATACTATGATGGATGATTTGGGAGTTAATGTGACTGAGAATATACCTCATATTGGTATGCAATTTGATGCGGAGGAAGATGCTTATGCATTTTACAATAGTTATGGAGGGTCTGTAGGATTTAGCGTGAGAAAAGATTTTCAGAATAAAAGTTTGAAAGATGGCGTTGTTATTTACAGAAAATATGTTTGTTGTAAACAAGGTCAAATGGGTCGTGATAAAAGAGAGTGCCAAATAAAGAAGCCTCGAGCAGAGATACGAACAAATTGCCGAGCTCATATGTGCATATCTCTTAATAGAGAAATTGGTAAATTTGTTGTGCTGAAGTGGGACGATAACCACAACCATCCTTTGCATCTTGCTGAATGTATGCATATGATGCCATCCCAACGGAAGGTTACCGAAGCACAAGGCATTAATATTGATATGGCAGCGGATTGTGGATTGTCACTTAAGGCTTCCTATGGACTTTTAAGTACTCAGTCTGGAGGAAAGGAAAGTCTTGGTTTTACTCGTCGAGACCAAAAAAATTACCTCCGTGAAAGGAGGCAACGAGACTTGAGGTATGGTGAGGCGGGTAGTTTGTTGAAGTATTTTCAAGCGGAAACAGCTAAAAATCCATCATTCTATTATGGAGTGCAATTGGATGCGGATGAGCATATTACTAATATTTTTTGGGCCGACCCGGTGATGATTATTGACTATGAAAATTTTGGAGATGTTGTCTCATTTGACACTATTTTCAGAACGAACAAGGAGTATCGACCCTTTGCTTGTTTTACTGGCTTCAATCATTTCAGGGAGACAGTCTTATTTGAAACTGCATTATTGTATGATGAAACGACAGCATCATTTCAGTGGTTGTTTGAGACATTCCTACAAGCTATGTCTGGGAAATATCCTATTACCATCTTCACGGACCAAGATCAAGCGATGACTAAGGCTATTTCTATTGTCATGCCAGAGACATACCATGGGTTATGTACTTGGCACCTTTGCCAAAATGCTTTGAAACATTTGAGGAACATTTATAAGGATGGTTCACAATTTCCTGCTCGATTTAAAGAGTGTGTGTATGGATATGAGGAAGAGCATGAACTATTTGAGGCTTGGGAATCGTTGATTGCGGAATATAAATTGGATGATAATATGTGGATGAAAACCACTTGGGCATTGCGAGAGAAATGGGGGCATGTGTATATGAAGATGACTTTCACTGCAGGAATGCGAAGCACCCAATTGAGTGAAAGTTTGAATGCAGCCTTACGGAAGTACTTAAAGCCAAACCACGACATTATTCAGTTCTTTGTGCATTTTGAAAGAGTTGTCAATGATAAGCGGTATAAGGAGTCAGACTCAGAATACCAAGCTAGGCAAAAATTACCTAGATTGAAGTTAAAAAGAGCTCCAATGTTAGTGCAAGCAGGGCAAGTGTACACTCCTACTATGTTTGAGCTGTTCCAAGAGGAGTATGATATCTTTCAGTGTGCTATTGCGACACCATGTGATGTGTTGGATGGGTGGCATCAATTTGTAGTTCGCTTATATGATGAACATAGGGAGTATTTGGTCTTGGTTAAGGCTAATGAGGAGCTAGTCAATTGTAGTTGTCGGAAGTTTGAAATTGAGGGAATATTATGTGGCCATGCACTTAAAGTCTTGGACATAATCAATATTAAGCAAATTTTCGAGCAATACATATGTAAAAGATGGAGACGAGATGCGAGAATGAATTGTGGGACAGCCCCCATTTTAATGTCAAATGAAGAGAATCCCAAGTTGATGATAGCGTCACGTTACAGGCAGCTTTGTCCTAGAATGGTACAACTAGCTGCTCGATGCTCTGGTCTTCAACCTGCATATGAATTGGTGTCACGTGGTGTTGAGGAATTGTTCAAAGAAGTGGATAGTATGTATGCATCAATTGGTGATGGTGGCGATGATCCAATCCATGAAAATGTTGACCCAAAACTTCTCCAAGTTAAAGGTTTAAAAAGAAAAGAAGGTGGTTACAAGGGTTGGGGTCGACTAAAATCTTGGCATGAGAAAACAACAAAGAGAAAAAAAGGAGCTTCCCAACCATCACATATGTCTATGGTATCGTATAAATATAATTGTAGATTTTTTTAATTCACTTCATATTTTTATTCACTTCCTATTTTTATAAACATAATTGTAAGTATTTTTGTATTCCAGGTACAAGGTTTCAGTCACCCGTGTACATCAGCATATGGTCATTCGATGTCTTCTCAAGCTTCAAATAATGTACAAAGTGTTATGGTATGTGACCTTATTGTTAAATTTATTAATTCACATATTTATCAAGTTTCTTTGTCTGACCCCTTCTCATTAATGTAGGATACTCCGACTGATTCAACATATGTGCATTCTTTAAATGACGCTGAATCATTTTTCGTGAATGGGAGATACAACTTGTAATGATGGTTGGAGAATTAGCAGTTATAAGGATGCAGATGGAGACTTCTCATTTTTTTGAAAACTTTTTATTTTTAATGAGACTACTAGCTGTTGTAAGGATGGTTGTTGTATTTTTTATGAATCTAATCTTTTTTTAATGAATGTGGTCTTTTTAATGAATGTGATCTTCTTAATGAATGTGATATTTTTAATGAATGAGATCTTCTTTAATGAATGTGATCTTCTTCCCATCTGTGATCTTTTTCGATAAATATGATCTTCCAAGTCACAACAATATACAAAATAATAAAAATGATGTTGGGTTTGAGGGAGGGCGGGAGGGGGGGTTAAAATAGTTCCAATCAGTTGTTACAAAATAAGAAAAACTGTGACAAACTTCATTTTTTTTGTGAGAAAAGAAATAACATTAATTCTTTTTATAATTGGAGATAAAATTGGTATACTAAATTCCCTTTGTTCCAACTGTTGTGCCTTGACAGACATGTCTGCTGTTTCTACACAGGTTTTTCAAAGAGAGAGATTGAATGGGCACTATGGTGTGACTGCATTTGTAATTAGCAACACTATATCTACAATGACATTCCTGAAGCTGATCACCTTTTTTTTTTGGAAAAAGGAAAAATTTATTCCATGAATGAATGAATTACAAGAAGCAAATCAAACATAACATTCTAGATACAAGAGGTGGCTTTAATCCTTCAAGGACTTAAACCATTTCTAATTACATTTTGGGAACCCTCTAAGTCTGAAAAACTTCTGGCTGCATCCCCAACTCCATGCTCCAGATCAGTGCAGTACTACAGAGACAAAGCAGAAAAGTCCAATGCAGTCCAGTGCAGAGAGGAAAAACAACTCCATGCTCAGAATGCACAGACCAGCTCATAAACATCCTTGCTCATCCCAAAAATTGCACAGCTCATAAACATTCTTTCATAGGCTTGTGAAGAATTTCTTTAGACAAAAGTTGTTGCATCATGGTCTCCACGATAGACTCCATGCCCTGAAGAGAAATAAAATATCAACACCAACCATAGTGTAGTTCCCTTATAATTTTTGGGACAGATGGGAACATATTTAATCTATATACCTTTTCCGTATATTAGTTCACCATTTGATCAATTTCAGGGCAGTGTCAAAACACATTGATATGTCAATTGATGCACGAATTGTAAGCCACTTCACATTCTTAGACAACTAACCAACACATTTTAGCATTTGACAATATTTACGTCATTTGAAAACACAGCCTCAAGATCTTTTATGCCTGAATGCAATGATGTTCATTGCTTCCTTTCCAGCTTAAGTTCAACCTGTACTTAACAAGTTCAACCTGCCCTAGCTCATCAAACAATTTCATTTATAAAAATAAAACAGGTTCACCAAAAATTGCTCAGCAATGACAGGATCCAAATCAGAAGCAACAAGGTGCACCATCAAACTGAACAGTCAATTGCAAATGAGATAAATGCAATCCAAGTTTTGGTTCACCATGATCCTGCACCTCAGCTCCTGCCTGGAACTTGATTCAGAAATTCTAGGCCAGTACATAACAGCAAACCAGATCCTCAGATAAATGCAGTCCAATGTTCCATACCATCCCAATTTTTACAATTCAGCAACACAAATCAACCCAGTATCCTCAGCACTACACAGACAAAACAGACTGCCAAACAGTCACTGCTCATTCTGTCAAAACAACCTCCTCCTTAAACACTTATGTGGAGTTCATGGATATCATTGACTATTATGTCCCTGTTGTATCAAATGCACCACCATATTTGGTTTATAAATCAGCCTTCATTCCATTTCAAACAAAAAAAATACACTTTTATATCAATTAGCCTTCATTCATTCCATAAACACCATATATTAATAGATAAAATACGAGTGTTCATATGTTAGTATCACAAACTAAAATGAATGTGTATTAGCTATTTTTTAAACGGTAAAATGAATGTGCACATACATGTGTGCAGAAGTTTTAAAATGAATGTATATGCCACTGACCATGTACATTTTTTGCAAATTCCCTAAACACATGCTTCATTTGAAACATGCTTCATTTGGACCAGTTTTTTATGTAAACTGAATCAGCTAAATGCACTAAATGTATTGGTAAGGGAAAATAAAACTGATGGGGGAATGCAACCAAAATTCATGGAAACAAATAGGTACCCAAAATTCATGGAAACCGAATCACAACAAATCATACAAAAATTCATTCCACAAAAATCGAAGCCATTCAATAGAACAAAATCTGAAATCGAAGCCAAATTTCATCAATCACTTCGGTCCACAAAAATTTCAATTTACCAAATTTGAAATCAGGTAGTAAAAAAATATGAAATTAGGTCTATTTTTCGCAAAATCATTACCCCAACATAGCAGCACAAACCTGGAGAGGGAAAGAAGGCAACGTCGAAGCCGAAGTGAGAAGAGTTATGGTGGTGGTGAAGGTAGGAGAAGCCGAAGGTAGCCGTCGTAGGAGCAGTCGTTTGACGATAGCGAAGGTAGGAGAAAGAAGAGGGAGGGGTCTGAAGTTGGATTTAAAGGACCAAAACGACGTCGTTTTGGTAAGGGGGAAATAAAAAAAAAAAAAATCAAAATCGAGTGAAACGGCGTCGTTCCACTTAACCGCATAATATGCGGTAACCCCCAACCGCAGACGAGCCAAGTATTTTTGAGGTAAGTATTTTTGCAATAAAAAAAAAGTAGAGTATTAAAATTTATTGATATAATTTTTTTAAAATTAAACGGGTTAAACGAGTCGTGTCGTGTTACCCGTTTATTAAACGGGTCGTGTTCGTGTTGAGATTTTTTACCCGTTTATTAAACGTGTCGTGTACGAGTTTACATGTTTTTCACTCGTCACCCGTTTAACCCGACATGTAACCGTTTAACCCGACACGTTTGACACCCCTACTAACTCACTCTCCTTGGTCCAGCTCTGTTTTTTTGAGTGCCAGAAAGGACGTCTGAAACCTTAGTTAACTTGTTTGTTTTCTTATTGGGAGATATGTGCACTTACTGGTCTACTCATATTATGAAATTACAGAATTACAACTGTCGTACAGAAACATAGTCAAAAGGACGAGTAAGAGGAAGAGGAAGAGGAAGAGGAAGAAAATGAAGGTTTCTTCAAAACCTATATTGTGTCCAAGCAGGACAGAGAAGTTTCATCCGCCATTGTTGATGAGGTTTCTGAGAAGCAATGTGGGTAGTAAAAGCAGAGGAAGGTCACGTTCAAGCCCAATGTTGGTGCCCAAAAAGAATGTAGTGATTGAAATCACCCAAGAACCATCTTCACCGAAAGTCACTTGCATAGGCCAGGTCCGAGTCAGAAGGTCCTCCAAGAACTCCGGTAACCGAACGGCCCGGTCCAGAACTCCGGCCAAACGACGACTATGTTGGTGGGTTCGAAAAACTGTTTTCTCTCACCATTTTGCTAAATTTCACAAACCCAATTCGTTTCGTCCTGTTTGGCGCAAATGGGTCTTGTTTTTTCGATTTGGGTATTGCAAAAAGGTCGATGTTGTAGTAGGAGTGGGTCGAGGGGGTCAATGTAAAGCAAGTGACTCTGCTTCTGACGCCGGCAATGGAGATGAGGATGTTAATGAAGAAGAAGTTGCTCAAGTTGAAGAATATAATGAGGTTTTGGATTCTTCTGAGCCGCCCAAGAATGCTTTTTTATTGACTAGGTGTAGATCTGCTCCATATAGATCTTCATCACTTGCAAGTAAGTTTTGGGGTTCACCATTGTCAAAACCAGAAACAGGGGATGGTGAAATTGAAGTAACCAGAGGACTCGAACAGCAACAAACAGAGAGAGAAACAGAGAAACCAATTTTAGAGAGAGAAGTCAGTTTCATGCAAGAGTCAAGAGGTGATCAAGAAAGTGAGGGAAATTGCAAAGAATTAGAGGGTTCAATTAATGGAGAAATTAGAGAAGAGAGTGTTCAAGGATCAATTCATCCTTTGATACTTAAAAGGTGTAAATCAGAACCAGCAAGAACAGGTGAGAGACTCAATCCACAAGCCAGTTTCTCGAGACAAAGTTGTGGGTCAATCCAAAACTGTGATTGCAGAGATTAAAATATAGTTTTTAAATTTTTTGTTTTTCTGATCAATCTGATAGTGTTGCGTCTCTTGGGATGTACAAGAGACTCTCTATTATGGTGAATGGTGATATTATATTGAAATTATTAAGAAATAGCTTTGTAGAGTCGTACTCGTACACTGAAAAATGATAAAAAAAAAAGAAAATGAAATTGTTTCCTGTATTCTATGGACCAAGATCCCCACAGCACCCCGGCATGAAAAACTTCTACGGTTGGCCTATAATGTACGACCATAGATTCAATGATTTGGAATTATGGTAAGGAGAGGATTCAGGGCTATGTTGAGACGAGATTGGACTTCTCAATTTGATGGGATCTAACTAAAAAGGCCAAACAACCAAAAAATAGATAGAAATAAAGAAAAGGAAACAGAGAAAGAAAAAATTTATACTTTTTTCAAAGCAATTTAGAGGTAGGAATAAAATGTTGCTGAACAACTTAAGAACAAATGATGGAAATATTCTCGGAATGCACAAGCCCCAAGGCATTTCACAATAGAGATTGACTTAATTCAACCGTGTGAGAGGTAATTGTATCAGTAGCAAAAGAGATTTTAAGATAAAGAGGTATCATCTCACATGTGTAATGAGAACGAAAATGATATAATAAGTTGTCAGCATTCACCTCAATAGGTGTATTTTGAACGGTAGCCGCATTATGAGCAACAAACAACATTTCCTCCAATTTATTTTGTTAGCAAATTATTTATCATATATTAATGGGAGACTCACTTATACAAAATAGGTCCAACTTATATATATACTTGGAGTGGATGTTCCTCCTAGTCTATCACTCCTCAATCCTCATGGGCAGTTGTATACTTGTATTTATGTTCTCTGGTGTTATTAATTACCTTCATTTATTCGAACTGTCATTGGTCCCCTCCACTTTTGCGGTTTGTGTAGAATTTTATGGGCTTTGCTTTTTGTTGAACGGAAGGGAAATTTTCAACGACACTCTTTTTAATTTATTATATATTTAAAGATATTTTTTTTATTATCAAAAATATCACCGACACTTTTTTTAATTTATATTTAAACATCACTAACATCTATTGTCATTAAATCACCATTTATAACAAAAATAAATTATTTAAAATATCAAAACTATCTCTACATAAACCCTAAATAATTTTCTACATAAAATTCAATCCAATTAAAATTCATTTTTCTATATATTAAAATTCGAGCTGGTTAATTTTTTTTTTTTTACATATTAAAATTTGAGTCGATTAAAATTCGATTCGAATTGATTAAATTTTATTTTTTTATGTATTAAAATTCAATCCTATTAAAAGTCCCTTTTTACGTATTAAAATTTGAGAAGATTTGAACTCTATTTGAACTTTTACCCCGATTAATATTCTCTTCGAGTCAATTAAAATTTATAATTTTTTATTTATTAAAATTCGATTCAAGTTGATTAAAATTTATTTTTTATGTATTAAAATTTGAGTCTATTAAAATTTATATTTTTTTATGTATTAAAATTCGGGTCAATTAAAATTTAATGCGAGTTGATTAAAATTTGATTTGAGACTTGAATAGAATTTTAATCGACTAAAATTTTTAATAAGTAAAAAATATAATTTTTAATCGATTCAAATTTTAATACATAAAAAATAAATTTTAATTAGTTTGAATTGAATTTTAATCGGCTCAAATTTTAATACGTAAAAAATTTAAAAAATAGAGGGGGGTCTCATTAAAGATATGTCTATCTAGAGGGGTGTGAATGAAGTTTTTTCTAAAATATATTATGGATAATTTAATAAAATTACATTATAATTAACATCTTTAATCTGACAAGGGGTATTAGTAAAAATTCAAAAAATAGAAAGAATGTCTTTGAAGATATGATAAACTAGAGTTAGTTTGACCGAAATTTTCCCTTACCTTAATTACCTTGTGTTTACCCACAAAAAAAGAAAAAAATTACCCTTTGAATTTTGACTTTTTGCTTTTGATAGATAGTTCATATTGGATCCAAAAATAAAAAAGTAAAAGATTAGTTCATATGGTACCTTTTGTCTTTTTTTTTTTTTTTTTTTTAAAGTTTGACATATATTTAAAATTCACTAATGCTATTTGGATATATTTTAATGATATAATTTAAGGACTTAATGCATTATAACTATTAGATTGATATTGTTGAGACCCCGTGATAATTTAATGTTGGGATCCACTGACAATCTAATGACCATAATCATTAAGCCTCTAAATTATCTCATAATAGTATTGCTCTTTAAATTTTGAGATAATGGGATGTAAGTATATTTTTTAAAACTTATTTGGCTTAAAGTACCACCTCCAAAGTTATCCTCATTTAAGTCATCTTTTTCATCAAATAGTTGTCAATAAGTACACATTTTAAAACATTTTCAAATTCTTTCTAAAATATATTCCATAATTACCCCTACCATAAATAGTGCATATATAATTGACAGCTTTTATATTTCCAATATCTAAATATTAGAATGTGAGACTTTCAAGATTCCTTTTGATATTTGTGTATCATTTGAATTTTGAAATTTCATATATATATACACACACACACACACACACACACACGTATATAGTAATATCAAACAGTAACACGCTCAACAAAAAAATAGTAACATCAAACAGTAATACACTCAACAAAAAAATAGTAACATCAAACAGTAACATACTTAATAAAAAACTTAATTAAAAATTTAATATTTGATGTTACTATTTTTTTTTTTAGCGTATTACTGTTTGATGTTACTATTTTTTTGTTGAGTGTGTGATGTTACTATTTTTTTATTTAGTGTGTTACTGTTTGATGTTACTATTTTTTTTTGAGAGTATTACTGTTTGATGTTACTATTTTTTTGTTGAGCGTGTTACTGTTTGATGTTACTATTATATATATATTTTAAAATTTAAATGATAAACAAACATAAAAAAGAATCTTAAAAATCTCACATTCTAATATTTAGATATTGGAAATATAAAAGTTGTCAATTAGGTATGCACTATTTATGGTAGGGGTAAAATGACTTTTATGACTTTTTTTTAGGAGATGTACTTCTACTCAATTATTTTTAAAAAATGTACTTTTATCCTATTAAGTTTTTGGGGAGGTACCGGCCTCCCTAAGCCCTTTAAATTTTTTGAATATTTTTGGGCTCATAAACAAGTCCACGGGCGTACCCAAAAGGCCGCCTTAACCGGTCATAATTGGGCTAGCCAATCAAGACCAGAAGGCCATATATCACAGCCCAAACCCAATTCCTTGGCATATCGAATTGTTCACGGATCATTATGTGACGGGCTACGCTGCTCCTGTCCCCTGTCCTGCCGATGGGCCCGGGCTAATGGGGTTAACATACGGGTCATTGGCCTTTTTCCGACCCAAACTTGTGCAATGCTTTAGATACTATAAAGTTTGTTCTTAACATGTTATTTATATAACTAAAGGAAACTTGTGCCTAAAGGTACGGTACAATGTGAATGATTTCAAAAAGGATATTGGTGGCCGTTGAATGAGTCTATTGGAGACTGTAGGATGAATTTATTGAAAGCTACTCTGTTTTATATTTTAAATTGGCGTACTCAATCTTTAGTACTCCTTTTTCTTTGGGTTCTAGGTGAGGTCAGAGATAAACAACAACACACTTATGTTGTAGAGGGTGATTTTTGAACTCGAACCAATGACATATTGCAGATGAATAATACCTAATTTATATGGTAATGTTAAACTAAGGCAAATTAGACAGCAATTGACAGACACAACTTGCATATTTTATAATTGGGTGGAAGATATAAAGCAAAGAAAGTTTATGTACATTCTTTCCTGGTGGATTAAACTTTTTCGTAGAGTGTTCAAGTTTGTACCGATTACTCCCTCGAATTTTGAATCAATCACCGTAACTCGATCTAGTTTAAGGACATATTTCCTGAAGAACAAGGGTGACTAACCTTTAAGGGGTGTGAAAAATATCGAATCTGAGACCTCTTACTTGCAAAAGGGTATAGACTTAACCACTGGACGATGATAATAAGATTCTAACCCCGTGACACAATCCTCAAACTCTTGGTCTTGAAGTCAGAAATCAAAATATCTTAGGTTAGAAGTTGGAAGTAGCATCCTTAGTGAGAGAGATTCAAAGATGAGCATATAGGTAAGGAAGCCCCATGCCAGGCCAACTATGGCATAGCTGTTGATGCTGGACCTAACAAGACAACCATTAAAGAAAAACATGTCTGAGCAAGTGGTCTACACATAACATCCAACAGGGACAATTGAAAGGCAAGAGATGTGACAATCTTTAACTTTGATAGTTTTATTTTTTTCTATTGTTTCTTCTTCTTGCAGAAGATAACATAAGATAGATTTAATCATAGAATTTTACTTGAGTCTTCAAATTTCATTCATTTTGATGTTAGTCTTTCTGTCTGATATGACCCTGAAATACTATAATATTTCCCATATATATTCTAGTATTAGAGACAACTTCATCTGTTGTTGTAACACGCTGTGGTGGTCAGGGGTGAAACCACATTAGGATCCTCAATTTTGGATCTTCTTCATTTGTGTCATATTTTTTATTATAATTTTGTTCAATTTATTACTTTTGTCCCCTCTAATTTTTTTAAAATTGTATATTTAGTCATTTTTTATTTAGATTTTATTTAGACTAAATGAAAACTAATTTGGTTGTTTCATATATTAATCTAGTCTTGAATTTTAATATATATTTTGTTGTGTTGGAACTTAATTTTTTCTTTTTTCTTTTTGTATTACTTGGTGATTTTTTTTTAGTTACATTTTACCCCTCCTTAGAGCATCTCCAACAGATGCTTTAAATGGCCAAAATAGGTAAATTTTAGCTAATCAAAGCCAAAAATAGCACTCCAACAGATTATCTTCATATACTGTAAAATATATTTTTGCTACAGTGATGCTCTAAATATAGAGCATCACTGTAGCAATATGTAAAACTTTTTTATAATATTTTCTCTCTCTTCCTTTCCTTTTCTTCCATTCTCTCTCTTTCTCCCTTTCACTTTTCCCAAAAAAAATAATACAAAAGTCATGATAATTAATATTTAAAATGAGTAGTTAAAAATATAGAAAATCTGTTGGAGTGTGTATTAAAAAAGTGAGTAGCTAAAATAGAAAATGTTGCTTTTTGAGTAGCTAAAATACATTTTATTGTTGGAGATGCTCTTAGACAAATTCCTGACTCAGCCCCTGGTGGTAGTCACTGCCTTGATTATGTTTCTCGTTAGGCTATTATGAAAGGATCATAATTCAACTGCTAAAAGAGTGGTTAAGTGGATACGAACTTGGATTTTCTTACTCAATACTTGGGTTTGAGTCTTCATGGCTGCGGTAGTTCGATGGGGTTAAACCCACTATTCAGCACCCAGAGTACACGATGAGACCTTAGTTTCTGCCCCAATGTAGGTGCGATTGAGTCTCCAGCGAATAACTATGTGGTGTTGAGGAGTAATGCTCTCTGACCGATATATAGAGTGACTTATCTACATATCTATTTTTTGTACCAAACAAATAATGAGCAAAGAATATCCTGCCTTTATGCTAAACAGGATGTATTGAACTCATAATTTATTAGATACTTTTTTTGAATGTCAATTAGTGTCGTAAGTAAATTATCACCGGTTATTCAATCATTTGATAAAATGATCACTACGGGTCAGACTCAATAGAATTTAATTAATCCTTTTTATGTCATTAAGGTAGAGAATTGAATTAAGAATTTGCTTTCTTCATCGGTCGCTGTTTTTTCAAGTAGACAATAAGTCAGTTAAACTGGTTTTTTGTACCACCCGCTTATTTCTTACAACTGTATCACACAAAATCTAAAAACCGTATTTCTTACATCCGAGTATTTTTGATTGGTTAACACGCGGACAACAAGAAACAAGACTTACATAGCCGACCTCAAATAATTGGGATTAAGATTTTGTCGAGTTGATTCATCAAATTTCACAATATTCACTGAATGGATGAAATTTGCAGACTAACCCAGATAGATCTCCTTTGTTCTACATCTATATCTTGTTCGTATCATTTGAAATCAACGAAAGGGACCTCTCTTTTGAACCTATACACCCATCCAACTAATGCCTTTACATATTAGGCCCTGTGATAATGCCCCCCCAACGAAAATGACCTAGTTTTCAATTTGAACCTCTTGAAGCATGGTCCATGGCAACGTTCATTCTTCACCAGTATTACCAACCACGAAGATCATTCTTTAAGCAATAAATGAAAGATATAACCACAACAACCGAAGAAGTTGTAACCGGGAACAATGATCAAAATATCGTTTCGAAATAATCGAAACGGTCAAAACGTTTCCGTTTTCAAGTAGACTGAAATGAACACTGATTGAATCAAAATTTCAATCTTTTGAGGTGTTTCGAGGTATTTCGGAATATTTTCGGTTATTGCCCAATGTTTCAGAATGTTTTTTCTAATGTTTCAAGATGTTTAGATATATTTAGACTAATGCTTTGAAATTTTTTGAAAATAAATTCTTAAATTTTTTATCCGTTTTTATTATTTTTTTGAAACATTTCGAAACGTTTTCGTTTCTTAGGTGAACGAAACAATGTGCTAAAATGATATTTTGATAATTGACCGGGAAATTTTAGTCTGCCAGTCGCACGTTTGAGACATGGATCTCAAATGTGTAACATCAATTGATCGCCAACGTTCAATTTCTCAAGAATTGTGCTAGAATTCGAAAGGGAAATGCTATTTGGACTTAAAATGTGGACTTGATCAATCACAACCATTGAATATGTAGTAGGTCTTAATATATGCTGAGACCCACAATGAAATTAATGGCAGTGATTGATCAAGTTTATATTTTAAATCTATATAGCATTGCTCAATTCGAAATGTTTACTTATCCAGCTCCCCTCTTGAAGTACACTGAATTTACTCCCAATGAGGTCTCCACATTTTCACTAAAAGCCAACTATATGGTAACAAATCAGTGGATCTATTTCCATAACATTATATGAGCAAAAGTGTCCACAATCCAAGAGCTTGATGACAGGAAAAAACAGAAGGGGAGGGGAGGGAAGAGAGTAGGTATGTGAGTGATGGTGTGAGGTCCAGCCTAAGGATACTAAATGGGATTGTCCCTCTATAGGACACTTTCAATAATACACACATGGGACTGTCCAGACCAAGAGAAAAAAAGAAGCCAAATCATCCCAAAACTTTAATGTATGGCTTCCACTACATTAATGTTCCAACTCAACTCATCGACATCAAGGCCTTGTATCTAATTGCTGTGTCGATGGCGACGGTTTTTGACTGCTAAAAGTTTCTCAGTCCTTTAACGGTTTCTCCATGCTTATTCTGTGACCTTCCCACGAGATTATATACCTTCTCTCCTCCATATACCACCAGAAGAAAATAGCTTTTGATCAAACCAATTTTGGAAGAGCTATGGAGCTCAAGTCTTGCGTTACCGCCTTTTTTCTAATCTTCCTCCTTTCCCTGCCTTGTCTCTCAAGAGGTTTGCATCCTTCCAAACCATTTACTCTCTCTCTCTCACTCCAGTTTTTGTAAGGATTTTTTGACTCCATATTTTCATATGGTCAAGCAATTTGGTGTTTTTTTTTTCACAGGGAGATTGGATGTGCCAAATATGGATTCAGGGATCTATGACATTGATTATAGAGGTCCAGAGACTCACTCTTTCATTCCTCCACCATATGAATCTGGTGGACAGCATAATAATCATCGGAAAAGTGTCGTGGTGCATCGCAAATCCAAAAGTCTGAGAGGTGAAAATGCAGGAGGAAAGGTAAAGATCCTAAATAACACATGGAACTTTGTTTAATTTCTGTTTTAGTTTCATCTACATTTTGCTATGCTTGCATAACTAACTAGTAAGTTTTATGTATTCTACTTTACTTTGATTGTTTTGTTTCCTAATGGATTTTTGTTTGCAGATGAAGAACATTCATGGATAAAGAAGTTTCTGTTAATGGGTGTGTTTGTATAAGTTTGGAAGAAGGTGGTAAAATAGTAAAGTTGCTTTATTTTCTGTTTAGCAAAGATGGGTGTTTTTCTTTATTTTGAAAATCAAGAGTTTGTGTAGTAAAGTGGAAAAGTACTGATCAATGAATGAAGAGTCTTCTGTTGTGTGTGTTTTTGTAGGTCTGTTAAAATGCATAAGAGGATGGTGGGACTTGTTGTAGCAGTAATTATGATGCAATAAATCATGATTTTTTTAAAAAAAAGTTCTTTTCTTGCCATATATTTTCTCAGAAAACATGACTTCACACCTTTAAGATTATCATATCTTCGATCCCACTTCCACTCATACAGCCGATTGCTTGCCCTATTAAGTCGCAAAAAACGACGTTTTTTCGATTGTCAAACAATGTTGATAGGATTTAGGCCACGTGATACTCGTTTCTTTGTAGTCTCACCTTTCACACTAGACTAAGAAGCATGTGTTAAGATGGTCACAGTCTATATGCAGGTACTAATTGAGATTTTAACTATCTCCATCAAGTTGATCATAGCAAATTGTAAAGCATGAAAGTTTTGTTTAATGTAATTAGTTCATTTGCTAAAGGGCAAAAAGAAAGAAAGAAAACCTTCACCTTCAGTCTCAAGTCACAGCTGATATCCAATAATACACCTTCCTTTCTCCTAAAAATAATGTTCATGGCATACATGGAGCCTTTTCAATAGATTGGGCAAATTCCATTTTAGCCCTATGAAATATCCTTTCAGCATTTTATCCCCCCATGGTTTGTCTAGCTTATATCCGATAAAGCCAGAACATCATTGACTAGGGTTTTTAAATTACGAACACTGTAATTGGTGAACTTGTCTATGTCCAGATAGGGGTGTCCATGGATCGAGTTGGTCCATGTGCCCCGTTATCCGACCCAAAAAATAGACCCGATATATTTGACCTGTCCGAAACCAAGCCCAATATCTTTCAAGAGAGGGCTCGGACTTACCTCAAGCCCATTACTCGGCCCATTAGCTCACCCGCAAAAACCAGTTAAAATCCAGCCCAAGAACCCACCCGCCCAAGTCACCCGTCCACCCACTTTGTTTGAAGTCATTGAAAGTTTGGTGGCATATTCCTCTGAAAAAAAGAAGAAGTTATTTACTTAAATACTAAGTTGAGTAATCTAGGGTATTATTCATTATTTTAAATATAAATAATTCATCTCAAATAAAATTATTCATTATTTATTTTTTGTTTATTTTGACTCTATTTTTAATTCAAAAATGTAATTTATAAAAATACTAAGTTGAATTTTTTTTAAATAAAAATGTATATATAAAAAAAGACTGCCTACAAGGTCCGCCTAGTGAGTGACGGGTTGGGTTGCTGATAGGACTGTTAATCGAACGAGTTTGAACCGAGCGTAAAAAACTTGTTTCTTAATCGAAATTAAAAAATTGTTGAAGTTCGGATTGTTTAGAAAACGAGTTGGGCCTAAACGAGCTCAAAACGAGTTGAGCCGAGCCGAGCTCGAGTATTGACACATAAACGAGTCGAGTCTGTCGGACTTGTTTTTTAAATGAGCCTAAAAACTTGTTCAAGTTCGGGTTTGTTTAGAAAACGAACCGAGCCTGAAAGAGTCAAAAATGAGCCGAATCCGAGCCAAGTTCGAGAAGCTCAGCTCGATTAGCAGCCCTAGTTGTGGATAGCCTACCCCCATCTGATGCCCAGCTAGGCTTGCCCAATAACTCATCCGGATAAGGGCTTAGACCTACCTTACCTAGACTCAATTTGAAAAAAAATTCATGGGCCTAGTCTGGCCCAGCCCATGGACACTCCTCCAGATCCAAGGGTGAATAATCCTCATTTTACGTATTATTTTGCCTTGAAAATACATACAATCGGCTTTGAAATCATCATTTTATTGCTGATATTTTTCTTCAATATTTATTCCAAGTGATTTGCAAATGGATTGTGTGCACTTCGATTTGAAAATGGATGATGGTTAAAGTATAACATGTTGATTTGGTGATCATTTAGAATTTGAGAGAAAGAACTAAGGCTAGAACAGCTATTCCATTCAATCGGTTTTCCCATATGCATATTTCATTAAATGCTCTCATTTGTATATTATTAGGGGTAACTCGTGTTTGAAGGCACAATACAATGTGACAATGTGAATAGTTTTAAAATAGATGTTAGTGGCTATTGGATGAATCTATTTGAGACCGTCAAATAGATTTATTGAAGGATACCTGTTTTATATTATAGATTCTACTATCAATACAATGAACCTGTCCTCACCCGATCATTTATATATGATGGGTCTAATCTGACTTTGCAAAAATTGACCTGTTGGTGAAGAAAAATGAGAAAAGAAATACATAGGAGGGAATCTAAATTTGTTGTCAATAATGTCTTTGGAGATAATTTATTTGAATGACATCGGGAAGTGAAATTTTCATTTATTAATGGAAAAAAGGTAAATTTCACTCACATTCCCAGGAAGTAAGTCATATTTCACTGACATTCTTTCTGATTTTTAAAATATCATTGTACACCCATGTAGTTAATATACATGTTTCACAAATTACCCCTGGTGTGATGTGATGGTTTATTCTCTTATAAATTGTTAAATTTACCTTTGGTCATATAAAATAAATTTAATTTGAGTAAGGATAATTAAGTAAAATGGGAGTTCTAGTAAGAGTAATTTAGTAAAATTACGTATTCTATTAGAGAACAAAAACTGATAGGAGTATACAATCATATTTCAGAAATCAGAGAGTATCAGTTAAATATAATTTAAATTCAGGGAGTGAGTGAAATTTACCCACGAAAAAACCATAGAGATTTAATTCCGCGGTCAAGAAAGAGGTACAAGTCATGATGCTATTTGAAATGGGAATTTATTGTTTCCATCCCCTTTGTGGGTATGAAAGATTGCTTCCAACATAAGTTTTTGACCTTAAGCCATTTCAATGCCAATAGTTGAACATACAAAGTTTAGAAAAGGATTGGTCATATAATAATTCATGGAGGCGAATAAGAAAATAATAAAAGGAAAAGAAAAATAAAAAAAAGAATGGGAGCGACAAAGTCCACTCACTATAACTATAATGTTTATTCATCCTCTCTCTAGGTGTGTTAAGTGTTCCGCATAAAAATGCCTTTTATAAAATGGTGTCATAAGTAGTCAAAGTGAATATTTTGTAATAATGTAATGCGTAATCGACTTTCATATCTCTTTCCTTTCGCGTTTCTTTTACTTTTCATTTTTTTGTTTTTCCTACTAAAGTTGCAATTACACTTAAATGGATCGTAATTTCACAATCAAATATCATTTGGTTGTAAATCATAATCTATACAACTAATAAAAATACATTTAATGAAATGTTTTTAATTTTCTCTTTTGCCCTTAAACAAAATTATAATAACAATTATACGTCACACTAATAATTTGAACTAAATATAATTTTTTTTTGAATTTCTATTTTGTCTTTAAAAAAATATATAAAGATATTTATGACTTAAATCATAAAAAATTGACATTGTCTGTACCCTTAAAGAAACCTACAAATTCAATGTTTACCAATATATATATATATCTATTTATTCTACTTCTAAAAGGTTATTATACCAAAAAAAATTACCATCATTATTCTCAAACAATTATATAAAGTCAAATTAGTGTTACTTTTTTTCATTCCTGTCTTCTTTTCTACATTAAAATACCTATAGTCAAGAAGACTCCTCCGATTCTCCATGACTTCATCTCCACTAAAAATTAAACTCTATCTTCATACTTTTCATTCAATTCTAACTTTTAGACTACTAGAATAAATTTAACTTCTAACTCTTAGACTTCTAGAATAAGTAGTTTTAATCAAATAATCGTTTATTTAACTTTTGGTTTTAGACTTCTAGAGTATATATTCCACTACCCATGGTCTTGAAGCTTTTATAAGATTCATCGTTCCTTAGAGACAATGCTAAGCAAGCCACGAAGCCGCCGATTCCAGTAGCCTAGCCTCTATTTTCCATCAGCTATCATGATATCTTGCTTCAACTCTTCAGTTTTGCCATGTACTTGTTTTAGTGATTTGTATAGAAAACTAAGAGCATTATGACTTTTTGACTTGATTTTGATTGATAGAGAAAATTCTTGTAATAGACATTCTGATAAACTGTGCATTCTTTACCTTAATGTGAATTTTTTGGTTATTTTACTTGTTAAGAAAGTCTTTTGTACATATTTTTGTCTACTTTGAGTTTCAAAATTATTGGTATTTATTGACACTGGAAATTCAAAAGGGAATGGTGCGGTGGTTGACTTCATTTTCATTTTAAAGAATTCTGTATCGGTAACAAGAATGTTGGGATACACACTCTTTTTTGGTTTGTTTTGTAAAGTGAAACCAATAAGAGAAGCAAATGATATTAATATTACTGGGTTGTTCTAATTTTCAATTAAAATTTGTTTCTTTTTCTTTTGGTTAAAGGAATAGATTTTTCATTGTTTTTTTGTTTTTTTGTGTGTGTGTGTTGTTTGGTCCTAAGATTGGGCTTGTTTGGTGTCTTGCATTGTTTGCATGATTATTTGATAATTATATGAAATATGAATTACTCGAATTTGTTGTATTTCTAATGTTATAGTCAGTATTTTTAATGTAATAGGACCCGAATTTGTCCTATTTCTAATGTTACACTTATATAAATGATTCGAATTTATCGCATTTTTAATGTTACAGTGAAATGCTTTGTGTTGTGGTTGAGCTAAATTTTTTATAATTGTTAAAAAAATAAAATATATATTTGAAACTTAAAATAAAAATGCACGTGCACAATAACTAGTAATAGATAAATATATCATGCCAACAATCTATTACTCAGACGATCTTTGGTATGTTAGCTTATTAATCATTTTCATACATTTGGTGTAGCACATTTTTTTTTGGGAAAAATAACATATTTTCCACCAAACAATCAAAATTCTCTCCAAATTCCGATCTTAAAACATCAATTCATATGATGGCCTCACATACCAATTTTTTTTTATCTTGTTCAATCAAAGTTAAATTAACTTTTGCTAACAGTATTTTTACTGTAGTAAAAATAGTATTTTTTTTATAATCAAATTCCAAGCATAGAGACTAAAGAGAAATTAAAATAAAATTAAGAATGTTGTGTTATTGTATTTTAGAAATGAATGACAATATATCGATACTAATTCACCAAATAATATAAGGATACTAGCGACATGTCCCGTGTGATACACAAAATTATAAATTTTGTCTTTTTTTTATTCTATAAATTGAAAAGTTAGATAAATAATTATAAATATTTTAAATATATTTGAAAAATTAGTGGTTAGTTATGGGGGAGTTGAAGGGATGTTATAAATAACACATAATAAGAGTTGATTTGAGAAAGCCTTTAAGTTTTAAATTAAAAAATTTAAAATTATAAGAATTTAGAAAATGGAGAAGAAAGACTTCTCAAGCTCTTTCTCATTCTCCTCTACCAAATTTTGTATCTCAAACCAACGTGGGTGGTTGGATCAGTGAGATTCACTAACTCCACCAAATATTTTATGCATAGGATTTTGACACATCATTTGCGATACAAGCTTTGGTAAACAAATTTGAGCAGTGTAGTTTTATCCTTTATTATATCTATAATATAAAATATGATAGATTTTAATAAATTCATCCAACGGTTTCAAATTGACTTATCCAACGGCTACCTATATATATATACTAGTAATTACCCGTGCCTGAAGGCACTACGTTAATCGTAAAAAATTGTAAATATTTTTTTATAAATAAAGACAATGTATAATATAATTTCAACAATATAACGATCAAATTAATATTATTCCACCTGTATACAGAATATATATAATCAAACATTTATATAACGAAAGTCACGCTACAACTACTGCAACATATTAATTTAAAAATTTGAGAAAATATAATTATTATTGGTTAAACATCCACAATTTTAAAATTTTTAATAAACTTTATCTCAAATTTTAAAAAAATATAACTATTTGTTTATCTGCATGTTTCTACTTAAAGTTCATAACATTATCTCTGCACCATTTTTCTAATGTGAGTTTGTATAACTTTTGTGAGGAAAACATTCAAAAGTTTCACGTGAATTCTCGTAGATGTAAAAAAATTTGTTGAGTAATTAAAATCAGTTTCCATTTGAGTTAAACTTAAATATTCGTAAAATCCAATCGAATTGAAGTTTGGGTGGGACTATTCCCACCCCACAAATCTCTATTTCCACCCCATTT
This sequence comes from Ilex aquifolium, assembly GCA_951799425.1. NCBI lineage: Eukaryota > Viridiplantae > Streptophyta > Magnoliopsida > Aquifoliales > Aquifoliaceae > Ilex > Ilex aquifolium. The sequence continues at coordinate 25,586,929 of OX637405.1, forward strand.
AATTTCTCATTATCAAACTACTAAACTCACCCATTCTATAGTTACCCCATTAGTAATTAAGTCCACTCCATGTTATAAACACCCCGTTTAATAAATAAACTCACCTTATATTTTGTCCTAATTATGGTTTCATTCTCTATTTTATCTGATGCACTCACAAAAATATTTTTTTAATATGAATTTTTCCAGTGGGATACATGTTAGTATTACTTTTCAATTTAATTCTATATTTGATTTATTGTTTGTTATATGAATTTTTATTATTTTCGGTATATTTTGATATCTCTGTCAAGTTTAATAATTTTTTATTTAGAATGTATATGTGTGTACATATATGTATGTTTTTCAGATTATTTGTTGTTTTTTTTTTTTATCTTGTTTAGGTTTTGTATCTATGCTTCTTTTTTTTTTTTCTTGTTCAATTTTGTGTTTGTGCTTGATACTTTTTTTTTCATGTTGATTTTGCGTCTTGTGGTTTTGCATTTTGTAGTTTTACTTGTTTCTTTAATCTTTGCTTGGTTTTTTTTTTTCCTTCTTATTTCGGTTTAATGCTTTCTTTCTTTTTTTCCTTATTTCGTTCTTTTCTTTTTAAAAAAGGTGTATGTAGCATGAGATGGCTATAGAAAGGATAGACTTAATAGTTTAATAATGATAAATTAAATGGGGGTGAGAATGAAGATTTGGGAGTGGGAATAACCCCACCCTTTAAGTTTAAGCAAGAATTTATACTTTATACATGACAGTCAAATTCAGTTCAATTCGAGTCTTAATCATAATTACGTCAAACCGAGAATTGAATTTAAGTTCGACTCAATTAATACTTCTATCTTAAATCTACAAACTAATTTTTATCTATTCCCGTTCACTGTGATGTCATAACTTTTTTTTTTTTAATTTAGTTATTCTTTATTATTTTTACAATCAATTTCACTTTGACTTCAACTTTAATACTCGTAAAATTCAAGTAAAGTTAAGTTTAAGTAAGAATATATATTTTATACTCGACAATTAAATTCAGTTCAATTCGAATACTAATCATAATCACTTCAAACTGATAATCGAATAAAATGAAATTTGGAGGAGGAATTTCGATCGTTTGATCAATAATATTAAAACAATCTGAGCCACGAAAAACTCAAGAGAAATGATGATAGTCCCCTTAGTCATATAGATATATCACATTATATATATATATAATATTTTTATTTCAATACAAAATATGACCTATATTATAGTCATTCAACTCGTTTTGACGCAAATAATATTTCTTTAAGGTTCATTTGTTTATTTATATTTTTTAAAAATAATCTTTAATTAGAATCATAATTAACTACCTAATTAATGTGTAGTATGAGATAGAGAGAGATAGAGAGTTATAAGAGAGATAGGATTCTTAGAATTGTATAATGAATGAAAGTCTTACTCAAAAAATTGGGGGGAGAGGACTTTTCGTATTAGGACCGTTGGATCAATATTTTTCAAGTGATCTGAGCCGCGAAAAGCTAAAGACAAAGAAATTTAGCTACTTTATTATATAGATATATATACTAGTGTGGCCTCCGTGCAATGCACGACTATTAAAATAAGAGACATTAAGAAAACAAATTTATCGAATTTTAATCAAGACATGCGGAACACCTCAAAATTCTAAAAACTGAATTACACAAGTAGAACTTACAATTGAAAATGTAAAGAGCACTTGTTATACCATTGAAAAATATTGGAAGGGGTACTTACCTACACCATGCCACCAGTTATGGCAGCAAGTTTACGGAAACAGATTCCTTATGGGATCATGGATGGGCAAAGGACACACATACGCGAAATCTTGTTGCCTTGTGGGCAAGAGGCAGAGCATGGACATTCACCTCAGTATACCTAGTTAAATCAGAAGTTTACAATCCACATGACTTGCCTGGGCATTATTAGATTGATAGGGAATTATCAAGTCTTCAATAATATGTAACCCAATCAAAACACAAAATATGAAACTTTATGAAACTGTGTTCAGATTTCAAGAAAATTATCGGTGAATTTGAGACAAAATTTGATGATTATGGAATAGACAAGAGGCAGACACGTGGGAGCAAGCCGAACACGTGGAGCTTCCCCCCTAAGAGGGCTCCAACAACTGCTCAATAGCTTGCTCGTCCATATCCCACAAAAATAGCTTACACCAGTTGAGATACTCTTGGAGAGAAGTTCCACCTTTCTTGCCACTCCATTTGAAAAACAGTTGAGGGATTTCCAAAGGTACAATTTGTCCAGCCTATAAAAAGGCCAGACGAGCCAAAAATCAGGTGAGTAACTCCTCCCAGCTAAATACCATTCCATTCTCTTTCTCTTTTATGACTTAATCATCGGAGGGTCGACAACAGGGGAAACACCATTCTCTTTAGCCTTCCGAATGGAAGCAGTTATCCCAACAGCGATAGGGATGGCAACCCATCAGACTAAGGAGCTGGATCTTAGTGTCAATAACCAGCTACTTGCAAACAACCTCGATTGGCTCAAGGAAAGGAGAGTCCCAAATAAGGATGTTGGCATATTAAAGCAAAGCCTCCAGATCCTACAACGCTCGGGAAAAGTCAAGATAGTTTATGGTTAATGATTTAGTACTCAGGAAAGTCACACAAGCAACCAGAAATCTAGGAGAAGGAAAGCTAGGGACAACATGGAAAGCACCCTACCGAGTCATAAAGATATTGAGACTAGGGACTTATCTATCTATATACTACTTTAAAATGCCAACATATTTGAAAAACATTATTTTCCACTTTTACCCTTCAACTGTGCAAGTATGACATCCATATCTTTCTAAATTTAATTGCCTATTAAACGTAATAATTGATAAAAAAAAAAAAAAAACAACCTTTTTGTTCCCTTTCTTATGCCGTTAACAATTTTCTTCCCCACTCTCTCTCTCTTCTCACTTTCAAGAGCATTCAGTATTGGCAAAATAAATCACACATTCCCCTCTTTTCACCTTCCCCCCTCTCTCTCTCTCTCCTCTGTATCCAGTACTGGGTAAAAACTAGCAAGATGCACCCCCTCTCCCTTATTCTCTCTTTAATGCTCTAAATTATCACCATCGCATCACCTCCCCATGGTTCACGTAACAGAGCAACAACTTCCTTTAATGGAACTTTAGCTTTTCCTCTACAATCAGATGAAGCCAAAAGGTAGAGCAAAAGTCAGAATGCCGATGCTAAGGACCCCGAGGCTACACCCCAACGTTATCAGCCAGCCACCAGCAACGATACTAGCAGCGACGCCAGCGACCAGGTATCAATTATCTCACACACGTACACACTTGCACACAGATTCATGCACACCAGCCTCTTTTCTTTTGTTGTGAGTAGAATGGATTTTTGAATCTTTTGTTTTAGTCTTTAATTTGAGGTTATCCGTCTAATGAGAGGCCATTGAAGCCGCAAAAAAAGCTTGAAGGCTTCATTAAGGTCATATTTCCCACTCTTTTTTTAATATCTTTTTGATTAATTATGGATGAACTTTTATTTGTGTCAATGGGGCTTATGAACTGAATTGTTTCTAATACCACCGACCACCAACCAGCTCCACCACATGTTTGACGAAATTCCTTAAAGAGCTATGGAGCCTCTGATCAAGCAATTGATTCCAATTGCAATTAGGTTCGACTGAATGCGGTTTATTAGCTCAATATTTTTGTTGAACCACTTCATTTGTTCATTTTTCTCTCATTTGTTTGTTCATTTTACCATTTATTTTCCTGTAATTTTTTTTTTTTTTTTTGTGGCTAATCTTTTTGTTGCATTGATTTGTTCATTTGCGGCTTAGCATGAAAAAGAATGTGGCAAACTTACCTGCCCAACTGATTGGAGGCCAATCACACGGTGGACATTCTTTGATAGCTTGGGTGGAGCTTTGTTTGCTCCAATTGAATTCTTGGGGTTTGGTCAATTATTTGTTTGAAAAACTGAATTTTTGTTTTTTATATTATTTTGGTTATTTGTTTTTTTCGTTGTAACATGGCTGCTATTTTTAAAATTCTCAATTTTTTTGTTTGATTTTTCTATTTAGTTTTTTTCCCCTTTTTGTTGTCATTTGCTTGAGTTGTTAACGGGCCAGAAGTTGATGTATACAATATTAGTGTGATTGTATATGTTTTGTTATGCATGGTCGCTCCATTTTTTTGCAGGTATTATTCTTTGTTCTTACATCCTTTGTTTTTGCACAGTCACCCTGTCTTTACACACACACACACACAAATATACACACTGTCTATTTTATACACACACACTCGAAAAAACAAGTAATTCTTTGTTTATTTCTTTTGCTTACATTAATTGGATTTACACAATTTCTTGTGTATGTTGCATGTTCGATGAAATTTCTCAAAGAGTTATGGGGTAGTAGGATTGCAAACTATTTTGTATTTGTTCAGTTTCTTTTTCATGTATCTCAGATCTATATTATGCATTTGGTTTCTTGAAAGGGTACTGATTTTATCTTCTTTGTCACATTGACAAGGACTATCTGTGATGAGCAAAGAACAATTAGAACTTATTTGGAGGTAGCTTGAAGAAGTTGGTGGTATTGATATGAACACGAATATATGTTGGTTTGTGATTGGACTGTGCCAATTATATGGAAAAATAAATGTTGCTGCTATTATTAACAATGTTAGTTAGGTTATTGGGGTGCCGACGATTTTACCAGACAATCACTCTATTTACAACATGTCCATTAGTTTTCTCTTTACTTTTATTGTTCTTCATAATCATCAATTCATTACCGTCAAACTTTGCTATTTCAGGGAATGTCCAATGGAACCTGAGCATAGCTTCTTTATGTCTGCTATTTCGGTACGTTTGGTAATAAATCCAAGCAGTATACATGGGTCGTGAACTAATAATGAGGTTTATATTTTTTAAATATGGCTTGCAGTTTACCTTGATGTAAGTATTGATTGGTTACCTTGATCAAAGCATATCAACCGTGGATCATTCTATTTACACATTTTTTTTATTTTTGTTTTGATATTTGTTGTTTTGATTTACAGGCTTTCTATTTCTCCTCTACTTTGTTGATGTTTTTGTTTGATCGACACTATGACTCGGTGTTCTCTTTTATTTTTTCCTTCTTATTTGATATTGTCCCCGTGTTTTTCCGGCAAAACTATGGTTGGGCAACATTGCAACCAATTATTGTCGCGTGCTTCTTGAAATATGAAAGGAGGTAAAGAACATAGTATCTGGAAGAGACCATATCTGACCTTTGTGTACAAAATTGAACTTTTTTTTATGATGGGCAGTTCCAGGCATGATTAAATTATTTATATAGAGAAAAATAAATTGGAGGGATTTAGAATTATTGGTATAGATGTATACTCATGAATCCATATATCTACGTGTTCATTTACACTTTCGTTGATTGTGTCTCATTATTAATTAATCTAGAAATTGACAATGTGATTACCTTTGGAGTCTCTGATCTCCACGTTTGAAATGTCCACTTATGTTAATTAAGTATTTCTGTGTTTGAATTGGAAACTTTGAATTGACGAATTTAATAATATTTTTTTATGAGTGAGACTTTTGGAAATCAGTTTTGTTTTTGGGTGTGAGAATGTATGTCTATGAATTTGTCAAGTTTATCTGTCATCTTTATCTACCATAACTGGTTTGCTAATAACCCTTCAAATTCTCCGGGTGATTAGACCCAACAAGTAGTAGAAATAAATGTCATAACTGAAATATTTTGGTTGTCATCTGGGAAGTTGAATCATTCATGACCTCCACATGCCCTATATTGATCTTTTCCTGGTTGCATTTGGAATGTACAACATATTTCATCTCATTTCCCGAAACGCATTTGAAGCAAAGGATATAAGATTCTACTCTTCCTCGCAATATTCTCTCTATGTTGTGGTGCTTTCTTTGCCTAGCGTAAGATACTAATGTCCAGTTCAACAGTTTGCTCTCCTCACCTCCTCTCTCCACAAGGCAAAACCATCATCTAAGGGCCGCTTAGCCATAGCCTCCTCGATCTCCAATGTAAGCTTGTGAAACTTCAAAATGATGTGTATTATCACGAATGTCATACATGATTTTTTATTAGGTCTCTTAAATCGTCCCAAATTATTAGTATAATCACAGTAATCCAAGTTTTGGTGGATTTTATGTGTTACTATTGTGGGTTATGCTTTATAACTGATGGTTTTTATTGGACATATTTTATTCGTTTCGTTGTGATTAACGTTTGGTTTTAGAGATTTGAATTTCTATTGGATTTTTCATTACAATTTATATGCTTCTTAAATTACCTTCCTAACATTCTATTAATAATTTTATGGGTAATTTTTTTTTTCTATTTCTTTAGTTTGGAGGGAGGGGTTTGTCTGATTGATTGTAGGAATAGAATGCTGATCTTTTTATCTAGATTAATTTTGTGTGCATACAAATGCTTGTCCGTACTAGACTGTTGTAAAATATTGAATAGTATGAAGAACCCTTTTAATCTTTGGTGGTTTTGACATGGAGATAGGTGCTGAAGATACAATTGCAGGAATATTTTAGTTGATGTGCTCTTTTAAGCAGTAAAAAATCCTATCACTACACATGATATGTTGCCTTCTTGTTTGTCGATTAGCTGATGCTAAAAAACTATAGAAATACTTGAATGGGCTCTCTTGGAATTATTATTATTTTTTTCTTGTTTAGGGAAATAAGGTTCACCAACATTTATTTTTATTGTCTATTGTTCAATTAGAAGTCTCTGTGCATGTGTGCATAATATTCACCTTTTGTTTGATCTTGTGTGAGTATAATGTCAATAAGCCTAGCATAATTTCTGACAATTCCATCAAAACATGTTGTATTGTATATGAGACACGCTCTTTATCTCTATTTGAGTGTGAGAGTGTAAATAATAGTAGGTTTTGAGTAATATAACTATCAATCGCATGGCGTCATGAAGACCAAGGGATTGTTGTTCGTATCTACGGTTATATCTCTTGTCCATATTATTGTATATTTTTCTATCTTTTAATGACATTGTAATTGTCATCAAGGGCAAGACTTTGATCAGTGATAATTATATATAAATATATTTGGTCAGTGAAAATTATACAAAAACATAAAATAAAAAAATAGTAAAAATTTACATTGTGAGAGAAACACTGGTGACTTATTAAGTACTCTAAGAACACATCAATGATGCAGGAAATTTTCTTAAACTAGCAATTCCTATACAAAGCAACCATTATAGAGTTTTTATGATAGGTAAATTTGACAAATTGAACATTATAAATAATAGAACAAAGTATATATTTATAAATTTATACTGAGTAGAGACTAATTGAACTAATTATAGATAAACTAATACCAATTGGCTATTAGAAGGTAGAGCCTAGAGTTGGTCTACTTATGTTGTGCTCCTCAATGCCCATTGTCTCATAGTAACTATTTTCTATCTTGTTCATTCTTATGAATTTTACCATCAGTGATAGCCCTAAAAACCCATAAAATTATTACACAGCAATAAAAAAAACATGAATTTAGTTTGATGTGACTTGATACATAATTTGAATATTTAAAATTTCTAACTGGGGTCAATATGAATCACTATCACTTACAAGGCCATTAGTCGACAAACACTCAAGCGTTAACTTCAACTTATATACTTGAGCATTTTTTTTAAATTCTATTGTGTGTATGTGCCCGTAATACAAACTATTATAACTTTGTAATTAAGAGCGTCAATAAAATCTAATTCTGAAACAAAACAACCAAAAAGAAAAAAATATAGCCGTTCAATATCAAATAGATGTAGAAGCTTAATACTTTAAAACCTAAAAGAATTCCATTTGGATATTCCTCGCTAATATTTATATCATGTTCCATGTAATTTTAATGCTAAAATATTTTGAAATCAATACTAAAATCTTTGGAAATCTAATACCAAAATTAACTTGTTTTGCCTCATAAAAATCTTTGCAACATACCCATCCTTTTTATGTTGTTTTATTCTTTCCAGAGGTATCCATCCGGCAAAAGTAGATTATAATCCAAAAATGACCATCTCCTAGAGGTTGTGAATTACCCTAGGTGCAAACACATATTGCTAATTCATATTATTCTGTAGGGTAAGTATCAAAATCAACTGTCACTTGTAACACCTAGATCGCCAGTCATGGATGATTGGTCATACGATATAGAAGGATACCATCTCTTACCAGCTTTATTTCATCTTTCACGACTCTTCTAATAAAGCTATAGAAAAAAAAAAGGAAGGAGATGAGATGGATTATTTTCTGATTATCCAGTAATATTGCAATTTCATACATCTTAAAATGTTCCTAACTTTCGAGCAAAGAAATATGTGATAATTTTTATAGTAATTAGATACCATAATTCATATTCAAAACAGTTCACGTGCAACGCACGTGTGCACCAACTAGTTATTTGAAAACTCTAGAAGGGACCAAGTTGCCACATCTATGGAATGCCAAACACCTAAAGAAATTCTATCAGTGACGTTCGGAAACCTCCATCCTCATGTACTTGGTTCAAATAAAGCTGTGTACTACATTTATTTCTTTTAAATAAAAAGAATGAAGTTTTCTTTTGCAATTGTGAGCAAGTATTTAGAGCTTTCAAGCACCTTGCCTAGTTCGGACGGAGTCTATTTGACTTAACATAAGTTAAATTAGAGCTTTCAAGCTCCTCATCTAACTCGGATTGAGTCTATTTGACTCAACAGAAGCTAAATTGGAGCTTTCAAGCTCCTCGCCTACCTCGAATTGAGTCTATTTGACTCAACAAAAGCCAAGTTAGAGCTTTTAAACTCTTCGCCTCGTTTGGATTGAGTCTATTTGACTCAACATAAGCTAAATTAAAACTTTAAAGCTCCTCGCCTAGCTTGGATTGAGTCTATTTGACTTAATAGAAGCTAAACTAGAGCTTTCAAGCTCCTCCCTGAGTTCGGATTGAGTCTATTTGACTCAACAGAAGGTAAATTAAAGTTTTCAAGCTCCTCGCCTAGCTTGGATTAAGTCTATTTGACTCAACATAAGCTAAACCAGAGCTTTCAAGCTCATCGCATGGCTTGAATTGAGTCTATTTGACTCATCAGAAGCCAAGTTAGAGCTTTCAACCTCCTCACCGAGTTCGGATTGAGTCTATTTGACTCAATAGAAGCTTAGAGCTTTCAAGTTCCTCGCCTAGTTCAGATTAAGTCTATTTGGCTCAACAAAAGCAAAACTAAGCCTCCCAAGCTCCTCATATTGAGGTTACTCGATTCTACAGTGACTTTTACAAGACTATCACTCTTTCAAAAGTTAAGGGGGCAAAGGACAAAGGAGCAAAAAAGAAAGAAGTTCTCATTTTATTGATAAGCTGTGCAAAACTTTATAGTTTTTTTTACTCCTCTCTGTCGCTTCCCAGATGAAGAGGACCCTTATTCCTAGCTCAGTTTACGAGAAGGAACAACCTCAGCCACTAGCTCTTCGGCTGATCCTACATCATCATCCTCCAAAGCCACTGCTGGCCCCTCATTGTCGTAGGGGATCCCCTCCGCAATAGCAAGAGGAAGTCCAAGACCCAATAAAATAAGCCTCTCAAGGGTGCTTAAACTCCTACGAGGCCTTTGACCTCCTTCAGCGGCCCTGTTTATTCTGGCCCTCCCATCTTGGACTCAGTGGGGGCATCTCCACTGCAAAAACAAACAAGAGACCTTATTAAGTAAAAGAAGGAAGAATCCGCAATGAAAGGCGATAAACGAAACTTACTTATTTTAGAGGGAGGGTACTAAATCAGAGGAACATGTGGACTAGTTTCTACAGCTCCCCGAAACTCCCAGCCATCTCCTGAGACAAAGAAAAATCTACCTCCCCAGCCAAGAGCATGATGGAAGAGTTCGGAGACAAGTTCAGGCATGTCCTCCCTCCGAAGGAATAGAAGCCTCTCTGGTTAGGAGCCAAACGAAAAAGGTTGATAAACTCAACCACTGAAGGAGAGGGGCCTAACCCAGCCAAATGCCAAATGACCATCACTCAAACCAGAATGCCCTACCCCTCCATGGAGATGCGAGTAGGGCACAATTTGAAGTAATAGAGAATAACCCTTATAAAGGGAGGAAGAGGGAATCGAAGACCAGCCTCAAAGACATGCTCTAAAAAGCAAGCCCATGATAGGGAGATGGTGTTGCAGGGGGAGTCAGGTCCAGGGATGCAAACTCGAATCCTGGTAGGGAAGCTGTAGCGTTCCTGAATTACCAATAGCTGGACCATTGTATACTGGGAATCAGAAGGTCAGGCTACCATGGTTCCATGTGAAGAAGAGCCCATCTTCTAAAGGTTCTAATATGTCTATTCTGAGCATCCATGAGGAAGGAAATATGAGACTTAGACAGAAAATCTGAGGAAAATGGTGAAGCATGCAGAAGCTCTGTACATGCTTGAATAGTAGTGGTTCTTTTTTTTCCTTAAATGGTTTTAAATGCAGGAAACCTGAATTTAGAAAGCTGGAAGTCTTATGTTCAAGGCATCATAGAGATGAAATGACATCAACCACTCCACTTGACGGGGTAACAGTTAAGATAGTGTGTAACTGTGAGTGTGTCTCTGCGTGGAGCAAGCAATCGCCTCCACAGACTCTTCAGTTACATTAGGAGGATATCTGATCCAAGCCAAAGCCAACTCCTCCCCTATTTCTGTCAAAGGCATAGTGATCACCTCTTCACCATTGCCCTCCCTTCTATCATCAAAGCTATCCACTAGCACTGTATTGTTGCCAGGCTTGAAGAGGCAGAAGTCTAGGCCCGGGAACTTTTCCTAGGCACACTTCTTAAAATCGTCAAATTCATCTACATAATACTCCAGTATCTCCTCCTTGAACTACTTTGAGTCCTAGAATTTGGACATATAACCGAAGCGCCAACAGATTTGATCTCAAGCTCTTTTTGATCTACTAATGAGGAAAGCTCTAGGATCCTCTGTGAGAGGGTTTCCTTATTACCCTCCGGTCCTTATTCCTTACAGAAAGATCAGAGATCTCAACCATGGTGCAGTTCAATCTAGCTAGCAGCTCTTCCTTGTGTCTCAAGGCCTTGTTCTATCCTTCTCAGAAGTAGAAAGTTTTACAGTGCCCTTCTAGGCCTCTTTCATGAAACAAAGTACATCTCCTCGACAAGATGAAAGCTCTTAATCCTTCACCTCCAATTGAGAATGAAGAGACTAGAACTCCTCTTTACATGATTTTTTCTCACCCAAAGCAGAATATGAGAAACTCGTAATAAGAATAGCAAGCTGGAATAAGGATAAAAAATGTTAGATTCAGCAAAGAAGAAGGAATATCCTCAACATAATTAAAATTCCTACCTTCCAAACAGTAAAGGCCAAATTCTTGGTTACCCAGGATGGCCTTAGGTCAAAGACGGCCTGCACTTTGTCGTTATGAACAAATTAGTAAAGCTGAGCCATAGTCTCCTCCATATTATCCCACATGGATTGAGAAATGCTTATTGGACTCACAGGGGGAGAAGGTACAAAACGACCTTTCTCCTTAGGTCCTTGGTCCTTGCTTTTTCCCTTGGAAGCAGAAAGTGTGGTCTCCACCAATCTTAAAGAAGCTTTGGCTAATCTAGCATCAGCACTTGGGACGACAACATCTCCAAGCATAGTGTCAGAAGAAGATGGAGATATTCACGAAATAGCAGAGCTCGGGGACACCCCCTTAGCTCATGGGAAGGACATTCTCGGTCTCTTCTGAGAAAGAGGGCTAGTTTCATAAGCCTTCCTAGCTGAAACCGCTTGCAAGGACTTCCAATCAATAACTTTTGGGGGCATAGCTAGAAAACTACAAGTTAGAGCATGCTCAGATTAAGATAGACTGCATTTTAAAGAAATTGTTCCTTTTGGAATAGAGGGCACTATGATCAAAGGGTCAGAACTATTCGTAGATGGACCCAAGAGACACTTAAAGCGAGCTTGGTCACTCACAAGCTTGGAAAGATCCTTGGTGTGGGTAGTCAAGCAGCTTTTTGACCTGAACCATCGATTCAGGAGTCAGGAGATTCAATTTAAGTACATCACAAGGAGGTAAGGAATGAAAGTTTGAAGACACATCATAGGAAAAAGTTGTATAAGAAGAAACCTATTTACTGGGAAGAGGGGTAAGGGTTCCCCAGATGCGGGGAACCCTAAAAGAACTAGTCGAAAGGACTTCAGAAGGCTCAAATTCCCATCCAAGAGACGAAGAAGAATTTGTCCTTCCACTCGCTCACATTTGAAGAGTAGCCCATAAGAAGAGTCGGACCTTCTCTTTTTGAAAAATAAAACCACCCCAAGCCCTGCCCAGAGCAAGGGTTGAGTTTGTAACAGTGTATAAGCTTAGCAGAGGTAGGCTATACACCAGCGCCGTTCGCTTTGGCCCAGATGACACCCATACTAATCAAAAAGCCCTAGTTGTTTGGGTTTAGTTGAGTAGGAGGCAGGTTTAAGAGGTAGAATGGCTCTCTGATATATCTAGCTAATGGAAATCGGATCCTAGACTCTAGAATGGATTCTTAAAAGTAAGCCTCATCGGGGAAGAAAGAATTAGCAGCCTCATCATAGGAAAGGACCTGCAGGTGCATTGTATTAGGAATCTAGTATGAAGCCCTAAGTTCTTGGAGGGAACCCTCGTTCAGGCAACTACGGTAATTCTTAACCCCACTAACTTTGAGGGAGGAGAAACCGATCTCCAAGATAGAGTCAGAATCCTCATTAGCTGCATCCGTTTGAACCACGAGTGTCGGAATGACTTCAGAAGGGGATTGATAAGAAACAATGGCCATAATAATAAAAATACGATGGTTAATGTATAAATTTGGAGGAAGGGTGCGATTAAGTCTATTAGCAACTAAGGAAAGGCAAAATTCGAACACAGATTTAAGTTGGACGCTAACAGACTTACTCATGAAAAGCCCTAGAAAGTCAGGATTGGATTTCTTCCACCTCAAAAAGCAAAGGCGATAAAAATGGAATTGGAAGGTATGACTCCAACCTATATACTCTATAATGAAGAGTCTTAACGGAATCAAAGAGAAAAAGGGGATAGGGACAAAGAGGCAAAGGCGTATCAGATTTCTTTGAGCTCTTGAAGATGAGTCCAAACAGGGAAGGAGAGCTCTTATATACTGGGCCCATAACAACTTTTTGACAGTTACGTGTCCAAGACACTCAGTTTTGCTCCTGAGGTCTCTAACGGGCTGGTTTAATCAATATACGCCGCAAGTCTCCACTGGTCTTAACTAGGGGCAGCTAGATGATTATAGAATAGGCAAGAGACAGGCACGTGGGAGCAAGCCGAACACGTGGACCTTGGGCACATGGAGCTTCCCCCCCTAAGAGGGCTCTAGCAACTACTCAGCAGCTAGCTCACCCATAGCCCACAAAAATAGCTCACACCAGTTGAGATACTCTTAAAGGGAAGTTCCACCTTTCCTGCACTCCATTTGAAAAGTAGCTGAGGGATTTCCAATGCCTATAAAAAGTCCAGACAAACCAAGAATTAGGTAAGTAACTCCTCTCAGCTAAATACCATTCCATTCTTTTCCTTTTTTCTGACTTAATCATCGGAGGGTCGACACTGGAGTCCCTGTGATCCTCGACTTCCTTACAGGTACACCTTGCGATCACCAGATCATCCTACATGCTATTGGTGCAGCTTTTGGGATCAACAAAATTAATTCTAAAATAGTGTTAGTGAGTGAGGGAGGGAAACCCCAAGAATAATGGGTGTAGAGAAAGAGGAGGCAAAAAGAAAATAAGAGGGAGTGAGAGAGATGAAACAAGTTAGGAATTAGGTAACTAAGTGTTAGTTACGTGGAGAAATATGTGTTAGTGGATGGTTTTAAAAGTGTGCACATGTTAGAAATTGATTTGAGGAAATTAATTAAAAATTTTAAAATTCTAGAAAAAAAAAAAGAAATAGGGAGGGAGGCTTGAGAGAGTCTCTCCCATCTAATTTGTTTGTTTTTTTTTTATCTATACTACTAATAAAAGTACCTTAATATAAAAAACTTTTGATTCAATATTTTATCCTTATAAAAAATTGCAAAGACCATTCTATCTTTACACAGTTAATATCTAAATTACCATTATATTCTTATATATTTAAATCTTCATATTACCTTTAACATCTATTTTAATTATCTATTCTCTATGTATAAATATCAGTTTCTATGAAATTTTTTGATTGACTATAAAATATATGCATCATTATAATTTTCAATAGAGATTTCATAAAACCTTCAAAAACTTTATCAATTTAACATTACTCATCTCATATGTGTAGATAACAATATGCTTGCATATATGTATTTAAGTTTTCATCGAAAAGTTTAATCCTTTCATTTTTCAGATAAAAAATAATTGTGTTTATAATTTTTTAAAATCAATTAACATCAACTTAATTCTTAAGTCACAATAAAATTTTTAAGCTGTATTAAGATTTTATGTGAAAATAGATTGTATTGTATTTTTAAATTAAACTTGAATTGCTTAGAATTTTAATATGCTTTATAATATATACTATAGAGTATTATATTAAATCTTGTCTCAATTGACCTAACTAATCCCTAATTATACTAAGGTTTCAATATGATTAGTATATTGACAATTGCTTTTGTTTAATGCAATGAATAATAAGTAGAATCTTACTCAAATGAATTTAAATAATATAATTTTTCAAACATCACTAATAAATCATTCTCAATCCCAAAATTCAAGAAAAAATAGAAATTTAATCACTTTTTAAAAAAAAATCCCTTTTCTTATAGTTAGAGTAGTGAACCTTGGGAACATACAAAGTTATCATAATTCTATAATAGAGTATGATCGAAGAAAAATAAGTTTGGTAAACTTGAGATAATATTTAATTCAAGTACATATACTTAACGTTTTTTATTAATTTTTACGTACGAAAAATATTCACGTGCAATGCACGAAATTCGTTAACATTTTTTCATTTTCAACTCATCTCCACTCCACCTAATATTATTTAAAAATTATGCAGTAATATGCCTTACCCATTTTCAAAAATATTTAACTTTGAGTTGTTAATAAAAATAATAGGAGTGCTTAATTGATTTTCTAAAATTATAAATTTGGGAAAGTGAGCAAATTGAGGATTGAGAGGATTCTTCTATCCATTTTGGATTCAATCTGCACAACAAAGCAACTAATATCTGCAATAGCTAAACATGTAATATTTCATAAGAAATTGTTTCCAAAGCAAAGCCTACCCAAAAAGAAAAAATGCTGACACCCACCAAACAACACAAAAAATTTTGTACAAAACTACTTGAAGAGTTGATCGTAGCAGTTAGGTGTATATGCTTGGTTTGGAATTTCCCAAGTACCAACCCAATCTAGTATGAAATATCTTTGATAATATAACACATCTCCTTCCCTTTGTACTCTGTGGTTACTACTAAAACTACTTAGCAACTCTAATGATAGTTCAAAATTAGATTATATACAGGTGGACTTTTGATACATACCCAAAATCTTGAAGAATAAAGGTCTGCAAATTAGATCAAAATTAAGTCTGCCATAAAATTAAGATTGAGAACTAACATTTACAAGTAGCAATCTATAGAATTATGACGCAGATTTATCAATAGGCCATGGCTTCCACCATGCATGCAAAAAATTGCTACATATAGTAAGAGAGGCAGGGAGGGAGGGACAACTCAAACCAATTTGACACGTGAAATTCAAATTGTAGTACCTCAAAATTTCAAGTCTGTCTTCTGAAGTAAAATAACTTTTGTTTGGAATCTCTATGTATGTGTGCTGAACAAAAGATACAATATAGCAGAAAAGGATGATAAAAGGCGATTGAAAAGTAGTAGAATGGAGTTAGAGATGAAGCGGAAACCATAGATATCAGTTAGTAGAGTTTGGGAAGCAGTTAACTACTCATCAGTGCATATATCTACATGGCAACATGGGTTAGTGGAGGATTTTGAACTGTGTAGGTGTTTTGTGTTGATTGGATGATGGTTAATTAAAAAAAAATAAAAAATAGGAGGACTGAAGAAAATGAGATGGAAGTCTTCTCAGGCTATCTGCCAAGTAAATTGTATGCTTTATACCTTCCAAAAAAATTGTTTGCTTTATATATATTGATGAGTTAACCACTATTCCCATGCATCCGTATAACTTATTTCCCAAAAAAGGATATTTTTCAACTTATTTCCCAAATGCATGCATTTTCTATGGATAAATTATACTATTGTCCCCCTATTTTCAAACTAATATAGTTTCTATATACCATCCAAGTCCTTGCAGTAGACTTCTCGGTTTCTAGGCTTTCTGTTTTCGATAATTTATTTTTCTTATGGAAAATGCTATTTGGATCTTATTTGGAGACCTTATTTTGGGACCTAATGAAGTACAATTAATGGGGCAAGCCCAAAGGCCTAACTCATGTTATAAGCCCGGTCTGAGTTTATAGCCCGACTCCAAGAGATCCAGCAAATCTAGCTCAATGTGATCAACCCGGTCAAGCTCATCAAGCTCAAGGAACTACATTAGCAGGGAGCACACAAGATCAAGTTCAAGGAGCTACATCAGCAGGGGAGCATGCAAGGGTCATCCAAGAGCCTCCTCCTAACCACCTTGGAGTAAGGGTCATCCAAGAGTCTCATCCTCGCCACCTCGGAGTAAGGGTCATCCAAGAGCCTACTCCTAGCCACCCTGTAGTAAGGGTCATCCAAGAGCCTCATCCTCGCCACCTCGGAATAAGGGTCATCCAAGAGCCTCCTCCTAGCCACCCTGGAGTAAGGGTCATCCAAGAGCCTCATCCAAGCCGTCTTGGAAAGAGTCAACCCCTCACCTCATCCTTTGACCGAGTCTCATGGAGAGCACCGCAACTGTTTCGCCCGCTGAGAAGAAGTTGCCAGCTCCACCACAAAATAACTATTTAGTTACTATTAAATCGCCCCAGTCTGTTAGGAGACGATTATAAATTGTAAGCCCCACAAACACTTGGGGGCAGATCAGAACACACTGAACAGAGCACATAACTCCTCTCCCTCTCTAAGCTTGTACTCTCTACTCTCCCTACAACCTTGATCTAATATAGCATTCCGACAATCCTAGCCATTTAAAAGTGGACGTAGGTCACATTGACCGAACCACTATAATTCTCAATTACCGCATTTATTATTCATACTTGACAGGTGGTGTGTAAAGCCAATTTGTGCATCATCAGTTTGGCGCCGTCTGTGGGAACGACAAAATTCTCACTTCTAAAACACTTTCTCTATTGAATCTATGGCGATCACCACCTGATCGATGAATTAACCTGAGGATAATCCACCACGAGAGGAGGAGGTTGCTCCTCCACCAATCAATCATGTCCCAAATGAGCAGCAGATGTTGGAGACCATGTAGCAGTTTGTGGCCCAAAACCAGCAGATCTTGCAGCTCATGCTTGCCGGACAAGGAGGAGCACAACCTAGAGGACCTCAAGTCAGAGGAGCTCCACGCCATGGGCGTCAAGGAGCTCCCCACTTGGGCGCCCCATATAGGGGAGCCCCGCACCATGAAGCGCCTCCAGCTCCCACTTCTCAAGGTGGAGACCCTCATTTACAAGAGGATGAGGGTGAAAACCAAAACATGGAGCATGAGAGCCATCTCCATGATAATTCCAGAGGAGCTCCCAGTGATATTAAGGAGGTGCAAAATAAACTGGGTGACGTCTTCAACGCCATGAAGGCACAGGGACCCGAGACAGTGGACTACCTTGTAAGGCAAACCGACACGCCTTTCAAACCTGATGTGGCGAACTACCCACTTCCTCAGAAGTTCAAGATGCCATCCGTCGAAACCTTTGATGGTAGGAAGGATCCACTGGACCACCTCGAAACTTACAAGACCTTAATGCAACTGCACAACGTTCCCGTCAAAATCATGTGTAGAACATTCTCCATAGGCTCCTTCGCCGAACTAAGCAGATCTTTTGTGGCACAATTCATTGGCGGACATTGCCACTAAAAGCCTGTCACCCATTTGCTCAGCATAAAACAAGATCGGGATGAAAGTCTGAGGAGTTACCTCACTCGTTTTAACGAGGATGTCCTCCAAATCGAGGAGCCCAATGACAAAGTCAGCATGACCGCCATCTTGGGAAGCCTCCGGTCATCAAGCTTCTTTTTCTCAGTGATGAAGCGCCCACCGAAGAGGATGCTAGAATTATTGGCAAAAGATCAAAAATATATGAATGCTGAGGAAATCAACTGGTCCAGGCAAGGTGAATCATCTCGCAGATCACCAAGAGCTTGACCTGTCTCTGCACTGCTCTTAAGTAGCCTATCTCCAGTTTAGCGGCTCTCTCGCGGGTCGCCAAAAAAGCTTGGCATATCTCTGCTCTGCTCTTAAGCAGGCAACCTGTCTTTGCACTGCTCTTAAGTAGGTAGCCTATCTCCAGCTTAGTGGCTCTCTTGCGGGTCACCAAAAAAGCTTGGCATATCTCTGTTCTGCTCTTAAGCAGACAACCTTTCTCTGCACTACTCTTAAGCAGACAGTCTATCTTCAGCTTAGCGGCTCTCTCGCGGGTCTCCAAAAAAGCTTGGCATATCTCTGCTCTGCTCTTAAACAGGCAGCCTACCTCTACACTGCTCTCAAACAGACAACCCATATCTCAAACTTATGGGCTCTCTCATGGGTCCCCAAAAGATCGGTCTCAAAAGGTGTAACTCTCTCACGAGCAATCCTCAGACTCTGTCTTTGCTCTCACGCAAACAGCCTGCCTCTCTCTTTCTCTCCAGGTAATCATGTTAAATATTTTAATGTTTGAAATAACATTATTTTTGCCATCTCTAGGCAGGATCTTGAAACTTAGGTCGTCTGCAACCCGAGGGATTATATTAGATCAACATACCCAGCCGCCTGGCTGCTCAGATTAGCGTACCCAACTGCCTGGCCGCCCAAACCAGTTGCCTGGCTGCTCAGATCAACGTACCAAGCTGCCTGGCCGCCCTAGTCAGCCGCCCTGGTCGCCCAAGGCAGCCCAGGCTCGCCCAAAGCAGCCCAGGCTCGCCCAAAGCAGCCCCAGGCTCGCCCAAAGTAGCCCCAGGCTCGCCCAAGGCAGCCCCAAGCTAGCCCAAAGCACCCAAGGAAGCCCCAGGCTAGCCCAAGGCACTAGCCTGCTCGCCAAAACAGCCAATATCAGCACCCCAGCTGCCTGGCCACCCAAATCAGCTGTCTGCTCACTATTTTGACTGTAACTTTTGCTCCGTTACTCCAAATGGGGCCCATAATATATCAAATCGAAGCTCTCAACGAGCCCTACAAAACTCAATGCCTATGGCAGTGATAGATGCTGTTAAAAGTCCAAAAAGGCCCAGAAATAGCTGTTTTGGCCTCCTGAAGTTTTAAAAAAAAAAATCAGCTGTCTGCTCGCCCAGGACACTTTCTGCTTGCCTCGGACACTTCCAGCTCGCTCAAAGGCTGCCTGCTCACCCAAATTGCATGCCTGGGTCACTGCTCGCTATTTTGACCGTAAATTTTGCTCTGTAACTCCAAACAGGGGCTTTTTATATATCAAATCGAAGTCTTGGCGAGCCCTACAAGATACATGACCTTTGACTATGACTGATGCTGTTAAAAGTCCAAAAAAGGCCTAGAAACAGATGTTTAGGCCTCCCAAAGTTTTTTTAGTTGTGTCGGTCAGCCGAAAATTCAAAATCGAATGCCCTCCTTTCCAAATTCCATTGGACACAGGGCATTGGTGGGCAAATGATGGGCCAAGGCCAAAGACCCAACTCATGTTATAAGCCCGGTCCGAGTTTATAACCCGACTCAAAGAGATCCAGCAAATCCATCCCAATGTGGTCAATCTAGTTAAGCTCATCAAGCTCAAGGAGCTACATTACCAGGGAGCACACAAGGTCAAGTTCAAGGAGCTACATCAGCAGCGGAGCATGCAAGGGTCATCCAAGAGCTTCCTCCTAGCCACCTTGGAGTAAAGGTCATCCAAGAGTCTCATCCTAGCCACCTCGGAGTAAGGGTCATTCAAGAGCCTCCTACTCGTCACCCTGGAGTAAGGGTCATCCAAGAGCTTCATCCAAGTCGCCTTGGAAGGAGTCAACCCCTCACCTCATCCTTTGACCGAGTCTCATGGAGAGCACTGCAACTGTCTTGCCCGTTGAGAAGAAGTCGCCAGATCCACCACAATAGCTATTTAGTTACTATTAAGTCGCCCCAGTCTGTTAGGAGACGACTATAAATTGTAAGCCTCACCAACACTTGGGGGCAGATCAGAACACACTGAACAGAGCACATAACTTCTCTCCCTCTCTAAGCTTGTACTCTCTACTCTCCCTACACTCTTGAACTAATAAAGCATTCCGGCAATCCTAGCCATTTAAAAGTGGGCATAGGTCACATTGACCGAACCACCATAATTCTCAATTATCGCATTTATTATTCATACTTGACAGGTGGTGTGCAAAACCAATTTTTGCATCATCAACAATCATTGGATTGATTGTTGACTCTATCTAACATTAGAACTCACAATTAATCTAATGGTTGCATTGAAGTCACATCATTAGGTCCCTAAATAAGGTCCTCAAATAAGGTCCCTATAGCATTGCTCTTTTCTTATTAGCAGTCTTATTCGAAGACTAACTTTTCTTAAGTTAAATAAAGTTGCTGGTCTTGATTCTAGTTCACATTTTGGTGTTCTAATTTACTAATTTCTCTTTCTAATAACGTCATATTATGATAAAGAGTAAATCTAATATTTAACATGTAAATAATAAAAAAATTACTCAGGTATATAATCAAATTCTTATATTAATTATACCTTTCAGGGACCACCTCGCTTCCTCCTCTTTCTCCTTCACTTCCTGAATACTACTTCTCGTTCACGTATCTCAAGCTAGATTTCGGGTATTTGGACTCGTCTTCGAGCAACTAGAACAATCTTCACGACACTTTCTAGCCTTTAAAAGTTCCTTCTACTCTCATTATGGCCTAATATCCTCTACCTCTCTTTTGACATGAAGGAAAGACAAATTATCATTACAGGAAATAAAAATTGAAGAGAGATGTCAACGAAGATGCAATACTGAAAGATTTTATTCAATATCTGAAAGATTATAGAGACCTTACTAACTCTCCACTAGAAAGTTTTACTCACATATTGCACTTGCACACTCACAATAAACATTCAAACTTACAGACACTGAAAATGAAAATACTTAGCTAGACTCTTATGCACTCACTAGACGTTGAAGACTTGATGCTTATTACAATGCCGATAGCCTCCTTATATAAAGGTCGAATTTGATCTAGATCTCATAATTGAGATTCGGATATCAAAGACATATTTTTCTATGGTCCTTTGTCGAGCCAAACTATTATAAAGTTTTTTGGATTCTTTTGTAGGACACGTCTTCTCCTATTGAGCTCTGTGAAAGTTTCTTAGATGCTTGTGTGAGTCCCATCATTTTCTGGTAGAACCTTATCCCTCCATTGCATTTTCGAGGTTTTGGTATCCAATATCATTGAATGGGTCATTGTTTTTGTCATCTCAATGGTTCCTTCTACAAACTCTTTGATACTTTCTTCAAGATCTTCTAAGATTTGGCTAGTTCTTGGTGAATTTCTTATCTGATTATTTACAAGGGCATTGAATAGATATGTGTGCTAAGTTGTGTCATAGAATGCAAACTGGACTACAATCCTCTCATAATAAAAAAATACGTTGGTTGAGGATCACATGCGTTATTGAATAATTTGTTCTTTATTTCTTCAGTTCCAAATGCTCGAGCTGCTTCCATGGAATCTTTGTTGATTTTATTAGGTTTGTCTGGATTTCTTTAAACGTCATACTGGTCCATTGAGCGTTCTTATTCCTCTAACCATAAACGTGTAGGATGTAATATGATTAAATGAATACTAGGCATAAATTCTTGTTTGTGCCATTCTGGTGATGCTGTGCAGATTCTAATAGATATAGGTTCATTTGCATGTTTTCTGACTTTATCGCATACTTTAATGATGCATTTTGACATTCTCTCTAAATCTTTAGTTGATCTCGTGGTTAAAGATGCTAGAAACCCATTTTCAAAGCACCATACTTTTGGGATTCGAACTCCCAAAGTTTCTGTAAAAATTGCTTCCAATCTTTTGCCGCGGATGTTTCTGTAGTTTTTATTCCTTCAACTAGGTCTTTTGGAAGTGTTCTTTCCATTCTATGCTTTGTAGCGACTCTTGCCCATTCAAAGAAGATATAATCTTTTTTGCTTGGTTCTCTTCGTACGAACTTGTTTATTTTGCTTAATGATGCAAAATATTTTGTCAATGCCTTCATTGTTATGAGGAATCTACCATGGTAATCTTTTCTAAAACGACACCATAGATTATATAACAAAACCCTTTGCTCCCATCGAAGCTTTTTGTTTGTTTTGAATTTACTAGATTTAGTCGTTATTTCTTTGAGGCTAATTTTTCCAAATTGAGCAGTTCTTATCTGATTCTTCAAATCTGAGGGATCAACTTCTAGTTTCTTTAGTTTATCCTCTGTTTTTCAGGATCACAGTCATTTCTCTTGTCAAGGCGTTTGGAAGATGATTTTATGTTCCTGCAATATTCTCAATCTCTAAGTTAAAATTATAAAATCATCATTGCCATCTTAAAAATCTCTTTTTTGACATACATTTATCAAAATTTATTTTCATAAAAATAGTAAAATTTACAGTCTGTTCTTATTAGGAACTTCTGTGGCCTACCGAATATTTCAAATTTCATGATTAAATTTTTGATAGTTAGAATTTCTTTTTCTATCGTATGATAGTTGAGTTCGGAACTTTTAAATGCTCAGGAGGCATACTTCTAGAGTCATTCCGTACTGCTCTTTGGTGCATTTCCTTTCAAGATTCCGCTTCAAGTTGTGTCTGAAACATCTGTTTCTATGATGATATCATCTTCTAGGGGTAAACTAAGCTTAGTTAGATTTGAAGCTGATTCTTTTATTTTCTTAATTCTTTGGACATCTTTTTCTAAAAACATCCTTTTCTTGTTTTTCTTGAGCTTTTGTGACAAAGGTATTGTCAATTCAGGTAATTTTGGAATATATTCCTTCATATAATTAGCACATCCTAAAAGCCTTTGAATTTATTTAATTTTTCTAATACACGAAGTTGAAGTTGAACTTCTCCCTTGTTAATAATGAGTCTCAAAAATTCTATTAACTCAGTTTCTAATATAATCTTCTTTCGACTTATGATGATTCCATGTTTTCTTATAGCTTCTATCACTTTCTCTAAGTGTTTTCTTTGTTCTTTTCTAATTTTTGAGAAAATTAGTATATCATCAATGTATATCAGACAAAATTTTGAGAATGGATAGAATATTTCATCAATCCTTCTTTGGAATACTTGAGTTGCATTCTTTAATCCGAAAGGCATGACCCGCCATTCGTATTGCCCTTGTGGAGTGCTAAAGGCCGTATATGTAATACTTTCTTCTTCTATTTTTATCTGTCAATATCCTGATTTACAGTCAAATTTGTTGAACCATCGTTTCTCTTGGATTCTATTCATAAGGACTTCTTTCTTTGGTATAAAATAACCATCATTTTTGTTAGGTCATTTAATTTCTTATAATTTATAACCATCCTAGCTTTTCCTCTTATTTGTTTTGCATGATTTCTTACCATGAACGCTGGACTTGGATGTGGACTTTTACTTTTTTGGATTAACTCTTGATTTAGGAGTTCTCCAATTTGTTTCTTGAATTCTTCTATATCATCATTTGAGTAGGTCATAGGTCTTACTCTTATGACTGCATTAGGATCAACTATTTTTAATTTACATCTTGCTTTGTCATTTCCCCATAATTTTAAGGTCTCTTCACTTAAATTTTTCTATCACATCTTTTGTTAATTCTTCGATTGACTTGACTTGTTTTGGTTCCTTGTCTTTTGATTGCTTGATATAGAAATGATTGATTTCTTCAATCATCAGTTCTTCATTTGGATTTTATTTTAATTTCTGGACAATCTAAAATATGTAGTTGTTGATATGGTTTCTTTTCTATGTATTTCTCATCATGCTATGTTGTAGAGCTCTGATCAAGTTTTTTTAAGTTTATTGGGAATAAATCATTCATTTATAACTTCGAAAGCCTATTTTAGGATAGCATTGTGGTGGTTTGAGACTAATCATAGTTTCAAATTGAGTGAACGACTGATATTTTTTCAAAAAGTTATTACCTAAAAGGGTATCACATCCCATCCCTTCCGCTTGCCATAATTCTTCTATGACAAAAGGTTCTCCTGCCATTTTAATAGCAATGTTTTTTGCTACTTGATCATGAGTAATATGACTTCCATCAGTCAGTATCCCAATAATAGATTTTAATGATTTTCTCTAGTAATTATATGAGATAGAATTTTTTTTTGCTGTGCAATATCCTGCTCAGTATCTATGTAGGCATCTAGGTGATATGATTCACAACATTTGAATTTGAACTGAAGCCTAATATAGGTACTAGTAGGCTTTGTCTTGATTACTTTACTATTGTTTTTGTGTTCTGTAATGAGAATTTTTTATTCTAGAGATAGTGGTTCTTGATCTTTTAAGTCTTCTAGAGGTAATAATTATTCTACTTCTTTCCCTTTCTCATCTGTAGCATTTTTAGTTTTTAGGACATTTTTTAGTTCTATTCCTTTAATTCTCATTTGTTTTCTAACACATGCTTGAAAACAATCATCATGATAATCGAGGTCACAGGTTTAACATCGATAACGTTCTTTTTTGTCTTTGACATGACATAAATCACATCCAAATAATACTTTAGATCGAATGAAATCACACTTGTGTCCTTGAGGAATTATTTCCGTTTTTCTATTCGGAAAGTCTAATTTAGTTTCCCATCTTAGTCTTAAAATTTTCATGGGGATTTCCTCTTCATCGGATTTTGTCTCCGAGTTTTCTGTTTCTATGCTATAGATTGAAGATACTTCATCTTCTTCATCACTATATTGAATATCAAGTTCTTGATTGTTAGTCATATCTATGATTGGCTCCCATTGTTCCCATTTATGCAAAGTTTTCGAGTTTATTTTACTCTCTCGTTCTTTTCTATCCTTTTGAGGATAATTTATTGCTATATGACCATCTTCTTCACATAGCCACCATTTGCATGTCTTTTTTCTAGTATATTTATCCTTTTTTTAGAGTAAAGTACTTTCTTCTTGGTTTATATCTTCAAAAATAATTTTTTTCTAGGACTTTCCAGTCTTTTCTTATATGTTTTGGATTTTCTAAATTTAGGAAAGTTATATTTCTTATTTTTCTTACGATATGATCTTTCTTCACACCTCAATTATGTAGGTGTATCTAATAGGTGATAGCAAAAGTTGTTATTTCTCTTAAGCTTCTTTTCTTGTTTTTGTAGCTTATTTTTAACACATATTTCTTTAAGGGTTTCTTTGGCTAAATTAATCCTATCTCCCAGAGTTCCGTCAAAGAACCTTTTATTCTCGAGTTTTCTTTTTTATTTCTGTATTCCTTGGTGGAGGTACATATATCTATATATTAGGTTGGTAGGTTCTCTAATCTTATAGAAGTACTTAGAGAATTCACATGTATATTCTTCAACTTTGCTTATGTTCCAAATTGTTAAGTTTGTAAGATTTTCTTTTGCCTAGGCAACTAACACATATTTGTTTGTTTAACCACCATCAGATGTTATCTTACTTAGGGGTGAATTTGATTTCATCAATTTATAGTAGACTGCATATTCTACAGATAAATTATTCATAGTATCTTTAAAACTGATTCCTGATGTTTTAGAGTTATTCTTAATGTGCTAAGAGCATCTCTAATGTCTACTAAGAAATCTGGTATAACATTAAAGTATACTACTTGATGATTTGTATTTGTTTGCATAGCTTCAAGCAATGATTTATCAAAATCATTGATCCGATCGTCTCTTAGGATGGCTATTAATGATCATCTTAAACGTTTTCTCCCAAGTAATTTTATTCCAACTTGGACTGCTCCAATATGGACATAGGTATATCCATTTTTCTTTCCTACTATTGCTGCTTGTTTTGAAATTAACATTGTATTTGTTTATTCTTTTAAGATGCTTTGAGTCATTTCAATTCTTTTAAACCTGTGCGAGATTATTTTCTCAACTGGTCCCATTCAATATAATTGTGAGAAATTCAAACTTTGGTAGTTTATAGTTTCTCACATCTTCTATTATTTCTTTTAATTCGTATTCTTCCATTTCTGTAATAGCTATTCTTTGAGATTTAGATTTTAAAGTTGTTATCATTTTTAGGGGTTTTATATCTAATAACTCTATAGGCTTTCTAAAACCTACACCATTTTTTGGAAGTTTTTCGGGGATTATTATTATTTGTTGACTAACCCTTTTAGCCAATTCCTTCATATCTATATGGTTTTCCTTTTCTTTTTCTTTGGAAGAATTTTTTACAACTTGTATTTCTTTTTCTAAATTTTTTGTTATTTCCTTAATTTCATATATGGATATTGTCTATTCGACAACTGCTGCTATCAACTAATTGGTTGATTGATATGTATAATAGTATTGTCAGACGCTCTTTCTGTGGGTATTTTGTATGCACCTAAACTATTAGAATCTATAGAAGTCACTCTTTTATTGACTCTTTCTTCGAATTTCATATTTGTTTATCTAGCCTTTCGATTAAAGGTTTTAAATCGTTTTGCACTTGAAATATTAATTTTGCAAGTTCTTCTGTCCGTATTTCTACAAGTTTAGGGTTATCTGGATCAATTTTTAAAGTTTTAACTATCCTTTCTATTTCAATAGTTTTTATTCTTAGTTCTTCAATTATTTTATCACTAAGATATTTATGACTAGTTTCAATTTTACTAAAAACTTGTGACAACTGATTTTTAGTTAGATAATTACTTTGATTTCTAAGAATCAGATCTAGATTCTTTTCAAGTTTATTAAGATCTATAAATTGACTACTTAGGAAATCTAGTTTATTGTTTAGTTTTTTAATTTCTTTTTTAAGGTTTTCTTCAACCCTTGTTTTAAATTTTTCTTCGATAATTCTAAATCGTTTAGTTATTATGTTTAACTGTTTTTCTTTAGAATTGTTTTCTAAGTGGATGAAAAGTTTTTCAATTAGTGATAGTATCTCTACTATTTTTTTTTTGTTTAACTTGTTATTGATGATTCACCACTGTTCATAAAAATTTGTGTTCCTAACGATGTTTCTTATGAGTAAATATTGAATACAACGGTGATACCATGTTACCATTGATGACATGATATTACTAACCAATAATAAAACCCCAAATGAGAAAGGTGAACCCAACTTGGGCTTACATGGCAGGAGGGTGGGAAGTTATTTGCTTTTATGACAAGTTAGTTATTGATTTTTATGGAGTCCATCTGCTTATTTGTTTTAGTATTATTGGTTGGTGATACCACATCACCTTACCACGTGGTTTCACCGTTCTAATGAATATTTTCTCGTTTCTTAGGCTTTGATATCAAGTTATTTTGTGCCGAATTTATTTTGGTTTATTTTTATCCTAGTTTTGATATTTAAAATCTATTGTGATTAATTTATACTAATAATATCTATATTTATATTTATACTATTTATACTACTAATAAAAGTACCTTAGCATGAAAAACTTTTGATTCACTAATTTGCCCTTATAAAAAACTATAATGGCTAACATATCCTTTTGTATTTAAATATATAAATTATCATTATATCCCTATATTTTTAAATAACAAACTAATCTCTAACAAATAATATAATTCTCTTTATCTTTACAAAACTTTTGAATGGTAATGTTATGCTTAACATGATATTTTTTTTTCAAAATCCCAATATTAATACACATCGACAACTCTATTGATACAATATTATCTCCAACGCCCAAAAATAGATATATATAATTTTTCTCTTCATTCAGAATCAAAATAATTTGGTAAAAAATTATTGAGACACAAAGAAAAAACAAGAAAGACAAAAAAAATAAAGAAAATAAAAATCTATAACCATTACTACTTGGTAGCTCGAATGAAAGAATCACAAAAAATGAGTTTATTGGATGTTTATAGTTATGACCAATGAGCCTTTGGTACAATGATACTCCTTACCTTGTGAAGACTTTGTCTTCTTGAGGTCAAATGTTCAAGCCCTCTTTTCCCCTCCCCCAAAAAAAAAAAAAAAGTTATGAAGAGAATACTAATAGTTTAAAGTATGATAAATATGAGATAATATCTAATTTAGCTACACAATTAGATTTTTTCATGTATTTTATCAAATGTTTCAACAATAAAATTCACGGGCAATGTACGTGGTGCATTGCTAGTGGATACAAAAGGAGATTTTAGGGGTTTTCAAATATAATTTCTCTTGACTTTCGGAATAAAGTTTAATACTAACTTCCTTTGGGAATTGAGTTTTGACAATTCACTCCACTGATAAATAACTCATATATTGATAGACTAGTATTTGCTTGTGCCTGAAGGCACTATATAACAAAAAAAAAAAAATTTATTAAGAAAACTGAAAACTCATTTGAAAAAATTAAACATCCATAATGTCTAAAGTAAGGATGACAATCAAACCATGTTGTGTTATTTCAGATTCATGTCAAAATCTCTTAACCCTAACACGAACTATTTAGTTAATCATGTCAAAATGACTTAATACAAATACAATTCGCTTGTAACACCAATAGTTAGAGCATGACCCGGGTAACACATTTACTAAACAAATTGTATCCAAGTTAACATGACTCGCCTGATCAACATGTTTAGTACATGGGTCACGATTGGGTTGTGATGACTCCTATAACACAATCAACACGATGAACACGACCTGTTTAACATGTCTAAATAACTTTAACCTATCAAACTCAAATAAATCCTCATTTTTAATACAAATCATTCATTTCATCCACAATTTACATCTATAAAAATTACTAAATTAAAAGTAAAATATATGCTCAAAACCATCCCATCCAACACATGAAAGATGTCTGACCCAAAAAAAACATATGACGAAAGTTCAAGAAAACAACATTTCATACTCCCAAGTATCTTGCTTAGCACAACAAACCCAAGAGTTAAATAAAAAGATAATCCCAAATAACATAACACCACAAATTAGTTCACAATACCAACTAATATTGACATTTGGAATTCTAACTAAACTAATCGTGGCAGTAATTAAATTTAATATCTCATCAACAGTCACACAAAGGAGTCTCTTTGACAGTGCAGTTCATGTCAAAGCTGTGGCACCACCAAAGAATAGAAATCAAGATGTTTAGAAGTCAAGACTTGTCCACCCAAAATCAATACTGGTATAAACAAAAGGAAGGTTATAATATCAACACATGAAAGAGAGGGGAAATGGCTACAGTCTAAGAAAATTAGTTTATAATTATCTCAACCGCAACAAAACTTCAGTGTGATGCTTTAAATAAATAGATGACAGATTGCAGTAATAATTTTAGAATTTTATCAAAAAAAAACTAAATTTCGAACTAATTGTGTGAAACCTACTCTTCTAAGAGCAAACTGTCATTTCAACATCCACACCAACCTTTAGTTCTAACTCCAACCAAACATATTCAATAACACCACAATATATATGTATATATCAAGGAAAACAGTACAATAAATAGAAAAAACACTTAAAGTCTTGTGGTTTAAAATGTCCAACTACGGACCAGTATAATATTGTGGTAGACAAACACACTTGGCCTTCCACATTAAGCTAACATGCTGCTCTAAAAAATGACTATTACATGGATCCAAAAATAACTACAGATATATGTGGGTCAAGTAGTTTATGGTGGTGAATTAGTTCGAGAAAGTCAACTTAGGAAGGAAAAAGTGCGGCAGCTTTAGCTGCATGCAGAACATTGGCCGAAGAGCTCTCTGAAATGCGGTTTTCGACAACTCGGATCCTTGCATTTAAGGTATCCACATTACCCCTTTTCTCCCTACAAAAAAAAAAAAAAAGCCAACAAAGGGAATGGGCGTAAGAAAGAAAAAACAATCTGGTATCTCTTTTGCCATGAAAAGTTTTTATTTGTCTGAAAACAATCTTATAGGTCTTGTTTATAAGAGGAGGGGAGCTCTCAGGCTCGACTCAGTTGATACCGGCACACAAAGATCCTCCATATTGTCTTTCTACCGTGGTTTGACATGATTCCATATGTTGTTGTTTCCTAACGAACATCCTTTGCGTGTGTTTTGTGTCCGCGTGGTGGGTAATGGCTGCACAAAAAAGCAACACACGTAAGCAAAATTCCAAAAAAAATAAAAATTCGAAGCTTTAAGCAAAATCTCAGCATCCCAAAAAAGAATTCAAGCTTTAAGCAAAAATCAATTTCGTGTGTGCGCAGACAATGTGATTGCTCTTTGTGTGGAACACCTCTATGATATTTGATCGAACACTTTATGGGCGTTGTGCGATGTGAGTGTTTAGAGAGAGAGAGAGAGAGAGAGAGAGAGAGAGAGAGAGAGGAACAGAGACAGATGTGTACCTGGGCAATGATGGTGTATGAGTAGCGGCTGGGTGTTTCATAGAGACAAACTACAAAATTTGGGAGACCAAAAAATCGTCAAATAAAACAAGTTGAGATCGGATAGAAGACTGATACCTTGAGGAAAGTTCAAAAGTTCTTCTGAACCAATTGAAAATCAATTGGAGAAAAGTTTGCCAATTCTCTATATAGAATAGACGAAGTAGAGAGAGATTTGGTTTGCATGGCAGCGGCGCTATTATAGTGGTTTATGATTTGGGCATGACTGTGTGAGGCAGAGGAGGAAAGAGAGAGAGGTTGGGCGTGTGTGAGGCAGATAAGGAAAGAGAGGCGGTGGGCGGTGGCTTAGGTGCTTGAGAGATAGACGTATACATATGGGAGAGTAGAGTTTGATAGATAGAGAGAGTCGGAGCAAATTAAGGCGTGAAAGGGGCTGGAGTTGAGAAATTGATTGACACTTGATTTAAAAGTTGAAATTTTTAGTGGTATGTGTGCTTGAGAGAGAGACAGAGATAGAGAGATAAAGAGAGATGTGGTATATGGAAGATAGGAGTTGGAGTAGTATATGAGATGAAAGACTTATTCAATTTTTTAGGCAAAAAAAAAGCATCGATTAGAATCGTCGGATCAATAATTTCAAAACAATATGAGCCGCGAAAAGTTCAAGACAAACAAAATTAGTTACTTTATTATATAGATGGACTAGTTATTGCCTGTGCCTGAAGGCACAGAGTAATAAAAAATGGTAAATAATAAACATATTTTTATTCATATCCAAAATCAAATCACAAATATAGAGAAGAGATAAAAGAATTTAAGCATCGGTTTGTAATGGGGATGAGAGGTGGTGGGCGGCAGTGGTGGTAGTAAGAGACGGTAATGGTTGTGGTGGGTGGTAATGACCATGGTGGCGGCGGCGGTGATGGTGGTGGTGGTGGCGGCGGCGATGGTGGTGGTGGGGGGGGGGTGGGGGTGGTGGTGGGGGGTGGTGGGGGGGGGTGGCGGCGGCGTTGGTGGTTGTGGCGGCGGCGGTGGTGGTAGAGGTAGTGGTGGGGCGGTTTCAAACACTATTTTTTTTTTAAAGTATTTATGAGAAATAATTTGTAGAAGTACTTTTAAAAAGTTACTCCAAACACACCTTTAGGGCCCTATTTTTCCTATTAAATTTAGGGTGTTAATATTAGCCGTTAGATTAACTTTAAAGTAAAATTTAAAGTGATCTCAAACGCGAATAGCAAAAGTCATTTTGTTTATCTTTTGAGATTTGAATTGTAAGCTACTTTATTATATAGATAGATGTGTTAATTATCCTTTGATCCCTTAAATATAGCCTTCATTAGACTTTGCTTCTCAAATGATTAAA
Source organism: Ilex aquifolium (assembly GCA_951799425.1). Taxonomy (NCBI): domain Eukaryota; kingdom Viridiplantae; phylum Streptophyta; class Magnoliopsida; order Aquifoliales; family Aquifoliaceae; genus Ilex; species Ilex aquifolium. The sequence goes on from OX637405.1 coordinate 25,618,868, forward strand.
TTTTTTATATTATCCCCTCAATTACTTGAATTAATTTTACAAAGCCTAAAATACAAACGTCTTTTGAGCTGAAAATAAAAATGAGTCAGGACAAAGTGAAACAAAATCACATAGTGGAGGGCATAGTGAAATAAAATCACATGATTTAAGGGGGCAGAGTGAAATAGTTTTCTATCTTATTTCTAATGGTTGTTAATCCTTGGGGTAATGAGACACTACTAATTATAGTTAAAGAAGTAATGTGGGAAACATGATAGTTAAGAGGTAAAATAATATAAATCTTATAATTTAAGGAGGTAAAGTGTAATTAATCCTAATGATATTTGAAAAGATCAAAATAGGGAGGGGTGAGAACCAATTGACGATCAACTCGCAAGAGCCAAAAACCAAGTCAAGGCGTGACGACTTAGGGAGAGAGAGAGAGAGCTGACCATTCTCATAAATCTTCTCTTCTCTTCTCAGATCTCCACAGCTCATTCCATCCTTCGTATTCCAATTCTCTGTCTACATTCCTTTCAATTTTCCTTCGTTTTTCCATTTCAATGGCCAATTCTGAGGAATCGAGCCCCCTTTTGGCAAAGCAACCAGAGGTGAACGATGAAAAGAAATCCACCAAACCCGCCACCACCACAACCACACCTCCGCCAGCTGTGGTGGTGATGAAGAAGTCGCCCCCGCAGGTACCTGGTGAAGCCCCCTACGGGTGGACCGCCGATGGGTTGCCGTTTGGGCACGCTAGCGTTGTGGGTCAGCCGATGCCTAGGGCCCACTGGGACTCGTCCCTCTTCGCTTGCCTTGGTAGGAATGATGAGTTCTGCAGCAGCGATCTTGAAATCTGTGAGTATTCGAAAAATGATCTTATTTCATTTAGTTTTGGTTGGAAAATATGATTTTTTTTGCATTGGGTTTCTTTTTTCTTGACCTGGGCTAGGATATTTTGGCCTAATCAGGTCGGATTCATGGATTTTATATTGAATTTTATTTTCTGTATTCTGATTGATATTTGAATGCCTGAAAAAATTGACTGAAAAATGAAACTAAATGAGAAATTAGATCAAACCTATATGATCTCTCTAAATCAGGATTGCTAGGTTAATTATGAGTTTTTCCCCAAAATTGTGAATTCCGTACAAATTAAATGGATCAATTCATTGATATAACTACAAAACTTTGTGAGCACAGGGATTGAGGAGTGCAAGTGGTGGAAAATGGTTTCTATATGTTGTATCTGATTTTATTGGGTCCTTTGATCTGAGAACCTTGGTCTGGTCTCAACTTGAAATTTTTTCTATCTGACATCTACAGACATACTCAAGTGGGTCTTTTAGATTATAATTACATAAAATATAACCAAAATGAAGATTGTGGGAAACGTGCATCCGAATTTTGTTATATTTTGGCCAAACTGATAAACTGTGACTTACTCAGCTGTGATTAGATATAAGTTAGTCGAAAAAAGGGTAAGATATCTAGTTAGCATGATAGCCCCTCTTTCTGTTAATCCGCTGAATATTGGTCCGACTTTCATGAAGATCCTGTTTTTGTGGCGTACTGTTTCCTATGGTCCATTTAATGAATACAGCTTGAGGTGGTTGTATCATGTTGGGGGCGTTATCTATTGACTATTGTTGATCGTTTCTCTGGAAAAATATAGCCTTTAAGAGATTTATTTTTTGGTTTGGTCAATAGCCTTTAAGAGTACAATGGAGAAATATTATGTAGCCGATCCCAAATAGTTGGGAACTTGGGATAAAAGCTTTGTTGAGTTGAGTTGTACTCTTGGGTCTTGAGATTTCAGTTATAAATTCATCTGTTTGAAACGGTGATCTCAGATCTGCATATTTATCTGAGGCTTCCTTCATACATACTGACCACATGACATTTGGCAGGTCTTCTTGGAAGTGTGGCCCCCTGTGTGCTATATGGGAGCAATGTTGAGAGACTTGGATCTGGTTCTGGCACTTTTGGAAATCACTGTTTGACGTACTCTGGTCTATACCTGATTGGTAATTCCTTTTTTGGCTCAAACTGCTTGGCACCCTGTTTCTCATACCCTAACCGTGCAGCTATTCGCCGGAAGTTCAACCTAGAGGCAAGTCAAATTCTTACCCCCTCCCTCTCTCCCCTTCCCTTCCAACCTTATCCTTATGCAAACTGGTATATTCTCCAATGGGGCCACGTGCCCAGTTACAAGAAAGTCTAAAAAGAAGAAATCTCTTTTTTTTTTTTTCTTATAAGTGATGACTGATGACCAATTTGTTTTGACCTCTAGACTGTTAAGATTTTAATGTATAAATCTTTATATCACAAGCTATATCATCCAGTGATTTTAGAATTTGCATTTTGTTCTGTGTTGGTTGAATGGTTCTTCATATTAGAGGAAATTAGATGGCAGTATGAAGCAACCTAATTCTTGTACTATATTGGTGATTCTTAATGAAGTTTGCATTCGGTTTTAAGTGGGCTTTACTTGATTTGTCATTGACTGGCTTTTTTATATTTGATGACTCAATTTTAGCTTTGTTTTGTGCTTAAGGTATTCCTATTATAGTAGGCGAATTTCCCGTTTCTCTCCCTGTATTGAAGGAAGCTGATAGAGGGCTCTGAATTTTGTTTCCATGGTTTTTGTTGACATGAACAGGGAAGTTGTGAAGCGTTTGGCAGATCATGTGGGTGTTGCACAAGCTTTGTGGAGGATGAGGAGCAGCGCGAGCAGTGCGAGTCAGCTTGCGATTGTGCAACTCATTGGTTCTGTCATCCATGCGCACTTTGTCAGGAAGCTCGTGAGGTCCGTCGTAGGCTTCCTCATCCCGGGTTTAATGCCCAGCCAGTTTTGGGTATGATTCCTCCTGGGGAGCAGACCATGGGTCATAAGGCCTGATTATTCTACCTCTACATGCATACCATCCCGTATCTATTATCATTATGTATCAATAATCTGAACTTTTGTTATACTGTTTGCAGTATCTGAATTATGCTTGAAAGTCCTTTCACCTGGTTTGCTGAATCATGTAAAATTAAATTTCCTTGAAAATGAAATACATTGTATGTGTGGTGATATTATAATTAGTATATGGAGATGCATATCTTTTATTTGTTGTATGAAGCGAAGAAATACAAAATAAAGCACCCTACTCTTTTTTACGGTATTATTGCAGTTCATGGTTGGGGTGTTAATCGAGCTGAATTATTGGAGTGTTGGTATCCTTAGCTCATTCAAATTTATTATCACAAGTTTGAGCTCAGCTGAGCTTTGAATACGTGCTGAAATTTGGTTCAATTCGGTTTACTTTTTAATATGAAAAAGCTTCGAGCAAAAATTGAATTGAATCTGAGTTGAGCTTGATTGTCTTGATTCGTCTAGCCACCCTTATACATACGCGCGTAGAGATCGGGGAGAGAGCAGGTATTTGGGTGTAAAATACGGGTTTGTTGCGGGTTAAAAACTTGAAAGCATACAAAACAACTCCGAGTGACCAAAGAGTCTGTTCGGATTGATGGATTTAATTGGATGAGATTGGAGCATCAAATACAACCCAGTCCAATTAAATGGGTCTTGTACAGTTGTCGTTGTTGACTAGCCAATAATTGTTATTGATTTATCAGACAAATGACTGTTAAATTCAATGACGAAGTCAAACAATCGGTGTCCATTCGATGTCTTTATGTCGAATCAACATAGTTGTTACCTAAATCATCGATACGCCTATTTGCTTTTATGTGTGATTCAAATTGACTATGATAAAGGGAAAAAAAATGTTTATTCACGTGTCCTTTGACTAAACTGTAAAAGTGAAGATTCTATTTCATTAAGATTAGAATGCCCTTCTTATTTTTTTTTGGAACAGAACTACAACACAACTCCTTAAAAGGAGAAGTGCAGTAGAACTTTATAAACACACTCACACACCCAGAGGTTACCCGATGTGGGAATGCCCTTCTTATTATGTAGATAAGACATATGCAGCAAATGTTGGGTTTTCTTTGTGGAGTCTAGTTTTGTGTGATGACCCGACCCGAATAATGTTGCGTGGATCTTAATGGGAAATTTAATGAGGCTTAGTCCATGGAGCGAAGGATTGGGCCGATAGGGGTCCGGGGGCAACGCCCCTGGGAAAAATTTTCTATTGGGCTTGGGCCCGTGCGCAGGACATATAAATACGCTCCTTGGTGATTAGGGTTCAGTTAGTGCATTGTACAGCCGTCATTGTAATCCTCTCTCTCAATAGTAAAATCCCTGCAGTTTCGTGGACGTAGACAAATTGCCGAACCACGTAAAATCTGTGTGTCTTGTTCTTTCTTGTTTCTTATTGCTTTATGTTCTTGGTTTGTTCTTCGATTGTGTGTGTTTGTCTGTGGGTTTAAAGCGATTCAAATCCTAACAGCAAACTTGTCTTTTCACCAATGAATCCATTGGGAGTGATTTGAAATCCACCCCCTCATGGGTTTCATGAAGCCTCCATACGTGGGTTTATCGGAACTATACATGTCGGGCTGGGACAAAATAAACTCAAAGAACGGGCCTTAAGAGAGAACAGTTACATGTATAAGCAAATGAATCCATTGGGAGTGATTTGAAATCCACCCCCTCATGGGTTTCATGAAGCCTCCATACGTGGGTTTATCGGAACTATTCATGTCGGGCTGGGACAAAATAAACTCAAAGAACGGGCCTTAAGAGAGAACAGTTACATGTATAAGCAACCAAAATAGCTTTGCCCATATACTCTTCTAAAGAGTTTTTGAGAACTCTATTTCATGATGAGATGAGAGGAGTTTGTATTCAGTTTATATAAAAAGATTACAAAGTGAATGTGACCCAATTAAATGGGTAAGTACAAGATAAATAAAAAGTTAAGATAATGTCTATCAACTATCTACTAGAATTATTTGTGGCTATCATTATACTTTGATCCATTATCATTAGACTTTGATCCATGATCGTTATCACTCCCTCGCAAACTCGGACGAGGATAATGACAAAGGCCGAGTTTGTTTCGCAACTGGACGAACGAAGCTCTGGATAAGGGCTTGGTGAAGATATCAGCAAGTTGAGATATGGATGGAACAAAGCGAGTTTCCAGAGAACCAAGAGCCACCCATTCTCGAACAAAATGATAGTCTAACTCAATATGTTTAGATCATCCATGGAAAACTGGGTTAATTGTCATGTGTAAAGCACTAATGTTATCACAGTGCAATATAGGAGTTGTGGAGAAGGGAATATTGAGATCACGCAATAAAAAAGATAGCCAAGTGAGTTTGGCCGCTGTGGAGGCCATAGCATGGTACTCCGCCTCAACACTAGAGCGAGCAATCGTGGACTGTTTCTTAGCACTCCAAGAAATACAATTTCCACCTAGAAATGTACAAAACCCAGTTGTCGATCGACGACTGCTAGGGCAACCTGCCCAATCAGCATCTGAGAAAGCATATAGGTCTAGAGTGCTAGATGCCAGAATACGTAAGCCAAAGTGAGCAGTGCCATGAACATAACGTAGAATGCGTTTGACGAGTTGAAAGTGAGCCATTGTAGGAGCATGCATGAATTGACAGACGAAATTGACACTATAAGAAATATCTGGACGAGTAAAAGTAAGGTACTGCAACCCCCCCAACAATCCGACGATAGGTAGTAGGGTCGGGATATGGCTCATTACTCGAGGAAAGCATGCGTCCTTTGGCAGGCATAGGAGTGGAAATGGGTTTACAGGCTCCCATAGATGCACGATCTAAAAGATTAAGAACATAGCGGGTCTGAGAGAGAAAAAGGCCTTTAGCAAACTGTTGAACTTTAATACCAAGAAAATGATGAAGGAACCCTAAATCTTTGATAGAGAACTCGCGTGCCAAAGTGGAAATGAGCCAGTGGATCCGAGAAGGGTTATCACCAGTTATTATCATATCGTCAACATAAAGAAGCAATACAATAATACCATGATGTGAACAACAGATAAATAAACTGGGATCAGCTGTATTGCAATAAAATCCAATTGTGAGAAGAAACTCACTAAGTCGGTTAAACCAAGCGCGGGGAGCTTGTTTGAGACCATACAATGCACGACTGAGTTGACAAACATGAGTGGGATAGGCCGAATCAACATAACCAGGAGGTTGGATAGTGAACTATGAAGGAATGCATTTTTGACATCAAGTTGACGAATTTCCCATCCTTTAACCACTGCAACAGTCAAAGCAAGGCGAATGCTTGCAGGTTTAATGACTGGAGAAAATGTCTCAGAAAAATCGATCCCATCGACCTGATTAAACCCTTTTGCCACGAGGCAAGCTTTTAGTCGGTCTAGGGAACCATCCAACTTGAGCTTAGTCTTATAAACCCATTTACAATCGACAACATTCATGTCGGAACGGAAGGGAACTAAAACCCAAGTTTGGTTTGCAGCTAATGCAACTAACTCCTCATCCATGGTAGCTACCCAACCAGGGTGTTGTTTGGCAGCCTTGACAGAACGTGGTTCAGCTGGAATGTCACCATAAGGATGAGCAATTTGAAGATTTAGATATTTAGGATTTGGTTTGTGGATGCCCAGCTGAGATCGTGTGATCATGGGATGTGGTGGAGGTAGTGGTAAGGCAGCAGAATGCATGTTAGATGCAGCAGGTAATGAACTGGAGTCAGGTGCTGCAGTTCGTGAACTGTTGGATAGTGGCAAAGTACACTGTGGGGATGTTGCGGAAGAGCATGGTGAAACCAGTGCATGTGTGGAACCTTGGCCAGAAAGAGGAACAGTGGGCTGTCCAGAGAGTATAGGGGGCGTTGAACCAAAAGTATCATCAGACTTTGATCCTGGTGCCATAGGGGGTGCAAAGGCAGATGGGGCTGGGATGGAACCACTACTGGAAGGCGATTCCCAATCCAAAAATGTGCAAAGATCTCCATCAAAATACACTGTGTCATATAAGCGAGTGGGCTTCAAAAAAGGTAGAACCTTTTAATCAAATACAACATGGCGAGAGATATATACACAGCCCGTGGGTGGATAAAAACATTTGTATCCTTTATGCTTGATACTATAGCCAATAAATACACAAGGAAGGGATTTGGGCTGTAATTTGTTTGCTCGATAGTCTCCAAGATAGGAAAAACACTTGGATCCTAACACACGAAGTGTAGAATAATCCGGAGGCTTTCCATAGAGGCGAAGAAGCGGAGAATCCATTCCAAAACGATGAGATGGTAAACAATTGATCAGAAAAATAGCCGTAGAGAAACAATCAACCCAAAATCGTTGTGGAAGATGAGCATGAAACATCATAGTAAGTCTCAATTCTGTGATATTGCGATGTTTTCGTTCGGCTTTCCCATTTTGCTCGGGGGTTTTGGGACAGGCCGATTGATGATGAATACCCTTATTTGCCAAGTATTGTTTGAAAGGAGTAACAGCAAATTCACCACCCTCGTCACTTTGAAACACCCGAATTTTAGCATCAAACTGACATGTGACAAACTTGTAAAACTGATCAAAACATGCAAGCAGATCAGACTTGTACCGCATAGGAAAAAACCATGTAAACTTGGTGAATTCATCAACAAAAATAACGTAGAATCGGAATTGTTCTCTAGATCTTACCGAAGCCGGTCCCCACAAATCACAATGAATTTTATGAAATGGTGAATTTATTTTACGATCAACTCGTAAAAATGGTAAACGACATGACTTGCCCATTTGGCAGCTAGTACATACTGTAGAGGACTTATTTTTTGAGTCAAAATAAATAAATGCTCTAGAGTGCAAGTGGTCAATGACACGTTGATGTGGATGCCCTAGACGATGATGCCAACAATCATTATCAGCTTGTCGAAACCGATGAGAGAAGAAGGCAGGTGGAGCTTCGTCCAAGGCATACAATCCACTGTGCTTACTCCCTTTCGCCACTATCTTGTTGGTCATCAAGTCCTTGATCAAAAAACCATGCCCATCAAATATAAAAGTGAGAGGAAATTCAGTGGTAAGCTTGATAACAGAAAGCAAATCTTTTTTTATATCTGGGACCAATAGGACATTATTCAATTTAAGAGATGCAGGACCAACACCAATTGTGGCTTGACCAGTATGAGTGATCGGCAAAGTATGGCCATTTCCAACCATGACACCATCGTAGCCGCGATAAGGGAGCAAAGAATGGAGATTACCTGGATTGCTCGTCATGTGATCTGTGGCGCTTGTGTCCGGAAACCAAGCAGTGTCCTGAGTATCGACAAGTTTTACAGCCGCAAGTGCTTGTGGAATATTGTCTGCAGAAAAGGAATGGTTGAATCTGTTAAAGCACTTGAGTGTTGTATGATTGCGCTTGTTGCAAATCTGACAGATGGGAGTTTCGGCCTTATTGGCATAAGCCGGCTGTTCATGAGAAGAATTAGAAGACTACTTTGGGGCAGAATTCTGGCCTTGAGAAAAATCTCTCCCTTTGGAGTTAAATGTTGCTGGAGGTCCACCATGCTTTTTAAACTTGTTGGAATTGCCAGTGGGATTGAGTGGAAGGACGTTGCCCATAGAAAGCCATTTGAGGAGCTTGAGGAGCGTCAAGATGATGATGATCGACATAACTTTCTAACATAGTTACAACCTCAGAATATGGAGGAACGGGAGGGCGAAGCATCATTGTTGAAAAAATTTCATATTCCTTGCCGAGCCCATTGAGAAGCCACCAAGATTTTTTGTGATCGGAAACAGGCTTTCCTATGGCAGCAAGATCATCACAGACTGCTTTAAACCGTCGTAGATAGATTGCCAAGGTATCATTCCCGCGGGTCATGGAAGTGAGTCGCTGCTTGAGGGCGAGGCTGCGATCAGACGAAACTCGAGCAAAAGCATGGACCAAGGCATTCCAGACCTCAACTGCAGTGTTAAGGCCTACAACAATACCTAGCACATCTTCCGAAAGAGTGGCAATGAGCCATCCCTTAACGAGACGATCAGACTTGCACCACTTGACAAATGCGGGATTAGGTTCCGAATCAAATTCACCAATTGTGATGAACTGAGATGGTGGTTTGATGTCACCATTTATAAATCCTTGAAGATCATAACTCTCAAGGATGTTGAGCATTTGGGTTTTCCATAGAAGGAAGTTACTCGAAGAGAGACGGAGCGACACAAAATTAGCGATGTTTTGCGTCACTGGGTATGGGTAGTCTGGAATTTCAGTTGCTGAAGACAGACTTTGGTTGCTGGACATAGTGGACATGTCTTCAAAGAAGGGAAAAAATAAATCTGAGAGACAAAGCAAAGTCTGATGAAGAGGAAAAAAAAAAAATAGAACTCTCTTATCTCACCGTTAAAGGCTCTAATACCATAAAGAGTTTTTGAGAACTCTATCTCACGATGAGATGAGAGGAGTTTGTATTCAGTTTATATAAAAAGATTACAAAGTGAATGTGACCCAATTAAATGGGTAAGTACAAGATAAATAAAAAGTTAAGATAATGCCTATCAACTATCTACTAGAATTATTTGTGGCTATCATCAGACTTTGATCCATTATCATTAGACTTTGATCCATGATCGTTATCATCTTCCTCATGATATGGCTAAAAAATAAAATAACGTGAAAGGAATAGTTAAGCCAGAGAAAACGCAGAAACCAGCATCTAGAAAAAAAGAGTATCTTTAACTTCCCACTTCCCAGTCAGCCAGCAGAAGTGCAGAACATCAAGGAGCATTTCAAGTTAAAAACTAAGTTCTATTGAATATGAAGTGAATAGAAAAGAAAGTCACTAGAACAATGAAACAGGCACCTCACTCATGGTAACGGACATGCAAGGAGAATTTGAACCCAACAGCACAACATGGAAAGAGGAGAAAAACAGCGCATCTAAATTGTGTCTATTCTCCGGGTGCTGAAACACCTTGCTTCAGTTTTTCCCTCTTCATCTTCTTCTTGGAGACTGGCTTCTTTTTCTTTGGAGGAAGGGTCTTCTGTGCATACATGTAAAGTACATAATTTCCGACAAGAAAGGTCAGCAGTAGCCCGCCAACAAGAAGCAAGACAATCAATCCTGGGTTGAACCCTTTGCCTTCAGCATTGTGGACAACATTTTTCTGTTCATCATTAGATCAAAGAAAAGGTAAATGCATATTACATCCCAAAAAGCTCACCAAATGGCAAAAAAACAAAGACAATACAGAAAAAGGAACCAATTTATTAGAGTTGTGCTCTGATGCAATCAACGCACAACAATTTAAAAGAGGGCATGAATTAGTGATCGACTTGCAATTTTCCACAAGATTTGATCGCTCAATAAAAATTTCCTATTTTAAGTCGAGGCTCCCCTAGAGTGTGCCGAACAAAAGAACTCTTGATGCGAGTGTACTTTGTGTACTTTCCAAGCGGTTGAGTGCCTGTGTGCGAGAGCAGAACAGAGAAACCAGGTGCAAGCGTTGGTTTTTATTGTGGGTCGGTCTTCTGTCTTTCAGTGGCGAGGCTGTGCTACCGTCATGTGTTGTGTACACTACTAAGGGTAGGGAGTTCTTGCTTAGGAATTAGGATATATGAGTTACTCATTTAAGAAGTTTGTTAACCACACGGTTTCAACTTTGAACACAGACAGACAATAATCAATAAAGAGGGAAAATAGCATACAGTGTGCTACAGTGAAGTTTATATCAGTTTCTCATTTAAAAAAATTGTCACCCACAGTTTGAGCTTTGAGCATAGACATATATAAAAGGAGAAAATAGCTAATGAAAAAACATAATAAAAACCTCATCAAGCCTCCTACAACGAAGTTCCACTTTGCTAATATGACTAAGACACTGACTTTAATTTGCTATCTACATAGTACAATGCAGAATCTTAATTCTTACATCAAATCTATACGGAATTTACTATACTGGCATAATAAGAACATCTCTAATTCTTACACTTTTTTAGATTTAAATTTAAATTTAAATTTGAGTAACAATAGTCTAAAAATCTTCTCCAATCCTATATCCAAAGCCATACCAAATCAAGAGACTTAAATTTTTTCAAATCGAAGGAGAGTCAAACCTTTACTCAAATCATTGAGTTTGCCCTCCTTTAATTGAGTTTGTACTCCTTTAAATTTGAGTTTTTCATTGGAGCTTTTTTTATCAAATCAAATTTTTTATTCAAATATTGACTCAAATATGAGATAAAATCTAAGTGAAGGCTGGAGATTCTGTAACAAACTCAGGAAATCAAATAAACAGTATCACGCCAATAAAGAGGATGAAAATATTCTAGATTAAGACATCCGGTTGGGACCTATTTCAAAGTAGAAAGCGTTAACAATCAGGCATTTAGATCCAAATGCCGAACGTTACAACAACGTAAACCAAAAATAAAAATTCTAAGCACAATCTAAAATGTTTTATGTTATGTTTTTCTCTAGTGATTTGCAGATCCAATCTTAACTAATGCCTAAGAAAAAGATAACAAATTGAAATTAAATAAAATCAGATACAACGCAAACAAAACATAAAATCACTGCATCAACTGATACATCGATCTATAGATACCTAAAACCCTAGATCAGAGCATAATTGACAAGAAACAGTTCCAATCAAAACAGATCGACAAACTGAATAACAAGAAAGAAAAAAAAAACAAAATTAAAACATAGAATTTGAGATTTTAGGAGGTGTACCATTCGATCGAACGACGGAGGGGGGTCATCGCCGTAGTCCATGGCTTGAAATTCCACAGGAGTGACCGATGGACCGAGAGATCGATCGTCGCCTCAGCGAGTTATCGCGTTCGAGACAGCAGCAAATTTTGACACTTTCAGCTCATGACATAAAACACGGTACTTGTAAGTTGTAACAGTCAGGTCGTAGATTTACTTTTAGGTCCTTGAGGTTTGGTATATTTTCTGAACTGTCCCTTGAATCTTGACTCCGACACCCACTCGTTGAGCAGGACAAAAGTTAACGTTAGTGATCCGAACCTTAAAGTTTTTAATAATTTGTATAGTGGCCCTTTCTTTTTGATAAAGCCAATGGTTCACTTGCCCACCAAACCTATCAAAATGTCCAAAATGACCAAACATAATGCCTTATCTAATACACTTCCTTTTATTTTTAAAAATCAGCTCATTTTTTTTAGTAATTTTTCAACAGCTTGGATGATGAACTCAACCAAATTTTACAATAAGATAAAAAATAATTTTGGACTAACTCTTTGATTGTGAACATTAAAAAAAAAACTAGTGAAAAATTTACCATGTAGTTAATCAATTATAACCCATTTTTGGGATTGAGAAATAATTATCTTTTTTTATTTATATTTTTTTAATACTAAATTGATACTGATTTTAATTTTCACATTCTCGAACCTTAAATAATTTCTCATACTTGAACTAATGAATTTATTTATATGAAAATACCAACCATTTAATTCTTATCAATAAAGGTTTGGAAATTTTTTTTAATTCATATTTTGTCCTCTCTAAAATAGAATTTTGGCTTCACCCTTGAATTTCGGATTTAGCAATTGATAAGCATGATGCTATTGGAAAAAAAAACAAAGGATAATTATCTTTTTATCCCATCGTGGTTTGATTCAGGATTAGTTATGTCATTTATATATGAAAATAAATATATTAGCCCTTCATTTGTGAATCGAAAATAAGATCGACAAACTCTGTTAATAGTGGATAAGTTTAGCAAATTGAGCCGTTAAAGCTCAAGTAGCATTATTACTCATTTTAATATTAATATTATGTTTGGATTATGTTCTAGGGCCCAATCTCATAACAAGAACTAATATCAATTTGATTCTGCTCTATCAAATAATACCATATACACGGTACAAGCCAATCACATGAGATTGTTATGTACATATTTTTAATATGTTTTTTATGTAGTATTAGAGGTAGTTATTAGGAATTTATTTTTGTAAGTGGGTTAGTGATAGAGTATTTATTGGTAATTTTTTAGTTGGTTATCTGTTTAGTGGGGGTAATGAGGTCTGATAGTAATTTTTATAGTTATTTTTATTATGTATTTAAAAATTTGTTATCAATGTAAAGAGGATGTTGAATATTGTGATAAACTTCCTTGTGGATGTTTTTGGAGATCTGATTCTTCTCGAATTAAACCATCGGAGGTTTTCACTGCCCATCGAAACATATTTTCTTTTAAAATAGAGAGTATCTTTTTTGAAATAAAAAACATCTTCATCCATAAGTTAAAATAGAGAGAAAAAAATTTATATACCACTCCAATAAGACTCTTTATTTTTACTATTTTATTATTTTATATTTTATCCTTTTTATGAGTAAATTTAACTTCTCCTTTTTTTTTCCTTTATTCTTTTACCAAACTTTAAATATTTTATTTACCAATCGTTTCCCATGATTTCGTTCCAGCCCCCTACCATGTCTCTTCCATCTTGTTTTAGGCCCCCTCCTACATTCCTTGCATCTCGTTGGAATGGCAACAATGTCATCAACCGAGACAAACACTTCAAAAAATTCTTTTAATATCCCAGCTTGATGTGATGTACTTTGCTTCTTCAGAAATTCCATTCCGAGATTAAGATGACCGGAGTCACGGGAGGAGATTGATTTTGATGTAAAGAGTGTTTACCCTAAATTTTTTAGATGAAAAGGCAGATACACCTTTACTCTGTTTTGAAAAAATAGAGTACAGAGTGAATTTGACTCTCCAAATATAGAGAGTCAAATTAGACTCTTTATTTTAGAGTCTATTGGAGATTAATTTTTAAGAGTCAACTCACTAAAATAAAGAATTGAGTAGAAATAAAAAGCCTATTGGAGATACTCTAAGGTGTTACTATCTTTTTAAATCTAATATCATACATTATTAGTTTAGAATCCCACTATAAGGTTGATATTAGAACAATGGTCTCACACTTTACCCCTCCAAAGCAAATACTATAAAATGACTGAAATAGACCAATTAAAACAATTCTAAACATTAAACCACTGATATCCCGTTGTTCTAAGCTTATCGCCTCATCACCGATGACAATTCCGGCGGGGTTGCCGGAAGGGTTGTTGATTCTTTAACTGTGTCGTCTTGTTCTTCAGTAATTTCTCCTCTGAGATTGGTTTCACTTGGCAATGGTTTAGGTGGGTAGTGAGTAGAAGAAGTATCATTAGGAGTGTCTCTGAGGGTCCACTCTGTTGACAAAGAAGTGCGAGGAGGTTGCAAGAACTGTTGTTGTTTCTTCCTTTTGGCTCTTACCTCGGCATGCCATTGCTTTATTATGTTTGCAATTTGCTCTTCTAGGACCTTACTCTTATACTGTGAACCCATCTGGTGAACAAACAATAAATCAAACACCTCTCGTGCATAAAAAAATGAGCGCTGTACTTTACAATAAACACTATTTAATCCATCATAGCAAGCCTACTAACTCCATCCAAAATTGTGGAAGATATAGTACAGGTAATTAATTATGAGTACAATTGATAATGGAGGTAGGAAATATAGCTGTCTCAATTGTAATACTAACAAATGTATGGCTGCAGGGTAGAAGTGGTAGAATATAAACACCTTTGCATACAGGGAGGACAGTGAATTATAGACAAAAATGCAAAGGATCTATTGCTGTGTCATAAGTTTGGATTCTGGGATCCAACCCCGAATTAATAAATCCGATTCAATTTGAGTTACAACCCAAGAAACACCCGGAGTTGAATCCAATTCGACTAGATTGGAACCCGAATTTCAGTAGGAGTTTTGCAACCCATGTTCAACTTGAGCTAAAAAATTTAATTAATGAACATTATTTAGGTTAAATTAGAGTTTGCGTTGAATTCAAATCGAGGATTTTTAACTAAGCTGAGCAAATTAACCTCTTAACCCACCCAAGTTCCACTCCTATCCTAGTAGTATACTCACAAAGTATGGGGAAGTAGTAATTCACCTGTGTCACAAGTGCATATAGGGGAAGAGTTACATAGCTGCAAGTGACTTGAACTGCCACCCTGAGGAAAAGAAAACATTGAAATTAAGAATGAAAGCTAATGATCACTTGAAACAATTCAAATAGCATTGTCTTGTCTCCCAAAACATTGCAATGGAGATATTGAAGTCTTCAATTACTAACTAACAGTTCGGTTATATATCCGGGAACTTACGCTAATACTACTCTTGTGATAATGATCCAGGTGTTCTCGTGGTAACAAGACTGAAACCCAAACTGTATCTGCAATCAAAAATCAAATTTGAGTGCAGGTAGGTTTTTGCTAGTTAAAACATATCAATCACGACTAACAAAAAAGCATTGTAGCTGGAAACAGAAATAAAAAAGAATACTTACACTGACCCAAATGAAGAAAGCAAACTCGAAAGCGTTCTACCAATAATCCACAAAAAGAGGTAGCACTGTTAGTCCTATAATCCTCTTCATCTTTCGTAAAATGTACACATAAACACACACAAATACACACAAGCAACCGAAATTACAGAGAATAATTTGGTTCTATATACGTCGTTAGACTCAAACTTCGTCCAAAAATCTAAATTGCGCTATTAGTTCCAACCTTTGTTTCTTTGTTTATTTGCAATAGTTTCATTACAAAGAAAGAGTGTGTACCACAAAAAGGGTCAGATGTAGAAGAGTGAGAACAAATCTTGGCTGCCTGAACCAGAAAAGATCATCATTGGGTTGAACGAGAGGCGTCCCAACGATCACATTGTTCTGATTTTTCAGCTGGAGAGCCATTCTTGTAACAATGACTTCAAGTTTGGTTCCAAGTATTAGCACTAGCTGCATAGAGAATAGAATCTAAGCCTGAGACTAGAAAACAAGAAGATGGGAGAAATTAGACATATTTGTGTGCATAGTCATATATACTTACTACTAGTGGAACATAAGATACCCAGAGATACACATTCCAACCTAATTGAGATCAAACACAACATAAGAAAAAACAATAAGCATCCACAAGAAAGAAGTTCTCAATTCAACTCGAGTATTCCCCATGTTTAAACTTAGGTTGACATAGAGTTTTATTCTTGGTTTAAAAATCGAGTCACGCTTATATTTTTTTTCATTTTCAGATTATACGAAGATAAAATTTGGGTTGAGCCCAAATTCATCATAGTCAGATCGAGTTTTGAAAACCTGAGGCTCCAATCAGAATATTACCCAAACTTATATTAGGTTGAGATTTTTTTCTTTTAGCCTAGACTCAAATGCTGAATATTTCAAATTGGTTTGAATTGGCTTTACATAGATCTATTCAAATTGCACCCTTACATTAAATGCAGCCACAGTACTCACCGTGGACATCCACAAGCATTAAAATAACCACTACAAACCACATAAGAGGGCTGTCAAGAGAAACAAACATGTCAGATGATAATATTGAATCATAATGTTTAGAGTAGTGCTACTTAGATTTAATTTATTGACTTAAGGAGACCCTAGTAATGTTTAATGTTACAATGGTTGGAAGAACAGTAGATAAAACCTGATGCTGACCACCACTTTAAAATCTTCGTCTAAGGATCTTTCAATGTATTTTTGAAAATTGAAGTTGTTGGTCCTGGCAGACAGATGAGCCTGCAGGAAGATTCAAAAACCAAATCAATCTAAGAAGACAACATGCATTTTCGTCTTCTTTTTTTTTTTGGGTGTGAAATATGAATTCTAGTTGAGAATTAGGAAGATCAAAGTTGAAGGATCGATTGGTACCGAGATGAAACCATGTCTGAGAGTGAGGTAATCAACCTTTGCTACTGTGTTGGAGAATTGTCGGAAAAAACATTTCTGCATCATCTCTTAGTTAGTATCTAAGAACCCAAAAAGAAAAACATTCAACTTACTTAACTAAGACTTACTGTTGCTACCTTCCCAAAAAAAAATTGTATTAAATATTACAATACTGTTGTTTGTGGTATTCCAAATATAGTAAAATCACTTATTGGAATTTTTTATTTGAAACATATAATGTAAAACAAAACAGTAATAGTTAAGGACGAAACAGTTACAGTAGTATGTACGAAACAGTTACAGATATGAAACAGAAACAGATACAAACAAAACAATAATACAAAAAATATGTGTTTAAACAATATAAAAATTGACTCGTTTGCAGAACAAAAACTGTTATTGAACTTTAAGTAGATCAAGACTAGTGTTTGATACTATGTCATTAATACATATTTCGCCCTCACACACAGTCCTTATGGAAACCAAAGCGTCTGCCTCGCAGAATATAATGATCTTCACGTGAATAGAAGTAGCACTCCAATCTACTCACCCAATGAACCAGGAATTATGTTGTGTACTATCCAAATGCAGACTACTTTAATGCCAAAATGTAATGTACTAATGTCTGCCTTAACTCCGAAAATGATTGATGCATAATGGTAATGAGTCTGGGTTTATATAGACAAACTGGTGACTGTTCCGGACAGTCACCATGCGAAAAGACACAATCCAGTAGACACACATGTAGCCAGAAGATACCAACGTATAACTGTTCTCTATGAACAGACACTATTCAAAATTCAGACTTAAGGGAAGCAAAAATTCGAATCAGTGTGAACTCAAATTCAACGGATACCGAAATTAAATTCTGGATTAAGAAATTCGCTCCAAATTTGTTAAACGAATTTTCTCCAAAAAAATAGGGTTTGGTATAAGTGCATGTTTAAACTTATATGTAGGTACTTAAGTCCACTTATTTTTTAAATTTCAAAATTACCCCTAACGGTGTTAGTTTTGTCCAGTCACAAAAGTTAGATCATTGAGGTATATATGGAAACCATTGATTGAGTTATATATGGAAATCGTTTATTAAATATTATGATAATTAACGAAAGTTTTATATGGAAGTTATATATTCTAATAGTTATATATGGAAGCTTGATGTACGAATAAATCGTTGGTCTATTAAGTCAAAATCAGATCACAAAATTCCCTTAACAATTCAAAATTTTCTTAACATTAGTGTTACTATAGTGACACGAATGTTACTATAGTGACACGAATGAGATTGTTTTCCTTAAAATACTCAATACCCAAAATGAAGAATTCCACCATTTCAAATAGTAACACAAACTCAACCCCAATTTCGATTTTACTCTTAAAGTTTACTGTGGAATCAATTGACAAAGTTACAGTTGATTCTTTGCATTCAAAACATCTTCACAACTTTGGGATTTAGAAATAGAGTTAAGGTGTGTGATTTCACATGAAAGTTGATGTTCCTTGTAGGGTTTTAAAAAACTTCTACATAATCTATAGTTCAAACTATCCGTATTTGTTTTTTTTTTGCATTCCTAATTTAAAAATTGAGATTCATTATTACTAAATTAAAGTGTTATATAATTCGATTTTGTTGTTTTCTTTGTTGTGCAAGACATTCGAAATACCTTGGTTGTGTGTCTGTGAAATAATCATATTACCGTGTGATAACTGAAAACTGGATTTCAGAATTTCGATGTCTTGATGTTCTTGATTGGTGTTGAGGGTCCTAATTCAACTGTCAATAGTGTGTTACTACTAGATATTTTGTAAATTTCAATTTGTGGATCGTATTTTCACTATAATCTTTTCGAAAATTGATGTTATTGTAAAAACCCTATTGTCTTGTATTTTGTAAAAGTCAATGTATTGCTAAGCACAAACCTTTGATGTTATTGTGAAAATTAAATGTGTATATTAAATAATATACGTCTAAAGGTTTGTAATTGGTAGTGTATGTGAAAATTGGGGTTGAGTTTGTGTTACTATTTAAAATGGTGGAATTCTTCATTTTGGGTATTGAGTATTTTAAGGAAAACAATACAATTCGTATCATTATAGTAACATTCGTGTTACTATAGTAAAATTAGTGTCACTATAGTAACACTAATCTTAAGGAAATTTTGAATTGTTAAGGAAATTTTGTGATCTGATTTTGACTTAATAGACCAACGATTTATTCGTACATCAATGTTCCATATATAACTATCAGAATATATAACTTCCATATAAAACTTCCGTTAATTATCATAATATTTAATAAACGGTTTCCATATAAAATTCAATCAAAGGTTTCCACATATATATCTCAATGATCTAACCTATGTGAAGGAGACGGTAAGTCAGACGTTAGTTATTGCTTTTTCAAAGGGTAGGGGTACAATAGTAAACTTGACAAAAAGTAGACTTAAAACCAAATAAATTTTCTTACCGGACTTATCTCCAAATAAATTCATATAGGAGGACCGACCTCCAAATTTCTCTTATTTTATTTTTGGGATCCCATGGGTTGACCCGTGGGCAAAAATAATCCACGGGTCTTCACATGTCAAGTTGGGCCATCCTGTGTTCTGCCCATGGGTCTCCACATGAAAGGTCGGGCCATCCTATGACATGACGGGCCGCTGGTTTCGGGTCACGGGTGCCTTGAAGTTTTATGTGTACTATCAAGGATTAATCAAAAGATGATAATCATATAAGAGAAGTGGAATAGAAAAACTCACTATCCACAGTTGGACCGATGATTCAGTACAAGTTGTCATGTGCCTTCTTCCAAATGTGGTTTGCCTTGTGAATCTAAATCGATTTGGATCTGCATTTCACAAAAAAAAGGAAAAAAAGATCTTTTAGAAGTAATATATATTTTTGGCATACTCTTAAACCAATACCCCGTTCGAATTTAGTGAAATTGAAAAAAAAAATATATTAAAAGAGGTCGAAATTATTTCCCGACAATTTATAATTACTTTGTGGTCTTTTCTATGGTGAAGGATATTAACTGCAACAACATAGACTTATCATAGCGCAATGTAAAAATAGAAAAGTCCTATAAATCAAAGTCTACCAGAAAGAGGTGTGATACATTCTCTCTTAGAACCTGTTTGGTATGTTTTTTGAGGGGGGTTTGAATTGGCTAGTCCAAACCTTTCCAAACCCAAATATGAGATTTAAAAATGGGATTCAACATTTAATACTTTCTATACTCATGTTTGGTATGCGCAGTGATATATGACTATTATGATAATATATTTGTATGTAAATGACTATTGTGTCCCTTAACCAATTTAATCCAAACCCATATGGAGTATATAGGATATATGGGGGTATAAATATCATTTGGATGTTAAACTCATTAATCCACATATAAAACCCACCCCATGGGTTTCATGAAACCCATGAACTTGAGTTTCATGACCGTGCCTAAACTGGGTTGAGTTTCAAACCCTGGGTTAGATGAATATTTGTCAAACATGACTTTAAGAGGGTTTATTTCTCAATCCATGTTTCAAACCCCCCAAACCCACGTATCAAATAGGTCTTTAAAGTCAAGACTTGTTAACCTCGTAAATGTCTTGCAACAGTGTCAACATTGGCCCATGACTGGAACGTTTAGTCAATGCATTTAATTTTTTTAGTTTTCATGCATTATTATAGGAAAAAGAGCTGATAAAATTGAAACCCACGATTTTCAGATTTAAGTGAGGAGACGATGGTCATTAAGCGAACCGTTAACCTCAAAATACTTAAAAAATTGAGTAAATAAAATTAATTGGTGAAAGTGATGTGAGAGACATACCATTTGCCACTTGGTACTCAATGGTTTGTGTTTCTTTCTCCCAAGCTTTCCAACTCCTCATCTGTGAGAAATAAAAAATGATAAACTAGAAATGAAGAAAAAAGTGACTCATGGAAGCAATATTTTAGCAACAACCGATTAAAGTACCTTGTGATCGATTTTAAATCACCTCTGTAATTGCTCTTTTGTAATGTGTAATTTGATTTTTAATCATAACATTTTGAATTGCAACTCAAAGCATTTTGAGTTGTAACTCACACCATTTTGGATTGTAACTTTATTTTTAAATATCGTAGCTTTTAGTACGGTATCAATATAATTTATGGTAGTCGTTGTCAACAATTAAGAATGAAGAATTGAAAGGAAATACCCAAAAAATAACCCAAATTCTTGTATTGAAGGGAAAATATTGTTGTGGAAAATATCTATACCTTGGCCCTACCCAAAGCCATGGTGAGAACGCTATAAACAATCTGCATAACTGCTAACACAAATATGAATATATGAAGCTGGTGAATCCCTGTTTGGCTCATCAATGAAACCTTTCCCTGCAAAAATTCAAATTGAAGCAATCAATTCCCCATTATCTCTATCTCTCTATCTCACACACACACACACACGAAGCGTCTTGAGTTTGAACTGATCAAATTTGATAGAGAAACCTTCAAAAGTCTCAAGAACTCTAGAAAAAGACCCTTCCTAAGTTCAGAAAAATTAAATAAAATGTTGTCTATGGATAACAGTGTTGGTGACAAACGAAATCTAGGATACACTTATGAGCACATCACCACCACCACTGCTACGATCGTATTTGTGAAGGAGAATATGTACTTGGAGACATACTTTAGAACTGCAAGAATCGGGAGGAACTGCAGTACTGGCCAGTTGTCTGTGTGCAATCCATGAGCTACTATTATACGAACCACCCACAAATAATGAAAACTTTATAACACCAACACTGAAGTCCTCATAATCCTTCACTGTGTTAGTTTGTGCTGTGGTGGTGTTTTCTTTACGGCATGGAAGCATTATATCTGCTATCTTTCTTGATACACAGATCTCAGAAATGAGTTCTTGAGTTACTGCAAGTAGAAGAGACATGAACCCTAGCAGCATAAGCTCTGCCACCAAAAAAAAAAAAAACAACAAAATAACCTTTAAAGTAGTGTCCAAGTACGATATCAAAAAATAATTTTTCGATACAATAATCGCACCTGATTTAAGTTTGTCCACAGCATCACTGAGTGCAGTTTTTCGATGTTTTTTCAGCCACTGCACCAACATTAATAATAACATAACAAAATATGTCAGTGTACTTATGAAACTCGACACTGGACTAATTGTTTTATTTGCGATATCCTAAATTGCGCGCATTGCTCTCTTTGATTAATAGCAACTATGAAGAAACTTCAAAGATCGATTTCCTAATGTACGGAATACGGAATATTTCCAAAGCCCCTATGTTTTAACTTAGACAAACACCACCAATTTCTATTATGATAATAGAATCTTCCATTAACGCCTAAATAAAAGGCTTCGCAACACTCGATATCTACAACTGCTCCTACTTATTGTTGGAGATAGACAGCTGGACACGTATCTACATACATATATATGGAGAGAGAGAGTGAGAGAGAGAGAGATAATGGTGTTGGTGATGCACTTACGGTGGCAAGGAGGTGGATAGAGTGCTGAAGAATGAGAGAGATGGAGATGATAACAAAGAAAACAGTGGCAAAGGCCCATACGGGAGTGTATTCGAGAGAGCTCCCTGATGAATCTCCGACCGCCATGATCTTCTGGTTGTTGGTGTTGTGTGTGTTTTCTTATCCGATCGATGACACAGATGAACAATGGCCAGATGATGATAGACGACTGTGGAAGTTGTGAAATATATGACGAAACACGGGTTCCTTTTCCATTGTTCACACTGGACTTGACCCAACATAAAGTTTTTTTTACAAGTGAAAATTAACAAGAAGGTTGATGAAAACATCAACCAAGGTTGCTCTCCTTAAACCACGGAGGCATAACTCAATTGGTAAGAGCGAAAGAGTAATGCTAGGCTAATCAAAATTAGGGACCAAATGACATGACAGTCTAATCAGCATTTCAAATCAGCTGCCATGTCATTTAATAAAAAAATTAATATTTAGGCCAAAAACATTTCGTCTTCCCCACAGGGCACGTATCAGTGCACTTCCACTCATTTGGTCCCTAATTTTGGTCAGTCTAGCATTAATATAGTATGTACGAGGGACTTGCATTAATATATATTATTGAATTAGTAATAGAATTGAGATTGTTTTCATTATATTTTTCTTCAATTTTACTTAATGGTAAATCATTCACTGTGTATGTACGAGGGACTCACTAATAAACGTTGGGTCCCATTTGTATTAATGTTAGATGATGTGAAATTGAAAGAACGTGTAATGGAGAGGATCTGAATTCTTAGTATTGAATGAAATGCACAATTAATTTAATTCTTACAATGTATTAATTCTCTAAATTTGGTCCTGATATTAATTACAAATACCATTATTGAAGAGATAATGTCAAAATCGACAGTTACTCTTGTCATTTTGATTTAACAATGCGGAAAAAATCTAGGAAAATTATAGGAATTATCACTCACTTAACACTGTTAATATGATATAAATCAATGTTAATTATACTAAAAAAATAAAAAAAAAATTAGTCAAAATTCAATCAAAAACCAATTATTAAATATCAAACATGAGAGGAAAACAATGTAACGGAAATACAAGCCTGAAATGATATGGAGAGTACATGCCAACAAAGAATAAAGGAAATACAAGCCCGACATGATATAAATACGAGTACAGTATCATTTTTGTCTATATTTTTGTCTTTTTTAAGTAATTCGAACATTTCTTTTTACCCAATTCGTAATTGAGAAACAACGTGGAATAATGTAAATAAACGATGTAATGTCCCGGTATCCCTTTCTCAATCTCTTTTGAGGGCAATCATAAACAGGTTCCAGTCATGGAAGGGAAACAACTGTCGAAGCGTGTGGTTGACGTTGCTTGGGACCAAATGTTGAAAATGAACCGGGACCTCTTTCGTGGGCAAGAACTCAGAGCCAGGGCCAAGAAAAGTCCTCAAACACTTGTGAAATGAAATTAATGATGAAAGGGAATCGTTCCCTCATTCCACAATAATTAGGTCATGAATTTCACAATCATTCGAATCCTTATTAATTACTTAGGAATAATTTGGTAAGGCTATGTCAAAGTCAAGGATAGGGGTGTTCATGGGCTGAATTGTCCACAGGTCCTGTTACTCAGCCCAAAATTTGATAGGCCTGATAGTTGGCCCGCTTGAGCCTGAACTCGAACCCAATATCATTTAGAGTGGACTTGGGCCTACCCCCAAACTCATTACCCGGCCCAAAATCTGGGCCAATAGCCCGTCCGCAAAAAGCTCGTTAAAACCCAGCTCAAGAACTGGCCCGTCCACCCTAGCCCAATGGGCCCGCTTGCCCTCCCAACCCAGTCAAAACATGGAAATAAGTCCCCCAATATTGGAATTCGAAGTTTTAGAAATTTAGATATTATAAATGATGTATTCTTTTATTTTTCATGTATTACATATACACGCTTTAAAGTGTAGAGTTGTGCAAATGATAAATAGGTGGGTAGGTGTCAACTTAGTTAGAATGTGCTCATTCTATTGTGATGTAGTTCCTTCCCTATTTATAAATAAGATTTTTCATTAATTATTTTTTGTCTATTTTGACTCTACTTTTAATTCAAAAATGTAATTTATAAAAATATTAAGTTACAAAAATATTTATTATTTTTAAATAAAGTTGTATATAAAAAACTCATCCAGTAAGTCCAGTGTGTGGTCGGCCCGGCCCGCTCGATAACTCACCCGAGTAAGGGCTTGAGCCTACTTTACCCAGGACCAGCCCAAAAAAATTTCACAGGCCAAGCTCGGCCCGACCCATGGACACCCCTAGTCAAGGACTTGACTATCGTATCACTAAAATTTATTATTTTTGTGGTTATTTTTTTAATTTTTTTGAGTATTTTTGTAACAAAAAAAATTTATCATTTTTCTAGGTATTTCACCACCGTTAGAGCTATCCATGGACCGGGCTCAACCAGGGAATTTTTTTTCGGGCGGGGCTTGGGTAGTGTAGGCCCAAGCCTGTACTCAGGCGAGTTATTGGGCGGGCCGGGCTGGGCTTCGGGTAGGGGTAAGCTACCCGTAGCCCAACCCGTCACCTACTGGGCGGGCTTTGCAGGCATGTTTGGGCGGGCTTTGTTGGGTAGGCCTATTTTGGGCCTGTTGGACAAGCTTGCTTTGGGCGGGCTTGTTGGGCCCTACTGAAAAAATATATAACTTCATTTAATTTTTTTGTAAATCATATTTTTGAATTAAAAGTATAGTCAAAATCAAAATGGATAAAAATTAAATGATGAATAATTTTATTTATGAATAGAAGAGAAATTGCATCACAATAGAATGAGTACATCCCAACTAGGTTGGCACCTACCCACCTATCTTTCATTTGCACAGTTCTACCCATTAAAGGTTTTTGTACATGAAAAGCTTGTATATTTAATGCATGAAAAAAATACATTATTCATAATATCTAAATTTCTAAAACTTCAAATTCTGGAAATGGGGGATTTATGTCCATATTTTGATCTCTCGCTTCAGCGGCATACCAATTTTGAAGATACATGAGGGCTTCCATTGTTTTTCCATCCAAGGAACTCCTATGCTCATCAATGACACGTCCACCAGTACTAAAAGAAGATTCGGATGCTACATTCGACATAGGAATTGTAAGTATATCATGAGCCATGGTGGAAAGAATTGGAAGCCTACTTCAATATCCTTTCTACCAGGCCAAAATATCAATATCATAATCAGAATCTTCAATACCTACCAATGAAACATTGTAATATTGCTGAAATTCAGTTAACCCCTTAGATGTTGACATACCTCCTCTGGTCAAAATTGAAGCTAGCATCGATGTTTTATCTTTACCTTTACTAGTACTACCAACAATATCACTAGAAGCTGAGGGGGGATTAAGTGTACCACCATTCCCAAATGTTACACTATATTCATTAAAAAGTTTTTTAAAATAATATTTTATTTTATTCATGTGGTTCATGTGCTCATCATTTAAGTTACCATATAGAGACATAAAAACACTTGTAAGGCCAAACTCTTTAAATCGATGGTCAATTAACATACCAAAACCAATAAGTATAGAAAGTGGTGAGAAATATTTATTAAATTTAGATTGGATATTATGTAAAATAGTAGAAAATTCGGGTTCAGTACTATATAGTTCAAAAATATCACTGATACTAACTATATAAACATAGACAAGTGTAATTGTTGGATAATAATTACCAGATAAAGCCATAGTTGCCTCATAAAAAAACTTTCAATTTTTTTTTTTTCATTTTATCAGTGACATCCCATTTCTCTTCGATGGGACGCGAAAATGAACTAGTGGTATCTATACTAACATAGTCATTTAAGACAACTTTATATTTAACTGCCACATCTAGCATTTTATAGGTGGAGTTCCACCTATGTTGTACATTATATGATATTTTTTTTGCTTTTTAAATTATCTTTTTACACATAGTTTCAAATGTCCTAAGTTTATTTTCAGAACCTATTATATGATAAATAATATGTTTAATTTTATCAATTACAAATCTAATATCATGGAGACCACTTTGTATTATGAGATTTATGATATGATACATACATCTCATATGAAAAAAATACATTCACATGATAAAGTTAAATAACATTTTAAATGACTTACAACCTCACTATTATTTGTTGTATTATCTAATGTAATAGTAAAAATCTTGTCTTGAATATGATAAATTTTTAACTGATTATAAATAATTTATGCACTATGATTATCTTCAATCCTTGTAAAAGTAATAATTCTTTTTTGCATAACTCAATTATCATTAATAAAATGAATAGTTATACATAAATATCCTAATTGTTGGTAAGAAGTCCAAATATTAGAAGTCAAACAAATTTTACTTTTAAGATTATCAAAATAAGCAATTAAATTATTTTTTTCTTGTACATAATATTTAGTAACATCTCTTTGACATGTTTGACGAGAAAACTTTCGGAAAGAAGGATTAAAACCACTTTGTAACATTCTTTCAAATTCAGTATCGTTTACAAGAACAAATGAAAGATTTCTTATAACAATCCCATCTAACAATTGTTTTTCTAGCAGATTCAGGTTCATAACTAAAAGTGTTTAGTGTACCAGTGCTAGCAGATTGTGATAACATTGTTTGTCTAATATCAGTTTGACCTTTTAATAAGCATGTCTTTAGGTGTCTAGTTAAATGACTAGTTCTATTTTTAGAGCCTCCAACAAAATCTCTTTTACAATAATTGCATATAGCTATTTCTGATGTAATGACCCCATTAGAATTCTTAATTTTGATTTTCTCAAAATGATCACAGACCTCAGACTTTTATCTTTTATTAGATGATACATTCCCAGTAGAATCATCTCAGGCGTTGAAAGTGGATCATTCCATTCACCCTCATCGATGTTCTCATTATCATTATTAGACTCAAGAATTTTGTTATAAAAAGTATTTTGTGAATGAGATAAATTCATTACGTAAATTAAACTATAAAAAAATAAATAAATACTTAAGTTATGTAAAAAAAACTTTCTCGCCAAATGAGAGCACTTGACAATCTTGAGTCTTTGAGACAACTGAAAGCTCGGTCTTGAGACTTTAGAAGAATCAAAACACTTGAGAGTTGTGACTTGTGAGTTAAGAGTAAATAAGAGTTAAGAGCAAATGACTGAATGAGAGTTTTTTTTTTGCAAATGTAGTGGGTTGAAATGAAATACAATCAGTTTTATTTATAACTTATACATTAAAAAGTAGTCGTTTATGTATGACCATGTGAGATCCCGTGTGTTATATAAATATAAATGATATTAACTTGCTAGTATTTTTAAAATAATTAAAATGATGAGAGAAACTTCGAATCGTTGTTAAAGGAATAATCGCGTAAGTTTGAAGTACGAACGTATTGATTTTTGGGTCAAATTTAATTTTTGAAGGCGCTTAAAGTTGATAAGAGTAACTAAGTAAATATATTAATGTTTCTAGGTCAAAATAATATTACCATTGAATTCGGGTGGTCCAAAAAACTTAGAATAGCCGTTTAGCTCATATAGCGGTTCAGAGGGATAAAATAATAATTTTAGTGTTACGGGTATAAATTAACTTTAGTTTTGAGATAAATCATAAAAATAAATGTTTTTAGGTTAAAATAACATTAAAAATAAATCCGGAACGTCGAAAAACCTTATGGTAGTTATAGGGATCAAATTGAAATGTTTAGTAGCAAAACCGTAATTTCGGAGAAAAATATAATTTTCAATGCATATAAATTTCATAATTCATCATGCTCAACATATCAACAACATATTCAAACATGTTATTCCAATGGCATCAAACAACCATTTAAATCAAGCAAGACATTTTATCAAACACCTTCAATGCACAACTTATAAATCACATAACATGCCTCAAATTTCCCTAAGTTACAAGAACAATCACATGTAACTTCAATATATCGAAATCAAGCTAGAAGCTAGTCTAAGCCATTTCTATGCTCACTCTTCCACTTCCATAATCATAGACATATGTATAGATCATATATATATGCATACATAACCCAAGCATTTCCTAGAAACATTCTAGACTAGGAATCAACCCAAGTAGGAAACCCCTACCTCAATAGGAGTGTAGAAAACTCCTATAACACCAAAACAACTCAAGAACTCTTGACTTCCCAAATCTTCACTTTTCAATCTTCGGTGAAATCTCTTGTTTTTGGTACGTACGCGTAGCCCTTGGCGAGTAGAAGAACTTTAAGTCTTGGTCCGACGAATTCCGACCGACAGAACTTCCGAAATCGGAGCGGCAAGGTTGAATAATTTTTTTTCTTTCTCTTTGGTCTTAGCCGGCTGTTTGCAGTTAATGGGAGATATTTTTTTTGTCCAAAAAACTGATTTAAGAGGATATTTATAGGCAAAAATGTGCGGTCCACATCGCACCACAAATTTTCGACTTCCGAGTCCGTTTTTCATCCCGAAACGATTCATTATACCCACTACAACAAAAAACATTTTTTGCGACGTTTTTAAATTTGTCGCAAATAGTTTACTATTAGCGACGATTTTTTAATTTCGTCGCAAATTTTGAGTTTTGATAAATTTTTTAGCGACGTTTTTAAAAAACGTCGCAAATAAACATTTTACTTAAACAAAAAATTTTAAAAATATCAATTTAATTGACTTTTCGCGACGTTTTTAAAAAACGTCGCAAATAAACATTTTACTTTAATAAAAACTTTAAAAAAATATCAATCTAATTAACTTTTAGCGACGTTTTTAAAAAACGTCGCAAATAAAAATTTTACTTAAATAAAAAATTTTAAAAATATCAATTAAATTGACTTTTAGCGACGTTTTTAAAAAACGTCGTAAATAAACATTTTACTTAAATAAAAAATTTAAAAAATATCAATTTAATTGACTTTTCGCGACGTTTTTAATAAACGTCGCAAATAAACATTTTACTTTAATAAAAACTTTAAAAAATATCAATTTAATTGACTTTTCGCGACGTTTATAAAAAACGTCGCAAATAAACATTTTACTTTAATAAAAACTTTAAAAAATATCAATTTAATTGACTTTTCGCGACGTTTATAAAAAACGTCGCAAATAAAAATTTTACTTAAATAAAAAATTTAAAAAATATCAATTTAATTCACTTTTAGCGACGTTTTTAAAAAACGTCGCAAATAAACATTTTACTTTAATAAAAACTTTAAAAAATATCAATTAAATTGACTTTTAGCGACGTTTTTGAAAAACGTCGCAAATAAACATTTTACTTAAATAAAAAATTTAAAAAATATCAATTTAATTGACTTTTCGCGACGTTTTTAAAAAACGTCGCAAATAAACATTTTACTTTAATAAAAACTTTAAAAAATATCAATTTAATTCACTTTTAGCGACGTTTTTAAAAAACGTCGCAAATAAAAATTTTACTTAAATAAAAAATTTAAAAAATATCAATTTAATTGACTTTTAGCTGTTTTTAAAAAACGTCGCAAATAAACATTTTACTTTAATAAAAACTTTAAAAATATCAATTTATTTAAATTTTAGCGACGTTTTTAGAAAACGTCGCAAATAAAAATTTTACTTAAATAAAAAATTTTAAAAATATCATTTTAATTGACTTTTAGCGACGTTGCAAATAAACATTTTACTTTAATAAAAAATTTTAAAAAAAAATATCAATTTAATTCACATGTTAATTTGAATGTTAATTTAATGAAATTGAAAGTCGATTTGATGAAATTACATGTTAATTTGATGAAATTAAATGTCCATTTCATAAATTGAATGTTAATTTGATGAAATTGAATGTCAATTTGATAAATCGAATGTTAATTTAATGAAATTGAAAGTCGATTTGATGAAATTAAGTTTAAATTAATTTTATTTGAACTTTAACTTAATTTTAAGGAAATTTTATAAAATCCATTATTGGGGACCTTTAAAATGTCATTCACCACGTAGTCGCTACGAACGGCGTGCAAAAATCCGACTATCTTAGAATTCGACGAAATTTGACAGGGTGACTAGATTCCGCGATACGAATCCAACGGCGAACTCCGTTTCCTCATCCGAGGTCTAGAGTATGAGTATTTCAAATAAGCATTAGGATGACAAATGACCATTTTGCCCTTATTCACAAAAATTCAAATTTACCCGGGTTTCACACAAGATTCAGAGAATCCTTTAGTTCGCTAGAAGGTTGTCAATGCTGAAGATAGGCATGGTGAGCAGCTCGCTAATGTAGATCATAATACTCTGCATTCTAATGGTGTTCTTGAGATCCAGCCGAGTAAGGTGCTTGATATCACTCGGGTTGATCAGGAAGTAAATGGTAGCTAGAGTAGTAAGGATTGTGCACTTCCTGTAAATGAATGTTTAATAGTACATGATGAGCAAATTCCTACAGAAATACATAAAGGTAATTTGAGCAATAAAATTAAAGAGAAGGGTCAGTGCTACCTAGATAAACAATATCCGGATGAGATGGAATCCAGCTTTTTGATAGAGCATAATTATGTTCGCATGGAGATCCCTAATATGAGTTTGGATGATGATAGAGGTCTGCAAATACAAAAGGAGCCCCTAAATAAGGGTTATTATTCAAACGGAGAAATATCAAGAAGTATAGATTGCGTGAAAGTGGATTCGCAAGAGTTTGATGAAGCAGACAAATTTGATATGGAATACAAGCTGCATGATGTCAGTTTGGTTGTGGAATATAACCTGCAAGATCCGCCCAAGTTAGGAGTTGTTACTAGATCGAGGTCTAGCAAAGTTTCCTCTTCAATCAATTAAATGGTTAGCACAATCATTTGGAATGTGAGGGGAGCAAAACCAAGAGGCCTCTAGGCTGAGGTTGAGGTTGAGGCAATTAATTAACATACATGATGTCAGTTTAGTTGTTGTGTTAGAACCAAAGTTAAAGCCTTCAAAACTATATAAGTTATGTAGAAATATGGGTTTTTTCATCATACTTAGCTAATCCATTAGCTGGTAAATACATGTGGGTGCTTTGAGATCATAGAGTAAAGGTCGGTATGGTATCTCCTCATGAACAAGCTCTCACTGTGGAGGTGTCGTACTCGGGATCAAAACCTTTTTTCATCACTTTTGTCTATGCTAAGTGTGACCATATTCAGAGAAGGGCTCTGTGGAGTTATCTAGCTGGCGTACCTGTTGTTTCCAAGCCATGGATGGTGGTTGGGGATTTTAATACAATTGTTTCTTCGGAAGAGAGGAAAGGAGAATCTATTCCTAGCTTATCTATTATGAATGAGTTTGTTTCAGTTATCAACTCACTGTCTTTGCAAGATTGTGGTTATGTTGGTTCAACTTTTACCTGGTGCAACAAACACCAAGGGAGGACTAGGATGTGGCAGCGATTGGACAGAGCATTGGTGAGTATGGAATGGGGGGAAAATTTCTCTACAACGTCTGTTGAGCATGCTAGTATGGGTCAATCAGACCATTGCCCACTTATAGTAAAGTTTGCTGAGTTGGTTTTTGAATCAAGAATTTCATACTTTAAATTTCAAAATATGTGGATTGAGCATGGGGATTTTCTGAAACTGGTGGAAAGGAACTGGTCTGGCCATTATTCTTCAAATCCAATTGAAAATTTCTTTCTTAAGTTAAAGCTTTTAAAAGGGATCTTGAGGAGGTGGAATAAAGACACCTTTGGCAATGTATTTGACAATATTAAAAAGCTTGAGGCACAGTTAGTTTGTAAAGAGATGGAATATGAAAGAGAAGCTTCTGAGCCTAATAATCAGTCACTGCTGAATGCCAAAGAAGAAATGGAGAGAGCTTTAAAGATTGAGGAAATTTTTTGGAGGCAAATGGCAAATGTGAAATGGGCAGTTGAGGGGGAGGGGAATACAAAGCTGTTTCATGCTATGGCAAGGAGCAAAGCTATCAGAAATAGAATAGCAAGAATCAAGAATGAGGAAAACCAATGGGTGGAGGAGGAACAAGGGATTACAACTTGTGCTGTGGAGTTTTTCTCAAAGTTGTATAAATCTGAACCCCATAGAATGGAGGAGGAGTTATTTTAAGTTATTCCAAAATTAGTTATTGATGAAGATAATAATATGCTCATTGCCCCAGTCACTCTTGAAGAGCTTAAATAAATAGTTTTCTTAATGTCTATCTATAGTGCTCCTGGTCTAGATGGTTATTCAGGTTAATTCTTTCAGAGTACTTGGGACATTATTAAGATGGGTCTGCTGGTAGCTACTAATTTTTTCTTGGGTGGAGGGGAGGTTCCAATGTCTATTAATGCTACTCTATTGTCTCTTATCCCTAAGAAGGAGAATCCAACAACTTTTGCAGAATTCAGGCCAATCAGTCTGTGTAATTTTCTGTACAAGATTTTTACAAAAATTCTGACATCAAGACTAGGTGTACTGCTTCCTAAGATGATTTCTGAAGAGCAACGAGGATTTTTTAAGGGAAGGAATATTGGGGATTGCATTGCACTTGCACAGATGATGGTGAATGAGCTGGATAGGAAGGTGGAAGTTGGAATGTTATTGTGAAGCTGGATATGATGAAGGCATTTGACAGGCTAGAATGGGACTTTCTACAGCATACTATAAGTAGCTTTGGGTTTTCATCTTCTTTTTTGAGAATTATCTCCAATTGTCTTCAAAATCAGAATGTCTCTTTAGTGATTAATGGCACTAGGCATGACTTCTTTCCAAAATCAAGGGGACTTAGACAGGGGGATCCTTTGTCCCCTAGTCTGTTCATTCTTGCAAAGGAGATTTTGAGTAGGGGTTTGAAGGATATCTTCTAGAGGGGATTGGTGAAATATTACCATGCAGGGAGAGGTTCTATTCCACTTACACATCTGCTTTTTGCAGATGATACTCTTATCTTCTTGAAAGGTAATAAAAAATCTATGATAAATCTATTGAATTTTATGAAGAGGTATGAAGGTTCATCAGGACAGCTGGTTAACACACACAAAAGCTCTATGTATTGCTCAAAGAACATCACCTTGTCAAGGAAAAACATGTTATCTCAGACTGCCCACATTCCTTTGAAGATGTGTCCTTTTACTTATTTGGGGTGTCCCATCACAAAAGACAGGGTTAAGCTGATTTACTATGTGGAGTTGCTGAGGAAATTCCAAGTGAAGCTTGAAGGGTGGTATTCAAAAATGTTGTCAGCCATGGGGAGGTTGGTATTGATTCAGTCAGTTTTGAATTCAATCCCAATCCATCTAATGGCTTCTTTAAACCTTCCAAAGGGTATACTCTCTAAGTTGAACTCCACTATGGCAGCCTTTTTATGGTCTGGAAAGTCAGGGGTAAGGAGAAGACATTGGATTTCTTGGAAGGTAATTACCATGCCTAAAGATGAAGGAGGTCTTGGTCTGAGAAAGTTTGAAGATGTTCAAAGTGTTTTTCGTATGAAACAGGTATGGAACCTTCTAAGTGCTAAGTCTTATGGTCTAAAGCATTTTCTAGTAAATTCTTGAAGAATCAGCACCTCCTAGCTAGCTCAGCAGGAGGAAAGTTTAAGAGTTACAGGGATTTGCTTCCATGGTTTGACCTGGTTATGGAGAATACTCTAATGCTAGTTGGTACTAGATCCTCTATAGACTTCTGGTGTGATAATTGGTTAGGTGGTGGTCCTCTTATACTTCGAAATTCTACGAGACCTATAGTGTTCTCAAAGATTTCTCAATTATATGTGGATGGACATTGGGAATTGGGACATATTCAATATTCTCTGGATACTGATTTGTTACAGGAGGTGTTATCTATTCAGATACCACATATTTTAGCAATGGATAGGCTTATTTGGCAGCCTACTTCTATGGGTCAATTCTCTATAAAATCAGCTTGGCATATTATAAGGACATGAGGTCAGTTCAATGCCCAAGCAGCAGCTATCTGGAAGCAAGATGTTTCTCCAAGTGCCAAATTGATAGGATAGAAAATATTACATCATTCATTAGCTATGGATGAAACAATTCAAAAGATAGGGGTTTGCTTAGCTAGCATATGTGTTTTATGTCAAGCTAACTGTGAAACTGCTAGCCACATTTTTGTTCAATGTAGATATGCAAGGGCAGTATGGGATTCCATCTCAACTCAATTGGGACTTCGATTGATTGGCAATGAAGACCCCCTTACCAGATTTATGAGATATGAAAGAGAGTTTAAACATGCTTCAGTCAGTCATGCTTTACTAAGGGGATAACTTTGATAGTGAATTGGCAGTTATGGTAAGAACGATGCAGAAGGATCTATGAGGAAGAAAGACTGCACCCTTACACTTTGGTAAGGAAAATTATACACTTGCTGAGATTGCAGGTGTATACCGTTGAACCAAAGGCAATGGATTCAGCTCAGGAGAAGGAGCTGCTTCACTCACTAAATGTGTTTAAGTTTAAAAATGTTAAATTGTTTTCATGGTGGATAGCTTGGAAATTTCCAGTTGAGGGTTTGCTCAAGCTCAACATTGATGGAGCTTCTAAGGGAAACCCTAGAGAATCAGGAGGTGGGGCAGTTTTGCGCAATTCAAATGGTCAATTGGATCTTGCTGGTTCCTATTACTATGGAATATGTACGAATATAGAAGCAGAAATAAGGGCTTTGCTCAGTGGTCTTCAACTCTTATATGATCATGGGATCCAGGACTATGAGGTAATTATTGAGATAGATTCTAAGCTACTGGTTGACATGGTCAATCAGAAAATTAAGGCATCATGGAAATTCTGGGCGTGTTTGGATCAAATATCCTCTATTCTTAGATAGTTTAATTTTCAGATGTTACATACATATCATGAAGGTTGATGATACCTAAAATAAATTCCAGACATGAGCTCAGCAGAAGAGGTCAGCTCGGGAGGTCGGGCTAGGCACACATAGTTCAGGAATCCAAAGCTAAAGCTCTACCCGGGAAAAGATAATAGCAAGAGTGACTAGGAGGTAGCTGGATGACAGCCCACACCCCCAACAAAATGGAAAGCTAGAGTTAAGCCGAATAACTCTCAACTAGTTAAGATCCCCTCCTAAAATCTAGGAGAATCACACAATGACAGGCAAGAACCTCGGTGAATTCTAACAGAATAGGGAACAGCCCTATAAAAACTAGGGAACGCCTCCATTGAAGGGGGACCCAAAATTATACTGAGAGAAAACAATCAATAAAGAAAAAGGAGCAAGAGCTTCCATTAGAGGGTGGACTAACCGAGCTCATCAGCCAGTGAACCACTATATTTCTGCTGTTCTGCACACACTACACATCGGTTAATTTGAACATTCATCCACCAACTCACGAGCCTTGTATCTCAAACCTGTTCCTCGCCATTGCACTCGAACTCACTGCTTATTCACGTGTATTAACACCATCAAAGGTAATATGGTTGCAGATTCTTTTGCAAACAAAGGAGTATCAGAGATGCAATCAATCACTTATAAATCTACGGATAATCTTCCACCACAAATAAAATTACTCATGCTGCAGGATACAAGGAAGATCAGAAATTTGAGAAAGAAAATCTTATCTGGATGAGATACAACATATCTCTATGGTGTTCATCCCAAGCAAGCACGCATCCATGAATATTCAGTTTTGTTTCTACTCTTCCTTAAGGTTCAACATCACTGACGGCTGGATATTCATCTTCTACGACTTGGTGAAGAAGAGGATGATTGGCCTCTCCATCTTCCATCTCTGTACTCTTGTTCTAATGCAATGGATTCAGTCGATGATGTTCAATGACAGAGATGAGAGGACTTCTTTTCAATTGTGCGCCATTCAATGGCATTTTCAGAGTCTTGAAGGTTTCCCTTCCATGGTGGACTTGTGCTCGATATTCATCTTTTCTGCATTGGTCTTCTCTGCAACAGGTTGCACTTTGCTGGATATTCATCTTCAACCTGGTTCGATGATGGAGAGAATTTGGCAGCCTTCTTTGTGGTTCAGCGATTTTCTCTGTTCTTCATTCTGAGGCTAACAATCTACCTAGCAATGGGATTAGCATCTTGTCTCTTGAGCTCCCTTATCGGCTCATTCTCCCAGCTCATTCTTTCAAGCTACAAATGCTATCAGCTCATCCTTCTTTCAGCTGCCAACGCTCTAACCTCAAGCTCACAGCTCATCCATTCTTTCATTTTAGGTTGCAGATTTTATTCAAAGAGATCTTCTCCAGCTCAACAGATTTTTCAACTGGTTTGTGTCTGCTGGACTTTTCTTTCGGCTGGAGTCTTCCTCTAGTTCAGCTTGGCTTTTTTAATTACACTCCTAGTGCATCTTTCAGTTGGTCTTTCCAGCTGTTTGTTTGACTACTGCTAGGAGTCCATTCAGTGAAGAGGCAGCAGGTACTCACTGTTCATGTTCCTGTTCATCTGGAATAGCTGGACTGGTTTCGTGGATAATAGCTGCTACTGGATTTTCTTTCACTGCCATAAATGCAGCTGGACTTCTTGTTCGACTGGGTTCTTCAGTTGGACTCTTAGGCAGTTGTATTATGGCAGCTACATTTAATTCCAGGACATCTCTTTTGGCAATTAGGCTTCGTGTTCAGCTGGAATGCTTCAAAGGTCTCCAATTCAGCTGGAATGTTCCTACATCAGTTAGACTTTTTTAGTTAAGAAGGCAGCATGCTTAGGATAAATTTATTTTATTATTTATTGTACTAAGCATGCATATTTGGCTTTCTTTTATTTATTTCATTATTCCATGTAACTAGATTGCATCAAGGGGTAAGGTACATACGTTTCTCCTAGCTAGGTGTAATTTTATTTGAAATCAATAAAACTCCCTCGTGCCGTCGAGGTTCACCGAAAAAAAATTTTAATTTAATGTTAACTAGTTGAATTTGAATGTTAATTTAATAAATTAAATGCTTGTTATATAAAATTGAATGTTAATTGGATGAAAATTGAATATTAATTTGGTGTTAAATTGATGAATTGAATATTAATTAGATGAAATTGTATGTTACTTTGGTCTTAATTTGATAAATTGAATGTTTATTGTTTGATTTGGAAAGTTTATTCAATGAATTGAGTGTTAATTGAATGAAATTGAAAGTTTATTTGATTAATTTAATGTTAACTAGTTGAATTTGAATGTTAATTTAGTGAATTAAATACTTATTAGAAAAATTGAATATTAATTAGATAAATTGAATGTTAATTTGGTGCTAATTAGATGAATTGAATATTAATTTGGTGTAAATTTGATAAATTAAATTTTAATTGGATAAAATTGCATGTTGCT
The DNA here is from genome assembly GCA_951799425.1 of Ilex aquifolium. Lineage (NCBI taxonomy): Eukaryota > Viridiplantae > Streptophyta > Magnoliopsida > Aquifoliales > Aquifoliaceae > Ilex > Ilex aquifolium. The sequence goes on from OX637405.1 coordinate 25,656,328, forward strand.
TTTGTGTTGATTTGATAAATTGAATATTTATTAAATAATTTTGGAAGTTAATTTGATTAATTGAGTGTTAATTTGATGAATTTGAATATAAATTAGATGAATTGAATATTTATTTGGCATTAATTAGATGAATTTGAATGTTAATTTAATGAATTAAATGCTTATTAGATAAAATTGGATGTTAATTTGGTGTTAATTTGATGAATTGAATATTAATTAGATGACATTGTATGTTACTTTGGTGTTAAATTGATGAATTGAATACTAATTAGATGAAATTGTATCTTACTTTGGTGTTAATTTGATTAATTGAATCTTTACTGTTTGATTTGGAAAGTTAATTGAATGAATTTAGAGTTAATTGAGTGAATTTAAAAGTTTGTTTGATTAATTTAATGTTAGCTAGTCGTATTTGAATGTTAATTTAATGAATTAAATGCTTATTAGAAAAAATTGAATGTTAATTAGATGAAATTGATTGTTACTTTGGTGTTAATTTGATGAATTAAATATTAATTTGATGAATTGAATGTTAATTTGGTGTTAATTTGATAAATTAAATTTTAATTGGATGACATTACATGTTAATTTGGTGTTGATTTGATAAATTGAATATTTTTAAATAATTTTTGGATGTTAATTTGATTAATTTAGTGTTAATTGGATGAATTTGAATGCAAATTAGATGAATTCAATATTAATTTGATTTTAATTCGAGTAATTTATTGTTAACTTGTTGAATTTAATTGTTAATTTAATAAACTAAATGTTTATTAGATAAAATTGAATGTTAATTGGATGAAAATTGAATATTAATTTGGTGTTAAATTGATGAATTGAATATTAATTAGATGGAATTGTATATTACTTTGGTGTTAATTTGATCAATTGAATCTTTATTGTTTGATTTGAAATGTTAATTCAATGAATTGAGTGTTAATTGAATGAAATTGAAAGTTTATTTGATTAATTTATGTTAACTAGTTGAATTTGAATGTTAATTTAGTAAATTAAATACTTTTTAGAAAAAATTGAATGTTAATTTGATGTTAATTTAATGAATTGAATGTTAATGTGGTGTTAATTTGATAAATTAAATATAAATTGGATGAAATTGAATGTTAGTTTAGTATTGATTTGATAAATTTAATTTTTATTGGATGTTAATTGAATGAATTGAATGTTAATTGGATGATTTTGGATATAAATTAGATGAATTTAATATTAATTAAGTTGAATTTTAATGATAATTTGATTAATTGAATGTTTTAATGTAATATTAATTGGTTAATTACATGTTAATTAAATACTTTAGATGATAATTTTGATTGCTCGTTGCCATGATCCTTGATCGGTAGTCTTGATCCCACCTACCTAGTCTTGGAGCAGATCGGTCCTAATTAGATCAGTCTCTTGATCGATAGTCTTGGAGTCAGATTGGTCCTGATTAGATCAGTAGTCTTGATCGCTAACAAAGGCTTGATCGGTCGTGATTAGATCGGTGTTCTTGATTGGTATCCAATCACATGACCGGTCTTGATTAGATTGGTATTTTATCGGTACCCAAGCACATGACCAGTCCTGATTAGTTTGGTATTTGATCGCACATGACCGGTCCATTAGATCGGTAATTGATTGCACATACCAAGCACATGACCAGTCCAAACAGTGTTAAACTAAAATTAGTTAATAACACTTTTATCATAAAAATATGCTTGTTTTATTATTTTGATCTCTAAAATATAATTTTTTTTAATTTGGCCCCTAAAGTATTTAATTTTGTACTAATTTGATGAATTGAGTGTTAATTGAATGTTTTTGAATATTGATTTAATAAATTGAATGTTAATTGGATGAATTTGAAAGTTAATGTGATGTCAATTTGTTGAATTGCATATTAGTTGAATATTTTCAAGATAAAATTTAAAAAATTGATATTTTAGGTATAAATTGAAAAAATATTCATATTTTAGGGGTAAAAGTATATTAACCCATTTTACAAAATCATGATCGGTTTTAGAAAATCAGGATCGCTCATGACTGATCATGATTTCTAAAATTGATTAATACACTTTTATCCCTAAATTATAGATATTTTACAGTTTCATATCTAAAGTATCAATTTTGTCAGTTTAATCTCTAAAGTATTTAATTAACAAGCAATTAACAAATTGACATCACATTAACACATTCAATTCATCAAATTAAAATTAAAGTTCAACAAATTAATATTAAATTCATCAAATTAACATTCAATATCATCCAATTAACATCCAATTCATCAAATTAACATTCAATTTATATTCAAATTCATCCAATTAACACGCAATTCATCCAATTAACATTCAAAATAACAAAAAAATATCTTTTTTTTTCAAATCAACACCAAATTAACATGCAATTTTATCCAACTAATTATTCAATTCATCAAATTAATACCAAATCAACATTCAATTTCATCTAATAAACACTCGATCTATCAAATTAACGTTTAAATTCACTTAGTTGACGTTAAGATTTATCAAATTGACATTCAATTTCATCAAATTAATACATAATTCATCAAATTAACATCAAATTAACATTCATTTCATCTAATTTATATTCAAATTCATTCAATTAATGCCCAATTAATCAAATTAATATCTACAATAATCCAGTAATAACACTTTTATCCAAAAAGTATGGAAGTTTTGTTAGTTTTATGTCTAAAGTATCAATATTTTCAATTTAACCCCTAAAGTATTCAATTTCTGTTTAGAACATTGAATTTATCAAATCAACAACTCTAGGTTCAAGGAATCGTCCACCTAGGGCATGCATTATACTGTACTCGAATTTTTCCATTATTACTATAATATTTAGTAAATAAGTGTTGGATTGTTATATATATATATATATATATATATATATATATATATATATTTACTAATAATGATATATTGATTAGTAAAACATCATTTGCATGAATTGTCATAAACATTAAATATATGTATATATAAGAGTATAAATATAGTATACATAAAGTATAATAGAACTTTCTAAATTGAGATTGGTGGGAAAGTGAAATTTCTCACTTCCTTCCAAAACATTCGGAGTATATGAGTTGCAAGGCAAAGACATGAATCCCACATTGGTTCTTGAAGGTTCTTCGTGAATTCATCTTCATCTATAAATAGAGGAAGAATTTCGTTCTCCACTCAAGGTCTTAAGGAATCCTCTTGAAGAGGAGACCTACATAATGAGAACTTCAAGTTATAATTTTGTATATGTATATATATATATATATATATATATATATATATATATATATATATATATATATATAAGTAGAAATAAAAGTACACTGTTTTTGATTCTTTGCTTTTCTACTACTTGAAATTGTTTTACCACACTGTTTTTCTACAACGTCATAACCTTGCATACAAGTACAACACAATCTCTCCAATTATTGTTGAATTGATAGTGGATTTTAAAATTAGATGGGATCCCTTTTGCCCAAATCAAAGAGCAACAATGGAGGGAGTAAGCTGTGAAAGAGAGTGTGAGAAATAAAATAGGAAGATTGTGTTGTATTGATTAGTAAAACATCATTTGCATGAATTGTCATAAACATTAAATATATGTATATATAAGAGTATATATATAGTATACATAAAGTATAATAGAACTTTCTAAATTGAGATTGGTGGGAAAGTGAAATTTCTCACTTCCCTCCAAAACATTCGGAGTATATGAGTTGCAAGGCAAAGACATGAATCCCACATTGGTTCTTGAAGGTTCTTCGTGAATTCATCTTCATCTATAAATAGAGGAAGAATTTCGTTCTCCACTCAAGGTCTTAAGGAATCCTCTTGAAGAGGAGGCCTACATAATGAGAACTTCAAGTTATAATTTTGTATATGTATATATATATATATAAGTAGAAATAAAAGTACACTGTTTTTGATTCTTTGCTTTTCTACTACTTGAAATTGTTTTACCACACTGTTTTTCTACAACGTCATAACCTTGCATACAAGTACAACACAATCTCTCCAATTATTGTTGAATTGATAGTGGATTTTAAAATTAGATGGGATCCCTTTTGCCCAAATCAAAGAGCAACAATGGAGGGAGTAAGCTGTGAAAGAGAGTGTGAGAAATAAAATAGGAAGAGAAGACATAATTTAAAGAATATTCCTTGAAAAAAAAATGTTGAGGAGATTCAAAAAACTAACTGATGAACATTAGTTTAATTTACTTAATTAAATATTTAGGACACAAATGACGTTTAAGTGATATATGCCTGCATATACTTTCTGAAGGTGCAAGATTAAGAAATATACTAAAACATACATCCGAAACTCTATGCAAAAGAATATTGTGAGAATGTACAGTGATTTGTTAAGTATTTTTCCACTAGTACATGAACATGAGGGTGCCACTGCCAGAATGTATTCTATGAACATCATTTCAATGCAAACACTTCCCATTCAATACAAGCTTAGTGTTTAAGATTTTAAAATATAATAGAGAAAATGTGTTGGGTAATTTATCGGAATATCAGGTGACGTAAGTTGGAGAATTGAAAATGCTCAACGGAGGTGAGCTTGTACGCCGGCCGGAGTTGCAGGAGTAGCAAATTTTTTGGTCTTTCTCTCTCTACACACTATGAATTGAGAAACAACCAAGAAAGAAAAAAAATGAAAAATGTACCTTGAAGAACACTTAACACAAATCCACTATATATTGATTCGTGCCCGCCCACAAAAAAGGCCTTACCATTCGCCCATGGCTCGAGTCCACACCACCATTGCTCAACAAAGTCACCAAACATTACCACCATGATGTTAAAGTTAATACTTTGTTGTGTTATTTTAAAAAATGTTACGTTTGTAATTGGGTCATAAAATGTTAGTGTCATGTTTTGTTGTATTTAATTAGGCCCAAAGATAGAAAACTCTAGAATGATTTGGGTGTGTCTAGATAAAACTTGTAAGAGTCTAGAATATATGGAGTGTCTATATTTAGTTGTGCCTAGATAAAGTTTGTTAGAGACTTTTCTAGAATATATGGAGTGTCTATATAAAGCTTGTAAGAGACTTTTCTAAGTGATTTGGAATGAAAAAAAAAAACTAGTTCCAGAACTGCCCATGTATTCCCTATTTGTCTCTTGTTTGTTTATTTAATTAATCAAGGTTCCAGCCTAATCTAAGGCCAACACACCATTGCACCGCTAGCCTCAAACCCAACAAACCCCACTCCCCCAAATTTCGAGCTATAACCTTCTGGAAAAATAAAAAATCAGATTATAGCAATCGTTCTATAGATACATAGAAAGAGATTAGTGAGAGAATTATGGAAATAATAAAATAAGACGGAAGTTGGAATCGACATTTATCTGTTGCAAGCTAGGCTGTGAATACAAGTTTAGTGTCTAAGATTTTAAAATATGATGGAGAAAGTGTGTTGGGTTAGGGTTATTTACCGGAATGTTGGAGAACTGAAAATGCTCAACGGAGGTGAGCAAGGCATGTCGGAGACTGGACTTATACGTCGGCCAGAGTTGCAAGTCTTTTGGTCTTTCTTTCTGGATCGCTCTCTCTCAACACGCTAGCATCAAATTTTTTTACTATCAAGAGAAATTTTATGAACGGAGAAACAACCCAAAAAACTATAAGACAAAATAATGATGAAAGCAGAGTTGAGTTATTAACTGGAACAGAAGAGCACGTTATCGGAGAGCTGAAAATGCTTAACATAGATGAGCAAGGTACGTCGGGGATCGGAGTTGTACGCCGGCCGGAGTTGCAAGTCAGAAACCACCCATAAAAAAACTATAAGACAAAATAATGATGAAGGTAGAATTGGGTTTTTAACTGGAACAGAAAAGGACGTTCGTCGAAGAACTAAAAATGCTTAACGGAGGTGAGCAAGAAAAAGATGAAGAATGTTCCTTGAAGAATCACCCAACACAAATCCAACATGTGCCACCCACAAAAAACGCCTTACCTGTGTCAGTGTGGTACACACCAACTCAAATTTTAGGTCACATTTTTCTGGTTTCTTTCCGTCTTATCCTAATCGGGTTTTGGTATGGGTTTTGAAATTTTTGATTATTTATAAATTTTAATCTTATTTTATTCTATTTGATCTTACTGATTAATTGTCTAAAAAAATTGGGTAGCTCAATGAATGATCTTTTAATATTCTGTCAAAAATCGGGTAGATATGCAGAATACCTACAAAATTTTAGTATTCCTACCTTACCATAATGTTTTATTGATGTTTATGATTTTCTTATATATGATGTATTGATGTTTATGACTTTTTATTGTGTTTTATTGTAATTGTTTATGTATTATTGAATTTATTGTGTTTTCTTTAGTGTTATTTGTTTATTATGTTAGTTAATTGGTGTAGGTTACTTATTTAAATTGTTAAAATGATTTAAAAATTAATAACTAAAAAATATGTGTTCTGTGAGATCCCATATTTCATATAAATATAAATAATATTAACTTGATAGTATTTTTTTTAAATGATTCAAATGATGAGAGAAACTTCGAATCGTTGTTAAAGGAACAATCGCGTAAGTTTAAGATATGGGCGGATTGACTTTTTAGTAAAATTTAATTTTTGGAGGTGTTTAAGGTTGATAAGGGTAACTAAGTATATATATTAATTTTTTTAGGTCAAAATAACATTATCATTGAATTCAGGAGGTCCGAAAACCTTGGAATAGACGCTTAGCTTATATAGTGGTTCAAAGGGGTAAAAATTATAAATTTGGCATTTTAGGTATAATTTGGCTTGGATTTGTATAGAACTCATAAAAATAAATGTTTTTAGCTTAAAATAACATTAAAAATGGATCCGGAACGTCAAAAAACCTTAGGGTAGTCATACGGATCAAATTGAAAAAGTTTTGGGGCAAAACCGTAATTTTAGAGAAAATACTTTTTTTTGGGTCCTATGAACAGTACCCGGAGCGAATTTCAGCCCTTATAACCCCATTTTCACCGCCATTTCTCTCATTTTTCTCACACCTCTCACCCAATACTACTCCATAAACCTTCTATGGGTCACGGGGTTAATTTTCTTACTAAATTTCTGCCTCGTTATGGCACTGAGATCCAATACTTAGTGTAACACCCCAACCCGGGGTACAATATCTGCAATCCTTGCCTATTTTTTTATATACCTTTCTTTATATAAAAATAAGCATATAAAAAAAATTCATCAAACCCCTTAGTAGTACGGCTTGCCATGAGCCCCGCTTATTTACAGACCATAATATTGACCTCAAGAATATGACATATAAATACAATTTAAATTTAAAGGACATATAAAAATGAACCCCATGATGACATCCTAATCGACCCTCTAGACTCGGCAGTGGACTCCTCACGTGTTTATGGTTTTTCCTGAAAAGTCATTAAGACCATTAGTAAAAGTAAAGATACAATTAATATTTAAAAGCACAACAAGTGATAAAAGAAACTTTATTTATTTAGGAACAACCTTAACCACGAATTAGATACTTACTTTCAAATTACATTTCACCTCATACACATTCGTTTACATCGCACAAACATAACCTGTATATATCACATCGAAAAAATATACATCACATATATTTACTTCCACATAATTAAATTATTCCTCACAATGAATATCCCACACGCACACAAACTAATCGCCTTGTAACCAACAACCGCCACACATGCTATATTTAGTTGTACAAATTCTTGCGCCACATAGGCCACATGTATCGCAAGCTTATATCACCTCATAGATATCATTCATCACTGGGTCAACCCAAACCACATTAATGGTTTTCCTTCAGACAACCCACATCACAGAGAGTTTTTTTATCACGTAACTTAGACGACTCTACCACATAATCAAATCCCATCACGTAGATGACTCATGCCCTATAAATAATTCATGTTACTTAGACGATCCAACTCACATAATCCTCTCTCGTCACTTAAACGACTCTCATAACACTACCGTGTGTCTCCGCTCAATTAATTATTCCCAACAATAACCGTAACAAAAATATATGTTTAAGAGTCTAATAAATTATCAAAAAAAAATTGTAGGGTGGTGCACCTACCTTGCGTGATGTTTTACTCGTAGACGACCCCTCCGTCGGAGCTTCTAGTGTAGCATTTTTTTTAGCGGTATTCGTCTCCAAACTTGGCATAACCGATATTCACAATTCCATTCATACATTAATACGTAATACCACTTAAGTTCGAGATGGTTTACTCGTACCTAGTTTAATGATTATATCCCTTCGAATTAAATTGTTTATTTATATTTAATAACATTATCTATTCGAATCGATTAAACTAATAGTTTGATAATCAACTCGAGTCAAGTTAAGTAATCAATTCGCATCGAGTAAAATTATCTACTCGAATCAAATTTAGCTAATCTTCTTGAATCCGTTTAGAAAATATTTATTTGAATCAATTACACCAAAATTTAACATTTTTCATAAAATTATAAACATCACAAAAATATACTTAAATTTGCATAATTTTCTATTCAAGCATAAAATGACATGTTTACTTGTAATTACTCATATTCATAGATTCATGAAAATTTAAGAACAATTCACAAGATTTCTAAGCTACCCACCAAACTACTATGTTAATTTTTCCAAGCAACACCCATGGTACTATGCATTCATAACAAGCATCCCAACAAACCCACATGCAATAATTCTACTCTTCTATTTTTCATGCAACATTAACTTAATTTACAAACCCACATAAATATTGAGGTAAATCCTTCATGTATTAATCAAAGTTATTACTAAGCATCATACTTACAAGATACCATACTTTAAATACATGCAACACTCAAAATATATATACTAGAGTTGGATTCCTACATCTTAGAGGAAGAAAATTGATTATAATTCTTACCTTTGCACCCACATTTTTTTTTTCCTTCTCTTCTCTTTTTTTTTTTTTTCTTTCCTTCTTCCCTTTCTTTCTTCTTCTTTCCTTCTTGTTCTTGTTCTTGCCGAAAATGTCTAAGTAAGACTTCTTGTTTCTTTTTTTTTTTGCATGCAAGACATGCCTTCCGAAAATGTTCTTGTTTGCACCCACATTTTTTTTTTGCTTGCATGTCTTCCTAAGTGGAGAGTTCCATCATTACTAATACACACACACACACACACAGATATATATATATATATATATATCCTTGTATAATGTGTATGTATACATACTTATATTTATATGTCCACTTTTTCTTTATATGCATGTTTATATATATCCAATTTATTGATCACCCATTAAATTCGTATTTTGGACCCTTAACCACTCCTTGTATATGATAGCACATTTTATTTTAATAACAATAAATTGATGTCACATGCTTGCCACCCAATTAATTCTACATGCGCTAACGTACATAAAATAATAAACTCATATCTGTCAATATTCTTATTTAACTTTTCACACTCGAATAAAACAATTCCCCCTATAATCATTATTTATAAATTATTTCTGAATATTAAAATATTCATTATTCAAGTTCAGGTCTCATATCATTACTCGTAATTAAATACCGGTTGTCACTCCTACGGATGCATGTCACATATGAATATGCTTATTAAAAATATTACTTGTTTGTTATGCTTGTTCGGGTTGTAAAACTTTTCCCTCTTTAGGAATTTCGTCTCCAAAATTTGACTTATCAATCTGAAACAAGTAATGATATTATTATTATTAATTTTTTTTTTTTTTTGTGTTTTCTACTATTTTAATTTTATATATGATGACTAAAATAAGTATTTGTATATAAACCCCCGACATAAAATAAAATGCCTAATTAGTTTTCTCGGGTCTCACACTCAGTCTCAACCAAACACTAAAATGCTCACAGAATGCACAAAGGAACAGAGTAGGGACAATAAGCAAACACACACAGAACACACAAGCATTACAGGCCAACCGGCCAAATCTTTCTTTCTCAATAAAGTATAAGGAAACTCAACCTTGGGTCTACTTATAAAAACGTGCCCAACTCTATTGGTTGCACTGCAGACCCTGGCATCACTATTTATAATATTCAGGGTGGCGGTTACAAGCCCAATCGCCTAGGCAACTGCCTACAATTCAAATCCGCCTAAAAGTCTACTGTGATTGGATGGCAAAGGAAGTTGTAACTGGTCTGCAACTTCTCTGCATGGTGTCTGAATTTGACAGAGATCCCACATGCTGTGCACTTGCCAGAAAACTGCACAAAACTGTCACCATCTGCAGGGCACATGCCACAACGTTCTCACATGTTGTGCATGTGACTTTCTCATGAGCCCTTAGCCTTTGATTGTCTTGCGTCCGTGCCTAGCCATGCCCAGCCCATGGCTCAGCCCTTCAAGTTAGCATTGCCCCACAATTCAAGCCATCTGACTATCTTGCTTGCATGTTTCCTTGTGCCCACGTGCCCATGCATGTGCTGCCTCACTAAGCCATGCATGAGTCTTCAATTAGCCCACTGATCGTGTCTAATCAATCCCAACGTGCCCATGCATGGACTGCCTCCCTCAGCCATGCGTGGGACTTCTGCCAATCTTGCCCAAAGGTATACTTCGCCTGAGTATAACCCAACTTGGCTAAGGTATGGGTGCCTTTGGGCGAGGCTGCCACATGCCAATACCGCCAACGAGCTAAGGGGGTAACAAACCACCCCCACAAGAAGAACTCGACGTCCTCGTCGAGAGGTTGTCCCAATATTCCTTGATCTGTTTCTCAAACTGCCAAAGAGTCACATCTCTTTCCCAACTCGCGTTTGCCTCGAAACCACCCTTCCAATGTACCAGAAAATCAGTCTTGCGATTCTTCTTACTCTGACCCATGGTCCGGTGAGACAGAATCTTGTTGACCTCTCTGTCAAACTGTTTCCTGATTATAGGCGGAGCCCTCTTGGCTTGTTTCCTTCCAGCATTCAGCAAGTCTTCATGAAAAGGCTTCAGAAAACTCACATGAAAGTTTGGGTGAATTTTCAATCGATCAGGCACCTTCAAGCGATAGGCAACATTCCCGACCTTCTTCATTACCTCGAAGGGGCCATCGTATTTGGGAACAAGCCCACGATGTACTACCTTGCTGTTGATCCTTTTCCATAGCGCAGGAGTCAATTTCAACAAGACGAGATCACCAACTTGAAATTCCAGCGGTCTGCGGCCTTGATCAACATACTTCTTCATACGTCGGGCAGCTTTGGCCAAGCTTTCATTCGCCTCGTCAAGCATCTCCTGCTTGGAACGGGCAAATCAATATGCAGCAGGACATTTTCCTCTGGTTCTTTGCTTCACCACTTCTTGGGGAGTAAGTGGTTGTTGTCCTATAGCTAACTCACTGGGACTCATTCCTGTTGCTGAAGACCTGTGCAAGTTGAAGCAAAACTGGACCGTGTCCATAAGTTCCACCCAATTCTTCTGACTTGCAGTGACGTAGTGCCGCAAATAGTCCTCCAGCAAGGCATTGATCCGCTCAGTCTGTCCGTCAGTCTGGGGATGACTTGCTGTAGAGAACTTCAACTCAGAACCCATGAGATTGAACAACACAGTCCAGAATCTGCCAGTGAATCTGGTGTTGCGATCACTGACTATGTCTTCAGGCAATCCAAAGTACTTCACCATGCACTTGTAAAACAATTATGCAGCAACATCTGCAAGGCAAGCATGAGGTGCAGGAATGAACACCGCATACTTGAAGAAACAATCGACCACCACCATGATCGAACGCATGCCATCAACCTTCGACAGGTTGCATATAAAATCCATCGAGGCTGACGACCACGGTCTGTCATGAATAGGCAAAGGCTGAAGCAAGCCTATTGCCTTCTTCTTCTCAACCTTGTCAAGTTGGCACACGAGACAAGTTCTGACATAGGCCTCAACATCGTCTTCCATCTTGGGCCAGTAATAGGAGCGAACCAGCAATGCAAGTATCCTCTCTACTCCAGGATGTCTAGCCCACTTGGAGTCGTGTGTCTCACGCAGCAACTCCAGTCTTAGTTCCCCTCCAGTAGGAACGTAAAGTCTGCTACCTTTGGCATAGAGCAGACCATCATCAATCCAGTAACTGCGCACCAAACCCTCCTCAACTTGTTGCTTCAATTTTCCATAAGTAACATCAGTCTGGGCACGCTCTCTGACTCTTGCAATGAAGTCAGTCTGCACAATGGACAGTGCAGCAACATAGTCTTGGACTTCCTTCCTGCTTAATGCATTGGCAACCTGATTTTGCCTCCCGGGTCTGTACACCCACACAAAATCGATCTCAGCAAGAAATTCCTGCCAACGGGCCTGCTTTGGGATCAACTTCTTCTGGGACTTGAAATATGTGTTCGCCACATTGTTTGTCACGACAGTAAACTTCGTTCCCAGCAAGTAGTGCCTCCAGATTTCAAGGCAATGCACCACAGCAGTCATTTCTTTCTCATGTGCTGCGTATCGTTGCTCAGCATCTTTCAGTTTTCGGCTTTCAAAGGCAACAGGGTGTTCCTCCTGAACAAGGACTCCTCCAATGACACGGTAAATCGCATCTGTGTGCACTTCGAATGGCAGATCGAAGTCAACTAGTCTTAGTACGGGTGCAGAGGATACTGCATGCTTCAGCTTCTCAAAAACTGTCTGACAGGCACCATTCCAGACCCACTTCGGGTCTTTCTTTAGCAAGTCAGTCAGGACATTGCGCTTCTTAGAATATCCCTCAATGAATTTGTGATAGTAGTTGGCTAGGCCAAGGAATGACCGTAGTTCAGACACCTTGGTTGGTGCAGGCCAATCAACAATTGCCTTCACCTTCCTCTCATCCATTCGAATCTTGTCTTTGCTAATATAGTGTCCCAAGAACATTACTTTTTGGCGACAGAATTCACACTTTTCCTTTTTGCCATACAGTTGGTGCTCTCTAAGCCATGAGAAAACCGCTCTCAAATGATCTATATGATCTTCCAACGTTTCACTATAGACCAAAATGTCATCTAAGTAAACGACCACAAAGACATCAATGTACTCGTAAAAGACATCATTCATTAAATTACAGAAAGTTGTCGGGGCATTAGTGAGCCCAAACGGCATCACAAGGAATTCAAAAGAACCAAAACGCGTCACACACGCAGTTTTAGGCTCATCCCCTTCTACAATTCTAACTTGCCAATACCCAGTCCTTAGATCCAGCTTTGTGTAGAAAGTGGCCTTGAAAAGTCTGTCAAACAGATCATCAACATTTGGAACAGGGTACTTGTTCTTTATTGTCACCTTGTTCAAGGCCCTGTAGTCGATGCACACATACGCAACGACCCATCTTGCTTCTTCTGGAACAGAACAGGGGCTCCATATGGCACCTTGGATGGCTTCATGCTACCAGAATCTAGCAACTCGTTCAATTGTTTCCTCAATTTTGCCAGTTCCATTGGCGACATCCGGTAAGGGGCACGGGCTGGAGGCTTGGCACCAAGCTCCAACTCTATCTTATGGTCAATTGCATGTCTGGGTGGAAGGCTTTTGGGGAGTTCAGGGGGCATAACATCAGCAAATTCCCCCAATACCCCTGCCACTACATCAGGTACTACAACCAGCTGGTTTGATCTCCACCAAAGCTGCGAGGTATGTCATCTCGCCCTTTTTCAACCCAGCTTTTACTTGCATAGCGGACATCATTCCCATCTTCCGCTTTCCTTCCTTCTTGCTTTGGTCTGCCATGACTACAGACACAAAGCAGGGTGTTTTCTCATCTGTGATCAACACTCAATTCAAGTGTGGCATCAGTGCCACCCTTGCCTTAATAAAGAATTCGTTCCCTAGGATGACATCAAAGTCATCCAAGGGTACTACCATCAAACTCACTTGGCCTTCCCACAGGCTAACCTTCAGGCGTATTTCCACCGTGCCTTGCACCGGTCTTGCTTTAGAATTTACCACCTTGAGTTTGCTAGAATTCTCTGACAATTGCAGGCCAAATTTTCCCACCTCTCTCTAGGCAACGAAGTTATGGGTGGCTCCAGTATCCACCATGGCCTGAACTTCCTTGCCATTCACCTAGGCCTGCACATACATAAGGCCTTTGCGGGGTTGCTAAATTTTGCCCACAGTAATTGCGTTCAGCAACTGGAGAGGGTTTACTCGGGTGGGGCAGTCATCATAACTGTCATCCCCACTTGCAGCAACAAGGGCACTTAACTTCTCACGTTTGGGACAGTCCTTAACATGATGGGGGCCACCATAGAGAAAACAACCAGAATCAAAGGCTTTCTTATTCTAACTGTTGTCTGGCTTTTTAGGGTCAGAAACATTCTTCTTTTTCTTCAATCCGCCTTTTTTGCGTCTTTGAAAGTGCCAGCCTTGTCTTTCCACCACCATCCTTCTTTTTCTTTTTAGAAGGGCCTTGACTGCCACCCATTTTGAAGTCTACAAGGGCATCTGCAGCAGCGATGGCAGTGGGCAAATCACGTACCCCTTGCCTTTGCAACTCGGCCTGTGCCCAGCCTTGCAATCCGGACATGAAGTTGAAGAGTTTGTCCTCCTCTGACATGTTCTTGATGTCCAGCATCAACAAACTGAACTCCTTCACGTAATCATGAACGGTTCCAGTGTGCTTTAGTTTCTTGAGTGAATCCCTAGCAATCCAAGTCTTATTGCTAGGGAGGAATTGATCCTTCAATTCCTTTTTCAGGGTCTCCCATGTCTCTATCTTTGGACATCCAGCAGATGCATCATCCACATTCCGAGTCCGCCACCACAACTTGGCATCACCAGATAGGTACATACTGGTTATTGTAACTTTCTCTCCATCAGGCACATGGGCAGCTTTGAAGTACTGCTCCATGTCCCATAGGAAATTTTCCAGATCTTTGGCGCTTCGATTGCCTCCGAAGGCCTTTGGTTCAGGGACTTTGATTTTTGAAGACGTCTCACCTACAACAGGTCGAGAATTCATGGCCCTCTTCACCAGGGACATTTCGTCTTCAAGATCCTTCAGATTCGTTTTGACAGCGTCTGTGAGGGACAAGATGTCCTCTATCATCGTTGTAATTTTTTCATCGGTGTTGGTCACATAACTATCAAAAGCCATCTGTAAACCAGCGGTCTGAATAGCGTGTTGCTCCATCTGCACAGACACGCTAGTTGCGGCATCACTTTCAGGGGCGCCCAGAAAATCTTCGAGACGGGTCACACGTTTTCGCAATTCAGCAACGTTTCCACCAGCCATGGTCACAAACTGAAGCTCTGATACCAATTGTCACAGGGTTAATTTTCTTACTAAATTTCTGCCTCGTGATGGCACTGAGATCCAACACTCAGTCTCAACCAAACACTCAAATGCTCACATAATCCACAAAGGAACAGAGTAGGGACAATAAGCAAACACACACAGAACACACAAGCATTACAGGCCAACCGACCAAACCTTTCTTTCTCAATAAAGTATAAGGAAACTCAGCCTTGGGTCTGCTTACAAAAACATGTCCAACTCTATTGGTTGCACTGCAGACCCTGGCATCACTATTTATAATATTCAGGGTGGCGGTTACAAGCCCAACCGCCTAGGCAACTGCCTACAATTCAAATCCGCCCAAAAGTCTGCTGTGATTGGATGACAGAGGAAGTTGTAACTGGTCTGCAACTTCTCTGCATGCTGTCTGAATCTCACAAAGATCCCACATGCTGTGCACTTGCCAAAAAATTGCACAAAACTGCTACCATCTGCAGGGCACATGCCACAACGTTCTCACATGTTCTCGCATGTGCCTTTCTCATGAGCCCTTAACCTTTGATTGTCTTGCGTCCGTGCCTAGCCATGCCCAGCCCATGGCTCAGCCCTTCAAGTTAGCATTGCCCCACAATTCAAGCCATCTGACTATCTTGCTTGCATGCTTCCTTGTGTCCACGTGCCCATGCATGTGTTGCCTCACTCAGCCATGCATGGGTCTTCAATTAGCCACTGATCGTGTCTAATCAATCCCAACATGCCCATGCATGGACTGCCGCCCTCAGCCATGCGTGGGACTTCTGCCAATCTTGCCGAAAGGTATACTTCGCCTGAGTATAACCCAACTTGGCTAAGGCATGGGCGCCTTTGGGCGAGGCTGCCACATGCCAATGCCGCCAACGAGCTAAGGGGGTAACACTATGTGTGTAACGACCCAACGATGGTAATTTCCCTTTATTCTTGAACTCAATTAATGTGTCAATTAGGATGTCTAATTCATCCTCCGTAATCAGTGGGATCTTCATTTACAACTACAACCATATAATTTACATATTAATTGAGATATAATGTGCATAAGTTATGCATAATAGTATCATGAAACGAATCACATTCATACATTTTATATGCATTCAACTTTAAAATATATAACAATTCTACGTATGGACAATATAAACTTACTATTATCCATATTCACCAAAATACATAAGATACTAATGTTGGTAGACTACATGTACACAAGTCATTACATAGGGTCAAACCATTCAGAAAAGTTGTATATTATTATGGTAACAACATAAAATCAACCAATTCTCTCCATTACAGGGTATACAATATGGGTGAGCACGATAACCACAATGAGCATAACTACACTTATCATGCACCAAAATGAGATCACAGTTGTAGGCATTTGTTCCTACTGCACGAATAAGTGCTTCATCGATGTTCCTAACACAATCTTGAATTATATTCTCCATAGGTGCAGGCGGATGAAAAGCCATCGCATTTGGTACATCTTCTTCCTACCGCGCAGCGTGCATGGTCAATGCAGTTTCCGCCTCAGCATACGAATCATAAGATTTGTTTAGTGCACCTGGATACCTATTAACATACGCATGACATTCCACCCATGACTCGTAAATACCAACCAGTCTTCCAACGAACACAACGTACCAACATTGCTTCTTGTTCATATCTAATTACACAACATTCAAGTAATTACTCACATATATTTTTTCTATTAAGCCACCGTAATGCAAATAATGAACCACCTTAACATAGCAACATACAACGACAAAGCCACACACCCAAATAATACCAAAAGTTATTTGTACATAATATGCATATAACATAACCAAGTGTCAAAAGTTGTGTACATCAAGCCATATTGTGCATGACATTTTTAAGATACATAGCAAAAGATACTAACATAAATCCCCAAAACGTGTTACCAACATGTATTTTCGACAATTCAGTGTTAAAAGTTTCCCACATTTTTGATCAATTTTGTGGTGTGTGCCACAAAAGTCCACCAACCCACGCAAGATGCTTATACTCAGGCAAGCTAAAGATGTCCGCATTTACTGGGTCAGAACAAATCTTAAAAAGTGTTGAATGTCGATCAACCATTGATATACCATTTATCTTCTCAAGTTCGTCGTTCACTCTCCTGCGTGCATCAACAACATCATGTATATATCCAACTCGATATGCTATAATATCTAGCTGCTTACGACTTTCTTACACATATTCACCAAATATCTTCAAGATGTTTCTCAGCGTTGCCAACCATGTCTTCCACATCGATAGCGTATTATTTCGTTGCCCGGTCCTTGCCAAATATCATTTCCCAGTTATTGAAGTAAGGCCACGACTTATCTCGCATTCCTTTTGCATTTTGGTTTTTCTACAACATATGTGGACATTTATTAACAACCTTTAAAAAAAATTAGGTTATTATGTACTAACATAAAATCTATTAAAATTTTGGGTGTCAAGTTTCACCTTCAAGTAGTCTTGCCAAATGTCGTCGCCACCAACCATTATCTTATTCTCAGTACTATTAAACTCAAAGTCTGATGTTGTCATCATGGTAAACAGGCAGTTGTAATTCTTCTTCCATATTTTCAGTTTGGACTCAATATGGGGTGAAGCGCGTGATTAAGGCCGAATAATCACATTTATTAATAGGAAAGATTGATTATTTAATTGTAAAAGTGTGATAAATATAAAAGTTTATCCAAGTTTGGGTGTTATGCTATTAAATGTTGATTTGTGTTAAATTGCAGGACAAAAGCATAATTTTGAAGTTAAATTATGGGAAGACGAAGCATAGCTCAAAGGGAAACACACTGGATAACGCGTCCGGACGGAAGAAGGATACGCGTCCGGACGCAAGTGGCAGAAAGGCGATCAGAGAAGAACGAACTCACTGGAAGTTGCGTCCGGACGGAAGATAAACACGCGTCCGGACGCGTGTCGAAGATCTGCTGATGCCAGACTTAGAATTCTGACGAGAATCAATCTCTTTCCTAGGGGGTTATAAATACAAATTGAAGACTTTGTAAGGGGATATTTTTTTCATTCTTTCTACTTACGAATTCTTCAGTGTATTTGGAATTCTTTTACTATGTCCGGCTAGAAGGCTAAGCTAGGGCTAGGGAAAACCTCTCAGTGAAGTACGGTATTTTTATAGACTTTGTAATTAATGATTTATGTTATTGTGTTAATCTAGTTTCTAATCTTTTAGCAAAGTCTTTATTCTGTAAAAACTTCTGAGTTGTTGTGCCACGTACATCGATTGCTTGAGTTTCCCTACGAATAAATGACTGGTTATTCCACGCTTGAAGTGTTAGCATTGTTTCATAAAATAATATGATTAATGTATTATTCAGGTTTCTGAATAGCCTTTTGATCATAACTTTTGGCTTCATGACTTGATTTGTTATTTGGGTTAACCGACATTTAATTCCTGTTTCAAATTAAGCTTCAAGTCTTTTATTGTTACCGTATGGAATTGAGAGGGAGTACCTGATGCTCTAGTATTTTTATTACCGATTTTTAATCATCAAAGTCAACTGTTTTCAACCAAAACTCCTCAAACAAACTTTCTCTTTTTATTTTTAGTATTTGTGTGATTGTTTACTTGTTACAATTCCTCGTGGATTCGACCTCGGACTTCCGAGAATATATTACTCTGCTCAACCTACGCTTGGGTTTACACTTTTAAAGTTGAAGCAAGTTTTTGGCGCCGTTGCCGGGGAATTGAAAAAAAAAAACAAGGAGCCATCGCATCTTTTGAGGTTTTCGGTATTTGCGATTCATCGGAGAACCGGTAACTTCGTTCCAATTTCTTGTATTTTCTGGCATTTTATTTATTTTTCGTTATTTATTTATTTAGATTTCGATTTTATTTAGTTTGTTTAGTTGTTTTATGAGCTCTTGGCATCGTGATTTGAGTTGACGTTTAATAAGAGAGGAGTTAGATACTTTGTTTAGAAATCTATTTGATTCATCTGATTTAAATTTTTCTGTGCACACAATGGCTGTTAATCCTAACATTAATAGGCAGAATGAACTTCCCGCACATGAGGACCATATTGATAGAGTAAGCAATCATGATGAGAATGATGTGGATAATTTGAATGTTAATCAGAGTAGGACATTGCGTGAATATCTACAACCCGTACTTCTCACTGAACCGTCATGCATCATTTTCCCATTGAATGCCATTCATTTTGTTTTCAAACCTGGCATGATTCAATTACTTCCAAAATTCCTTGGTATAGGTGAAGAAAACTCATATTTGCACATTAGAGAATTTGGGGATGTCTGTGCTACGTTCCATGACCAGAATGTTGCAATGGATATAGTCAGGCTGAAGTTATTTCCTTTTTCATTAAAGGAAAAAACTAAAACTTGGTTATATTCGTTGAGATCTAGGTCTATAGGAACATGGCAGGAGATGCAGAAACAATTTTTAAAGAAATTTTTTCCCACACATCGCACAAACTCTTTGAAAAGACAGATAATGAATTTTTCTCAAAAGGAGTCTGAAATTTTTTATCAAAGTTGGGAAAGATTTAAAGACCTTCTTGCATCTTGTCCACATCATGGTTATGAAAGCTGGCGCATAATAAGTTTCTTTTATGAGGGTTTAGGCCCACAGCTGCGTCAATTTATTGAAATGATGTGTAACGGTGATTTTATGAATAAGGAACCAGATGATACTTTTGACTATTTAGACCAATTAACCGAGAATGCACAATCTTGGGATACTACATCCCAAGAACCATCTAAAGGTAAAACTGCACAATCATCATCATCTGGTGGAGGTAAGTATCAGTTGAAGGAGGAAGATGATATTGGGGCTAGGATTGCCACCTTAGCTAGGAGGGTAGAAGTCATGGAATATAAAAGGGTTAATGAGGTTGACACAATACCTGTTGAGGAAGTCTGTAGTTTTTGTGACACCCCCGGACACCCAGTTAAACAGTGTCCAACATTGCCTGTTTTAAAAGAGATTTTGCATGATCAAGCAAATGCTGCAAACAATTTTTCAAAACCTTACAATAATCCTTATTCAAATACATACAATCCGGGGTGGAAGAATCACCCCAACTTTAGTTGGAGGAATGAAAATAATGCATCACAACCACCTCAACAAAATTCCTCTAATGCTGCACCTTATGTCCCACTTTCTAAGAGAAGTATGGATGAAGCATTGACACAATTCATGCAAAGTCAGTTAAATTATAATAGGCAAAATACTCAGGCCATTGATGATCTCAGAGGTACAGTCAATCAAACCACACAGGCTATAAATGACATTAGGAGTGCAATCACTAAACTAACTATTGACCCGTGTCATCAGGAGAAAGGTAAGTTCCCAGCACAACCACAGCCAAATCCACAGGGTAAATTTTTTGTGAATGATACTAGCACTCCTAGTACTGAGCATGATCAGGTTAAGTCTATCACCACACTTCGTAGTGGGAAAGAAATTGATAAAACCATTCCTTCTCAAACTCAAAAATTTGAGAAAATTTCAAAACCTACGGAGAGTGATGATAAACTTAATCCCTCTGAAGTTAATGAGCCTGAGAAGTATGTTCCTCCTGCACCATTCCCACAGAGATTGCTTACTTCTACCAAGCCTCATATGCACAATGATATGTTAGAAGTCTTTAAACAGGTAAAAATCAACATTCCCTTGTTGGATGCCATTAAACAAATACCTTCTTATGCAAAGTTTTTAAAGGAATTATGCACTGTAAAAAGGAAATTGAATGTGCAAAAGAAGACATTTTTAGCTGAGCAAGTATCCTCCATCATACAGCATAACACTCTACTGAAATACAAAGACCCAGGTTGTCCTACCATTTCTTGTGTCATAGGCAACCACAAAATTGAACAGGCTTTACTGAATCTTGGAGCTAGTGTGAACTTGCTCCCATATTCAGTATATGAACAATTAGGGTTAGGTGAGTTAAAACCCACTTTGGTTACACTCCAATTAGCTGACAGATCAATAAGAGTACCAAGGGGTATGGTGGAGGATGTCTTAGTACAGGTTGACAAATTTTATTTTCCTGTGGATTTCATAATTTTGGATACTCAACCTGTATTAAATGCTAATGCTCAAATTCCTGTTATTTTAGGCAGACCATTCCTAGCAACTTCAAATGCTTTAATTAATTGTAGGAATGGTGTGATGAAGTTAACTTTTGGGAATATGACATTAGAGCTCAACATTTTTCATGTGTGCAAACAACCAGGGAATGTTGATGAAGATGTGCATGAGGTTAACATGATTGAGTCCCTTGTTCCAAGCAGATTATATGATTCTTCTCTATTTGATCCACTTGAAGCATGCTTGCTTGAACAATCTTCTATGATAGAGATAGATGAACTCAATTCTGAAATTTCTGTTTCCACTGATGTGTTAAACTCTTTACAGGTACTTGAAATTAAAGAGTTGAGACAGAAATTTGAGGAGCTTCCACCAAGAATTGACCCACCAATCCCATCCAGTGAGAAAGCACCTAAGCTTGACCTCAAGCAGCTACCGGTTGAGTTAAAGTATGCATTTCTGGGAGATGATGCAACTTATCCGGTAATAATTTCTTCTCAATTGAATTCAGCACAGGAAGGTATGTTATTACAACTTCTTAGAGAACATAAAAAGGCAATTGGCTGGACTTTAGCTGATATAAAAGGAATTAGTCCATTAGTTTGCACTCACAAGATTTATTTGGAAGATAATGCTAAAACATCTAGGGAAATGCAACGTCGACTGAATCCACATATGAAAGAAGTTGTAAAGAAGGAAGTGCTGAAATTGTTAGACATAGGAATTATTTACCCTATTGCAGACAGCAAATGGGTAAGCCCCACACAGGTAGTTCCTAAGAAATCTGGAGTCACTGTAGTTGCCAATGAAAATAATGAACTTGTGCCAACTAGGACAGTTACTGATTGGAGAATGTGCATAGACTACAGGAAATTAAACTCTGTTACTAGAAAAGATCACTTCCCTTTACCTTTTATGGATCAAATTTTGGAAAGGGTAGCATCACATTTGTATTACTATTTCCTAGATGGCTATTCAGGATATAATCAGATTGACATTGCCCTAGAAGACCAAGAGAAAACCACATTTACTTGCCCTTTTGGTACTTTTGCATATTGCAGTATGCCCTTTGGACTTTGCAATGCACCCGCGAATTTTCAAAGGTGCATGCTAAGTATTTTCAGTGACATGGTAGAGCGTTTTCTTGAAGTTTTCATGGATGATTTTACTGTTTTTGGTGATGCTTTTGATGAATGCTTGTCAAATTTAGAGAAAGTGCTTCTTCGATGTGAAGAAAAGAACCTCGTGCTTAATTGGGAAAAATGCCACTTTATGGTTCAAAAGGGAATTGTTCTTGGTCACATTGTCTCAGCTGAGGGAATCCAGGTAGATAAAGCTAAGATAGAATTAATTGCTAATTTACCTTCCCCCAAAACCCTTAAGGATGTTAGATCTTTTTTGGGTCATGCTGGTTTCTATCGAAGGTTCATAAAAGATTTTAGCTCTATATCCAGACCACTTTGCAATCTCTTAGGGAAGGATATACCTTTTGAGTGGGATGGGTTATGCCAAGAGGCTTTTGATAAGTTAAAAGACATGCTCGTCACTGCTCCAATTATGCAACCCCCGAATTGGAGTCTTCCTTTTGAAATTATGTGTGATGTCAGTGACTATGCCGTAGGGGCAGTTTTAGGACAAAGGAATGAGAAAAAGCCACATGTCATCTACTATGCTAGTCGAACCTTAAATAGTGCACAGATGAATTATTCTACCACAGAAAAGGAATTACTGGCAGTAGTATTTGCACTGGACAAATTTAGGTCATATTTAGTAGGATCCCCCATTGTCATTTTCACAGACCATGCAGCTCTTAAATATTTACTGACAAAGAAAGATGCCAAACCTAGACTGCTTAGGTGGATCCTCCTACTCCAAGAATTTGATATAACCATTAAAAATAAAAAAGGAGTAGAGAATGTAGTGGCTGACCATTTGTCTAGACTTGTGAGTGACATACCCATTGAGACGGTGCCGATCAAGGACACTTTTCCTGATGAACAATTGCTGGCAGTTTCGGCAGTACCTTGGTTTGCTGATATAGTGAATTTTCTTGTTACAGGTAACATGCCACCAGCTTGGACTACATTGGATAAAAGGAAGTTCTTAACTGAAGTGAAAAGTTTTTTCTAGGATGACCCATATCTTTTCAAGTATTGCTTAGATCAAATTATCCGGAGATGTGTGCCCAATGATGAGCTAAGTAGCATTTTATCCTTTTGTCATTCGGGAGCATGTGGAGGTCACTTTTCTATGAAAAAGACCGCTGCAAAGGTTTTGCAGTGCGGATTTTATTGGCCAACTATTTTTAAAGATGCATATAATTTTTGTAAGGTGTGTGAGCGATGTCAAAAACTGGGGGGATTAACCCGTAGAAATATGATGCCTCTAAATCCAATTTTGATAATAGAAATTTTTGATTGTTGGGGCATAGATTTCATGGGACCTTTTCCCCCATCTTTTGGATATATGTACATTTTAGTGGGAGTAGACTATGTTTCTAAGTGGGTCGAAGTTATACCATGTCGGACAAATGATCATAAAGTTGTTTTGAAATTTTTAAAAGAAAACATTTTGTCCAGATTTGGTATACCTCGAGCCATTATCAGTGATGGGGGATTGCACTTTTGTAATAGACCTTTTGAGAATTTAATGAAAAAATACGGTGTCACACACAAAGTTGCACCTCCTTATCACCCTCAGACAAGTGGTCAAGCTGAGCTTGCCAATCGGAAAATTTCTTACATTTTGGAAAAAATGGTGAATCCAGATCGTAAAGATTGGTCGTTATGACTAATCGATGCATTATGGGCATACCGAACTGCATACAAAACCCCGATTGGCATGTCTCCGTATAGATTGGTTTATGGCAAAACTTGTCACTTGCCTGTGGAACTAGAGCATAAAGCATATTGGGTCATTAAAATGTTCAACTTTAGTTTTGACCAAGCCGGCACCGCACGAAAATTACAGCTAAATGAGCTTGAGGAGATCCGGAATGAGACATATGAGAATTCTAGAATTAGTAAAGAACGCATGAAGGTGTTTCATGATAAGAATATTGTGCGTAAAACCTTTACACCTGCACAGAAAGTTCTTCTTTATAATTCTAGACTTCACATCTTCAAAGGAAAGCTTCGAACCAGATGGAGTGGTCCGTACATTGTTAAGGAGGTATTCCCCTATGGAACAATAGAGATTGAGAATCCCCGTAATGGGAACACATTTAAAGTTAATGGACAACGACTGAAACCATTCTTGGAGGAAGGTATTGTCGAAGTGGAATCCATCGAATTGATGGATCCCCACTATGAATAATCTGTCTCTAACCATTTGGTGTATACTGTTGTATATTAGTGTATGTGTTTTCTCTTTAATTTTTCTACAGATGCATGAGCACATTTTACGCGCATCTGGTATGTTCTTCCTATCCCTTAGTTGATCTTACTTTCCGTATTCGTACATTGAGGACAATGCAAATGTTTGAGTGGGGGGGTGGAGCATTACTTGATAATACAAAGTATATTGGATTTTGAATTTGAGCTTTGTGCACATGCAACTGTGTTAATAGTTTTGTTTTTTTTTTTATATAGTCAAATTTTTTTTTTTTTTTTAATTTTAGCCTTAGAAATTTTTAGAAGAAGAATGGAACCACCTGGGAGAGAAAGAGCTGAAAAAAGGGAAAATTTTTCTAAGTATAGAGGAATCAATTCACTAGAACACGCGTCCGGACGCCATAATAGAGAGCAAAACCTACTGGAAATCGCGTCCAGACGGAACCAACAAGCCTGAACTCACTGGAAAACGCGTCCGGACGGTGATTTGTTATGCGTCCGTACGGGAAAGCCAACCGTTTGAAATTCATGGTACGCGTCCGGACGGGTTAACTATATGCGTCCGGACGCGTGGCTTTTAAGACTAATTAAAGCGGCAGTTGAGGCGCGTCCGGACGGGTTAACCCCATGCGTCCGGACGCGTGTGAAAAATTATAAATACCGACTGTCCGGTTAGAATTTCTTGCACTACAAGCTTCCAAAACCAGAATACAACTCTTCAACCTCAATCCTTGCTCTCTTCTTCAAAATTTTCACTATGGCACCTCCACGAGCAGCCATATCAAAGAGACCCCAAACGACTTCTCAAGAGTCTCAGGACGAGGATACTACATTTGACCCAATCCGGTTTGAGACCTTAGAAACCCGAGTCCGATTCTTCAAATATTATGCCAACAAGCCGATTGTCTGTGAGAGGAAGGTAGAGCATGAGGATTTTGCTCGACTTGGAGTCCGCGATATCATTACTTCACGGAGGTGGGCTGGGTTCATGGGCAGGGAGTGGCGAGCCATCCCGATATTGACACGGGAGTTTTATAGTAATGCTGATGACTGTGGGAATGGAATATTCACCGCCTATGTCCGAGGGAAGCATATCCGAGTGGATGCCACTACCATAGCTGGTCTGGCTGGAATGCTTCAAGCCCGAGTCCCGAACCCTGACTACCCCACGAACTACTCGGGAGATATAGTGGGACAGGCACTTTTGGGGGATGAGAGTTTTGTGTGGCCAGAGAGTCTTCGGTTCTTGCAGCAGGGAGACTTGACAAATAAGTATAAGATTCTTAATCTGATATCAGTCTCCAATGTTTTTCCCCTGTTGAGAAACAATCATATATATCTTGATCGAGGCCGACTCCTATACGCCATGGGCACTGGAAAATCCATTGACCTCCCGTCCCTAATTTTTGCAGAGATGAGGCGTGCTATTGTGGACCCAAAGAAACCATCCCTTCCATTTGCCGGCTTGGCTTCTGCACTGTGTGAGCAGGCAGGAGTGGTGATTGACACCACTATGGAGCAGGCCAGGAGAGTAGTGGTACTAAACTCTGGCTCTCTGTTGAAAAGTCAGAGTGTAGCCAGACCAGTGCCAGGGGGGAGAGGGCCGGAGGGCGAGCAAGCAGCACCACTAGAGGGGGATGTGCCGGTAGAGGATTGGGATCAGTTCCTCAATATTGATGAGGACTTTGAGATACCAGTGGATGAGGACACTGATCTCAGGACTGATAGGAAGATTTTGTTTGAGTTGCTGAGAGGGCAGAGAGAGATGAGGAAGGAGATGAAAGAGTTGAGGGCGCATATGAGGGGACTAGGGCAGAGTTCTTAGGATCAGGCAGGCCCCTCATCTTAGGATGATTTCTTCTAGGTCCCGGTGTTTGAAAGTTGTTTCTTTTATTTCCTTTACTGTATCTGTGAGATCAAGGCCTATTTTGGGTAGATTTTTGTTAGGCTTGATTTCTGCTATCTTTTGAATATGCATTGTACTTGAATTTTCAATATTATATGAAATGCGTATTTCGTTTGGTGTGCTATTAAATATCTAAATAACATTTTTATGCATAATTTGATACCACAACATATAAATAAGGTGTATAGCTTTAAATTTGCAACTATTTAAGCATCACATAGAACTTTATTTTATATTTATGTATCTCATATCATGTTCTTATAAAAACTCACAATTTGTGCACTTTAGACTTTACCAAGTTAAAAATTTGTTAGGTATTTTACCTTGAGAACTTGAAACATATAGTGGAGATGAATAAAAACCCTAGTGAGTTTTGATCCAATTTTTTTTTTTTTTCGAGGGTTATTTACATTTACTCAATAAAAAAAATATTTTTATTCAGCTAATATTCTTCAATAGTGTCATTATGTTTATTTTGGTTAACACCAATATTGTGAATGATTGCGTGACTTTGAATTATTTGCATGAGAAGTGTGTTATCAAAAGCTCTTGAGATATGATTTTAGGCCATCTTTGATTATTTGAGCCTAAACCTTATTCTTTGAATATTGTTATCCCTAGAAGCCATGATTGAGCCTTTGAAGCAAAATGTTATTTCTTATACCCAACATATAATAACCAAGCCAATGAGAAAAATAATATATTTTACCCTTGGTTATCCTGAAATTGAACTTTTATTGTTTATGTAATTTGGAAAATGTTGGTTGAGAAAAGATGAAAAAAAAAAAAAAAAGTTTTGCATACTTGTGAATATTTGCATTAGATGTCTTGCTAAAAAAAAAAAAAAAAGGAAGAAAAAATAAGTTGAAAAGAAAGACAATATGTCTAGTTGTGAAAAAAAAAACAGATTGAAAAAAAGAGAGAAAAAAAAAATATAGCAAGCATGAGTTTTGAAAAAAATATATGAGCAAGTGTTGTAAATTGTACTTCTAAAGGGTGAAGAATGAAAGGTTATGGAAAGAAGTTTGGTTGTGTAATGTACATGTTCTCTCGGGATAGTCTTTTGAATTCCTGAATATCCTTCGTTTCAAAACCTTAATCCCAAGGCCCCATTACAACCTTAAATAAAGTCCTATCTGATCTCAAGAGTGTATTGAGGATGCATGACTTGTGTGAATAAGGAAGAGAATAGTGATTATTTATTTATTGTGTGTTGATTTTCTTTCATGAGACTATGTCAAATCCTTTTCTTTTGGATTACGTTTTTTTTAATGGAACATGTGAGCACTATTTTGTGTTGATTTAAATATCCTCTACTCACATGTGATACTTGAGTGTATAATCACTATAATCTGAGAGAATTATTCATGAGTGAATTATCTATTGAGATTTGGCATTGAGACGAATAGTTGATAGTTGTAGAGGTGATTACCGGATACATTACTAACTTGGTATAATTAGTTCACACTACACATGAGTTTATATGAGAATATGATAAGTGCATACATTTATATACCGCATAGTTCTATATGTTGTTTTGCATGTGCCTATAAAAAGTTTGCATCTTAGAATTACAATATTGTGGTAGCAACTTATATTATAAAGTTGTTATTCAGATGTTTGATCACAGGGTGATGTTTGTGGATATCATCTCTGGAAACCCTCACGAGACTATACTCGTCCACTAGGGGAAACTTAGGGGTTTAAAGGCTTGTTGCATATGCTAAATGCAATCGTGAGTCCTACGAAAGTGGTTTTGTTTTATTGTACTTTATTTTGTTTCTTAAAATCAGTGGTTGTATTTGTTTTATTGATATTTGTCTTGCTAGGGACTAGCAAGATCTAAGTGGGGGGGGGGGGTGTGAATAAGGCCGAATAATCACATTTATTAATAGGAAAGATTGATTATTTAATTGTAAAAGTGTGATAAATATAAAAGTTTATCCAAGTTTGGGTGTTATGCTATTAAATGTTGATTTGTGTTAAATTGCAGGACAAAAGCATAATTTTGAAGTTAAATTATGGGAAGACGAAGCATAGCTCAAAGGGAAACACACTGGATAACGCGTCCGGACGGAAGAAGGATACGCGTCCGGATGCAAGTGGCAGAAAGGCGATCAAAGAAGAACGAACTCACTGGAAGTTGCGTCCGGACGGAAGATAAACACGCGTCCGGACGCGTGTCGAAGATCTGCTGATGCCAGACTTAGAATTCTGACGAGAATCAATCTCTTTCCTAGGGGGTTATAAATACAAATTGAAAACTTTGTAAGGGGATCTTTTTTTCATTCTTTCTACTCACGAATTCTTCAGTGTATTTGGAATTCTTTTACTATGTCCGGCTAGAAGGCTAAACTAGGGCTAAAGAAAACCTCTCAGTGAAGTACGGTATTTTTATAGACTTTGTAATTAATGATTTATGTTATTGTGTTAATCTAGTTTCTAATCTTTTAGCAAAGTCTTTATTCTGTAAAAACTCCTGAGTTGTTGTGCCACGTACATCAATTGCTTGAGTTTCCCTGCGAATAAATGACTGGTTATTCCACGCTTGAAATGTTAGCATTGTTTCATAAAATAATATGATTAATGTATTATTCAGGTTTCTGAATAGCCTTTTGATCATAACTTTTGGCTTCATGACTTGATTTGTTATTTGGGTTAACCAACATTTAATTACTGTTTCAAATTAAGCTTCAAGTCTTTTATTGTTACCGTATGGAATTGAGAGGGAGTACCTGATGCTCTAGTATTTTTATTACCGATTTTTAATCATCAAAGTCAACTGTTTTCAACCAAAACTCCTCAAACAAACTTTCTCTTTTTATTTTTAGTATTTGTGTGATTGTTTACTTGTTACAATTCCTCGTGGATTCGACCTCGGACTTCCGAGAATATATTACTCTGCTCAACCTACGCTTGGGTTTACACTTTTAAAGTTGAAGCAGCGCGCAGCTCACAACCTGGAATTACTACTTTGAAGATGTTCTCAAGTGCTTGTAAATATCCAGGTCAAAATGTGTCATTTTGGCACTTCCACCCATTAACACACAATTCCTTTAATAACTGTACGAGCTGATTCTCTTCAGCCGTACTCCATGTCCTCCGAACACCTCTCTCGGATTGGGTATTGGCAACTGTGTCCGACATTGTCTACCTTTAGTGCAAAACACAACAAGGATTAATTGTTAAATTGTATTTAAGACTAATTTGCTAGATGAAGGGGTACACACGAACACTACAAATTCCGAACAGTTTAATGTGCAAATACTACATTAAATTGTAACACATTAAGTTCATCGTCTACAACAACGTCAAACATAATAAAGAAATACAAATTGTAAACAACATCAAATACTAGTGTTGCAATTATGTAGTTTGCACACGACTATTTCTCCACTCATTGTACATTTCTAATGTCATCTGATTGCGAAACAAATATCATTCAGTAGATGTCTCCACATTGTCTATGATATCATCCGCATGTTCACCATCAATAGGAATTTTTTCGGGGCAACTCCTCTTCAAATGGGTCAACACTCATTTCATTCATAATTAAGTTATGTAACAAACAATAGGCAACTATGGTGCGGTTATGAGTGCAGAAAGGATAGTAGCACAGTGTCCGAAGAATCGCCAATCTATTTTTTAGCAATGCAAAACATCTCTCAATGCATGTCCTTACAGCAGAATAATGCAGATTAAACAATTCTTCGGGATTTTGGGGTGTTGCTGAACTAGCTCCAAACTCGAGGATATGATAGCGCTAACCCCAAAATGGTGCTAAAAATCCCTCCCCATTTGTATAACCAGCATCAACTAGGTAGTACGTGCTTGTGTTTTATAAGAATATATTGGTTACACGTATTAAACACATGTAAATGTGATCATACGTACATTCTGTGTGTACAAACAAGCATAATATGCTACATACCACGCGCTACCTTCTAACCATTAGGCCTAATAACAGCATCACGCAATATCCTAGAATCGGTAGCTGACCCTTCCCATCCAGGAAGTACGTAAATGTACTTCATGTTCAGTGCACATACACCCAACACATTTGTTGTTATCCCACATCTACGTATTCTATATCTAGCTTGATAGACAAGAGGTACACGGGCTGGAACATAAGTGTCATCTAATGCACCCACACAATTCTACAAAGCCAAGTGAATAAACAATTTTTTACACCTTCAATCAAGAAAAATAAGCTAAAGAAGAGGTACCATTTTAAACGGCATAATAAACAATTGTAGAAATGAATGTTAAACTGTCCTACCTTAAACCACTTTCATTTATTGTCTATACTGTTTTCAGGCACAGGATCTGGCGACTGTAGTAATAACCTACGTAGCCTTAACATCGCAGTAAGCACATTGTTGAAATGTTTACTAACAGTTTCACCCGAGCGCAAGAAATTGAACTTAACTGGTCTATTTTTGTCATGACCTAAAATACTTAAGAATATCGCCACCATCTCCTCTACACTTACGTGTCTAGTTGGTCTTAACCGCCCCACATCACGAACCATATTACAGAGTACCACAAACGTGTGTCTATCCATCCTGAGTTGGCTTATACTGTCACTCTCCCCCATGAGACGGTGCAAGTGTTCAATCTATAACCGAGTCCCATTGAAGTGTCGTGGAACCTCAGATGTCGTACCATTGTATTCCATGTCCCATATCATCAACATTATAGACACCACAAGATTAAACACAACTACCATCTCCTAAAATGTCATATGCATAAAGGTAAGTAACAAACATAATTCATCGGTATGGTTGTCCATGGTTACTTAATTCAATCAAAATAGAAATCATCCAATAACGTTGTTATCACCCAACATGGATATCTAAATAACAAAAAAATAGTGCAACGCAAAAAGTGTAATGTGATCCAACTAATACACAGGTATATGGTATTCTCATTAGGAAAGATGAAATGTTTAACCTCATAAACTTTATAACCATAAAAAACAATATGTCTAAACATAAGTTTAGAAAGTGCCACTACACCACCACTACACATACACACACACATCGACATACAGACAAAGGGTAGGGGTGAGTATGAAGAAGAATATTCTTTGTGTGTAATGGTGTAAGCTTTTGTTTATTGTTTTGTTACATTCCCTATGTCTGTAAATGTCATCTGTGTGTCTCTGTGCATACATGAGGGTGTGTTATTTTTCTAGGTATACAATGTACATAGAAAGAGTGAGACACCATGTATACGGACAGAACAACAAGCTAGCTACAGACCGAGATGACGATCCACTATGACAAATTCATGAACTGGAGGAGGGAAGCACAACGCAAAAAAAAAAAAAAAAAACACCCACATAAATACACACAAAACAGAGTGATAGACACAGGGGGTGAGATATCGAAGAATCCATAACAGAATAGAGAAAAAATTACACTTTTTTGCGATATATATAAATATATATGTATATATATGGATAGAGGGAGAGAGAGACAAAGGGAGAGGGAGAGAGAGAGACAAAGAGATGGTTTTTTTTTTTTGCGATATATAAATATACTAGAAATTGTCCATGTTTGAAGGCACTATGTAACAACAACAAAAACAATATCCCAAGCCACATCCATCTTGGTGTATATCACAATTCTACACCACCTCTAATACACTCAGATCAAAATAACTGTTATAACAAACAAAATTTCAATAGTTGGTATGTACCAACTATTATTTTTTTTAAATATCATCAAAATTTATTTTATAAATATTATCCTTGAACAATATCGACATGTATATACAACTTATAAAATCGGATCTTTATGTAAATAAACATGAATTAATTCAATAATCTCATCACATTACGTTAATAGTGTTATTAACACTATTTATCATACAAATATAAATTGAATTAACACCAAACTTAAACTAATAAGAATAAGTAAGTACATTCACTCATTCCATAGAAACTTAAACTAATAAGAATAAGTACATTCACTTATTCCATAGAAACCAAATAACCCCAAAAATCAAGCCAGTATGCCTCTCCATCTTTGTACCCAACAGAACCGCAAGCAATTGTTTATGTCTGAAGGCACTATATAATATTAAAAAAATTCAAAATCTAAAAAAATTGAGAAGGATCGTCAATCAATATTGACCCACTATTTTTTTTAAAACTAATCGCCAAAATTCCTCTTAAAACATAACCATTGAATAATATCACCTAGGGTACATCATTTATATAATCAAATTTAGTAATTGGTGCAAATTTTTTTTTTAAAAAATGCCTGAAACTAATGATCGACACATCATTGAACCACAATCCTGCTTTAATACAGCTACTTACCAACTATTGCAATATCATAATTCAAACATTTACCAAAATAAGCAACAATGTCGTGTCCAATTGCACAAACCTAAACAAACACACAGCAAGGGCTACACTAATTTCGGCCAAACATATAGCTAGCAGCTTGAGCAAAGCAAACAGAAAAGTTGCTGATTAATTAATGTTAGTCAACCAATCTTCTTCAAGTGACGCAACATTAAGAAGCAATCCAAGAACCACCGCACTTGAAATTTGAAATGAATGAGTAGAAACAAAGAATGCATATTTAAACATTAAAGTTCCAAGGGGGAGGGAGTAAACAAAGAATGCATAATTTGGATGTAATTGTTGGCAAAAGAAAACTTACCTAATTGGTCCTTGTTCCACTGTGTTACTCCACATGTCCATTAGACTGTCTAACATTTAGATCATCTTCAAAATGAAACCAACAAACGTAATTTAAAACAACAAAAAACTGTTAAAAAGTCAGAAATAATTTTTTTTTCTTTAATAACATTGCAAAGTTATACGGAAAAACAAAGTAAGTTTCTTAGCAACAACAGAGTGATCCCCATTTATACGAAAAGTAATAAAACTTTTACGGAAATTACCTATCAACAATAGAGAAGACAAACATTAAAGCAAATATATACTTCTAATTACTTCTGAATAAAGTGATACCCACTCATAACAAGAATTTGGCTTATATGAATTGATGCCCTGTTGAAGCGCTGATAGATCGCATCCCAATTGTTAAAAAATCTATACATATAGAATCAAACATAATCATTTTATTGCCATTGACCCACAACAAAATCCACCAACAAATGTAGTCCTAATGAGCATAACAACAAATGGGTGGCGGGTATCCCTGCTTGGTTCCAAACAGATGCAGTGGTAATGATAGTACCTATAAATTAAAAAAAAAAATAATTGATATAGAAAACTTTTGAATTTTAGCATATATATATACAGTACCTATGCATGGTGTGTCGATTTTGGGGTGTGTGTATGTGCGCTGAGAGGGGGTTGGTGCGTCTGTGACAATGAGAGGAAGACAGAGAACGGGAGATAGAGAGGTGGGGGTGAGAGGGACAGAGAAAGGGAGATACTTGGATTTGGGCGATCTGGACAGTGATGGAGCTCTGGATGTGAGAGAGAACTGGGCGTGAGAGAGAGCAGTGGGTGGAGGTGGCAGTCGTTTGGCGGTGGCTTTGCTTCGCAGAAGAGGGCAGTGTTAGAGAGCTGGGCATGAGAGATAGGGGCATGCGTTTAGGGTGAATATTAAGTTTGGAAGGCAGGGGTTTCTGGGAATAGAGAGGGTGAGCATAATAGAGATGGAGGCGCAAGATTGGCAGAAAATTTGAGATTGGGAGAGAGAGGGGCAGAAGTGAGATTGAAGAAGATTTGAGAGATTTTGGAGGAGAGAGACAGAGGCGTGAGTCAGGCAAAGGGAGAGAGATTTGAGGAAAGTTAAAAGCCCTGATAATTAAAAAAGGAAATGTAGTTGGGCGGAAAAACAAATTTCAGTACTCACTGTAGACCGTCGGATCAGTATTTATAAGATGATATGAACCGTCTTTTATGTTGGGATTACGTTGTCTGTTGGATGTGTTTATGTTTTGTCTCAAAACGAACTGGACTTTTTTTTGTCTCCAAAATTCAAAGTCAACTCAACTTTATTATATAGATATGTATGTATAAAGACAGAGAGAGGGGAATACCTTCGGAGGGGGACCAATGGGCGCCGTTAGCGGAAGGAGGGGACCGGGGTGAAATGGAGACAAAATGGGGTAAAAACCCTAGAGTGGTTACTGTTGAAGGGCTTTTATGTAATTGCACCGTCAATCCTATTGGGCTTAGATATCCCAAAGTTTATGTGGGATAGCTGGAACCAGGTAAGAGGGGATAAGTGGGCTCATTTCATGCGGGCCGATTTTTTGAGCCCAACGTTTATCCCATTCCATAACAAGTGTCCAAAGTTGGGTTTTGTAGGCCCCGGATAATTTACCCAATCCAAATTGTGTATCCTCCTATATCTAGCAAACCAAATACACTCTATATATATTAAAACTCAAATTATTGTAGGGCTATCATCACTCACTCTTTAGAAAGGAGAATAGGTTTGTACACAAATCTAGGGGCTTTTTTTTTTGGTTGCTATCTAGGGGTTATTTGATAACACCACTTAATGTTTAAAATTAAATATTTTAAGCATTTAATGAATTAAACATGTTTGATAACCTAAAACTCATACTACTTAGTATTTTAAACACTTATTAAAAATAGATTAAAATTATAAGTAGTAAACCACATACTTATCATTTAATGCTAAAAATGTTAGTCAGTAAGGATTTTATAAATTCTTCATAATAGATAAACATATCCTTAATGCATTTTATATTCTTAATTTTTGAATACCCACCATCCGTCACCACCACTACCACCATTGTGCCGCCACCACCACCACCACCAATATTATGTTGTCGCCACCTCTACCACCAATATTGTGTCGTCGTATTGCCATTACCATTGTACCGCCACCGCTACCACTATTGTGTCGCCGCCACTATTACCACTACAACTACCATCACCACCACAGCTGCCACCAGCAGCAGGAATAAGGTAGTTTGCGATAAGACGGTTAAAAAAAAGGGTAAAATTAGAATAATAATAAATTGTATACTTCAGCTTCTTATATTTGTTTAACAGTTTGATTCAATTTAATACTTAAATTTCAGTGAATACCAAACAGTCTATGAATTAAAAAATTCAACATTCAACGCTTAAAATTCAGCATTCAATTTTCAAGATTTAGCTTTCAGTTTTATCAAACACCACCTATTATGATATCTAAAAATATTTGTGAAAATTGGTCAAAAGTCCAATCAGATAGTCTTTTAAGTCATTAAATCCAAGTATAATACTTTTAAGACATTAAGGACATATCAACTATTCTTTTTTATTCTCTAATTCAATCTAACTTAATTCTTTTTTTTAATGACCAGCGTACCTTTTAATGACTCATGTCAAAACTATCCTTACTATTCACTGGTTATATACTCTCTCGATAGTTGTATGTATATGTATGAATATATAATAATCATTTATCATTGATGGGGCAACAAATCAATACGAATGCAACGCCATCATTAAAATTGTTGATGGCAGGAGATGACTCAAATCCACGACCTTAATACCAATGAAGAGTTCGTCATCAATTCAGTTTTCCTCAACTTCGATGATGAGACCTACAACGTCCTTCCCAAATATATCAATATCGCCATGATTTAATTATGTTTTTTTTTTGAAGTAAACCATAGTTTGAATTGTTTTCAAATATAGGAGCTATTGCATAAGTCAATAAATTCAACATTTAAAATACAAGGTAAACAAGTTAAAGGTTTGTTGGCAAATTTTACAAAAAAAAATAAATTCAACATTTAAAATAGCTCAATTTTCAATTTCAATGTTTTAGGAACCTTCCTATTCCCCGTGTTTTGCTGTCTCCATTCTTTGTCTTTATCAAAAATGAATTTTGATCTCTCTGTTGATAATATGGAATACTTGTTGCTAGAATGGTACAATGGAAGGTTAAAGCTTTTTCTTGTTACTTCTAAGTTGTTCTAATGCATATTTTGGGACACAAATACATGCATCAGGTGCTCCAAGACCATACTTAATAATTATGAACCATAACGAATAATACCCACATGTGGTGTTTGTTTGGCAGGATTAGTGAGGATTAGGTGGGGGGATTGGGCTGAAATAGTCTTGGGGGCCAACATATCCCAGCTTTGGGTATGTAAAATATATGGGATATACGTAGTCTTTAAAAAACGCGGCCCATTGTGTTTGCAGCCAAATATTCTTTCGGACCCAGATATTTTTAACCCAAGGGGAGTGTGGGATTATTTTTCTTCCAACAGGATTAGTTTAGAATTTACAAAAACACCCTCGTACAGTAATTTTCTAGGGTTTTTACTTTTGCTCACTTTCCTCTCTCCCGTTCTCTCTCTCTCTCCCCTTTTCTCTCACCCTCGTTCTTCATATGTTCTTTGTATGTGGAGCATGTCTTCTGCTCTCTCTCTTAGCTCTCTTTCTCCCTCTCCCATCTCACGCCATTTTCCTCTCACTTTTCCTACATAGACAACACCTTCACCAGTGCCAGCACCAACAGCTATCAAGCACCAACAGCTATCAAGCACCACCAGCGCCCCACCCCTTTCCTATCTGCCTCTTCAATGCAATGCCACCACGAACGGCACCACGAAATCACCTATGCCGCCTCCAACACCAGCAAACCTCTCTCTCTCTCTCTCTCTCTCTCTATATATATATATATATATATATATGTTAGCTATTCTTCCCCTCCCATCTCTCTGTTACACGCACACAAACCCCTCTTCCCTATCTCTGTTAAATGCACAAACCCAAAATCCCCCCTAACCCACTGTTTTCCCTCCCCAAACCCCCTCAATTTCCTCCCCCCTCCAAAAAAAATCCAACATCCATCTCTCTGTCTATGTCTCTTTCGCATAACATTATTGAAACCCTCATCAACTCCACCAACTCCGGTGACCCAACAACTCTCTATCTCCCCCTTATAGTCGTCGATTGTCGGTTGTTTGGATTGGGCAATTCATATGATTTTGTGATGAATTGTGTGTTGTACAAAATTCAATTAAAAAATTATGAACATTTTTTTGGTTTTGTGTTGTTAAAAAAAGCAATTTATTAAATCAAAATTTTGTTCAAAACTAAATACCTAATCATCCTCATTTTGGATTGACATCATACCAATCCAAAGTTAGTATATGATTGGATTAGATTTTTTTTATAAAGGGTGCAATAGTCATTTCACCATCTTTCATCTACACCTGTGAATGGGGCCCACAAAATAAATGTTTTCCATCCAAAGATGGGATACGATGAAATTCTATTCATTATAATTGAATAACCCGGATTACTTTGCATTGAGTTTGATTGGATTCGAATTCGAATTCAAATCTAATCCAACCCAATCCATCCATGGTGATCCAAACACCCCACAATGGATTAGCACCACATAGAGCGGAACATGTACATCCATGAAAAATTATTCATTACAAAGGCAACCAATAGTATCAAAACAAATAAACAAATGGACGCACAAAAATTAGTAACCAACCCTCTATGTAAACAAATAATTATCCACCCTTCCTCTATATAAGCAAATAAGTATTCAAGTGGGGTTCTCTATTTCTCGTCATTAACTGACCCGAGAAAGCACACCCATCGATAACAGAGGGATTTTCATTAGAATCGTTAAAAGAACGGGAGAAACACTCCAGCTCAAACAAACAAGCACAGTGGAAAAGCACCTAAATCGTTGGGGGAGCACTGTTGGTCCTGGACGTAATACAAGCGGGGGCAAAATGTCGTTAGATTGTTGATCACGTGCACTCGGAGAGAAAATAAATATGGCGACTTGACGATTTGATCTGAAGTTTTTATGAGAATTTTTAGATGAAGTCTTGCATGATCAAAGATGTATTTATAGACTTCCAATGGTTACCAATATGCAACCATTCAAACAGGAGACACAACCTTTGACAAAGGTTGTGTCCGTTGCCGACCCAAATCACCACCAACGGTTGTAGCCATTGCCAAGCGTAACCGCTTCCTCTCCTACCCGTACACGGGAAAACACCACCAGTTAATGTCCATGAGTTCACCGACTTACAACTCCCACGTGAACGTACATGGACATGACTCATGAGTTTTCCAAGTGGGTGTTTACCTTTGGTACCAAAATTTTGTTTTCACCAATTTTTTATCCGTAACCATTTACAGATTGACATCAGAACATGGCAATAGACTTACGTGCGCACGTTTTTGCCTTCGAGTCTGACCGCACCCTTCCACATATGTTATCCTTGGTGATAGCATACTCCAGGTGACTTCAATTCACTCTATAACTAAGTGATTGGCATCAATGCTCCATACGAGGGATCATTAGGTCCACACCCTCAGTATCATTGACGACTTCAACCAAACACAAATTTAATCAATGTGTCGACCTGCGCCCGAAATTTTGATCAAGTACTTCCTCTAAAGCCCATGCAAAGGTTTTCCTCAATACACCTTATCGACGACTTAATACACCATGCACCTTAGGTGACTATGCAAAGATCTCATGGTGCCTCAAAGTAGACTTTACACTCATGAACATGTGATAGCCCTGGAATGCCTACTAGTGTCCTCTACCTTTTATATGACCAATTCATATCCCCAATCAAGTAGAGTCACATCTTTCTATAAATTTTAGGCATCCCCAAAATTTCTCTAAAGATGCCCTTCACTACGTAATACTGCAATACGAGAAAAAATCTAAGTGAAGGTTGGAGATTCTGTAATAAACTCAGGAAATCAAATAAACAGTATCACGCCAATAAAGAGGATGAAAATATTCTAGATTAAGACATCCGGTTGGGACCTATTTCAAACCAGAAAGCGTTAACAATCAGGCATTTAGATCCAAATGCCGAACGTTACACCAACGTAAACCAAAAATAAAAATTCTAAGCACAATCTAAAATGTTTTATGTTATGTTTTTCTCTAGTGATTTGCATATCCAATCTTAACTAATGCCTAAGCAAAAGATAACAAATTGAAATTAACTAAAATCAGATACAACGCAAACAAAACATAAAATCACCGCATCAACTGATACATCTATCTATAGACACCTAAAAGCCTAGATCACAGCATATTTGACGAAGAAACAGTTCCAATCAAAACAGATCGACAAACTGAATAACAAGAAAGAAAAAAAAAACAAAATTGAAACATAGAATTTGAGATTTTAGGAGGTGTACCATTCGATCGAACGACGGAGGGGGGTCATCGACGTAGTCCATGGCTTGAAATTCCACAGGAGTGACCGATGGATCGAGAGATCGATCGTCGCCTCTGCAAGTTATCGCGTTCAAGACAACAGCAAATTTTGACACTTTCAGCTCATGAAATAAAACACGGTACTTGTAAGTTGTAACAGTCAGGTCGTAGATTTACTTTTAGGTCCTTGAGGTTTGGTATATTTTCTGAACTGTCCCTTGAACCATTATTTTTGCTACTGCAGAAATCAGCTTGACTTCGACACCCACTCATTGAGCAGGACAAAAGTTGACCTTAGTGATCCGAACCTTAAAGTTTTTAATAATTTGTCTAGTGGCCCTTTCTTTTTGATAAAGCCAGTGGTTCACTGCCCCACCAAACCTATGTAGTTAATCAATTATAACCCATTTTTGGGATTAAGGAATAGGTATCTTTTTTTTATTTATATTTTTTTAATATTGAATTGATACTGATTTTAATTTTCACATTCTCGAACCTGAAATAATTTCTCATACTTGAACTAATGAATTTATTTATATGAAAATATCATCCATTTAAGGGTAAAAGGCACCATTAGTCCCTAAGGTTTGACACGTATTCCACTTTCGTCCCTAAACTTCTAATTTCATCAATTTCGTCCTCAATGTTTACACATTGACCCACTTTGGTTCTTACCCCTAACTTCCGTCCAAAAAACTAACGGAAAATGTCATGTGCCAAGCACATGAGGGTATTAAGGGACATTTTTGGTATTTTACAACTATTTATACATCCAAACACAATTATTCTTGGACCCAAACACCCACCTTCTTCTTCCTTTCTCTTCTCTCTCCTCAGACACGCATAAATCCTTCTGAGTCTCTCTTCCTCACACACAGACATCTCTCTCTCTACTGCATCTCCACCCCCAAAACCCAACGCATCCCTTTCTCTCGTCTCTCGTTACTTCATTTCCGCCCCAAACCCAACACATCTCCATCTCTACTCTCTCCTCTCTCGTTACTGTGTCTCCACCCTCAAACCCAACACAAAAACCACAAAGACATATCCACAACACAATCCCACAGTCACATACACCCACATGGATTTAGAATTGGATTTTTCAAGACCTCCATGGGCAATCAAGCTCCAATTCTTTCGAAATCAAGTTTGAATTCAAAATCGAAATCGAAACCAAAAATGAAATAAAAATCAGGGTAAAAGGCACCAATAGTCCCTAAGGTTTGACACTTATTGCACTTTCGTCCCTAAACTTCTAATTTCGTCAATTTCGTCCTCAATGTTTACACATTGACCCACGTTTGTCCTTACCCCTAATTTCCGTCCAAAAAAATGACGGAAAACTAGCACATGATAGGCACATGACTGCTGTTAAGGGTAATTGTGTCATTATCCAACACACCCCTATACCCAAACATCTTTATTCCAAATTTAGAAAACATTAAGCATGTACCCAAACACACTTCTTCTTTCTCCTCAAATTTTGATGCTTCACTCTTTCACATAGCAAATAACAAATAGAAAATATCACATACAAACACACTCCCCCCCCCCTCTCCCCCCTCCCCTCCCCCCCCCCCCCCCCCGATTTTTTTTCTTTCTAAACAATACACAACACCCAGCTCCTCTCTCTCTCTCTCTCTCTCTAAACAAAACAAAACCCTACTGTTAGAAGGGTGGAGACCGCTGGGGGTGGTGGGCACCATACACACTTCTTTTTTCTCACTTTGCACAACAATCACATGTTTCTCTCTCTTCCTATGCACTGTACACACTACAAACACCCATAGGGGAACTACCCAACTTACTACCAGCAACAAAATTCACACCACAACACCCCACACAAGACCCAACAACACCGACAAAGGCAATACACGGGCAGCCATACCCCTTCCCAATGAGACCGAACAACACCAACGAAGACCCAACAACACCGATGACCTCCCTTCCTTTCCATAAAACCATCCCCATAAATCTCTCTCTCTCTCTCTCTCTCTCTCTCTCTCTCTCTCTCTCAAATTCTCAGCCGCCTCATACACACAACATAAATAAGCCTATGCATAAAACCCTAACCCTAGACTTAATCAACAATCTCTGCCTTTCAATCATTGATGTTAAGCTTCTAAACCGACACCCACAAGCATCAGTGAACACCATTGAACCTTGCTGCAAAAACCGAACAGTGGGCTATTGTCACCACTGTGAACCAACCCAATCCCTATTTCTCTCAATTTTTTGTTACTAATTTGTGATTTATGCTCAAAATTTGAAATTGTTAGATTGAGGAGAATAGAGATTGGGGGAGAAGAATGGGAGTGGAGATGGAATAAAATTGTGGGTGTTGTCTGTTCAGTGCGTAGGAAAAAAAATTGGAGAGAGAGACACACATTGAGTGATTATGTTTTGAGATAGAGGCAAAGTGGAAGAACTTTGGTGTATCGTCTCCTCAAAGTCTTGACACAGTGCTGTCAGCGGCAACTCTCCATACCCATCTGGAAGTGAAATCAAGTTTGCTCGAATGCCATCCAAGACCTTATAAAGATCCTCACATATTCTTGACATTTCCACAACAGCTAAAGCCCAAAAAAAAGGAGAAGAAGATCTTGTGTGTGTACTGTGTAGAGAGAGAGAACTGGGAGAAGGATTTTTGTTTGGTGTTGAGAGAGAGAAATGAAAATTGTATTTGACTGCTTTTGTGGGAGAGAGAAAAGAAGAAAAAGTGTGTTTGGATGCTGGTGTATATTGTTCAAATTAAGGATAATTGTGTTTGGCTCTAGGGGTGTTGGACAGTGACATAAATACCCCTCAATATTCTCATGTGCCAAGCACATGACATTTTCCGTCACTGATTTAAACGGCGTGTGGTGCTACGGACCACATTGGTTCAATGTATAAATTTTAAGGACTAAATTGACGAAATTAAAATGTTAAGGACCAAAGTGCGACAAACGATAAACCTCAGAGACCACTGATGCAATTTACCCTCCATTTAATTCTTATCAATAGAGGTTTGAAATTTTTTTTAATATCAATTAATTTTTTTTCATTCATATTTGTTCTCTCTAAAATAGAATTATGGCTTCGCCTTTGAATTTAGGATTTAGCAATTGATAAGCATGATACTATTGGAAAAAAAAACAAAGGATAATTATCTTTTTATCCCATCGTGGTTTGATTCAGAATTAGTTATGTCCTTTATATATGAAAATAAATATATTAGCCCCTGCATTTGTGAATCGAAAATAAGATCAACAAACTCTCTCAATAGTGGATAAGTTTAGCAAATTGAGTCCCTAAAGCTCAAGTAGCATTATTTCTCATTTTAATATTAATTCCATGTTTGGATTATGTTCTAGGGTCCAATCTCATAACAAGAGCTAATATCAATTTGACTCTGCTCTGTCAAATTATACCATATAGACGGTACAAGCCAATCACATGAGATTGTTATGTACATATTTTTAATATGTTTTTTTATGTAGTATTAGAGATACTTATTAGGAATTTATTTTAGTAAGTGGGTTAGTGATAGAGTTTTGTGGGTAATTTTTTAGTTGGTTATCTATTTAGTGGGGTAATGAGGTCTAATAGTAATTTTTATAGTTATTTTTATTATGTATTTAAAAAGTTGTTATCAATGTAAAGAGGATGTTGAATATTGTGATAAACTTCATAGTGGATGTTTTTGGAGATCCGATTCTTCTCAAATTAAACCATCGGAGATTTTCACCGCCCATCGAAACGGATTTTCTTTTCTCAATTCTACTTTTTATTTATTTTTTAAATTCCTCAAAATGTGCACGTAACAAATAGATGATATAAAATCACTCTTGATTGATATTAGGATTTGAACAGACTAGAATACCCCTGAAATGATTTTTAGTGAGATTGAACATAGGAGCATCTCAAATAGTGCTATTTAAAATAGAGAGTATCTTTTTCGAAATAAAAAACATCTTCATCCAAAAGTTAAAATAGAGAGAAAAAAATTTATATACCACTCCAATAAGACTCTTTATTTTTACTATTTTATTATTTTATATTTTATCCTTTTTAAGAATAAATTTAACTTCTCATTTTTTTTCCTTTATTCTTTTACCAAACTTTAAATATTTTATTTACCCATCGTTTCCCATGATTTCGTTCCAGCCCCCTACCATGTCTCTTCCATCTTGTTTCAGCCCCCCTCCTATATTCCTTGCACCTCGTTGGAATGGCAACAATGTCATCAACCGAGACAAACACTTCAAAAAATTATTTTAATATCCCAGCTTGATGTTATGTACTTTGCTTCTTCGAAAATTCCATTCCCAGACCAAGATGACGGGAGTCACGGGAGGAGATTTGTTTTGATGTAAAGAGTGTTTACCCTAAATTTTTTAGACAAAAAGGGAAATTTGGAGGCCGGTCCCCCTAGATGGACTTATTTGGAGATAAGTCCGACAAGAAAATTTATTGGGTTTGAAGTCCACTTTTTGCTACTTTTACAATTTTACCCTTAATTAATGGAAAACCCTAAACGGCGTGTCAGTTGCCGTTAGTTTACGACTGCAAAACTATTCGTTTCCATATGACTCTTGGTGTGTAACCCAGTAACTGCCCCTACAATCCAGGCAACGAATCTGGAAAA
Organism: Ilex aquifolium; assembly: GCA_951799425.1. Lineage (NCBI taxonomy): Eukaryota > Viridiplantae > Streptophyta > Magnoliopsida > Aquifoliales > Aquifoliaceae > Ilex > Ilex aquifolium. The sequence continues at coordinate 25,700,743 of OX637405.1, forward strand.
TTTCTCAATCTTTCTCATTCTATTTCTCCGAAAACACATACAGCCATTACCCAAAAAAATAGATTTCAAATTTCAAACTTTATTGAAACCGAAACTCGGTGTTAGTTGTAAAGTTTCATTGCCGAAAAGCATAAGTTGGTGGCAACATTCTTGAATCTTCAGAAATCTTTTGGATTGTTCAGATATTTGTGAGGTATGTGATTTTTTTATGAAATTTGATGTTTGATTTAGGGTTTTAAAACAACCTATATCTTGAATATTTTGGGTTTTTTTTTTTTAAAGTTTCCGAATGAAGTTGTTTAATGGTTTCAGAAATTTCAAAGAATGAAGTTGTTTAATGGTTTTAAATCATCATTTACACCCAAATATCGTTCATAATGTCTATTTTATTTTTTATAAAATTTATTGAAAATAAATTGAGAGTTCATGTTATAGTATAAAATAATTGGGTATTGTGATTTTTGTTTTTTCATGGAATTTCTGTGGTTTTGTTTGGATATTCTAATGTTACTGTGATATAAAAAAAAAAAAAAAAACAACTCACAATACCATTATTCGTTACTGTCAAAATATGTTCAAAGTAACATATTATGACTTTCTATCACAGTAATATGGCATTAGGTATGGATGCTTTTCATGTTACTATTATATAATGAATGTGTTATAAAATTAGATGTGAAATTTTTTGGTTGCTTTCTTCGTTGTACATGAAATTCAAAAAACATTGGTTGAAGAGTTAATTGAAACTTTTCAGATTACTGTGTGATTTCATAATTTCAAATGTATGGATTAGATTTGGTACTATGGGTATTACTAAATGTTTGGTGTTACTATGAACATGTTACTGATCAACCCCTTTGTGTTTTTAAACTTTTAATGCATCTAATGGGTGTAATGTTAATATATTCTACTCAGTTATTTATATGTAACTGTCATATTATAGGTTGATGGCTCCAAAAACATCCTCATTTCACCAATTCAGGTCCAACTTCCTGCCATTGGTGAAGGTTATTAGTGAACTAAACATCAAAGATGTACACGAAGAACAGTTGAGGAGAACCCCATTTTGGTATTTGTATCAGGCAATATCAAAGAATGAAGTTGATAAGGAATGGTTCAAGAAGAATGACAAAATTATTGTGGACATCATTAACACATTTGATGTTGAAACATCAAGATTTAGAATTGGTGGGAAAAATTTAAAGATACGGAAGAGTGATGTATCCCTCATTTTTGGTATAGAAAATGGTGTGGAACCAATTTTGTCTCCTCAAAGTGCAAAGAAACTGTCAGATTTTGTAAGGAGGAGATTCAATAATACAAAAAGATTGAATGCTCCAATTATCAAAAGCAAATTGGAGGATGCTGCCATGAGTGATGCTAAGGATGATTGTGAAGACTTTGCTAGGTTATTCTCATTATATGTCTTAGTGACATTGCTGATTACAAATATGGGTCAATCAATTGGGTGGGGGTATGTCTCATATATTGAGAATTTAGATGAAATCAAAAGATATGACTGGTGTCAAGCAACAATTGATGCAATCATTAATTCTATACGGTTGAAGATTGACACACCGAGTGCAGTAACCGGTTGTGTAGTAATGTTACCTGTAAGTTTTTCATTGTTATTTTTTTTAAGTGATTTTTAAAATTCTTAAACATTATATGTTCAGAATAATGTGACTAAACTTAATTTGCAGTATTTGATATGTGAACACACATCTCTTGTTGTGGCCGACAATGCGGATGCTTTCCCCCGTTGGATGAAATGGGATTTAAGAAAGCTCTGGATGTATCTCGGACAAAACACACTCTCCTACATCACAGGTGATCAGGTATTAATAAAAATTTGGATTATCTTATTTCTATTAATTTTGACAATTTGTTAATTGCATGGGAGTGTTATTTTTTTTGTTCAATGTTACTATCATAAATTGTTGTTAATTGTGATGTCAATAATACCAACCTAAATGTTACTATTTATGTTACTATGTAAATTATGTTTCTGTGCATGTTACTGTGTAACTCACAGACATTGGATTTAAAAATGAGTGTTGAGCTTTTATTGGATACATATTGGTTAATTGCATGATAGTGTTACTATTTCAACTTGATGGTACTATGGCTGATTGTATTTTAAAATATATGTTACTGTGAATGTTACTGTAGTAAAATGCATGTTACTTTAGATGTTACTGTGTAATGCACAGTCATTTGATTCGATTAAATGTGAACAATTATTGAATACATTTTTTTAATGTTACTAATAATGTTGTCAGGTTGTCCGAAAGAGACTTAAGAAAACAATTGCTGAGAAAAGATTATGGAAAGGTAATCGGGAAAATGGCAAGGATGTACAGCAGAGTGTGGAGGTTCCACAACCAAACACTGTTCCTTGCAAGACTGATTTAAATTCAGAATTAGAACATGTAGGTGATGAACCTAATGTGGCTGATGATGATAATCTCGTGGTGAATGAAGATGTTCATGAATTTGATGATGCAGTTTCGGTTCCAACAAACGATGATCCTGTCCAAAAGGAGAATGATAACAAGCAACCATTTGATGCGTTTGTTGATGTGGTCATCTGAGAATCAGCATGTTTGGAACCAGATGAAGTGGAACCTCAAGAGGAAAAATCACAACAGCCTTCCCATGACAATGAAGGTGAGGCTGGATTGATTGCTGAGATAAAAAATTAACCATCCAAATGTTGACTGTTGAGAATGAAGCACTTAGAACAATCATCAAGAATCTTGAGGGCAACCAAAGGGAGGATGAATTGAAAGAGATTGAAGACTATTCCATGAAACTAGTTGACAGGGAAAACCAAATTTCAGAATTGAGGGTTTTGGTTGATCTCTTGGAGAGAAACAAAGAAACACAAGATGAACAAATTAAAACACTGAAATCTAGGGTTTACGAATTAGAGGAAGAGAACCATTCCCTACATGATACTGTAGCTGATATGGCTGTTCATGCCATTACTCAAAGGTTCACAGGGACTCCACCAAAACCTCAGCCCATCGAAGCTGCTGAACAGACATCAATGGTGAGGAAAATCAAAAGGAAAGAAAGAAAAAGAAAGATAGATGACAAATTTGAGTATATGGTGAAAAAACAGGGAGGAAAGAAAAAAATGAAACAAGTTGAAATCCAGGATCAACCCGACAAAGTTAAAGGGAAGGAGAAGATATCAGAAAGCTACATTGATGTTGATGATTTGGATATTAAAATCCCAAGTGAAAAGCCAGAGAGTAAAAGAGTTGAAGCTAGACGATGGAAGGCATGCAAGAAATTATCCCCAAATGTGTACGCCAAATTGGTTCAAATGTTTGAGGCCGAGGGAAAAACGTAAGTAACTAAATTCCCCATTATGAAACACCTTATAAATATTACTGTTTATTCTCTATGTTATTAACATTGTCATTTTTAAATTAAAAGGGCAACCTTATGGTGTGGAAGAAAGTATGGAAATACTCTTGATGTTGATGATGTGTTGAAATTCATGGTCGGAGAAGAGCTGCACAACAATGTAATGTACCATGCCTCTTTTCAATTTAAACAAAATTAGGAATACTTTAATATTTGTTAATTCACAGAATCGTGTTATCACACAGGTGATTGATTGTTGGGCTGAAATTCTGATGGAGGAAGCAAGGTCCAGCCTCTACTCCTCGCCATTCCACTGGACCTTGCTTGTACTAGATACAGAAGCAGGGGAATGAATCCATTTCAACTCTTTGAAACCGCGAAGTGGAATTATAGACAAGTTTTTCGAGGATGCAAAAATATTGGTAAGTTATTAAAATCTGAACAACCCATATTGTTTGATATATTTTCGTTGTACAAAATTAATAGCATTGTATTGTGGCAGAAAGACTATGTGGAGTCGGCATCAAAAGAAGGACAAAGGAAGGCATTGAAGACAAAGGATGACATTGTTGTCAGTACACAAGACATCAAATGTCCAATATCTTCATTTGAGAAATGCCCTCAACAACGAGCTGACACGTATGTAAATAATAAAAATAGTGTACATTTAATGTCTCGGATGTTAATATCATTAACAAAAAATCATGAATGCAGGGTCGACTGCGGATTGTACGTGTGTTACTTAATGCAGCAGCTTGCTCGTGGACAGCACATAGAAGATAAATTGAAACCACCGCAACTTAATGCTCTACGGATCGATATGGTGTCTACCTTCATAAACCATAAGAATGCATGGAGTGTTGAAGACTACAAGACAAGATCAAGATTGAGAAAGAGATACCGTGACAAATAGGCAGTTCTGTTGTGGGTGGTAGCTATTCATTTGTAGGCTGATTGCAGGATTGGTTAGACTAATTGCAAGATAGGTTATAAAATTGGTTGTAATTGGTTGGTGGTTGATATTATCCCTATAAATTGGTTGTAATTGTTGGGTGTTTGATATTTGGTGAGAAATTTATTGTAAATGTTGACAGGTTGATATTTGATTTTAATGGAATGTTTGCCGAACAAAGGAAACTCTGTCCACATTCTTATTGAAATAATCACCCAAACAGTATCATGTGTATTAAATTATTTAAAAATTCTCCAAAGTAAGCGATCACACCAAATACTTGTTTAAAAGTAACATTATTTAATTGCCACATGATCATTAACTAGTAACATTGGAGTAACATTAACAGTAACATGAAAGCAAATATTGAACATGTGATGATCACATTACACTATTAAAAAATCATACTGTATAAACCATGATAATTCCAATGTGTTACATGATAAACTCAAATAACATGGAAAATAAAGTAACATCTTATTCCTAAAAAAACATACGGAATACTACAATGGCTCGTTACAAGTCTTCTTATTATGACTACCTAAACGGCCACAACGGCCACAATGAATTTTTCTAACAAGCTCACCCCTAGACCTAAATCTACGCTTCCTTGGACGACCTGGTTGTTTTTTTGACAATGGTGGCAACATATCAACTTCAACCGCTGAAAAGTCAGGACGACCGAGTGTTGGAATTTGGTGTATAGGCTCAGAATAACACAATTTGTAAGTAGTAACCTGATAAAAGTAATCAACAAACTCATTGATGTTTCTTCCACTCTTTTGAATTGTAGCAACAGCATGGGCACATGGTAAACCGTTGATCTGCCATTGGTGGCATGAGCACGTGCAACTCTCAATGTCTACAGTCACTGAAGGATGTGAATTAACCTCGTAAACATAACTTGATGACACCCTAACAAACCAGGAACGACACTCCGTGAAAGCAGCTTGAAGTTTGGTTTCAATATTTGGACAATTAATGCCGTTCCACTGTGACGATGCATTCAAGCGGCACCCCATTTGGTTCATGATCTGCCCCCTTATTGTGTCAATCATACTTGTGACAGGTAGGTGACGTGACTTTGTGATCCAAGCATTGAATGACTCCGCCGCATTTGAAGACATCTCCCCATAACGTCACCCCTTAAAAAAGGCATTCGTCCATTTCTCAAACGGAAGGTTTTCCAGGAACTTATCAGCAATGGCTCCTCTTTCACTTCGAAACGCATCAAGCTTTTCATTGAAAAATGCATCTGTTGGAGCATAAGCACACAATGTAAACAAAAAAACCATACGCTCGCGAAACGCATGTGTAAAGCGACCCCCACTAAACTTATCTCTCAGATTTGCTTTTAGGTGTTGTAGACAGAAAGAATGGTGCACCGTTGGGAACACCTTTGGCATTGCTTCCATTAACCTAACGTTGCGATCAGACATAATGGTTAGTTCTCTAGTATTATCAACAATCACAGATAATTGCTCTAAAAACCAACGCCAATTACACTCATTCTCTGAATCAACAACAGCAAAAGCCAAGGGGAACAAACCTGCAATACATATACCAACACAACAGTAACATCAACAAACAGTAACATACAAGCAAAATATTAAAATTTAACAGTAACATAAAATCAGTAACACCAAAATAACCCAACAAAATATTCACCTTGGTTGCCATCTTTTGCAGTTGCAGACAAAAGAATTCCTTTATACCTACCCTTTAAAAATGTACCATCAATAAACAATATGGGTCGACAGTAGTTAAATCCATGTATACATGCCTTAAATGGCATGAACAACCTACTAAAACGTTGTGAGTCTGAATCACCTTCCAACACAAAATGACTACCTGGATTGCTTTCATTAGCAGCCTGTACATACCACCGTAATTGCTGGTATGACAATGAATGGTCCCCAAACAGCATACCCCTTGCTTTTTCAACACTCATCCAAGCTTGATCATACGATATGGTCAGCCCATAATCTGTATGAAACATACTTTTCATATCAACTGGTCGTGTGTCAGGTTTTTGCCCGACGTTATCAACAATAAGACCTCCAACCAAATTAGAAGTCAATCTTTTGTTCTTTGTCGTACGTGCAGCCACACCACATGTGTGCTGATTGTTTAGTTTCTTAATGTAAAACCATCAATTTATCCGCTGGAGAGTAGCAACAACAAACCATTCACACCCAGCAGAATATTTCATGGCACATTCAGCCTTCACCCTTGTTTTTCATTCTTCACATAATTAAACTGAAAACCAGCCTCTATTGCAAATTTGCATAAAGCATTCCGAAACTCAACTACTCCTCCCTCAAACTTCTGACCAACCTCTACTATTCCATTCGACCATCCATCAGTCAACAAAACCTTCTCATTATGAGAACAAAAACGAGGGAGAAGATCAACCTCACAACCAACAGGGTCAACAATAAATTCTGAACTTTCCACCACTTCCCCACCCTCTACATCATGAACCACATTCCCTTTAACAGCAACAGTAGCTTCAACAAAATTCAACTGTACAGATCGTGCAATTAAAAACATGTTTCTCACATCATGATCATTTTGCAAAACACAATTCGGATGTCTAGGAATAGCGTACGACAATACAACACAATTAGAACTCAACCCATTCCAATTGTCACGGCAACCAACTAACACATCATCATATGTGGAATTCATTGTAATTCTTAGCACAACAGTCTCATAACAATACTTGCAACAAACCAATATGTTATCCTCCATCTGTTAAAACCAAGAAAACCAATATAACAGTAAAATTAAAATATGAAAATAATTCTAATTTCATTATAACAGAACAGTAACATGAGAAATAGAACTTAAAAAATAATTTAAAAATAAAAAACGGTTGTTGAACATCACACTACATTCAATGCATAGTAACATTGAATTTCAGCAAGTACAAAGTAAAAACGAAAATTAATTAATAATAATTTCGGTAAATAACTTTCAAATGTATCTTCCTGTGAGAAATATCGAAATTCTGGCAATAAACTTTCATTATACATAAATTGTGAAAGCATCAACGTTAATCACATTACGTAATCTAATAAAATTGAAATGAAAATACATCAGAAAAATCAGAACCAGTAGAATAGACAGCATCCACAGGAAAAATCGAAATCTCACTGGTATCCCTTCGAAACTCCTGCTGGTATCACCTTCGAATCTCCTACAGCTTGAACTCCGACGAAAATCCTACTGCAATGACCTTCGAAACTCCTGCCAAACACAATATGAAGTATCCGTGTGATATGGAGAAGAAGGCCAGCGGTTATTTCCTGGAAAGATAAAAAACGTTGGAAATTTTGTATAACAGCCACCGATTCTTATGTGATTTAGAATTTGAATTTGAATTTTACTTGTTAATGAAATCTTATTATCTGAATTTGAATTAAAATATCACAACTTTTACCGTGATTCAAGCCTTAAAATCTGATATATTCAGTTTCCATAAAAACTGAATTTTCTGTTGATATATATATCTCAAACGTAATAGTATACTATCCATAACTGGTCTTAATTAACACCGTTAAGGGTGTTTTAGGGATTAAAAAAAAAAGTGGACTTAACTCATTATGGATAATTTTAAAAGTGGACTTATCCCCTTATAAGTTTCCTTGGCGGACTTAAGTCCAAACAAGTCCATCTAGGGGGACTCACACCCAATTTTCACAAAACACAGATACACCTTTTCTCTGATTTGAAAAAATAGAGTACATAGTGAATTTGACTCTCTAAACTTAGAGAGTCAAATTGGACTCTTTATTTTAAAGTCTGAGTAGAGAGTCTATTGGAGATTAATTTTTAAGAGACAACTCACTAAAATAAAGAATTGAGTAGAGATAAAAAGCCCGTTGGAGATACTCTAAGGTGTTACTATCTTTTTAAATCTAATATCATACATTATTAATGTAGAATCCCACTATAACGTTGATATTAGAACAATGTGTTAAACAATCAAGAGAAATACAAGAAACAAGAAAGAAGAGGAGGAAGAAGAAGCTAGGGTTTCATTTATACTGCATAATTCTATTGAAAATACAAAGAAATAGTTTAACCTAAATACATAGAGACTATATATAGCCTAAACAAATAAAAGACTATTCTACCCTTAATTAATAAACAAAATAATCCTATATTTCTTAACACAATGGTCTCACACTTTACCCCTCCAAAGCAAATACTATAAAATGACTGAAATAGACCAATTAAAACAATTCTAAACATTAAACCATTGATGTCCCGTTGTTCAAAGCTTATCGCCTCATCACCGATGACAATTCCGGCGAGTTTGCCGGAAGGGTTGTTGATTCTTTAACTGTGTCGTCTTGTTCTTCAGTAATTTCTCCTCTGAGATTGGTTTCACTTGGCAATGGTGTAGGTGGGTGGTGAGTAGAAGAAGTATCATTAGGAGTGTCTCTGAGGGTCCACTCTGTTGACAAAGAAGTGCGAGGAGGTTGCAAGAACTGTTGTTGTTTCTTCCTATCGGCTCTTACCTCGGCATGCCTTTGCTTTATTATGTTTGCCATTTGCTCTTCTAGGACCTTACTCTTATACTGTGAACCCATCTGGTGAACAAACAATAAATCAAACACCTCTCGTGCATAAAAAAATGAGCGCTGTACTTTACAATAAACACTATTTAATCCATCATAGCAAGCCAAAAACTATGAATATGCCTACTAACTCCATCCAAAATTGTGGAAGATATAGTACAGGTAATTAATTATGAGTACAATTGCTAATGGAGGTAGGAAATATAGTTGTCTCAATTGTAATACTAACAAATGTATGGCTGCAGGGTGGAAGTGGTAGAATATAAACACCTTTGCATACAGGGAGGACAGTGAATTATAGACAGAAATGCAAACAATCTATTGTTGTGTCACAAGTGCATGCCACTGGTTCATAAAAGAATGGATTTTGGGATCCAACCCCGAATTAATAAACCCGATTCAATCTGAGTTACAACCCAAGAAACACCCGGAGTTGAATCCAATTCGACTAGATTGGAACTTGAATTTCAGTAGGAGTTTTGCAACCCATGTTCAACTTGAACTAAAAAATTTAATTAATGAACAGTATTTAGGTTAAATTAGAGTTTGTGTTGAATTCAAATCGAGGATTTTTAACTAAGTTGAGCAAATTAACCTCTTAACCCACCCAAGTTCCACTCCTATCCTAGTAGTATACTCACAAAGTATGGGGGAGTAGTAATTCACCTGTGTCACAAGTGCATGCAGGGGAAGAGTTTCATAGCTGCAAGTGACTTGAACTGCCACCCTGAGGAAAAGAAAACACTGAAATTAAGAATGAAAGCTAATGATCACTTGAAACAATTCAAATAGCATTGTCTTGTCTCCCAAAACATTGCAATGGAGATATTGAAGTCTTCAATTACTAACTAACAGTTTGGTTATATATCCGGGAACTTACGCTAATACTACTCTTGTGATAATGATCCAAGTGTTCTCGTGGTAACAAGACTGCAACCCAAATAGTATCTGCAATCAAAAATCACATTTGAGTGCAGGCAAGTTTTTGCTAGTTAAAACATACCAATCACGACTAACAAAAAGCCTTGTAGCTGGAAACAGAAATAAAAAAGAATACTTACACTGACCCAAATGAAGAAAGCAAACTGGAAAGCGTTCTACCAATAATCCACAAAAAGAGGTAGCACTGTTAGTTCTATAATCCTCTTCATCTTTTGTAAAATGCACACATAAACACACACAAGCAACCGAAATTACAGGGAATAATTTGGTTCTATATACATCGTTAGACTCGAACTTGGTCCAAAAATCTAAATTGCGCGATTATTTCCAACCTTTGCTTCTTTGTTTATTTGCAATAGTTTCATTACAAAGAAAGAGAGTGTACCACAAAAAGGGTCAGATGTAGAAGAGTGAGAACAAATCTTGGCTGCCTGAACCAGAAAAGATCATCATTGGGTTGAACGAGAGGCGTCCCAACGATCACATTGTTCTGATTTTTCAGCTGGAGAGCCATTGTTGTAACAATAACTTCAAGTTTGGTTCCAAGTATTAGCACTAGCTGCACAGAGAATAGAATCTAGGCCTGAGACTAGAAAACAAGAAGATGAGAGAAATTAGACATATTTGTGTGCATAGTCATATATACTTACTACTAGTGGAACATAAGATACCCAGAGATACACATTCCAACCTGGTTGAGATCAAACACAGCATAAGAAAAAAACAATAAGCATCCACAAGAAAGAAGTTCTCAATTCAACTCGAGTATTCCCCATGTTTAAACTTAGGTTGGCATAGAGTTTAATTCTCGGGTTAAAAATCGAGTCGCACTTATATTTTTTTTCATTGTCAGATTATATGAAGATAAAATTTGGGTTGCTCCCAAATTCATCATAGTCGGATCGAGTTTCAAAAACCTGAGGCTCCAATCAGAATATTACCCAAACTTATATTAGGTTGAGATTTTTTTCTTTTAGCCTAGACTCAAATGCTGAATATTTCAAATTGGTTTGAATTGGGTTTAGATAGATCTATTCAAATTGCACCCTTACATTAAATGCAGCCACAGTACTCACCGTGGACATCCACAAGCATGAAAATAACCACTATAAACCACATAAGAGGGCTGTCAAGAGAAACAAACATGTCAGATGATAATATTCAGTTATAATGTTTACAGTAGTGCTACTTAGATTTAATTTATTGACTTAAGGAGACCCTAGTAATGTTTAATGTTACAATGGTTGGAAGAACAGTAGATAAAACCTGATGCTGACCACCACTTTAAAATCTTCGTCTAAGGATCGTTCAATGTATTTTTGAAAATTGAAGTTGTTGGTCCTGGCAGACAGATGAGCCTGCAGGAAGATTCAAAAACCAAATCAATCTAAGAAGACAACATGCATTTTCATCTTCTTCTTCTTTTTTTTTGGGTATGAAATATGAATTCTAGTTGAGAATTAGGAAGATCAAAGTTGAAGGATCGATTGGTACCGAGATGAAACCATGTCTGAGAGTGAGGTAATCAACCTTTGCTACTGAGTTGGAGAATTGTCGGAAAAAACATTTCTGCATCATCTTTTAGTTAGTATCTAAGAACCCAAAAAGAAAAACATTCAACTTACTTAACTAACACTTACTGTTGCTACCTTCCCAAAAAAAAAAAAAATGTATCAAATATTATAATACTGTTGTTTGTGATATTTCAAATCTAGTAAAATTACTTATTGAAATTTTTTATTTGAAACATATAATGTAAAACAAAATAGTAACAGTCAAGAACGAAACAACTACAATAGTATGTACGAAACAGTTACAGGTACGAAACAGAAACAGATACGAACAAAACAATACCACAAAAAATATGTGTTTAAACAATATAAAAACTGACCCGTTGCAGAACATAAATTGTTATTGAACTTTAAGTAGATCAAGGCTAGTGTTTGATACTATGTCCTTAAGACAGATTTCGCCCACACACACGGTGCTTATGGAAATCAAAGCGTCTGCCTCACAGAATATAATGATCTTCACGCAAATAGAAGTAGCACTCTAATCTACTCGCCCAGCGAACCAGAAATTATGTTGTGTACTCTCCAAATGCAGACTGCCTTAATGCCGAAATGTAATGTACTAATGTCTGCCTTAAATCTGAAAATGATTGATGTAAAATGGTAATGAGTCTGAGTTTATATAGACAAATTGGTGACTGTTCCGGACAGTCACCATGCGAAAAGACACAACCCAGTAGACACACATATAGCCAGAAGACACCAACATATAACTGTTCTCTATGAACATACACTATTCAAAATTCGGACTGAAGGGAAGCAAAAATCCGAACCAGTGAATTCAAATCCAACGGATACGATCAATCCAACTGGTCGTGGTTGTGGCGTGGCAGGTAGTGCGCGTATATGGTTGAACCGAAGACATTTAGGCGCTTGCTCCGCTCATAAAATTATGGTATCTCTTGAGGCCCAATCCCATAAAGCAAACTTAGCCTATATATGCTCATGTAGAACATCTTCCTCAACCAATGTGAGATTGGTGTCAAATCCCACATTGCACAGCCTCTATTTTCACGTTGCACAACCTATTTTCTCATTCATTTCTTACTTGATTTGAGCAAGTGAATATACTACGTTATTCTCATTACAAAGTAGAACACGAGCTCACAAAAGTTTATTCGAAACAACGAACCGGTCCCACTTTAATTTAGGCTCAAACTCGGCCAAAAATCAAATTTTAATTACTAAAATCTGTTTTTAGTCCAACAAATACTACAACTAAGAAATTGAATCCTCAACTTAAAATAGCACGAAAACGGTTAAGATTGATCTAATTTTTATTTACTTTGATCTAATGGTAAAAAACTTATTCCCAAAAACATTATTTTATCTGTACCCCTAATATTAAACAACTCAAGCAACACACCCCTCAATGCCAAAAAAAAAAAACCTTCTCTCTTATGTCTCCTCCTTACCTCTTTCTTATTTTTTCTCTATTCAAATTAATTTTAAAATATATAATTAAAAAATTAATTTAAAAATCACTATTCAAAATATAAATATTATACGATCAATATTTAATTTTTTAGTATTACAAAGTGTTGTTAATCGGGGTATTACAAGTAGGGTTAATTGAAGGTCGGCCTACATTTGTAGAGTTTTAGGATAATTAGTCCATGCTCATACTTTTGGGGGCTTAAAGGATAATTAAAGGCATAAAGACAAATTTACCCTGACATAAATAACTATATTACAAAATGGACAGTAACAGTAACATTGAGACAATAATAACAACAGCGAAACAATAGCAGTAACATAGGAGAATGAACATGAAACAATAACAATTATAAACACCGTGAATTTTTTGTTGTCACTGTCCAAAATTCACAGAATTAGACATTAACGTAAATTTTTATTGTCATTGTCGATTTTGTCTACAGAACTAGACAGTAACATGAACTATACAGCCACACGATCACAGTAACAGTTATAGTCACTGTCAAAATTCTACGGACCTAGACAGCCACACGATCACAATAATAGTCACAGTCACCATCAAAATTCTATGGAACTAGACAGTCCAACGATTACAATAATAACTAGTGACAGTGACACAGATAGTGAATTTCGTTGTCACTATCCAAATTTTAAGGTGCGAATTTGAAATAGATTTTACTTGATACCAAATGAATTTTCTCCAATTTAGTTGATCATCACTATTAACAAATTTATCGTGTTTGAATAACTTGAGTGTGAAATGAAATTAAATAAGTATTAACAAACTAGTTCTCGTAGTAATTAAATAATTAGTGCAAGTACTTTCACTTGGAACAAGGAATTTGCTAGCTCTTGTTCTCTTTTCGTATTGGACACCAATATTTTTATATATTCCGATGACGACAATGAAGATGACGATCGTGGCCTTTGATATTTGAGATGTGTTCATTGTCGACTGATTTGAAGACCACATCGGAGTAGAAAGGTGGTTTGAGGAGGTGGTTTGAGGATTGACTTGAAAACGGAGGAGGAAAAGCTAGGGTTTTGATTGGGTGTTTCGGGGCGTATGAGTAAGGATGGAGAGGAGATTGGAGGATCATCGTTGGTGGAGATTTTGGCAAACGATAGAGATGAGGATGGGGAGTCTAAGAACGATTGTCAGCCGTTGGATGCATCGGTTAGGACTAGGGATTCCATCTCTTCTCTAAATGCATAGAGATGGGCTTCTCCATAGCTTTGGCTCTCAAATCCCATCATTTTCATTGATTTTCTTGGAAAATTAGAAGAAATTAGAAGGGAATTTCAGAGTGGCATTGATTGGAAAGAAAGATGATGTAACTAGCTATCGTCGGGAGTGAAACACCAGTGGTTTCACGCCGGAGGAGAAGAGAGAGAGAGAGAATAGAGAGCAAAGAAAAGAAGCGAACAAATCAAGGCCAAAATAGGAAATAGTACATATAATTAGGGGTGTTCAACCTATCTTATGGGTAGAAAATATGATCTTCTATCTTCCTATTCTATCTTCCTATCCGATATTTTGCGGAAGAATTTTTTCTTGACCTACCCTACCCGATCAAGTGTAATATTTCTACCCAACTTTGGAATCCCATGGGTTGACCCGTAGGCAAAACTAGTCAACGGGTCTTCACATGTCAAGTCGAGCCATCCTGTGTTCTGCCAATGGGTCTCCACATGAAAGGTCGGGCCATCCTGTGACATGATGGGCTGTCGGTTTCGGGTCGCGGGTGCCTTGAAGTTTTATGTGTACTATCAGGGATTAATCAAAAGATGCCAATCATATAAGAGAAGTGGAATAGAAAAACTCACTATCCACAGTTGGACTGATGATTCTGTACAAGTTGTCATGTGCCTTCTTCCAAATGTGGTTTGCCTTGTGAATCTAAATCGATTAGGATCTGTTTTTGACAAAAAAAGGAAAAAAAGATATTTTAGAAGTAATATATATTTTCGGCATACTCTTAAACCAATACCTCGTTCAAATTTACTGAAATTGAAAAAAAAATATATATTAAAATAGAAAAGTCCTATAAATCAAAGTCTACCAGAAAGAGCTGTGAATGTGATACATTATCTCTTAAAGTCAAGACTTGTAAACCCCGTAAAGGTCTTTCAAGAGTGTCAACATTGGCCCATGACTGGACCGTGTAGTCAGTGCATTTAATTTTTTTAGTTTTCATGCATTATTATAGGAAAAAAGGATGATAAGAATGAAACCCATGATTTTTAGATTCAAGTGAAGAGACGATGACCATTTGACGAACCGTTAAACTCAACATACTTAAAAAATTGCGGACATAGAGATCTCATTGAGTAAATAAAATTAATAGGTGAAAGTGATGTGAGAGACATACCATTTGCCACTTGGTACTCAATGGTTTGTGTTTCTTTCTCCCAAGCTTTCCAACTTCTCATCTGTGAGAAATCAAAAATGATAAGAAATGAAGAAAAAAGTGAAATCCTATTCTTTTTTCTTATTTTTTTACGAGAAAAAAGTGAATCATGGAAGCAATATTTTAGCTACAACCGATTAAAGTAACTTGTGATCGATCATAAAATATTATGATCGATTTTAAATTACCTCTGTAATTGCTCTTTTGTAATGTGTAATTTGATTTTTAATCATAACATTTTGAATTGCAACTCAAAGTATTTTGAGTTGTAACTTATTACACCATTTTTGATTGTAACTTCATTTTTAAATATCGTAACTTTTAGTACGGTTCCAATATAATTATAGTAGTGGAACAATGAAGAATGAAGAATTGAAAGGAAAGACCCAAAATATTGTTGGGCTTTTTTGTGGAGTCTAGTTTTGTGTGTTGATCCGGATGATGACCCGATCTGAAATAATGTTGCGTTTCTTAATGGGATTTGTACTCTTTCTTGAATATAGTAAAATCCCTACAGCTTTGCGGACATAGGTAAATTGTCAAACCACGTAAACACTGGCTTGTGCGTGTGATTGTTTTTTTTTTTGCGTGTGTTTCTCTATAATTTGTTTCTCAAAGGTTTGAGAATTTCGTAAATTTCCCTCAGAAATATAATCCAAATGCTTGTATTGAACTAAAAAATATCTATACCTTGGCCCAACCCAAAGCCATGGTGAGAACGCTATAAACAATCTGCATAACTGCTAACTCAAATATGAATATATGAAGCTGGTGAATCCCTGTTTGGCTCATCAATGAAACCTTTCCCTGCAAAAATTCAAATTGAAGCAATCAATTCCCCTCTCTCTCTCTCTCTCTCACACACGCATACGCACACACAAAGTCTTGAGTTTAAACTAGGGGTGGCAAATGGGTGGGTTGGGTTAAATTGGATTGGGCTAAAATAAATCAAATTCATTTTTCACTCATCTAGTAAATGGGTTATAATAGGTTGAGTTTATAGCGGGTTGGGTTAAACCGATTAACCCATAAAATAATTAAAATTTTTAATAGACACATTAGTACACCAAAACACACACACACACATTAGTAATACACCAAAATACACACACACACTAATACACCAAAATATACACAAACTAATACATTAAAAATATACACACTAATACACAAAAATACACACTAATACATCAAAAATACACACACATATACTAACATAAAAACTAAAACACATTTATAAAAAAAATACACACATAATGGGTTGGGTCAATTGTGGGCTATGGGTTGGTCCGTGGGTCGTGGGTTGACCCCATGGGTTATGGGTCGTGAGGTTAACCCGTGAGTCATGGGTCGACCCATGGGTTATGGGTAGTGTATTAGTATGTGTATTTTTGGTGTACTAGTGTGTGTATGTTTTAGTGTATTAATGTATATGTGTGTATTTTTTGGTGTAATAGTGTGTGTATTTTTTGGTATATTAGTATATTTATTTAATTTTATTACTTGTGTTATTTAATAAAAAGATAAATACTCAACCCAATGGGTACCCATTTGTAATTCATATTAACCCGTTTAATTAAGATGAATCATATTATCCAACCCATTTAGAACCCATATCAATTAAATAGGTATCCAACCCATTTATTTATGGACGAGTTGGACAGTTTAATGGGTAATGGGTTAAGATTGCCACCTCTAGTTTAAACTGATCAAATTTGATAGAGACCTTCAAAGTCTCAAGAACTCTAGAAAAGACCCTTCCTAAGTCCAGAGCTATGAAGCACGGATACGGATACGATACGATACGAATACGGCGATACGACAAAGTCTAAAAAAGTATGATACTGGTACGGCCAAGATACGGCTATAATAAAATATTTTTATTATTTTTATTATTTTCAACCAACTTAATACTTATATATTTTGGTAGTTCTTTAACATATAATAAGAAAAATTAGTAATTCTTTTTAGTTTCAAGAAAATATATATCGTATCGTTGTGGTATATTCACAAAGTGAAGTGACAAGTTAAAGGAATCAAAGCTAATATTTATCTAGTATTTAAAAGTAATTTTGCTAAAATTATAATGTAATAACTTTATTTTATACTCTTTTGACATGTAATTTTAGATAATACTTAAAAAACACTCATGTACCTTTGAAGTAATATGAATTTTTTGTTAATGTATTGTATGGTATGTAAATTCGAAAAGAGATGTTAAAAATTCAACTAAAAAATTATATATGTTGGTCGACTACAAAAGTATCCGTGAAATATCCTAATATTTAATTATTATCGGATACGTAGAAGGTGTATCCGATACGTATCCGACGAGTATCGTATCCGTAAAGTATCCGATACGGATACGTCAACCTCAACGAAGTATCCGTGCTTCATAGGATAAGAGTGTTGGTGACAAACGAAATCTAGGATACACTTATAAGCACATCACCACCACCACCGCTACGACCCTATTTGTGAAGGAGAATATGTACTTGGAGACATACTTTAGAACTGCAAGAATCGGGAGGAACTGCAGTACTGGCCAGTTGTTTGTGTGCAATCCATGAGCTACTATTATACGAACCACCCACCAATAATGAAAACTTTCTAACACCAACACTGAAGTCCTCATAATCTTCTACTGTGTTAGTTTGTGCTGTGGTGGTGTTTTCTTTACGGCATGGAAGCATTATATCTGCTATCTTTCTTGATATGCAGATCTCAGAAATGGGTCCTTTAGTTACTGCAAGTAGAAGAGACATGAACCCTAGCAGCATAAGCTCTGCCACCAAAAAAAAAAAAACACAACAAAATAACATTTAAAGTAGTGCCCGATTACGATATCAAAAAATAATTTTTCGATACAATAATCGCACCTGATTTAAGTTTGTCCACAGCATCACTGAGTGCAGTTTTCCGATGTTTTTTCAGCCACTGCACCAATAGTAATAATAACATAACAAAATATGTCAGTGTACTTATGAAACTCGACACTGGACTAATTGTTTTATTTGCAATATCCCAAATTGCTCGCATTGCTCTCTTTGATTAATAGCAGCTATGAAGAAAGTTGAAAGATCGATTTCCTAATGTACGGAATACAGAATATTTCCAAAGCCCCTACGTTTTAATTAACTTCGACGAACATCACCAATTTCTATTATGATAATAGAATCTTCCATTAACGCCCAAATAAAAGCCCTCACAACACTCCATGTCGACAACTGCCCCTACTTATTGTTGGACATAGACAACTGGACATGTATCTACATACATATATATATGTAGAGAGAGAGAGAGAGAGAGAGAGATAATGGTGTTGGTGATGCACTTACGGTGGCAAGGAGGTGGATAGAGTGCTGAAGAATGAGAGAGATGGAGATGATAACAAAGAAAACAGTGGCAAAGGCCCATATGGGAGTGTATTCGAGAGAGCTCCCTGTTGAATCTCCGACCGCCATGATCTTCTGGTTGTTGGTGTTGTGTGTGTTTTCTTATCCGATCGATGACACAGATGAACAATGGCCAGATGATGATAGACGACTGTGGAACTTGTGAAATATATGACAAAAGACGGGTTTTCCTTTTCCATTGTTCACACTGGACTTGACCCAACAGAAAGTTTTTTTTACAAGTGAAAATTAACAATAGAGTAATGCTACACTGACCAAATTTTGCTCTCCTTAAACCGCGTAATTCATAATAACGACAAACTTAGGTGTCTTGAATTTAAATTTTGATAACTCTTTGATAGCAGATTATAAGGATTTATATTTCATGATTATCCTAATCTCAGCCTGGATGACCTGTTTTTAACTGAACCGGAAAGGAAATTAGTCGAAGTGTGCATAAGTTAGCCTGAACACACTTCATTGAACTAAAAAATGAGGTAGGTCTCTTTTTTTAGTTTTATTATATAATAAATCTATTTGAACATATTTTGTTGATTTAATTCATCAAATTTATAACAAATATTGAGATCCACTATCAATCTAATGATTATAAATAAGCAGCTCAATCAATTATGTCCAAATAACATTGCTCTTTAATGTGTTGTGATTATTGAATTAGTAATAGAATTGAGATTGTTTTCATTATATTTTTCTTCAATTTTTCTTAATGGTAGATCATTCACCGTGTATGTATGAGGGACTCACTAATAAACGTTGGGTCCCATTTGTATTAATGGTAGAAGATATGAAATTGAAAGAACAAGTAATGGAGAGGATCTGAATCCTTAGTATTGAATGAAATGCACAGTTAATTTAATTGCTACAATATATTAATTCTCTAAATTTGGTCTTGATATTAATTACAAATACCATTATTGAAGAGATAATGTCAAAATCTACCGTTACTCTTGTCATTCTCATTTAACAATGCAGAAAAAATCTAGGAAAATTATAGGAATTACCATTCATTTACCACTATTAATATGATATAAATCAATGTTAATTATACTATTTATCTTTTTTTTTTAAATAAAAAAAATTCTAGTCAAAATTCAATCGAAAACCAATTATGAAATATCAAACATGAGAAGAAAAAAATGTAACGGAAATACAAGCCCGACATGATATGAAGAGTACATGCCAACAAAAAATAAAGGAAATAAAAGCCCGGTATGATATAAAGACGAGCACAATATTATTTTTGTCTATATTTTTTAGGGGTGTCAATCGTATCGTATTCGTGTGATCCACATGTCGTGTTATTCGTGTCGTGTCATTGTTATTCGTGTCGTGCTTGTAATAAAACCCACGAAAAAAAAATATATTTAATGTGTTCTGAGTATTAAATATTAATCTAAACTATTTATTATGCATATTTAATAATCGTGTTAATTTTATAATCGTTCGTGTTAACGGGTAAGAGCTGACACCCATAATTTTTTTGTTTTTTTTAAGTAATTTGAACATTTATTTTTACCCAATTCGTAATTAGAGAAACAACGTCGAGTAATGTATATAAACGATGTAACGTCGCGGTGTCCCTTTCTCAATCTCTTTCGAGGGCAATCATAAACAGGTTCCAGTCATGGAAGGGAAACAACTGTCGAAGCGTGTGGTTGACGCTGCTTGGGACCAAATGGGGAAAAATGGACAGGGACCTCTTTCGTAGGCAAGAACTTAGAGCCAGGGCCAAGAAAAGTCCTCAAAATACTAGTGAAATGAAATTAATGATGAAAGGGATTCGTTCCCTCATTCCACAATAATTTGTAACGTTATTGACGGGACACTTCTGAGAAAGAAGTAGATCGCAACACGTGTCCTCGGCATCGAGGACATCCTTCTCTCTGACAAGACCACGTGTTTTCAGTACCGAGGCACGTTGCTCTCTGACGACAAGGTCCCCTCGGCGCCGAAGAATCTCCATCTTCTTGAACAAACCACGTACCCTCGGCTCCGAGGGTACCTCCATTCCAAGATACCCAGGTGTCCTCGGCTTCAGGGATACTTATTGGGACTCTGGCTCTACCACATAACTCCGACTCCTAGAAAGGCTATTGATTGACAGCTGATCAGCCCCAACTAGACTAAAAATCATGAAGGTACTCTGCACAAGGAGGTCAGAATGGCAGGACCAACACAACACTCCACCAAGGGGAGCGAGACACGTGGCATAGAGTGCAGGATGAGGGGCAAATAGACAAAAATACCCCTGCTGACGTGCGGCTGTCTCAGGCAAGCATTTAATGAATCCTCAGTCGATGGGACAGCAACAGTGACTCGAGAAGCCAGGAATGAGGGGCATTAAGTGCTGCAGTATCAGGACATTTAATGTCTTAGCATTGAAGAAAGAGCATTAAATGCTCCAGGATCCGAGCATTTAATGTATTTGCATAAAAGGAAGAACATTGATTGCTCGAGGATCCGAGCAATTAATAATGGGGTATCCCCCATACGAAATAGGGGGCACACTGCCCCATACCTGGACACTACCTACTATTTAAGCCTCCAGTAATTATGAGTCTTTGGTGGGTATAAATAGCTTCCAAAAATACAATGTAAATGTACACAAAATCACTCCTCAAAAATACACAACAATGCTTTCTTATTCCCCTCTCTCAAAGAACTAACTTGATCGTCGGAGGGGATACGCCGGAAAACACTCTGGCACCCTTTCTAACCTGTCTTCTGTGTTCCAGGAACCACCAGCGATATGCCGGAATCTGTTAAACTACTCCAGTATCAATTCATCACCATTCCTTAGGCCCCTTTTGGCCCATGTCAACCCCTTCCTTGCCACGGGATCTTCGACGCTCGAGGCAAATACGAGTTCACCAAGGGAGAGATCTGTCTTTTATAACTATTGTGCGAAAATCATCGCGAACAATTTGGCGCCATAAAGGGACAAGTGTTGGCGGACTTCATAACGGAATTCTCCGGGGAGCCTCCTCTGCCGGAGGGGCCCCCCTCCTCGGAGAGGTACCCTCGGCGGGCAGTCAAGAGCTCTCCTGGAGCCTATGTGTGGATAGATCCTCTAACAGCAGGAGTTCCGAAATCGGAGTGTTGTTGGTCTCCTCGGAAGGATTGGTCACGGAGCAAGTTGTCCGGCTAGGCTTCAAGGCATTCAACAATGAAGCAGAGTACGAGGCCCTAATCTCCAGGCTCAAATTTGCTGATGCAGCAGGAGCAGTCGAGTTGACTGTCCACTGCGATTCCATGCTAGTGGTCAACCAAATCAATGGAGAATTCGAAGCAAGGGACTCCCGGATGAAGGCTTATCACCATGAGGCGATGGTTTTACTTCAAAAGTTTAGGAAAGTGGAGGTTAAGCAAGTTCCTCGAGATAAAAATGCCCACGCCGACGCCCTGGCTTACCTTGCATCATCACTGGACTCCGACACGACGCGAAGGATTATGGTGGAGTACCTTCCCAACTCCACCATAGATGAAGCTTGCAGGGTGATGGCCATCCAGGAAGGGGAAGAGCCACCCAGCTGGACCAATCCACTACTCAAGTTTCTCCTTTCCGGAGAACTCCTTGAATGCCCCAAAGAAGCCAGGAAGATAAAGCTAAGGGCCCCAAGGTTTTGGGTCTCTCCGGATCGAAGTTGTACTGAAAGTCGTTCTCTGGGCCCTATCTGCTTTGTGTTCGCGAGGACAAAGTAGAACTTCTTTTGTATGAGGTACATGAAGGCATATGTGGGGGGCACTCGGGTGGACAGTCCATGGCCCATCGCATCATATCCCAAGGGTACTGGTGGCCGCGAATGCAAAAAGACGCGCAGACATACGTCCAAAGATGTGATCAATGCCAGAGATTCGCTCTAGTCATCCGACAGCCGGCCAGAGACTTGCATCCATTAACTAGTCCTTGGTCGTTCACTCAATGGGGACTCGACCTAGTCGGATCCCTTCTGAGGGCTCCTGGAGGCAAGAAGTTCCTGATTGTGGGAACCAATTATTTAACCAAGTGGGTGGAAGCGGAGCCACTTACCCATATTAGGGACATATATACCAAGAAGTTTGTATGGAAGAGCATAGTGACAAGGTTTGGAGTCCCCCGTGCACTCGTATCGGACAACGGGACCCAATTCAATAGCAGGCCTTTCAAGTCTTTTTGTGAGCACCTTGGGATCCCGAACTACTATTCCACCACTGCATATCCACAAGCCAACCGACAGGCTGAGTCCTTAAACAAGACTATCATCAATGGAATCAATAAGAGGTTAGAAAAGGCCAAGGGAAACTGGGTGGAAGAACTCCTAAACGTTCTTTGGGCATACAGGACCACCCCTTGAAGCTCGACAAGGGAGACGCCTTACACTCTCACAACGGGGTGGAGGCGGTCATCCTTCTTGAGGTAGGCCTCCCTACCATAAGAACACAGGACTTCGACACTGGGGACAATAACTGCCAACTCAGCTTGGATATGGACCTCGCGGAGGAAAGAAGAGAAGTGGCTGCCTTGAGATTGGCCAAGTACTAAGAAGGGGTGTCCAGACTCTACAACAGGAGGGTCAAACCCCGAGAATTCCAAGCAGGTGATCTAGTGCTCATAAGGTTGGTAGCAAACACCCGGGATCCAGCAGACGAAAAGATGGGGTCCAACTGGGAAGGACTATACAAAGTCACATCGGTAGGAGGCTCCGGGTCATATAGGTTGGAAGACTTAGAGGGAAATGATGTAACTCGACCTTGGAATGTAATGAATTTGAAGAAATACTACTTTTGAGAATTAAGTGCCCACTTTCATGCCAAGTGAGTTATCCTGGAAAGGGCATGGCCCTGGGGGCAGAGTCTTAGGGACTCCCGCCACCAAATGAATAACAGAAGCAAGCCTCTTGGAAAGGGCATGGCCCTGGGGGCGGGGTCTCAGGGACTCCTACCTCCAAATGAAGAACAGGAACAAGCCTCCTAGAGAGGGCATGGCCATGGGGGCAGAGTCTCAGAGACTCCTACCTCCGAATAAGGAACAAAAGCAAGCCTCCTGGAGAGGGCATGGCCCTGGAAGCAGTCTCAAGGACTCCTGCTTCCGAATAAGAACAGAAGCAAGCCTCCTAAAAAGGGCATGGCCTTAGGGGCAAAGTCTCGGGGACACCCGCTTCCAAATGAAGAACATGAGCAAGCCTCCTAGATAGGGCATGACCCTGGGGGCAGAGTCTCAGAGACTCCTGCCTCCGAATAAGGAACAGGAGCAAGCCTCCTGGAGAGGGCATGGCCCTAGAAGCAGTCTCAAGGACTCCAGCTTCCGAATAAGAATAGGAGCAAGCATCCTAGAAAGGGCATGGTCCTGGGGGCAGAGTCTCAGGGACTCCTGCCTCCAAATGAAGAACAAGAGCAAGCCTCCTAGATAAGGCATGGCCCTGGAGGCAGAGTCTCAGAGACTCCTGCCTCCGAATAAGGAACATGAGCAAGCCTCCTGGAAAGGGCATGGCCCTGGAAGCAATCTCAAGGACTCCAAATTTTGAATGAGGTCGGGAGCAAGCCTCCTGGGAATGACACAGTCCGGGGGCCGAGACTCGGGAACCCCAACCTTCAACTAATATGCAGGGGGCATGCCCCCTGAATGGAAAATGACCCTTGAAGAAGGGCGCTGATATGCTGTGTTGCCACGAAGCATCTAACAAAACAGACGTGGGTAATCTGGGCATGATCGCCCCCAAGAGTCCTCGCAAACTTCGAGGCCGACCCCTGGGGTATGCTTGCACAAGTACATGGGTGAGGTTGACTAAGTTCAGTGTCAGTAAGGCAAATGAGACCACTTCCCCCCCCGGGACGTCAAGTAGGAAAGATGAAGCTAACCGAAGTGAAAAGTTACGTGAATTCGCTGTCCCAATGGCAAGAATGGGACCACTAAACCTCGGCATAGATTCCCCTCGGACGGGTAACGTACCCTCAGCGCCAATGCTCACCAAGTTGATCAATCATGGTACTCGGGGCCGAGGAACGCCAAGACTTGTTCTATCAGAAGTACCCTCCAAAAAATTTAAAGCTCCTTGACCCCGAGGGTCAGCACTTGGAAGTTAGGAGTTTTCGAAGTTAGAAATTATTTATAAATATGCAAAACTCAAAAGAGCATACATGAAGAGAAGCAAAATGATTTTTTTTTTCATTCCGAAAAAAGGGGCTTTGCATCCCCAGGCTACAAAAGAAGGGGAAAGTACAAAAAGAAAGACAAAGTCCTAAGTCTAGGCTGCTGAATGGGGAGGGTTGAACACTTCACCAGCATCTCCAGTAGTGTCCCCAAAAAGCTCTTCTATGCTGGGTGAAGAGACAACATTAGTGGTGTCGGCAGGAGGAACAGGAGTAGGAGCTGGAGGCACTGTCGATTCCGGGGCTAGAGGGTTGGTCTCTGGGAGAACAGCAGCTGCTGAAGCTGGGATCGTGGTATCAGGGAGCTCTGCTGAGCATCGCCCTTGGGCGTTTGCAGGATCTTCTACTACTATCTCCGCTGCCGCCTGCATCATCGCTTCGGATGGAACATACTCATGCTCCAAGAACAAAGGAGAGTCGGCAGGAACTCCGGCAGCTTTGAGGGCCTCGTCCCATCCCTTCTTGAAGAACTCTCTCTTGTTTTCTTCAAGGGCGGACATGACGTCGTCAGCACATTCGTCGGCAATCTGCTGCTTCATCTTCTTCTATGCCTCTAGCTGGGCCCTGACTCTATCAAGCTCCTGAGTAAGAGTCGAGCAGGTCTGCTCCGACTCCTCTGCTCTCGCCTCGGCTGAAGATAGCCGCTGCATTTGCTCGGTTATCCTCTTCTCGGCGTCGGCGAGGGTGGCACTCAGTTTTTCAGCGCCAACCCTCGCCGACTCGCCGTCCTTCAGCTATGGGTGATAATCGAGCCAAGCTCGACGAGCATCACCATGCTCAGGCTCGGCTTGAAAATTTAGGAAGATGTTCAAGCTCGGCTTGAGCTCGATCATCAAGTTTTTTTTTTAGCTCAAGCTCGGCTTGACTAAAAAATGAAAAGTTCAAGCTCGGCTTGATTAGGCTTGTTATCTATTAACAAGCTAGAATCCGAGCTCTAGCTCGTATAAAGCTTGACCAAAGATCAGGCTTGCAAACAGGCTTGAATTTTAACAAAATTCTACACCACTTAACACAACATACCAAATTAACACAACATAACAAATTCATAATCAGCTTCTCCATAGGACCATAGACATCACCCAACACACAACATGCACATGCACTGATGCACATCACCAACAAGAAAATTTGTCAAGTGTCAAGTGCAAAAGTGCCACCAAATAAATTAAAAAAAAGTTCTCAAGCCTGATCACATGATGAAACTAATCACCAAATTAAACAACCAGCCACAACTAAACAACCAAATTAAACAATAACCAAGTTAAACCATAAAAAAAGAAGTTCTCAACCAAATTAAACAACCAGCCACGTGATGAAACTGATCACAAAAATCAGTTTCAAAAGAGCATACAAATTGTCAAGTGCCAAGTGCCACCAAATAAATTAAAAAAGTTCTCAAGTGCAAAAAAAAAAAAAAAACAGCATGTTTCACAAAAAAACAGCCAAGTGCCCTCGTAGTAAAGCTTGCAATGAAAAAACCATAACCAAGAATTAGTATTTGATACCTTTAAAAAAAATGATTCAAAACCATAACCAAGAATTGTTATTGATACCTTTAAAAAGATGATTCAAAAGCTGTTTTCCTCAAGGCTACCTCAATTCATAAACTCATTCTCTTCAACAACCTGTAAATAAGACACCATTGCACCAACAATGAAATTCATAGTGACTGAAATAAAATGAAACACAAGGTAAAAATATCCTTACAATATTCGATCCGTGGATTTCAAAATCATTACGCAACCAATCTCCGATACATATCAAAGTTTCAACTGTCTCGGGCTTCAAGGAGCTTCGATATTGATCAAGAACTCTCCCTCCGGCACTAAAAGCAGACTCCGAAGCAATTGAAGTAATGGGAATAGATAGTATGTCCCGTGCCATCTTTGACAGGTTTCTAAACTTAAGAGTGTTTTCTTTCCACCAATTCAAGGCATCAAAATCCTCAGTGTCATTTTCATCACGAATGTAAATGCCTTCTTCCAAATAAATTTCGAGCTCAGACTTGTATGGTTGAACAATGTCCAACTGTTTGGCCCATAAATCAAATTCATTCACACGCTTTGTCTTTCCCTTGACATTGCTAGTGCCACCAACATTGCTACTTTTAGATGAAGTATTTGGTTGTTTTACATCTTTAGACACATAATCCTTGTAGAGATCATACAAGGAATTACGAACAACATCTATATAATGCACTACTTCATCCGATGAATAAATTTTGGGAAAACAAAACTCAACAAGTCTCATTTTATATCTAGGATCTAGGACCGCTACAATTGCCATCAACAAGTTACAATCTCCCCAATACTTGTCAAACTTTTCACTCATTCTAGCAATCATGCGACTCATGTAGTCCCTATTATCAAATTCATACTCATTCAAAATCTTTCTAATTTTCCAAATTTCACAAAGAAATGAATTTGAAGTTGGGTAAGAGGAACCCTAGAATAGATATGTGGCATCATTAAATATTTCTAAAAACTTGCAGACCTCTTCAGCTCTTGACCAATCATCCTCAATTGGTAACCATCGATAGTTGCTATCTCTTTCTTTGTAGCTTGGAAACACTTCTTTAAACACAAATGCATATTCTAACATTTCATATGTTGAGTTCCACCAAGTAGGCACGTCAAGAATCAATCTCCTAGTTGTTGGCAATTGCAATTGTTTTACAATCTCATTGAATTTATCAAGTCTGAAAGGAGACATCCTCAAGTATTTCACACTCTCGCGTATGTTTTCAATTATATCTCTTATCTCACCCAAGCCATCTTGTACCATTAGATTCAAAACATGTGCACAACACCGAACATGAAATATTTTACCATTGAAATAAAGCTTACCTTTAACAGAAAAATTATCTTTCAAATTTCTCACTGCTGCATCATTTGAGGATGCATTGTCTAGAGTAATAGTAGACACTTTATCCTCAATCCCCCAATCAGTTAGATACTTGTAAATACTATCGACAATCACAAAACTTGTGTGTGGAGGTGCCAAGCAACAAAAATTCAAGATACGTTTTTGCAACTTCCAATCTGTATCCAAAAAGTGTGCGGTAAGGCACATGTAATCGATTGTTTGATTGGAGGTCCATAAGTCTGTCGTCAAGCCAATTCGGTCAACACTAGAAAACATTATCTTCAATTTTATTTTCTCATTCGCATATATTTTCAAGCAATCATTTTTTATGGTGAGGCGTTTAACTGGCTCAAAACGTGGGTTCAGAGATTTCAGAAGCATCACAAACAGTTCATGTTCAACCATCCTAAAAGGATACTCATGCACTATTATCATTTTTGCTAAAATTTCTCTTACCTTCTCCTTGTCAAACTTATAAGATGCCAACCCACCACTTACAGTTACAGACCCATCGGAAGCAGTTGAGGAGAGAGACAATAATTGTTGAGTGGGTCCTTTCTTTTGGCCAGAAACAGAAGCTTGACGAATTGGACAAGTCAATAAGTGCCTTTTCAGATGAGTTGTGGGAGCCCCTCGACCCAAAGAAATACTTGTTTTACAATGGTTACCCTTGGCCTTTCTTGTTCCATTTTCATATATTGTCTCTAAATCATCCCAAACTTTCGAGGTCTTCTTCTTGCATTTTTTTTGGAGTGGTTCATTTTCAGAAGGCCCTTCGATTGTAGCGGCGATTGTAGCAGCATCATTATCGATAGCTTCTTGATTTCCACTATTTACAGTACTAGGGGGCACAGAATCAGAAGCCATCTGACCGAAACAAAGATGAAATTAGCCAACAAAACTATATTCCCCTTGTTCCAACACAACTAACAAATGAAAATAGCCAAAATAAAAACTTGTGAATAGAGGGGACTTGCACAGCCACCCCTAGCATATATACAAACAAAATACTAAAAGACAAATAACCCACTAAAAATAATCAATATTTTTTATTGAACCAACTCAATAAAAAGAAAAGCTATTAAACTCCTAACGGGAAAAAAAAAAGGAGAATACGGAAGAACCAAAAATATGGGAGAAAGAAAATAAAAGATATTTTTTCTGCTCAAGAACCATGAAATTTCTTCTCACATATTTTTTACAAAATCTCTGAAGTCTGACATGTGAATATTCTTCATAATTCATCATTGCAGAAGAGGAAAACAAAACAAAAACTATATAACAAAAAAAAAAATTACTTTCACCTCAAACAAACGACCTCAAACTCGTGGTAACTATTAGATCCACCGCTAATCTCTAATTTCACGATTATAAAAAATAGATTTGATGCATTAAGTAAAAAATATTATGCAAAAACATAGATGATTCGAGTGAGAGTAGCTCTCATACTTGTTACAAATTGTTCGGTTCATGTGTTTAATCGGAATAACATATATTGCCTAATAAAAATAAAATCAGGCACGTAATCACAGAGCCACCCACCACTGTTATCTATCATAAAACTCAGGAAAAAAAAAAATACAAGGAATGCAAGAACAACAACAACACTTTACAGAAGCAAAAATATTCATAAAAAAAATAATCACCGTGAGACCAGACCTTTTGTGTTGTACTGTGACGAAGAATCACCGAAGAATCGGCGATGAGTGGGAGTGGCACTGTGGCACTGGCAGACGAGAGATGGAGTTGAGGCAGACGAGAGTCTTGGAGATGGAGAACGGCGCCTTCAGATTGGGTTTGGGGTGTATTAGGGTTAGACTTTAGACAGGTTAATATATGTGTTGTCCTCACCATTGGATCTCTATTTGGAATGGACGGCTATAATTAGACCACTAAAAAATAATAGTAATACTAGGTAAAAAATATCAAGCTTAATCAAGTCTGTCAAGCTGCTCGAATTCGAGCTTGAGCTCGGCTCGTTTATAAACAAGCCTAAAATTGTGTTCATACTTGGCTTGTTTACTATATTCGAACGAGCCCAAAACAAGCCGAACTCAAGCCGAGCTCGAGTAGCTCAATTCGATTAACAGCCCTACCTTCAGCAACTGTTCAATTTGGGCCGCCTGAGAGGACAACGTAATGTCCCTGGCAGCCACATCCTCCCTAGCAGTAGCGAGGGCCGTCTCTGATTCTACCTTCTCTCGCTCGGCCGGCTGAAGACTCTGCCTTGAAGCATGGTAGCGAGTAGCAATAACCGATATTTGTTGGGAGGAAAAATGAAAAGTTGCGCCGAGGTGGAGGAGACCAAATAAAACGAGAATGGTAACATGACTTACAACAAGGGAGTTCTGAATTATCGAGCGGAATAGCTGGTTGGTCAGTCACCCCCGGTGCTCCGCCATGTCAGCTCCAAACTGAAGTGTCTCGCTCACGGCATAGGCCACGTGAGGATTATGTATGATGAAGTCATTGACCCGGATGACCATGTTTTCTCGGTCTCGGGTCCGGGGGCGCCATTCCTCCGCAACTACTACCGGCGGGGGAGGAGGAGTTTGTTGATCTTCTTGCTGCTGCTGTTGTTGCCGTTGTTGCTGCTGCTGCTGTTGTTGTTGTTGTATTAGAGGTGGGACCCCACTGAGGCCCGGTCCATGCCTTTGTCTAGTCCTCCTCTCCTCCTCTTCGAGTTGAGGTTCCCGGTCACGGACCTGGCCCCTTCCTGTGGATCTCAGGGGCACAGGGGGAGGGGGCATTGATGTTAGTTCTCCTGGGAGGAGGAGGGGGGAACGTTGTCGGAAGACCCTCTGCCCCTCCCGACGGCCAGGGCGGCCCTCTGGTTCAGATTATTGAGATCCAGACGTGGTCGGCGAGACATCACTACTTCAAGAGCGTCCTCCTCGTCTAGGCTTTGGAGGATTTGGAAATCTGGCCAAGTGTCCCTTCCCGACGTGCTGGACTCGGAGTGGATCGTGGCGGATGGCTCCCTAACTGCGGATGCCTCTACTTCAGCTCCTTCGACGACCCCCTCTACCTCAGCCTCAGTGGCCCTGTTAGGATCCTCCTCCAAAATTCGGCTCTGAGTCCTGGTCCAAGGTTTGCTCAAAAAGCTCGGACCACCTGGAAGGGTCGTAGGGCTGGGGGAGTTGGGAAATTTTTTTGTACCCCGGAATATACCCCAGGAGCACGTGAGTTGATCGGCCCAGTCCATCGTCGATGTATCCCCAGACTGTTACGAGGTCGGCAAAATTAACCAAGTGTCGGGGTGGGGGAGTAGTTTCTCGGGTGGAAACGTCTGCATAAAAGAAAGAAGAGCGTCAAGACTTGGTACAAGTTAATATCAAGAAGCTAAGAAGCCAAGAAGATAGGGAGAAGCCAACATACTTGTTGTTCGCCACTCCTTGGGGCAGGACAAGCCATCGTACTAGGGGTCGATCCCCCTCTCCCAAGCGCCACTGAAGACCAGCAGGTCATCCTTGTACCCCTTGTCCGAATCGGGGAGGTGGGTCACGAGGTACATCGAGATGTCTCTGGCTTTGAGATAGAAGCTCCGCTGGGGCATTACCCTCGGCAAAGTGTAGCAGAAGAGAATGTCCTCGAGGCCGAGGTTGACCCCGAGACGCCTATTAAGCTCGATCACCCCCATTATTATCCTAAAAACGTTAAGGCAACACTGCCTCGAGAAGAGACGAAATCGAGATAGGAATTGAAGGAGTAGTGGGGGAAGGGGGAACCTGATTCCCCCTTCCATGATAGCCTTCATATAAAAAGGCATAGCGTCCTCTGCGCCGACGTTGAAACGATGGCGTGCGGGGTCAAAGTCATCCACGCCGACGCTTCGGGGAATGTCGTAGTGGGCTTTAAAATTGGTTATCTGCTGGACCCCTTTGACCGTGTACTTCCTCGGCCTAGAGGTCCCAGCCTCTTAGACCTCGGCGACAGGGCGGCGACTCCTCGGCATGATTCAGAAAGAAGAAAAAGGGGGTTCCTAGTGGTGATCTCTAAAAGGGGAGTCCTAAGGGACACTACAAGATGCCAAACGACAGAAGTGGGAAACAAGGGGACTGTCCTGAGATTCCTAGGTTCTCAGAACTGAGATAATGAAGGTCCTGGGAGGCGATCAGTCGCCGGAAAAATGAAAGGAAGAAAAAAAATGGAGCGAAATACTCACCGGGAAAAATGAATGATGGAATGGAGGCTTGGGGACCTTTTCTCCTTCGAAGGTGGCTGGAAAGAGTGGTGGTTCTTCAAGAAAACAGCAGGAGGCGGTGGTTCTGCACAAGCAGCAGGTTGCTCCAACGAAGTTCTCCGGCGAAATCTCTGAAATAACAGAAGGAATGAAAAGTGAAGAAAGAGGGGGGAGGCTCTGTTTATATAGGCCCTCAGACCCCATCATTGGTGCACAAAACACGAGGACAGGAGCATTCAATGCACACGATCTCCAAAAGACGGGAAACGACTAAAAGCATTGATGGGACAGTTGAGGCGGTTGAGCTTTTTCATCGTCCGACGACACGTATCCCCTCCGAAGGAAGATCAAAGGGCTGGGGGGCAGTTGATGGGACACTTTTGAGAAAGAAATAGATCGCAACACGTGTCATCGGCACCGAGGACATCCTTCTCTTTGACAAGACCACGTGTCCTCGGCACCGAGGCACGTTGCTCTCTAACGACAAGGTCCCCTCGGCGCCGAGGAATCTCCATCTTCTTGAACAAACCACATACCCTCGGCTCCGAGGGTACCTCCATTTCAAGACACCCAGGTGTCCTCAGCTTTAGGGATACTTACTGGGACTCTGGCCCTACCATATAACTCCGATTTCTAGAAAGGCTATTGATTGACAACTGATCAGTCTCAACTAGACTAGGAATCATGAGGGTACTCTGCACAAGGAGGTCAGAATGGCAGGACCAACACAACACTCCACCAAGGGGAGCGAGACACGTGGCATAGAGTGCAGGATGAGGGACAAATAGACAAAAATACCCCTACTGACATGCGGCTGTCTCATGCAAGCATTTAATGAATCCTCAGTCGATGGGACATTAACAGTGACTAGAGAAACCAGGAAGGAGGGGCATTAAGTGCTCTAGTATCAGGACATTTAATGCCTTAGCATTGAAGAAAGAGCATTAAATGCTCCGGAATCCGAGCATTTAATGCCTTTGCATAAAAGGAAGAACATTGATTGCTCGGGGATTCGAGCAATTAATAATGGGGTCTCCCCCATACGAAATAGGGGGCACATTGTCCCATACCTCGACACTACCTACTATTTAGGCCTCCAGTAATGATAAGCCTTTTGTGTGTATAAATAGCTTCCAAAAATACAATGCAAAGGTACGCAAAATCACTCCTCAAAAATACACAACAGTGTTTTCTTCTTCCCCTCTCTCAAAGAACTGCATTGATCGTCGAAGGGGATACGCCGGAAAACACTCCAGCGCCCTTTTTAACCTGTCTTCTGTGTTCTAGGAACCACCAACGATACGCCGGAATCCGTCGAACAACTCCAGTATCAATTCATCACCACTTCTTAGGCCCCCTTTGGCCCATCTTAACCCCTTCCTTGCCACGGGATCTTTGACGCTCGAGGTAAATACGAGCTCACCAATTGAGAGATCTGTCTTTTACAACTATTGTGCAAAAATCATCGCGCACAGCTATGTTAAAGTCAAGGATAGAGGTGTCCATGGATTGGATTGTCCACGAGTTCTGTTACTCAGTCGAAAACTTGATAGGTCTGATAGTTGGTCCGCTTGAGCCTGAATCTGAACTCAATATCCTTTAGAATGGACTTGGGCCTACCCCAAACCCATTATCTGGCCCAAAATCTGGGTCAATAGCCCGCCCGCAAAAAGACCGTTAAAATACTCGCTCGCCCTCCCTCCCAACCCAGTTAAAACATGGAAATAAGTCCCTCAATGCTGGAATTCGAAATTTTAGAAATTTAGATATTATAAATGATGTATTCTTTTATTTTTCATGTATTAAATATACACGCTTTAAAGGGTAGAGTTGTGCAAATGATAAATAAAAGGGTAGGTGCCAACTTAGTTGGAATGTGCTCATTCTATTGTGATGTAGTTACTTCCCTATTTATAAATAAAAATTTTCATTATTTATTTTTTGTGTATTTTGACTTTACTTTTAATTCAAAAATGTAATTTATAAAAATATTAAGTTACAAAAAAATTTATTATTTATAAATAAAGTTGTATAAAAAACCCATTTAGTAAGCCCATCCAGTGAGTGGCCGGCCCGGCCCGCCAAATAACTCACCTGATTAAGGGCTTGGGCCTACCTTACCCAAGCCCAGCCCAAAAAAATTGTACAGGCCCAGCCCATGGACACCCCTAGTCAAGGACTTGACTACCGTACCACTAAAATTTATTATTTTTGTTGTTATTTTTTTAATTTTTGTGAGTATTTTTGTAACAAAAAAAAAATTATCATTTTTCTAGGTATTTTTACCATCGTTATGGTAATTATTTTTATTACTTTTTTTCGGTTCAAAACAAATTATTACTTTTATGGGTGTTTTTACCACTATTGTCTTACACTAACACAAAAGTGATAAAAGCACTCATAAAAGTGATAAAAACACCTACAAAAATAGTAAATATTGATATGGTGGCATTTTTTTTTTCCAAATACGTAGACAACTTCTAAAGTCAATTTTGGCAGGTCTGTATTTTTTGTTTAGAACTAAAAACTTGAGCAGAGAAGTTAAATCATCACAAATTACATCTTGAATCAGCCAAATTAACAACCTATTAAGCAAACACAAACACAAAATCCAAAAGAAACTTTGTGTAGAAAAAAGAAATTATAGAATCGTAGTTCTATTATATTACCCAAAGTGTCTACATGTGACCATATATACAAAACAAGTTTAAATACTCCATTTGCACTATGGGGGTGTTTGGCAAAGCTTTGGGGGATAGGATTGGTTTAGATTTTTAATCCAAACTTATCTAATGAAAACCCAATACCCTGGATATAGATAGGGTACCAATGAAGTGGTGTAATCTTATACTTGATTTGGGAAGTAATTTGGTATATTATGGGGCCCACGTACAAATCATTGTTTTTGTTGGTCAAATCTCTTTACTTTCACATTAAATTACAATTTTAACCTTCAATCCTATCCAATCCAAAGTCAATGTTGGCTTTGGAATTTTATTTATGTTGTCCACCTTTATATTTCATTTCATTTTTCAGCTGTGTCACCAAGGGGAAACACCAAACATAATTCGGTTTGAATTTTTCCAGAAGTTCACAAATGCGACCACATTAATTTCCTCATAACATTGTGCCACATTGTTTTGAAAAAAATAAGAACAACAAAATATAGATTCGATATTACATAAACATATTTCATTAACATACGTAGCCTTAGACAAAAAGTTAGCAACTGTAAGGCAGCGTATTCAGTTAGTACACGTAACCGATATGTTTATATTCTCTGTTTCCTTGAACTATACATACCAAATGAAGACAACAATATAAGGTAAGTATAGTGAAGCTACATGCACACATGTTATTGTGTGTGGCATAAAAACCAAAATGGCTCAACATAATTACCTAGTTAGATACACATATTTAAATACATACAAATATTCAAAGTTACTGACAAAATGAGTTCAGAGCGATTGATAGAAAAAGCCAATCATCGATCACTATAACATCAACTTCTCGGGCAGAGTTAACCGAGGGTGACGACCCAACACTGTCACTTCCATGCTGGCTTGAACTTACTTCATCTTTCTTGAAAATAACATCGAAATACTGAAAATTCGGACATGGTGCTAGATAGTAGTGTGCAGCAAAAACATCTTCCTACATGCAATAACATGCAACCATGTGTTAATGTACTGGATAAAAATGACAAAGTTCAAAAAATTTCTACCTTAATGTACAGAAGCTACAAACAATGAAATACCTTACTTCCAAGTACTCATTTGCTCCATTTCCGAGTCCTATGACAGCACACTTCTTCAATGGGTCCCATGAAATACTGCCACAATCAATCATGGCGAAAATAGTGAAGTATTGCCTCTCCCAGAAGAAAATGATTCGCATTAGGTCAGTAAAAGACAAGCCAAATCCTCGCGAGCGTCATTTAAGTACTCGCAACATATCATCCACCATTATGTGCGTGTAACGGCCCAACGGTGGTAATTTTCCTTTATTCTTGAACTCAATTAATGTGTCAATTAGGACGTCTTATTCATCATCCGTAATCATTGGGATCTTCATTTACAACTACAACCATATAATTTACATATTAATTGGGATATAATGTGCAAAAGTTACGTGTAATAGTATCATGAAACGAATCACATTTATACATTTTATACGCATTCAACTTTAAAATATATAACAGTTCTACGTACGGACAATATAAACTTACTATTATCCATATTCACCAAAATACATAAGATACTAATGTTGGCATACTACATGTACACAAGTCATTACATAGGGTCAAACCATTCAGAAAAGTTATATGTTGTTATGGTAACAACATAAAATCAACCAATTCTCCCCATTACAGAGTACACAATATGTGTAAGCACGATACCCACAATGAGCATGATTACACTTATCATGCACCAAATGAGATCACGGTTGTAAGCGTTTGTTCCTACTGAACGAACAGGTGCTTCATCGATGTTCCTAACACCATCTTGAATTATATTCTCCAAAGGTGCATGCGGATGGAAAGCCATCGCATTTGGTACATCTACTTCCTACCGCACAGCGTGCATGGCCAATGCAGTTTTCGCCTCGGCATACGAATCATAAAATTTGTATAGTGCACCTAGATACCTATTGACACGTGCATGACATTCCACCCATGACTCGTAAATACCAACTTGTCTTCCAACGAATACAACGTACCAACGTTGCTTCGTGTTCATACCTAATTACACAACATTCATGTAGTTACTCACATATATTTTTCCATTAAGGCACCGGAATGCAAATAATGAACCACCTTAACATAGCAACATACAATTACAAAGCCACACACCCAAAAAATACCAAAAGTTATTTGTACATAATATGCATATAACATAACCAAGTGTCAAAAGCTGTGTACATCAAGCCATATTGTACATGACATTTTTAAGATACATAGCAAAAGATACTAACATAAATCCCCAAAACGTGTTACCAACATGTATTTCCGACAATTCAGTGTTAAAATTTTCCCACATTTTTTATCAATTTTGTGGTGTGTGCCACAAAATTCCACCAACCCACGCAGTACGTTCATACTCAGGCAAGATAAAGCAGATGTCCACATTTACTGGGTCAAAACAAATCTTAAAAAGTGCTGAATATCGATCAACCATTGATATACCATTTATCTTCTCAAATTCGACGTTCACTCTCCTGCGTGCATCAGCAACATCATGCATGTATCCAACTCGAAGTGCTATAATACCTAACTGCTTACAACTTTCTTG
Organism: Ilex aquifolium; assembly: GCA_951799425.1. Classification (NCBI taxonomy): domain Eukaryota; kingdom Viridiplantae; phylum Streptophyta; class Magnoliopsida; order Aquifoliales; family Aquifoliaceae; genus Ilex; species Ilex aquifolium. The sequence continues at coordinate 25,737,907 of OX637405.1, forward strand.
CACATATTCACCAAATACCTTCGAAATGTCTCCCAAACTTTTTGCAATTGAATCGGAGACATTACCACTAACCTTAGCTTTCTTTTTCTTAGTTGGACATGGGGAGGCAACACTTGGTTCCATTTGAGGTGGGTGTTCACCTCCCTGTGTTGCACTACTTGACGCCGGTACGTTAGCATGTAAAGGAGTTTGTGCATCCAAGTTCTCTAACTCCCTCATTGACACTTCAACCTCAGCGTCGCCAACCTTGTCTTCCACATCGAAAGCGTATTCTCCCGTTGCCAGGTCCTTGCAAAATATCATTCCCCAGTCATTGAAGTAAGGTCATGACCTATCTCACATTCTTTTTGCATTTCAGTCCTTCTACAACATATGTGGACATTTATTAACAGACTTTAAAAAAAACTAGGTTATTACGTACTAAAATGAAACCTATTAAAATTTTGGGTGTCGAGTTTCACCTTCAAGTAGTTTGGCCAAATGTCGTCGCCATCAACCATTATCTTATTCTCAATACTATTAAACCTAAAGTCTGATGTTACCATCATGGTAAACAGGGAGTTGTAATTCTTCTTCCATATTTTCAGCTTGGACTCAATATGGGACAAAGCTCGCAGCTCACAACCTGGAATTACTACTTTCAAGCTGTTCTCAAGTGCTTGTAAATATCCAAGTCAAAATGTGCCATTTTGGCACTTCCACCCATTAACGCACAATTCCTTTAATGACTGTATGAGTTGATTCTCTTCAGTCGTACTCCATGTCCTCCAAACACCTCTCTCTGATTGGGTACTGGCAACTGTATCCGACATTGTCTACCTCTAGTGCAAAACACAACAATGATTAATTGCTAAATTGTATGTAAGACTAACTTGCCAGATGAAGGGGTACACACGAACACTACAAATTCCAAACACTTTAATGTGCAAATACTACATTAAATTGTAACACATTAAGTTCCTCGTCTACAACAACGTCAAACATAATAAAGAAATACAAATTGTAAACAACATCAAATACTAATGTTGCAATTATGTAGTTTGCCCACGACTACTTCTCCACTCATTTTACATTTCCAATGTCATCTGATTGCAAAACAAAGACCATTCAGTAGATGTCTCCACATTGTCTATGATATTATCCACATGTTCACCATCAACAGGAATTTCTTCGAGCAACTCCTCAAATGGGTCAACACACATTTCATTCCTAATTAAGTTATGTAACAAACAATAGGCAGCTATGTTGTGGTTATGAGTGCGGACAGGATAGTAGCACGGTGTCCGAAGAATCGCCCATCTATTTTTTAGCAATGCAAAACATCTCTCAATGCATGTCCTTGCAGTAGAATGACGTAGATTAAACAATTCTTCGGGATTTCAGGGTGCTGCTGAACCAGCCCCAAAATCTTGGATATGATATCACTAACCTCGAAATGGTGCTAAAAATCCCTTCCCATTTGTATAACCAACATCAACTAGACAGTACGTGCCTGTGTTTTCTAAGAATATATTGGTTACACGTATCAAACACATGTAAATGTGATCATACGTACATTGCGTATGTACAAACAAACATAATATGTTAGGTACCATGTGCTACCTTCAAACCATTAGGCCTAGTAACAGCATCACGCAATATCCTAGAATCGACAGCTGACATTTCCCATTTAGGAAGCACGTAAATGAACTTCATGTTCAGTGCACATACACCAAACACATTTGTTGTTATTCCACCTCTACGTGTTCTATATCTAGCTTGATAGACAAGAGGTACGCGGGCTAGAACGTAAGTGTCATCTAATGCACCCACACAATTCTACAAAGCCAAGTGAATAAACAATTTTTTAGACCTTCAGTCAAGAAAATTAAGCTAAAGAAAAGATGCCATGTTAAATGGCATACTAAACAATTGTACAAATGAAAGTTAAACTGTCCTTACCTTAAATCACTTCCATTTATTGTCTATACTGTTTTCGGGCATAGGATCTAACAACTATAGCAATAACCTACGTAGCCTTAACACTGCACTAAGCACATTGTTGAAATGTCTACTAACGGTTTCACCCGAGCGCAAGAAATTGAACTTAACTGGTCTATTTTTGTCGTCATGACCTAAAATACTTAAGAACATCGCCACCATATCCTTTACACTTACGTGCCTAGTTGGTCTTAACCGCCCCTCATCATGGACCATATTACATAGTACCACAAATGTGTGCCTATCCATCCTGAGTTGGCTTATGCACGTCCTGACGATCTCCCCAATGAGACGGTGCAAGTGTTCCATGTCCCATATCATCAACATTATAGACACCACAAGTTTAAACACAACTACCATCTCCCAAATAGTCCTATGCATAAAGGTAGGTAACAAACATAATTCATCGGTATGACTGTCCATGGTTACCTAATTCAATCAAAACAGAAATCATCCAATAACGTTGTTATCACCCAACATGTATATCTAAATAACAAAAAAATAGTGCAATGCAAAAAGCGTAATGTGATCCAACTAATACACAGGTATATGGTATTCTCATTAGGAAAGATGAAATGTTTAACCTCATAAACCTTATAACCATAAAAATCAATATGTCTAAACATAAGTATAGAAAGTGCCACTACACAATACTCTAAATTGTCCAAAATAAATGAGATACCTGAATACTGAGTCAATCCTGAAACCACAAATTCAATACACTATTAAGAAAGTAACAAATGGATTACTAAAACTAAACATAGCACACCACCCAAAAAAAAAATTAAATAAATAATCAAAACCACTGTCATTTACACATGATCACTGTGTATGTGTGTGTCTGTCTGACTAGAGTTACAAATTAATTTGCTGGTTCTTGTACCTATATGTTGGGCAGTATTTGTAAACATACACCTATACACACACACCAAAAAAAACACACACATACACCGACAGAGAAAAATCAGACGATACAACTCACAATTAACTGAACATACACCAACACATACACACACACACACATCGACATACAGACAAAAAGTAGGGGTGAGTATGAAGAATAATATTCTCTGTGTGTGATGGTGTAAGCTCTTGTTTATTGTTTTGTTCCATTCCCTGTGTCTGTAAATGTCGTATGTGTGTCTCTGTTCATACATAAGGGTGTGTTAAACATACACCCATACACACACAAAACACACACACACTAACAGAGAAAAATTAGACGATACAACTCACAATTAACTGAACATACACCAACACATACACGCACACATCGACATACAGACAAAGGGTAGGGGTGAGTATGAAGAAGAATATTCTCTGTGTGAGATGGTGTAAGCTCTTGTTTATTGTTTTGTTCCATTCCCTGTGTCTGTAAATGCCGTATGTGTGTCTCTATTCATACATGAGGGTGTGTTATTTTTCTCGGTATACAATGTACAGAGAAAGAGGGAGACATCATGTATACGGATAGAATGAAAAGCTAGCAACAGACCGAGACGACAATCCACTGTGACAGATTCATGGACTGGAGGAGGGAAGCACAACGCAAAAAAAATATATATATATATATATTTGCCCACATACATAAACACATAACATAGTGATAGACATAGGGGGTGAGATATTGAAGAACCAATAACATAATAGAGACAAAATTTCACTTTTTTTGTGATATATATAAATATATATATGTATATATATGGACACAGAGAGAGAGAATTTTTTTTGCAATATATAAATATATATGTATATATAAAGACAGAGAGAGACAGAGAGAGAAAGAGAAAGGGGAATACCTTCGGAGGGGGACCAATGGGCGCCGTTAGCGGAAGGAGGGGATCAGGGTGAAATAGAGACAAAAGGGGGTAAAAACCCTAGGGTGGTTACTGTTGAAGGGCTTTTGTGTAATTACACCACCAATCCTATTCATGGACTTAGATATCCCAAAGTTTAGGTGGGATAGCTAGAACCGGGTCAGAGGGGATAAGTGGGCTCATTTCATACGGGCCGATTTTTTGAGCCCAACGATTATCCCATTCCATAACAAGTGTCCAAAGCTGGGTTTTCTGGGCCCCTGGATAATTTTACCTAATCTAAATTATGTTATCCCCCTATATCCAGCAAACCAAACACACCCTATATATATTAAAACTCAAATTATTGTAGGGCTATCATCCCTCACTCTTTAGAAAGAAGAATAGGTTTGTACACAAATCTAGGGGTTGTTTTTTTTTTTGGTTGCCATCTAGGGGTTATTTGATAACACCACTTAATGTTCAAAATTAAATATCTTAAGCATTTAATGAATTAAACATGTTTGATAATGTAAAACTCATACTACTTAATATTTTAAACACTTATTAAAAATAGATTAAAATTATAAGTAGTAAGCCACATACTTATCACTTAATGCTAAAAATGTTAGTCAGTAAAGATTTTATAAATTCCTCATAATAGATAAACATATCCTTAATGCATTTTACATTCTTAACTTTTGATTACCCACCATCCGTCACCACCACTACCACCATTGTGCCGCCACCATCACCACCACCAATATTATGTTGCCGCCACCGCTACCACCAATATTGTGTCGTCGTACTGCTATTACCATTGTACCGCCACCGCTACCACTATTGTGCCACCACCACCATTACCACTACAATTACCATCACCACCACAACTGCCACCACCACCAGGAATAAGGTGGTTTGTGATAAGACGGTTAAAAAGAAGGGTAAAATTATAATAATAATAATTTTTAGACTTCAACTTCTTATATTTGTTTAACAGTTTGATTCAATTTAATACTTAAATTTCAGTGGATACCAAACAGTCTACGAATTAAAAAATGTAGCATTCAATTTTCAGGATTTAGCTTTTAGTTTTATCAAACACCACCTATTATCATATTTAAAAAAAAAATTGTGAAAATTGGTCAAAAGTCCAATCAGATAGTCTTTTAAATCATTAAATCCAAGTATAATACTTTTAAGACATTAAGGACATATCAACTATTCTTTTTTATTCTCTAATTCAATCTAACTTAATTCTTTTTTTTAATGACCAGCGTACCTTTTAATGACTTATGTCAAAACTATCCTTACTATTCACCGGTTATATACTTTCTCTATAGTCGTATGTATATGTATGAATATATATTAATCGTTCATCATCGACGGGACAACCAATCAATGCGAATGCAACGCCATCATTATAATTTTCGACGACTAAAGATGACTCAAATCCATGACCTTAATACCGATGATGAGTTCGTCATCAATTTAGTTTTCCTCAACTTCGATGATGAGACCTACAACGTCCTTCCCAAATATATCGATATCGCCATGGTTTAATTATGTTTTTTTTTTTTGAAGTAAACATTTTATAGAGTAAACCATAGTTTGAATTGTTTTCAGATACAAGAGCTATTGCATAAGTCAATAAATTCAACATTTAAAGTACAGGGTAAACAAGTTGAAGGTTTGTTGGTAAATTTGACAAAAAAATAAATTCGACATTTAAAATAGCTCAATTTTCATTTTCAATGTTTTAGGTGTATGAAGTTGAACCTTCCTCTCCCCCGTGTTTTGCTTTCTCCATTCTTTGTCTTTATCACGAATGAATTTCGATCTCTCTGTTGATAGTATGGAATACTTGTTGCTAAAATGGTACAATGGAAGGTTAAAGCTTTTTCTTGTTACTTCTAAGTTGTTCTGATGCATATTTTGGGACACAAATACATGCATCAGGTGCTCCAAGACCATACTTGATAATTATGAACCATCACGAATAATACCTACAAGTGGTGTTTGTTTGGCAGGATTAGTGGTGATTATGTGGGGGATTGGGCTAAAATAGTCTTGGGGGCCAACATATCCCAGCTGTGGGTATGTAAAATGTTATGGGATATACGTAGTCTTTAAAAAACGCGGCCCGTTGTGTTTGCAGCCCAATATTCCTTCTGACCCAGATATTTGTAACCCAAGGGGAGTGTGGGATTATTTTTCTTCCAACAGGATTAGTTCAGAATTTACAAAAACACCCCTGCACAGTAATTTTCTAGGGTTTTTATTTTTGCTCACTTTCCTCTCTCCCCCTTTCTCTGTCCCTCGTTCTTCGTTTGTTCTTTGTATGTGGAGCATATCTTCTGCTCTCTTTCTTAGCTCTCTTTCTCCCTCTCCCATTTCACACCACTTTCCTCTCTCTTTTGCTACACAGACAACACCTTCACCAGCGCCACCACCAACAGCTACCAAGCACCACCAGCACCCAACCACTTTCTTATCTGCCTCTTCATTGCAACGCCACCGCCATCGCGAATGGCACCACTAAATCACCTATGCTACCTCTAACACCAGCAAACCCCCCCTCTCTCTCTATGTTAGTTATTCTTCCCCTCCCATTTCTCTGTTACACGCACACACAAACCCCTCTCCCTTATCTCTGTTAAATGCACACACACACAACCCCTAAACCCAAAATCCCCCCTAACCCTCTGTTTTCCCTCCCCAAACCCCCTCAATTTCCTGCCCCCCCCCCCCCCCCCCCAAAAAATCCCACATCCATCTCTCTGTCTATGTCTCTTTCGTATAACATTATTGAAACCCTCACCAACTCCACCAGCTCCGGTGACCCAACAACTCTCTATCTCCCTCTTGTAATTGTAATTGTCGGTTGTTTGGATTGGACAATTCATATGATTTTGTGATGAATTGTGTGTTGTACAAAATTCAATTAAAAATTTATAAACATTTTTTTGGCTTTGTGTTGTTAAAAACGCAATTTATTAAATCAAAATTTTGTTCAAAACTAAATACCTAATCATCCTCATTTTGAATTGACATCATACCAATCCAAAGTTAGTATATGATTAGATTAGAATTTTTTACAAATGGTGCAATGGTCATTTCACCATCTTTCATCCACACCTGTGAATGGGGCCCACAAAATAAATGTTTTCCATCCAAAAATGGTATATGATGAAATTCTATTCATTAGGATTGAATAACCCGGATTACTTTGCATTGGGTTAGATTGGATTCGAATTCAAATTCCATACAACCCAAATCCATCCATGGCGATCCAAAAACCCCCCCACAATGGATTAGCACCACATAGAGCGGAACCTGTACATCCATGAAAAAATATTCATTACAACGGCAACCAATAGTATCAAAACAAATAAACAAATGGACCCACAAAAATTAGTAATCAACCATGTATGTAAGGAAATAATTATCCATCATTCCTCCATATAAACAAACAACTACTCAAGTGGGGTTCTCCATTTCTCGTAATTAACTGAGCCGATAGAGCGCACCCATCAATAACAGAGGGATTTTCATTAGAATCATTAAAAGCAAGGGAGAAACACTCCAACTCAAACAAACAAGCAGAGTGGAAAAGCACCTAAATCTCTGGGGGAGCACTACCCAAGTAGAAGTGTTAAATGCAGAACCACAAACACCTGATCCAGAGTAACCACAATAAAACACTCCTTTCATGTATAAAATCAGTGTGCAATTTGATGATTTTGTGCAGCTTGCAACTTGACTGCCCTTATAGCTTTTACTAAATGTAGATGTTGCTAGTATTATTTTTCAAAGAAGACACGGTTGACTATAATAAGGCGTAAACAATAGTCACATACGCAAGTAAAAAAAATATTTAAAAAAGCTTGCAAACAATAGAAGGGCATTTGGTCTAGTGGCATGATTCTCGCTTAGGGTGCGAGAGGTCCCGAGTTCAATTCTCGGAATGCCCCATTTTTTTCCCAAACATTTTGGTCTTTGGGCTTATGCTTAAGCCTGTCATCGCCACAGTAGAGTAGACCCACTTTGTCAACCGAGTCATAAAAATTCAGTGTAGTTTCTGGATGCACTGGGGTTATACTTTTGGGCTCAGCACTTCCCATATATCACAAGGTGACAGAACCAACAAAAGGGTATTTGCAATGGGCTACCAGAAGGTATAAACTGAATTCTATTGATTTTGGATTCCACTGCTTATTATCATAATATTAACAAAAACAAAAACTGAAAGTCCAAACTATATTTTATTAAGTTAATAATACTTTTGGTTCTACTTTTATCAGTTTGATTTTTAATGAATTAATTTTATCAATTTAGTTTTTAATAAATTAATTTTATCATTTTAATCTTAAAATCGTATTTAAATAATCCCTAACAATGAAATTTTATCATTTTTTGATACCCTTTGATGGTATCACGTGATTATTTTCACCAAAAACTTAACGAACCGTAAAAATTATTTAAATACAAATTGAATATTTTAAAAACTAAATAAATAAATTTAATACATTAAAAATTAAATTAATAAAATGAACATATTTTGAGACTTATTTTATTGTTCTCTGAGACATAGAGATATACTGTAAGTTTTATTATTTCATGATCATCACAGAAGTACACTGAATCAAGCACCGTTCTTTACTGAAGACATTTAATAAAGCAAACTTGACAATTTTATTGAAAAACAGAACACACAGATTGATGCAAAACAGAGACTTATAGAAAAGTATTAAAATACTATATAGATTCTTACTAAACTATTGATAACTTTCTTGAAATCCATATAAACTACTCAGAAATAACCACCACGAAGACGAAGGACAAGGTGTAGGGTAGACTCCTTCTGGATATTGTAATCCGCCAAAGTCCTTCCATCCTCCAACTGCTTGCCAGCAAAAATCAGACGCTGCTGGTCCGGAGGAATGCCTTCTTTGTCTTGAATCTTCGCCTTCACATTATCAATCGTGTCCGAGCTCTCCACCTCCAATGTAATCGTCTTCCCTGTCAAGGTCTTAACGAAGATTTGCATCCCACCGCGGAGTCGGAGGACAAGATGAAGAGTCGACTCTTTCTGGATGTTATAATCGGCCAGTGTTCGTCCATCCTCCAGCTGTTTACCTGCAAAAATCAGCCTCTGCTGATCTGGTGAAATGCCCTCCTTATCTTGAATCTTGGCCTTGACATTATCGATAGTATCGGAACTCTCAACTTCAAGGGTAATTGTTTTCCCGGTGAGAGTTTTCACAAAGATCTGCATACCACCGCGAAGCCTCAAAACCAGATGGAGAGTCGATTCCTTTTGGATGTTGTAATCGGCTAGGGTTCTGCCGTCCTCGAGTTGTTTTCCGGCGAAGATCAACCTCTGCTGATCCGGAGGAATTCCTTCCTTGTCCTGAATCTTGGCCTTGACGTTGTCGATCGTATCAGAACTCTCGACTTCGAGCGTGATCGTCTTGCCGGTGAGAGTCTTGACGAAGATCTGCATGCCGCCGCGGAGACGGAGCACGAGGTGGAGAGTCGATTCCTTTTGGATATTGTAATCGGCTAGGGTTCGGCCGTCCTCGAGTTGTTTTCCGGCGAAGATTAAACGTTGCTGATCAGGAGGAATTCCTTCCTTATCTTGGATTTTCGCCTTGACGTTGTCGATTGTATCGGAACTCTCGACTTCGAGAGTTATTGTCTTGCCGGTTAAGGTTTTCACGAAGATCTGCATCTTGGAGGAGAGAAAATACGAAAAGCTTCTTTGATTTTCTAGGGTTTTGGAGGGGAGAGAGAGAGAGACCTGTTAATAGAGATCGGAAATTTGGGACTGAATTGATGTGAGGGAGAGGAGAGCGAGGGCCTGTATTTATAGGAGTTTTTTTGCCGACTTCGTTAAGGAATTGGAGGGGCGTATCCGGAAATACGGAGGAATTAGGGGTCAATGGCGTCGGTTGGGGTTTGCTTGGGTTAAACTACAAACTTGCGCCTCCCGTTTCCCCTAGTATTTTCCAGAAGCCCCCAGATTTATCCACGTCATCAATTATGTGATAGGACGTGGGATTATCTCGATTTAGATTTTTGGAAAAATTTTAGTCACACCCCTTTTAATTTATTATATTTTCAAAGGCACCTCTTCTATTATCCAAAACATTATTGCTACCCTTTTTAATTTATATTTAAACATATACCCCTTGCCATTAAACCATCATTTTTTTACATATTAAAATTTGAGCTGATTAAAATTCATTTTTTTATATATTAAAATTTGATTCGATTAAAATTCAATTCGAGTTAATTAAATTTTATTTTCTTTACGTATTAAAATTCGAGCCGGTTTGAGCTCTACATGAGCGGTTAGCGCCGATTAAAATTTGTTTCAAGTCGATTAATATTTATATTTTTTCTTAATAAAATTCGTGTCAATTAAAATTCGATTCAAGTTGATTAAAATTCAATTTATTACGTATTAAAATTTGAGTCGGTTGAAATTTATATTTTTTTATGTATCAAAATTTGGACTGATTAAAATTCAATACGAGTTGATTAAAATTTGATTTGAGCCGATTAAAATGTCGGTTCAAATTTTAATACGTAAAAAAATATAATTTTTAACGGCACGAATTTTAATACGTAAAAAATAAATTTTAATTAACTCGAATCGAGTTTTAATCGGCCCAAATTTTAATACGTAAAAAAATTTAAAAAAACAGAGGGGGTCTCATCGAAGATATGTCTATCTAGAAGGGGTGTGGATGAGGTTTTTCCTAAATTATATCATGGACAATTTAGTAAAATTGCATTATTGTTAACATTTTTAATCTGATAAGGGGTGTCAATGAAGACTCAAAAAATAAAGGAGGTGTCTTTGAAGATATGATAAATTAGAAAGGGTGTGACTGAAATTTACTCTAGATTTTTTGGTGTTTTATTTTTTTTCAATAAAATATATTATCTCTCCGGATTCAAGTAAGTTTTGTGGGTGATTGTTCCAGATTTAAATTTAGAAAAAATATATTATAGACGCGCTGATTTGAACTAAGCTTGTCACAGTTAAATGTCATAGTTAAAAATAAAAATAAAAATAAAAATGAGCATGTTAATCGTGTCTGGTGAAATGAGTTTGTGTCAAGTTTTAACAGGTTTGTGATAAAAAGTCTTTCAAACAATTATTTCACTTGTTTTTCTTAAATTTCAGTTTTTCTTACCATTCTTACTTTTTTCATTATTAAGGAATGCACATCTTATGGGAATATGTGTAAAACACTTAAACTAAACCAAAAAAAATTAACGTTCATGATTAGAAAAAATCTTATGACACTCTATCTAGTTCTTTAACATCTGTTAATCACAAAGACGATTGAAGCTGCCACAAAAAATTTTAGACAATGGAGCGGCCGTCAGCATCTTACCCATAGCCACCATGAAGAAGTTGGGTAGGAAAACCCGTCGAACTGACTGTCGGTAGTAAGGTCAACATCACGCCTTTCTTCGTGATTGAACAACAACATCCCACAACACTCTTTTGGATTGAGATTGTATCCATATGAGTGAATGCATCTCATTAACCCTCCACCAGCAGGCTAATCATACCCTATTTGGGGCTAACATCAACATGTCAGACTCCTGGCTATAAGATGAAGGTGTAGGGTCAATGAAGTTCAAAGGCAAGGATAAATATGGGAAACCCATAGAAAGTCTTATTTTAGATCAACTTGAAGTTCACCGAGGTCCAGTACATGGAGGAAGAAGTGCTTCAATCCACAAATGTTTTAAGGCCAAATGATTCTGAAAATGATGAGAGTTCATTTGTTGATGGAGCTCAACAACAGTGAGCAAAGAAAACAGGTAGTGAGGGCCTGCGTCGCCAGAATAAGAACTTATCTGGCAAAAAGGAAAGTCGCAGCATTACAAGCGGCCAACGGACATCAAGACACCATTAACATGGTAGAGTACAAGGAGGAAGAGTTCAGACAAACCGCCTCCTGAGAGTTCATCAAGTTAGACGAAATCGGTACCGCCCCAGCCAAGCTTGACGATCTTATTGAGGTTCAAGATCCGTTGTTAGAAGTAAACCTCGGCAAGCCAGATGAACATTGACAAATGTTCGTCAGCAAATTACTAGAGTCGAATTTTCAAGCACTGCTCATACAACTGCTAAGAGAATACCGAGATTATTTTTCTTGGAGTTACAAAGAAATGCCAAGGTTAGATCCGGTCTTAGTAGAGCATCGATTGCCAATCAAGGATGGATACAGGCTAATCAAACAGGCTCCAAAGTTGATGTCCCAAAAAGTAACCCCGCTGGTAAAGGAGGAGATTGAACGTCTCTTGCAAACTAAGTGCATCCAAGTGGCCCGATAAGTGGAATGAGTGAGGATCTAACGTCATGCCGGTCAAGAAAAAGGCCAGCAAGATCAAGGTATTCTGCGACTATCATGACCTCAACATAGCAACTCCGAAAGATGAATATGTCATGCCATTGGCCGATCAGATCGTGGATGCATTGGCCATGAATGTCATCATGTCGTTCATGGACAACAACGTAGGGTACCATTAGATCTTCATTGCTGAGGAGTATAGACACAAAACCGCCTTCTGATGTCCACGATCAATTGAGACGTTTAAATGGAGGATCATGCCATTCGGACTGAAGAACACAGGGGCAATATAACAGAGATTCATGAACACTATCTTCCATGACATGATCAGCAAGATCATTAAGGCGTATATTGACGATATTATAGTCAAAATGTAGGACATTGAAAAACACATTGGCGGTCTGAGGGCTATCTTTGAAAGGATGTGTGTCCATTAGTTGAAGATGAATCCGTTGAAGTGCTCATGTGGGATCACAGCTAGAAATTTTTTGGGGTTCTTAGTGCACAAGAAGGGGATTGAGGTAGACAAGAATAAAGTGGAGGCCATCATAGAGGTCACGCCTCCGAAGACCAAGAAGGAACTACAACACTTGATTGGTCAAGTCAATTTCTTCGAACAGTTCATCGCCAACTTCACTGGAAAGGTGCAGGTATTCTCGTCGCTCCTAAAGCTGAAAGGTATAGAAGATTTCAGCTGGGAGATGTGCTCCACTTCGGAAGTTGTAAACCCAAGTATAGGTGTCAAGCAAATAGTAATTTCTTGGTAGAGTCCAAGGTCGAACAACAGGAAGATGGGGATTTTAGAGTGAAAAATATTTAATAAAAAAAATATGTTGTGTGTTTGAGAGAGTGATTTGGTAATTTGAATTTAATACAATTAAACTAAATTTTTTTAAGAAAAGTAATGTGGAGAAATACTTAGGCATTGGGTACTTCTTCAATAACACTTGAGTGGTAAATTAATTCTAATTTTCAATCTCAATTGAGAATCAACTAGAGAGTGAACCCAATTGGAGGATTTAACAATAATTAATTAGGAAATTCTCTTAAGGTATAATCAATGAGTTAATATAAATGAATCCAAACATTCAGTTGTTAATTACAAGCATTCAACATGCTCGGAGTCAATGATCACTACAAGAATTAAGGCCTTTTGAGGCGAATTTTTTGTGACAGTAAGATTGCCGCCACAAAAAAAGTCATTTTTTGCGGTATTTTTTTCGCGGCAGTTGAATTGCTGTAAAAAATGATAAATTTTGCATTACCCTTTTTTTGTGATGGGCTATGCCCTATTGCAAGTAATGTAACAAGATAATGATGACGTTTTTTTTAAATTTATTTTTTTGGCATTTTTTTTTTGCTTGTTTTTCCCCCAATTAAAGAATTCATTGAAAAACCAAAAAAAAAAAACGAACTAATGATAAAGTCATCAAGAAAGATACCTAACAATTAAAACTATCAAGAAAGACTCCTAATTTATAAATAACACCAATTCTATAAGGGTTATATCCCATTTTTTTTTATTTGTGATATAATTGAACTCTAAATGGAATAGGATATTAGCTACCAATGGGCCTTTAGTCCAATGGTATTCCTTGTCTCATAAAGGTTTTGCATTTTTTAGGTCAAGGGTTCAAGTCCCTCTCCCCCTTCCCCTTCCCCTTCCCCCTTCCCCCTCCCAAAAAAAAAAATTTATTAGCTAGTTTAATCTTAAAATTCAATTCATTAAAATTTGAGTTAATTAAAATTTATATTTTTTTATGTATTAAAATTTGGGCCAATTAAAATTCAATGTGAGTTGATTAAAATTTGATTTGAGTCGATTTAAAATAAATTTTAATTGGCTCAAATAGAATTTTAATCGGCTCAAATTTTAATACGTAAAAAAATTAGAAAATATAGGGGGTCTCATTGAAGATACGCTTATCTAAGGGGGTGTGGATGAAGTTTGTCCTCAAATATATTATGGACAATTTAGTATTCTAGTTAATATTTTTAATCTGACATGAGGTGTTAGTGAAGATTCAAAAAATAGAGGGGTTGTCTTTGAAGGTATGGTAAACTAGAGGGGGTGTGGTTGAAATTTTTCCAAAACCATAACAACCATGTTTTGTCACTTTTTTTTGGCATTTTCCCCCTAATCGTCTGTTGCTTTGGCTGGCCTCCGTATCTCTCGAGTACTAGACGCCTGAAATTCCTCACCCTCAAGCACTCACTCATCTTTCGCTCTGCTGTGATTCACTTTGTCAATCGAAGTCAAACTTCGACGAAAATCTGCGACCCTCGACAGTCATCTTGAAGATCTACTGCGACTCTCGACCACCATCATTGAAGATCTGCTTCACTCACTGAGACGTGGGCTCTACATTGTGATTTCATTCGTTCACTTGACCCAGTAAGTACATCTCTCTCTCACTTTGCAATTTAGGAGGAGTTAGTTGATACTTGCTATTGTATAAATTTTGGCCTCTTTCAATTGATTCATTATCAATTTCAAACTGTGCAATTAGGAGCAGTTCAGTAAATTAGCAAATTTTGGATGAATCTTGAAATTATTTGCAACTGATTGTTTCTCTGGAAAATGAGCATGAAGAAACAAATAGACAAATTCTACAGACGAAAGAAAAATTTACATAAAATCAAGAATTTGTTTGGATGGAGGAGCAGTGAGTGGTCGGATTGAGAGGGCAATATGGAGGGTGATTTTCTCGGGAAAATGGCGAGGTGTGATGATTTTCTTGGGAAATTGAGGGGGAATAGGATAGGTGATCGAGGAGAACAAGAGAGTCAATCTTGAAATTATTTGCTATTGATAGAATCCACATTTAATCTATTGTCAATTATAAGATTATCGTCTAAGTGCTCTCAGAGATTTTGGAAGTTTTGTTCTCTAACTATTCTTGATATTTATCATTCTATTCTTGATAAGATTACCGTCTAGTTTTGTTCTCTAACTACTCTTGATATTAATATTTATCATTCTAGTGGGAACAACTAGTCCTATATAAGTCAATGCTGATTTTTTGTTGATCCACTAGTCCTCACGTTGTGATTGGATCTATGTTTTTGAAAATTAAAATGTGTAGTAAGGGGGATTTTATAGAATAATTTAGTAGTCATAGGGGAGTTTTCAATTTATCCAAAGGTCAATCAACTTATTCTTAAATTGCTTGCCCGACACAACATAACTCTAAAATTAAGACGGTTGATTAATACACAAAATAAAAGGGTTGGATTAATGTTTGAAACTTGTAATGCATTAGATAAAAAAATTTTATTTTCGTGGGTATTGACACGAATACAAACACGACACGACACGAATTAGAATGACACGATCCAAAAATAGCAACACGCGGATAAGACGACACAAATTGATACTCCTAGACTTTGGGAACTTAAAGTAATAATTATTTTATTTTTTGGGGTAGTTAAAATGATAATTTTTTATTGAATGCATTCTATGATAGATAAAATAAATTTTCAGCTAATTAATGATGTTCTTCTCGAAGTTTTATTCTTGTTCTTGAATTTTGATTAATTCGCTAGAAAAAGCAAACGAGTATGTTTGGTAAGAGATGAGATCTTTCTTTTGAGACATAATCAAGGATCCTTAAAAAGCAATACTGTATATAATGATTTGTTACCTTATGCTTCTCTCCCTTGTATTATATACCATTGCAATTTACAAGGCCTTCTACTTTTAAAACCTTTTGTCAAGTATTTTTTTGCACATAGGAAGGGGTATGGGGCTGAAATTATAACTATATGTATAGCATAAATCATCCTAAGTTATAGCTTGTAGGTTAGCAAGTTTGTTTTCTTATGATGCAAAGTGTGATACATTACTGGCAATTCATATGTTAGATATTAATGTTTTGAACTATAATATCGCTTCACATATAATCTATTTTTCAATTTTTTTATTGAGATATTACTTTGTATTTATTAGATTATGCTACATCTATTTTATTAAGTAGCTTAAACATTGGAATTCTTCCATGTAATCATGTTCATGTATTTTTCATGTAAATTGAATATTGGTTGTCATAAGCTAAAGTTTTGTTCTTCAGTTCAGGTTAGTTGAAATATGGACAAGAGTTGGATTGATTTACCAGATAGAGTCTCAACAGAATACATGAATGGGGTTGATCAATTCCTCAATTTTGCATACAGTAATAAGGCATAAGGTTCAACAATCAATTTCCCTCGTAAAAAATGTGCAAATCGCTTATTTTTTCCACGAGAGATTGTGCGTAACCATTTGAGTTACCATGGCTTCTTAAAGAAGTATAAGAATTGGATTAACCATGGAGAACCCTACATGTCTTTGTATAGTAACCAAGAAAATGAAAGTTATGTTGATTTAGATGTCGGGGACAATATGGTCGAAATGATACATGAGGCGATAGGAATTGCAAATATAAGTGAAAATGGTGATTATGATGAACCACCTACAAATGGTCCCCATTCAAGGGCTAATGAAGAAACAAGAAAGTATTTTAAACTTCTAGAGGAAGCAGAAAGTGAATTGTATCTGGGGTGTAAAGATTTTACGACATTTTCGTTTATTGTTCAACTTCTGCATATGAAAGTGCTTCATGGATGGACAGATAAGTCTGTTACGATGTTTCTTCAGTTCTTGTTTGAGCTTTTTTCTAAGGGAGCAAAACTTCCTAATTCATACTGATGACTAGGGCTTTACATATAAGACGTGGGATGCATGCCCTAACAGTTGTATGTTATTTAGAAATGAGGATGAAGGACGTGACGAGTGTGATATATGCAACACTTTTAGATGGAAACATCAAGAAGGTAATCCAAGTATCAGCACCACCAGAGGTAAACGAATAGCTGCAAAACAGGTGAGATATTTTCCTTTGAAGCCAAAACTAAAAAGATTGTTTATGTCATCAAAAACCTCTTCACTCATGAGATGGCATGTTGAGGGACAAACCGATGACGGTGTATTGAGGCATCCTGCTGATTCTCTGGCATGGAAAAATTTCAATTTGAAAAACCCAATGTTTGCTAGTGACAGTCGGAATGTCATGCTTGGGTTAGCAACCGATGGATTTAATCCATTTAGGTCCGTGAATATTGTCCATAGCACTTGGCCTGTCATATTGATTCCATACAACTTACCACCATGGTTGTGCATGAAACAACCATTTCTTATTCTATTTGTGCTTATTGATGGGCCTAAAGGACCTGGCAACAAGATTGATGTATATTTGCAACCATTAATTGAGGATTTGAAGGAACTATGGGAAGATGGTATTCATACGTTTGATGCATCAGGCAATCAAATGTTTCAAATGCACGCAGCATTGTTATGGACAGTTAGTGATCTCCCTGCATATGCCAACTTGTCAGGGTGATGTACGAAGGGTGCATATGTCTGTCCATCTTGTAATACAAAACCTCGGTCTTATTGGTTGAAGCATTGTAGAAAGTATTCTTATATAGGTCACCGTCGATGGTTACCTTACGACCACAAATTTCGAAAGATCAAAGACTCGTTTGATGGCACACGAGAGTATGGATGCAAGCCTACTACTTTGTCTGGAATCGAGCTGTTGCTACAGTTAGAATCGGAACATATTTTGATTGAGTACAAAAAGGATGATCTTATGGAAACGAAAAATAAAGTAGTACATAGGGACAAAACTAGGTTGGAAGAAAAAGAGTATTTTATTTGAGCTACCATATTGGAAGCATAATTTAATTAGTCACAACCATGATGTGATGCATATAGAAAAGAATGTTTGAAACAATCTATTGTGGACAATACTAGGAGTGGTGGGAAAATCTAAGGACCATCTGAATGCGCGACGTGATCTACAAGAGATGGATATTAGAAGACCATTACATCCACAATCTAGAGGTTCTAGTAAAGATTATTTGGCGCCTTCATAATTTTCAATGTATAAGGATGAGAAATATAATTTTGGCAAAGTTTTAAAGAATGTAAGAGTACCAGATGGATATACATCAAATATTTCACATTGTGTAAATGTGAATGAGCGAAGTATTTGGGGTCTTAAGAGTCACGACAATCGTATTCTGATGCAACAACTTATTCCTCTGGCTATACACAAATCATTGCCTAAGAATGTGGTTCAACCTATAATTAAATTGTGTAATTTCTTCATCAAATTATGCTCGAAAGTGAACTGTGTTTCAGATCTGGAATATGTTCATGACCGTATCGTGCTTACACTTTGTCATCTTGAGAAAATCTTTCCACCATCCTTCTTTGATGTAATGGAGCACTTACCTATACATTTAGTTGATGAAGCATTGATTGCTGTAGCAGTACAGTTTCGATGGATGTATCTCATTGAAAGGTGTGTGTTACTTCCTTATTAAAGGGTCTATCAAACTTTTTATCTAATTTTTGTTTTTATCTTAAATTTTAATTATAGAGTGTACTTATAATTGTTCGTCTAGGTATCTTCTTACTCTTAAACAATATGTGCATAATTGCGCTCATCCCGAGGGTTCAATAGCTAAAGGTTACTTGATAGAAGAATCATGAGTTTCGGTGTAAGATATCTTGATGATGTGGAAACCAAGTCTAACTGACCATTGAGGAACTATGATGGTGGTGAAGCTTTAGGCCATAGTGTGGGGGAGAGCCTTCAAATTAACCTTGATAATGTAACATGGACGCAGACTCATCGGTATGTTCTATTCAATACGGACTCAGTCGCACCATTCATAAAGTAAGTTATATATAACCCAAATTCTTGAGCTAGAGTTTGTGAACCATTTATGCAATTTACACATAACTATTGAACTATACAGTGACCACCTTGAACTCCTTCAAAGCCAAATGCCTCGTGCAGATGACCACCAAATTCGGCGCATGCACATGGAAATATTTCACACATGGTTTATGGAACATGTATGTATTATATATATAATAATACATATGATTTATGTTTTTTAACTTTACATTTTTCTTATCCTTTAATTTTAAATAATTGTGTAACGCAAGTACAGGTGCAAACTATTCGAAGATCAAGTAATGTCAATTACTCAGATCAAATCAATATATTGGCAGATGGTCCCCATTACTCAGCATGAAGATATAAAGCATATATTATCAATGGGTTCGGTTTCGGGTTAAGGACATGAATAACCGTCGAAGTACTCAAAATAGTGGTGTGACCTTAAAGGCGGATACTGTAAGTTATGCTAGTCGAAAAGACAACAACCCTCGTGTGGGTGTTGTATCATACTATGGAGTCTTAAGCGACATTATTGAAATTCGGTACATGAATGATTTGAAATATGTTCTCTTTAAGTGTGATTGGATTGATAACAATGTAGGGAAGAAGGAAGATAACTTTAATTTTACATTAGTAAACTTCAAGCATTTATTGTATCGAAACAATCGGTTGACAAATAAATGAACCTTTCATCTTAGCATCCCAAGCCGAACAAGTTTGGAATGTCGAAGACTCTTTAGAACCCAATTGGCATGTTGCTGTGAAGATGTCTCTGAGGGATTTGTTTGATATGCAATCTAATGAAGCTCAATCAGAACCTTATAACCGTCAAGAATTGGATGAAAATGTGATGCTCCATGGTGATGATGTTGGTTGGGTGAGGCAGAAAGCAGAAGGAACAACATGTCCCTTAAATAATGTTGTTTTAGGGGATGTCCAAATGGATGAGTGTGGTGATGGTTGATGTTCTTTGATATGTATATATAGGCATTTGTTTCATATTATTTTAAGAAATAAGAGGTATTTTTGAAAGATTTTTTTTTTTTTAACTATTATTTTTCAAAGAATGATACTAATATGTGCATGTCTTGTTTACATATATGTCAAAGAGGAAAGGAAGTACTATGTCTGAGATATTGTGTGTGCATACATCATCTAACACTATGCATAAGCATTCACAACCATCATCACATACACTATCTTGCAGGTCATTGTCACGCGTACAGTCTTCCCAGTCATCGTCAGATAGACAGTCAGGTATATATATAAGGTAGTTTAATATTTTAATATTATTACGTTATATATTTGTCAACTTTTAGTAATTGATGATCTTTATTTGGAATAGGCACAAGTGACACAGTTTCGACCAAGCGAGGTCGAGGTCGAGGTCCAGCTAAGGGTTCTAAGGAATGGGGAACTGGAGTGAGACTTAAGGTTGAGTTTGATTCCAAGTTTCAACTAGTAGGTAAAAATGCAAAATGGCTAAAGTCAACGTTGGGAAATATAGTACGCAATGGGCATAGAGTTTCTCTCACTTATATCGATTGGGCTTCAATACCTGTTGATATACTTGATACAATTTGGAAAGAAGTGGATGTATAAATTTAACTCATCAAAATTTTATTTTTCAAACCAAGAAAAAAAAAAAGAATGATGACCTCAATTATATACTAATTTCTTGGTACATAATTTTAGGATAACTTGACATATGCTCCTCCTGGTTATAAACCAGTCTGCTTGAAGGCATGTGGTAAGAATTGGAGAGATCACAAACATCGAGTGAAGATAAATTTCTATGAACCCCACAAGAATGATGAGAATCTTAGATCATTAGTTCCAATTGATATTGTGCTAGAGCAATGGGCAGAGTTAGTACAATATTGGGCGAGTGATGTAGTTAAGGTACGAGAATGAATTTATATCATTGCCTATATGTGAAATATTGACTTTGAATAATGTTTAATTGTTGTTATAGGAAATAGCAAATCGAAATTCAAAGAATAGAGAACTACATGGCCCGGTTCATAGGTGTGGGCGAACACATTTCGCCGAGTTACGTAGAGAGGTAAGATATTATCAAAATTAATATATTTTGATATGTATTTTTGTGTTTACATTTGATGATGAACCCGGATTTTGATATTTGTTGAGGTATGCAGATGGAATAAAACGGAGAGAGCACTGATAAAATGAGCATATACATTAAATCACGCACTAAGAGTGGTGTTCCATGTGACCATGACGTGGCGCTAGTCATTGTATCACATTCTTATACTTTAATTTTTGAGTTTTTAATAATTTTTTTAATGTTTTAGATCTATAATTATTGACTATCTCAAATTATAGGCTGAATTCGATGCACAACTTTCTCAATATTATGAGTCAGACCGTACACCAGCTCTTCGTGATCAAATTTTTCACAAGTTGTTCGGAGAAGATGGACATGGATACTGTAAGACCTACAGTACTGGTGTGCCTCGAAGTTTAGTGTACCAAAAAGACACAAGCTCATCTGATGCACCAAATTCTACTTTCATTGAGAAAATATGTCATGCTGTGTGTGAAAAATTAGAGCCGCAAATTAAAGCTGAATTTGACAAGGTTTATGCAATGATTGGTTTGTTGGAATCACAAGCCGATAGTATAGGTGGATCTAGGGTTAATGCCAATCAGGTGGTGTATAAGAAATGTTATATTTTTATTTGATCAACTTTAAACTCTATGTATGCAATATTTTAATATGTGGTATAACATGTCTTATAGGTTCCAAACACGTCTAGTGCACATCAGCTGTTAAGAGAGTCAGACGAAGAAATACCTCCATAGTCAATTAAGCAGTCGTCCATTCCATCTCCATCTCCCTTGCCTTTTGATGAGGTGAAATGTATTTGAATTTTTTGTATTTGACATTTGATTAATTTGTTAGGTTTGGGTGTATTATTAAAGGTATGAATAATAATTTTAGCTTTAAGTGTGTAGTAAATGGCTTCATTAATGGATGAAGGGTGTGTAAAGTGTCAACTTTGGGTTAAAGGGCTTTGTTGTTTTTTTTTTTGGAATTGAAATAAGCGAGTTTGTGAGCAATTGTGAATGCACTTTATATGATATTTGTTGTATCATTCTTCCCAATGCATTTCACAAGGTCCCACTAGTGAAAGACTTACCTAATGTTGTGAAAATGTTATATAGATGCACACTGCTAAAAATAACAAAAGAAAGGAGGTTCTTGAAGAAGTTAGTTTGCAAGTATATTTATTTTGTATACCATATAACGTTTTTCAATTGTTATGAACAACCATGCATTAGACATTTTAAATAACGATTGTTGCTTTGATTGCATTATGCATATTATTGTAGGTTGGAACTAAAGTAGGTTTGTTAAGTTCCAAAATTCCAAAGTGCATATTAGCAGAGGGTATTTTTGTTAGTAACCCATTGGCCGAAGTGAACGAAATACGCTTGGGATCAAATTTTTGGAAAGTATTTATTGAAAAGGCAATTGAGAGTAATGCATGTTTGACAATACCTCATCAAAGAGTCAAAACAGTTGGGAATGCTATTCAACGAAATGTTGTTTGACCATCTATTGATGTACATGAAATTACCCGTGCCTAAAAGCACTATGCAACACTAAAAAAATCGCAAAAGCCTAAATCACATCAATGTAAAAAATGACGTAATATTTAGAGAGAAATTCAATGGGAGAATTATACAACTTTAAACCAATCACCTAATACATCAAAACCTAACAAAACAACTCTCATCAATTTTCCAGTTTCACAAACATAACATAAAATAGTAGTCTTGTTACCACTAATTAGTAATTAAATTGACAAAAACAATTAGTCAAAATATCACATACACCATAACAAAAATAGATTCAATTACAATAGAAAGTAAGTAAGCAAGGAAGAGAGTGTTTACGATTATCAAAAACTTAGAGCCCAATTCAGATCAATCCCAATATCGTCATTTTAAAGTGTAACCAGTCAAAAAAATATATTAAGTCAAATTTTAATGACTCTTTAAGAAACTAAAAAAAATATTATAAATCCACAAATATAAAAACATATACTGTTAAAAATCACCTAGACATAAACACTGACATGAACACACACAAAAATATTGTCACTCTAAAATCACACAGGCATGAACACTGATACATGAACACACACAGGCACACACACACAAAAAAAAACCCAAAACACACAATGGCACACACAAACTGCTAACATAAACACACACAGAGGAACACACAGGCGCACACACACACATGAGCACACAGGCACACACACACACACATCTATATAGAGTCACTCTAAAATTAAACATGAACACAGACACATGAACACGCACACAGGCACACACACGCATGCATAGTTAGAGAGAAAGAGAGAGAGAGATAAGGGAAGAACACAAACACACACACATGAACACAAACACACACACACACACACACACACAGTGACTCTAAAATCAAACATGAACACACACATACACGAACACGCACATAGACACGCACACACAGGCATACACATGAAACAGGCACACATACACAGGCACAGTTAGAGAGAGAGAAGATCAAAAATGAACACACACACACACATACATGAACACGCACACAGTGACTCTACAATCAGAAATAGACACACACACACACACACATGAACACGCACACAGTGACTCTAAAATTAGAAATAAACACACACACACACACACATGAACACGCACACAGGCACACACACACAGTGACTCTAAAATCATACATGAACACATACACACACATGAACACACACAGAGGCACACACATAGTGACTCTAAAATTAGACATGAACACACACATGCACAGTTAGAGAGGGAGATAGATACCTGGACTGCTTGTTGTGGTTCGATGTGTGTTGCAGGTGCAAGGTAGAGACAGAGAGGAAGGGAGAGAGGTAGATTTTTTGTGAGAGTTAGAGTTACTAGAGAGATAAGGGAAGATAGATTGTTTTTAAAAAATGAGAGAGAGAGTTAGAGGAGAGAGGAGAGAGGAGTCTCGGCAGAGAGAAAGGGAGAGAGGTAGAGTTACTGTGAAGAGTTACTGTGAGAGTTAGAGTTGCTGGGGAGATAAGGAAAGATAGCTTGTTTTTAAAAAAAATGAGAGAGAGAGTTAGAGGAGATGGGAGTCTCGGGTAGCATATAGGTTATTTTTAAAAATGGGTGTGGTGGGGAGAGAGTTATGGTACCAGATAGAAAGATAGGAAGATAAAGTTAGATAAGAGTAGGATTGTTTGTATCAGTTAGTATGAGATAAGGGGAGAGAGTTAGATGAGAGATAAGAGTGTTAGGAAAATTTGGTATGAGAACCGTTGGATCAATAATCGTGAAACGATCTGAACCACGAAAAGCTAAAGACAAAGAAACCTAGCTACTTTATTATATAGATGTTCACATTATTTAATTCTTTAATATATATATCCATGTTTTTTTTTCTATGTTGTAGTGGTATTATAATAACAAAAGTTTTATTTGTTTTTTCAGGTACTATTGAAATGGTAGGTGATTTGCAAAAGAGTTATGGAAGACCTTAGGATATTTTTTTTACATTTTTATTATAAGCATATGCGGATACAACATTGAACCTTTTCTTTTAATTTTATCTTTTTTATCTATACTTGGGAAATTAACATTATACTTGGTAGATTTTAAACTGTTTTGTCTAATTGATGATTTTTTTATGTATATATATATGAACATATTTTTACTTGGTGTTTATATTTATATATGAATGGAATTGTATGTGGAATTATTTGACTGTGATAAGTCTTTTTGGTTTATGTGATGTATTTGTAAATACAGGATAAAAATTAATAATATAAAAAAAAATTAAAAAAATTGGCATTTTTTTGCGGCGGCATTGTTGCTGTCACAATTGTATTTTGTAAACAAATGCATAAAATTTGCAATGACAAAGTTTCTATCACAAATGCAATGCAAAATTGCAGCACCATTATTTGCGTCAGACAATTTCTGCCACTAATGTTTTTTTTGCGACGGCGTAATGCCGCCTGAAATACTTTTTGCGGCACTGCCTATTGCAGCTACTAAATGCCGCCGCAAAAAGTATATATGACGGCAAATATACTTTTTCAGCAGCCTTTTGCCGTCACAAAAAATATATTGTCTTGTAGTGGATAAATCTAGTAATTAACCAATAAAATATCTCAACTCACATAAATCAACAAATCAACTAATTAGATGTAAACATTAACAATTCAACCCAAGCATGTACATCTAACTATTCTACTCATAGGGAATTTCAAGTTTCCATCACATTCAACATAGTAATTGAAGAGATTATATAGAGAGAAAGTTTTGCTAAAATAAAATGAATTGAACAATTAAAGAAAACAACAATTAAAACACATAGAATTAAATACATACCCAAGTGTATTGAATTTTTTCCTACCCTTAGTACAAGAGATTAGTCAGCCATAAATTAGGGCTAATAACAAAATTAAACAAGAGTTAATCAAGAAAATAATAAAAATACTTCCAGATCTAGAAAAGCTTCAAATTCTACCTAGAAAACTACATAGTACATTTGCCAAATCAGGGGAGATGACCCCAAGCTCATGTCATTGAGCTTCTTTGATTGGCTGGGAATAAGGACACGCGTCCGGACATGGATATAAGCGATTCTTAGATTTATTATGGCATCTGGACGTGACTATTATGACATCCAGACGTAAAAAGTTAAGAGTCTTGCATTTTTTTCCTCTGATGCAGAACCTCACGTCCGGACTTGGACATATGATGTCCGGATGTAGTCTTTAAATCTTTATTCTTCAATGCTTTCCTTTCCTTTGTGTCATCCATTCCCAGGTTTGCCTTTTTTCTTTTTTATCTTTGTCATTTTACCTACAAAATAGACAAACACCAATTAAATCATGATAAAATCAAATATAGCATTAATCTTATTCAATTAAGTCCAAGCTCGTGATAATTAGCCCACAAATAATAGTATAAATATGCAATATTCAGGACTAATCAAGGCGCAACATTAGGAAGCCTTCCACCAAATCAAGGAGTATTTGGCCAACTTGTTAGTCCTTATGCCACATATAAAGGGTAAGCCATTGTTGTTGTATTTATCAGCCGCCCATGAATCTATTGGATGTCTGCTGGCTCAGAATAATAATACATGCGATGAACAGACCGTTTATTATTTAAGCAGAATTTTGACTCCAGTCGAGCAACATTATAAGCTGATCGAAAAGCTTTATTTAGCGTTGTACTTTGCACCACAAAAGTTAAGAATATATATGATTTTAGTTGGGGTATATATTGTTGCAAAAACTTATTTGATTAAGTACATGTTAACTAGGCCGATTATGAGATGACGAATCAAAAAATGGGTCTTAGCCCTAATGGAATTCTCACTTCAATACTTACTACAGCACGCGGTTAAAGGCCTAGCATTGACTGATTTCTTGGCAGACCACCATTGTATAGATATAGAACAAGATACAAGGAAGTCACTTGGTTTATTAGGAGTACCTATGGTATCACTTACGCCATGGAAACTAAAATTTGATGGTTAGCGGACACGAGACTCCGCAGGAGTCGGGGTGGTTATAGAATCACCCCAGGGCCGTGAAACTCAACTATCATTTAACTTGGAATTGGAATGCACTAACAATCAGCCCGAGTACAAGGCATTGATCATCGGGCTTAAGGTTTTATTGAGAATGGGGTTGTTGATTAGTCATCAACCAAATTGCAGGAAGTTTATAGTGCAAAATCTAGGAGTTGTGCCTATTCCACTCCATTATAATATCTCTGCTGTCAAATTTTGATGACATGACATTGTGATCGATCTCAAGTGAGTTAAACAGCCAAGTTAACAACTTGGCCCAACTTGGATCAGGATTGAGGATTCCTTGAGACATAGGTGAGCATTTAATTAGAGTTCAAAAGAGAGTATTGTCATCCAATTAAGCTAGGAGATGGACTTTGAAGAGTAATTGGTGGAAGTGAAGAGGAAGTTTGGAGGTTCGACAACATGCGGTTCCTAAAATACCCAAATGGGGATGTAGAGCATGTCACCAAGAGACGGGTTACTAACTATATACTAATAGATGGAGAACTGTGTAAGAAAGGGATGCACGATGAGTTGTTGTTCAGATGCATTGGTAGAGAAGAGGTCATTTTGGTAATGGTCGAAAACTACGAAGGCTTATGCAATGCACATCAAGTCGGCATTAAATATGATTTTTTATCAAGAAATATGACTATTATTGACCAAGTATCTTGAAGGATTGCATCGAAAGTATCAGGGGTTGCCAGACGTGCCAACGCCATAGACCTATCTAGAGTTATATTGTAATAAAGTCATGGTCATTTAGAGCATGGGTCATGGATCTAATTGGGAAGATCTTTCCCTCATCTAGAAGACAACATTTTTTATCATATTGGCTAGCGATTACTACACTAAGTGGGTAGAGGCCATCTTGATGAGAATGGTTAATCAGGCCGACATCATTCAAATGATAAAGGAAAACATAGTGCACCGATTCAAGCTTCCTTAGTGTATAGTGGCCGACCAAGGAATAGTCTTTGCAGGAAGCAAAGTTAAGGGTTTTGTGGAAGAATATGGCTTCAACATCATTCATTCAATCTTATACTACATGAAAGGAAACTACTAAGCTGAGTCTACTAACAAAGTGATGAAATGAATTATCGCTAAAATGGCAGAAGACAATCTAAGGGGCAGACATGATAAGTTGTCAGAAACACTATGGGCGTATAGAACGTCCAAACGGTCTAGCACCAGAGTTACACCATTCAAGTTGACCTACGGGCACGACGAGGTCTTGCCTATAAAGATCATCATAAAGCTGTTGCAAGTGGTTTTTTAGCATAATCTAAGTCCAGGTGAATACAATGAAGCCATGATGATAGGGCTTGAAGACTTCGATGAAGTGCGACTAGGCGTGTTAGATTGCATTAAGGTGCAAAAGCTAAGGGTCACCAGGGCATACAACAGAAGATTAAAAAACAAGACATTTGGAGTAGGTGACTTTATTTGGAAGAAAAGTTTGCCTCTAGGGCTTAACGACCAAAGGTTTAGCAAGTGGTCTAACAACTTTAGGGACTTAGATGGAGAGCATCATAATTGCTCCATTAATGGAAAGTTCTTAAAGGCCTATAGACCAATAGTTTGGGAGGCCACATAACGTGAACAAGACCTTTGAAGATAAGAGGTCACAGCCAGCGGCCTAGGGCAGGACAACAACCATTATGAGATTTGTCATAATATTCAACAGTTGTAAGAAATACGACAACAGGTTGAAAATATAGGAATAACAATGCAAGTTATATTCATAGAATTTTATACAAGTTCAATGAATACAATTTGCAAAATTCAATTAAAATAAATTGTTGCATAACTACTACGTCAAAATAGCTTGTTTTTGGAAGTTTGTCGTCCCAGTTTGAAGATGACAACTTGTGCGCCAGAGATAAAGAAAGGAGCAGTGGTGGAAGAGAAAGCTTGGGTGCATGAGGCAGAGTATAGATCTCTACCACAAGTCTTCCTAGTCAAGAAACTTTCCCAACTTACAGCCCTTCCCTTGTCTCCACCTCTCAATTCTAGATGAGGACTAAAGTAACTCATCCTACGACCAAGTTGAAGATCAAAGGAGGGAAATACAACATGACCATCAAATGCACTGGAAACAAGATATAGTATCTTCTTCCAACTTTTATAAGTGCATGCTATCAACCGATGCTGCCTTACTCCCAAGATAAGGATCTACAAAATGACCTAAGAATGGAGGCAAAAGGAGACACTCATTTGGAGGAGGAACAAGAAGTAAGCTAGTAAAGGCAATTGTTGATGTTAAAGGAAAAATACAATAACAACTTTGGCTAAGGCTGAAGGAGAAAAGGGGTAAAGACTAACAAAGTCATCTTCCAATTTTCTCTCTTCTAGGTCAAGAGGTTTAGAGGGAACAAGGTTGTTGCATAAGAAGGGAAACATCCTTGGAGAAGTTCTGGTTTGCTCCAAATTTCTCAGTACTTCATGGGTATTTATAGGCCATGATGAATTTGAATATATTAATGGCTTCACCTCTGGAATCGCCAATATTTTATGGCAGTTATGAGAGGAGAATAACGAGTTATTTTCTAAGGCAGTCAAAGTGTTTGAATGCATGAACAAAAATCAAATGACAGTGACGTGATTTAAATGACAATAAATACTGGTTAAGTCGTAATCATGTCAACCGTCACGTGGGAAATGAAAAAGAGAAATTATATTTCATTTCTCTTGAAATTGTACAAGATTAGAAAAGTTAGTTTCTAGTTTGCATAGTGACCTATTAACGGCCAGAAGCTTGGCCGAAGTTGACTTGACATAGGCCTAGCCATCATCCACATAGACTATGGCAGCTTCCGCGACGATCTTTATTTTTTCCAAATGTTCTTGGTAGGACGCAGACTCCTCTAACAGCACCGCACGCCAAACTTCCAAAATTAGTAATCTAACGGTCTATTTCTATTAGCTGTTGAGGAGGTGAGTCGAAACAACTAGAATGACCAAAGCAAGTTTGGATGTGTTATTGTAAGTTGATCAGTCGTTCTCGTTGATTATCAACGATGATAAGACAATCTTAGCATTTCTGGTACAATGGCCTGGCTTTCTAAAGAAATGGATGAAAGTTCATCAGCCAAACGCATTAATACTTGGCAGTCTTCCTCAACAATGAAGGGAGAAGAGGCCAGTTGCGTGATTGATTGGAGCCGCTGCTCAAGAAGATCCATTTCATCCACTAGAATGGTAGGGTGGCCGGTGATGACTAATAAATTTGTTTTGCAATGGCTCACAAAGGCACAATTTAAAATTAACGCTGAACTTCTAAAGGAATAGGGCCAAAGGAGAGGCAAGCTTTTAGAGATGCCAGAATAGAAGACAAGTCAATTTTTTATGCAGGCACAACATTGGAGGATAAAACAGTGGCCTAAGTTGGGCCACGGCTTGGTTGGTCTCAACAGTCGAAGGAGTACCAAGGGCAGCTGGGGGATCAAGAGGGTTCTTGCCTAGGGGTTGGATCCGCAATTTCGACATCGTCAGCCACATCAGTGGCCATATTATCGAAAAAGGGTGTTGGTGGAATCAAGTCAGTTACAGCCATAGAAGAGGCTGCAAAGATATGTATACTAGCCGACCCCAGGCGCTCAAGGCTACCAAAAATCGCCTCTTGTGAAGGTTCTGTGCTGGCGGAGATGGACTTTGACAAATAAGTTTTGTCGCATTGGCGAATATGACGCACAAGGGGGCATTTTCTTTAACGTCTTATCCCTCGTCAACTTGATAGTATGGCATGGGCGTAGGAGGAACAATGGAAAGGCGTCGCCGTTTGTCTTTACAACGAGACCTTTGTGGAGAAGAAGGAATGGTTGAAGAAGTAAAATCCAAGGAAGCCACAGAATCAAGATCAATAGCTTGAGGCTAAACCGAGGCAGAGGGAGAAGTCCGGACCGAGCCTGCCCTAAGAGACAACTGAACACACGGTGGAAAACCTATATGACCAAGAATAGACGCCTTATCATTATCAAACTATCGAGAAACATAATGTTTACACCAAGCTTTGAAAACCTTCAAGACATCAAATGTCTCGGTGAAAGAATTCATGTGGTAGCAGGGGCAGGCAAGAGAGTTACAATGGGTGACCTCTCGAACATTAATATCGACCAATTAGTATGGTCAATATTAAGAGTGTGGACAAAAGGATAAGAGATCTCTACACCAAGCCAAACTGATAGGCAAATTGTTGAGGTATGTAAACCTCGATGTCAGAGCGACCATTGGCACCATAAGTCATCCCCAAGCCATAATACAAATCTCAAGGGCAGAGATAGGAGAACTGCACATCATCGTGAATAGAGGCAGCATCAGGCTGCGCCTCCCCAAGTTTATAAAGGAATCATTCTAGTCCCTGATTCTAGGCAAACAGAATCCAAATAGGTCGTGAGTTGTTCAAGCTGTACAAATAGGAAAAATAATTTGCAAATGATTACTCCTTGGAAAGGGCTGTGGCAAATAAGTTGACGTAAGAAAAAGAGGCATTGTTAGCAGGCGGGATTGAGAACTCTGGAAAATAAACGCGAAGCCATAGTTGAAGCACCCAGAGGGGACTTGAGCATTTACTCATCCTCATCGCCACAGTGTCCCGCATCCCACGATAAAAGGTAGGCGAACATTATAGGAGTAATGGTATAGGAAGCTCCCGCGGTCAGATTGATGGCCAGCTGAATGTACTCTTTAATAACTTTGTATGACGATGTGCAGAAGAATAATGATTGAGTCAATAAAGCAAGAATGAGATGTGTGTTCCTGTTCGATACTGAAGAGCCATCGCAGCTGCGATAGGCCGTAATAAAGAGGGAATAAGCAAAAATTGATTGTCCATGCACCTCAATTGGAAAAGTATAGCTCGCTTCAGTATAAGTAAGCAGAGCATTAGCCTTGGCCCCAAAAGGAGGAAGAGTGAGTAGTGCAGGTATATCATAGACCATAGGGGCCGTCATGCCAAAACGAAAGTGAAAGGTATTGTTCGCCACGGATCAGAATAAAAGAGCCACGCTAAGTAGCGATTTGTCGATAGACATCGTGATAATGCCAAGTTCTACAACATCATAGATGTCAAGGTGACGCTACAGAGTACCTTTTGCAAACTTAACATGAGCAACCTATGATATCCAATCAGGAGAAGGGACTTTCTATGCACGAATGTGATTGTCACTAAGTTAGTTCATCTAATGAACAGGCTATTGGAACTTAAAAGGGAGAGAAAGATGAGAAACAGCGTAGATACGTCGAACTTCATTTGGAGGGATCTCTTTAAAAGAAGGCCCTAGGGCCATCTCCACTGGAGAAGACTCAGAGAGCGAATTAAAAGTACGAAGAGTAACATGAGCGTTTGGTACTCGTGAAAGAGGCGCTTCAAGGGTGACGGTACGAGAGGGTTCCATTAAAGAAGAAGAGAAATTCAGAATAATGACAAAAAAGCAAGTTTGAGGACGGATTATATAGGCAACAAGAACGAACCATTGCAATGATTAAAAAAAAATGGACCGATCGCGTGCCAGCCATTTTTTATAGATTTGAAAAGACGAGAGAAAGACCGAAAGCCTACACGTGGAGATTTGGCTGCACACTTTGAGCTTCACAGCCAATAGCAGAGTGATAGCTAAGCAGGGCGAGTTTAGCGACAAAAGTTTAAATTCAAAGAGCCAAAACGACGTTCCAAATATGAAGTGTTTAGTCGCATCATTTTTTTTTTGGGGGGAGGGCAATTTTACACTCAAAAATAGCAAATCTGAGGGTGACATATGGAGGCAATTTAACAGTTATGAAAGAGTTTATGAGAGTCCATACTTGATGGTTAAAAAAGTGGGACTCTAAGAATCCCGAGAAGTGGGAAAATGTGACATCATGAGCTGTCATTTAGAGACAGTTAAGTGTACGTGTACACATCTCGAGGAAAAAAACCATGATTACAGTCATGACCGAAAAAATAACTCTAACGGTTGAAGGTCATCCCTATATATAATAATGGCAAGTCTATAGATAAAGGATCCACGATCAAACACAACAAACTCTGCACAGAGCCAACATTTCTCCTACTTGTTTTTACTTCCCAACAACTTTACTTTTCCCTGTAATTTGTCACTCTGATGATCTTTATCGCTTTTATTTAATGTTAACTACAATACTCTTTCCATCTTCTAAGTTTAGCTTATCCCCTACTTTATATTCCATCATTATTTCTACACTCTAGTCCATTATGTTGCTAGTTGAAAAATTTTTAAAGTCCTTGATCCTGAAGACATAGAAAAGAACTCAAAGATAGTCTCACGCCTCGTTATAATTGCCTAAACAGTCACGATTTTAAAACCTCACACCGGTTCGAATAGGTAAGGTCATACACTTTTGGATTTTAAGTCAAATCGGACTTTGACATGCCCGCAATCTGAAAATACGCGAAACAATGTCATATCGGATTTATGTCGTGTATAAATTGTGTATAACAGATATAGAAACAAGTCGTGTCGTATATTTTTTTTGATTAGTTTCATCCATATCAATTAATTTATTACTCATGTCGTGTCAGATCCTTTCGTTTACATAACGGGGGACTTAAGGAAGATTCTCTAATTTTATACCGTATGTATGTCGTATTAACGAGTTATATCATATTTTCAAACCTCCCCCCCCCCCCCCCCCAATTTGAACTAACCTTTGTCAACATCACAGAAATTTTTTTATTAATCCGCCAGAGAAAGAGCAGGGTAAATTGGTCCTTTCGCTCTTCCCGTTGTTTCCGTTTGCAAATTATTAGTAGCAGGGGATTTTTTTGTTATTTTTCATACCTAAGGGGGTGTGTCTGAATTAGGAACGAAGTTCAAACGGGTCTGAATGTAATTTACCCATGAATATAAGAACTTTGTAAAATTTGCAAATGCAGCCTGGATTATGTTTCTTCCCGTTTGAATCCCCACTCTGGTTCGTCAATTCCTCCTTGTCCAATCCAATAGTGTTATCTCCGGAATCAAGAGAGACAAAGAGAAATCCAACTGAACCAGAAATGAGTGTGATCGACATTTTAACTCGAGTCGATTCGATCTGCAAGAAGTACGACAAATACGATGTTGACAAGCAGAAAGATCTAAATGTCTCCGGCGAAGATGCCTTCGCTCGCCTCTACTCCGGCGTCGAAGCCGACATCGATGCCGCTCTTCAGGTCAATCTTGATCTCTGTTTCATATTGTCTAATTTTAAGATTTTGATTTTGAATTAAAGTGTAAGCAATTTGATTCTTCAGAAAGCCGAGGCAGCTTCCAAGGAGAAAAATAGGGCTTCTGTAGTGGCGATTAATGCGGAGATTCGTCGCACCAAGGCGCGGTTGCTTGAGGAGGTCCCCAAATTGCAGAGATTGGCTATGAAAAAGGTCTCATTTTTTTCCAATTTCGATTCATTTTGAATAGAAATGGGTATACTTGTGTTTTTATTTATGTTCCTTATGTTGACTTGATTGCTTTTGTATTATCCTAGGTTTATGATGCATTTTTCTGTTTTTTTTTTTTTTGTGATATCATACATTACCTCCCCTATTAACATTTTCGGAAAATAACACTTTGAGACTTTTTTTGTTGGCGTGTATTTCATGAGTTATGAAGTTCTTGCAAACAACATTCATTTAATGGAATTGTTATATTGAAGTTATGATCGTCTATTCAATTCCACTGCACATTCCATCCCTCTGCATAACCTAGATTGATGATGAGGGGGGCCAAGACTGTTTAATGGCAGTCCTTACACTGCAAGTTTGAGCTAGCCAACACTATGGAAGAGTCCTATGGGATCATCTGAATTATCCCTTTTTGTTTTCTCTTTTATTAAGAATGACAATGGCTGTACTAGCAAATAGAAGAGGTAAGGAAACTTATATTCTTCAAACAATGGGATCATTTTGAGAATTATAATTATCATGCCTTGGGAAGAATTTGGGTGGGATGGAACCCAAATATGCTTTCTATCAATAAGGTAGCTGAATCTGATCAGGCTATCCATTGCCTTGTGACTCATAAGGAGAATAAGCTTAAGTGTTATATTACATTTGTGTATGCTTCTAATGATGATCAGTTGAGAAGACACCTTTGGCAAGATATATCTTATCATATGCTAGTCTCTTCTATAATCTGCCATTAGATAAGGGAGTAAGTTTTAAGTGGACACAAGCTATGGAGGATTTTGATAATTGCTTACAGGAAACTAAGCTTGTTGATCGCAGATATTCTGGTATTCTTTATACTTGGTGGAATAAAAGGGTTGGTGAGGCTTGTATGGTAAGGAAACTTGATAGAATTCTTGTTAATGCTAAATAGATATTGGAACTAGTACATGGCGAAGCAGAGTTTTTATCTGTTGGTAGCTATGATCATAGTCCTGGTATTGTGAGGTTAGGATCAAAACATAAGAAAAGTCTTGTCATTTTAAATTCTTTAATTTTTTGGCTGATAAAGAAATTTTCTTCGATTGTTGCTCATCAAAAACTCGAGCTGTTAAAGCAAGAGTTTAAGAGGATTAACCAGAAACAAATTGGAAACCTTACCTCCTTGGTCACTAAAGAGGCTAAATTTGCTTAGGAGAAATCTCAAAAGGAACTAGACAATGCACCTTTCTGAAAGACATTGAGGGATGAAGAGGAATTTTTGTTGTAGAAATATGTTGCAAAAATTACTGATGAATAAGCATTCTACATACAAAAATCAAGGGTTCAATGGTTACATCTTGGTGATCAGAATTCAACTTATTTTTTCAAAGCCATGTCCAACAAGAGAAATCAAAATAAAATCATCTCTATCAAGAGATCAGATGATACTATTGCAACCGGTAGTGAAGAGGTTAACTAAAGAAGTTGTTCGTTAGCCTTTGAAGCTCTTGTTTTCCAAAATCTATTTTGTCGGACAATTTCTGTGTCTCAAGCTTTTGTAATGAGTTTAATACCTTGAGTTGAAGATTGCAAGAAGGTCATATTCTCCCTTAAAAATAACAAAGCTCCTGGACTAGATGGTTATACAATATTTTTTCACAAAAAAGCTTGGTCTATTATTGGTTTAGATGTCACTTTTGCTTGAGTTCTTTACAAAAGGTCATTTGTTAAAAGAGTTGAATTCCACTATTATTACCCTTGTTCCAAAGGTGCTTAATCCATCAAGTATGGCAGACTTTAGGTCAATATCTTGTTGCAATACCTTATACAAAGCTATTTCAAATCTTATTGCTAATAATATCAAAGTGGTTCTTCCAGATTTGATAAGCTTCAACCATTCCAAGGAGAAATATTGGAGACAAGGATATGAGAGATTATGTTACAAGCTTTTGGTTCAAGAGCTTATGAGAGATTATCGCAAGGATAAAGGTCCTCCTAGGTGTGTTGTGAAGGTGGATCTTATGAAAGCCTATGATACTATTAGTTGGAACTTTATGTTACAAGCTTTGCGTGCATTACTGTTTCCTCCTGTTAGGGTGCATTGGATTAGAGCATGCATGACTTCCCCTAAGTTTTTAGTTGCCATTAATGGGGAACTAGCATGATAGTATAGAGGTCTTAGACAAGGAAACCCTATTTCTCCTTATCTATTTGTCCTAGCCATGGAGACTCTTACTCAGTTACTTTCCAGGGGTATTAATAATTTTTAGGATTTCGTTTTCATTGGAGATGTGATAAACCCAAGTTATCTCAAATCTGTTTTGCAGATGATTTGATCATGATGATCTATGGTGACACTGCATCTGCACTAGTACTTAAAGCTTCGTTATATCAGTTTGAGTCTATCTCTAGACTTGGAGCTAGTAATGCAAAAATACAGATTTTTTGAGCTGGGGTTCAAGAAGATATTAAGCAGCAGATTAGTCATTGCTTTAGCTTCTTGGGAGGCAGCATTCCGATAAGATACTTAGGTGTTCCTATTATATCTAGTCGTGTGAGCCTTTAATCAGGAAAATTGAGGCTCATATTAAGTCTTGGGTCAATAAATCTTTGTCATATGCTGGGAGGATACGACTAACTCATTCTGTTTTATGCAGCATGCAGAGTTTCTAGTGTAGTCATTTTATCATTCCCAAGTTTGCCTTGAAAAAGGATTGAGCAACCTTAAGAGGTTTTCTTTAGTTTGGAACAGAAATGAAGTTGTCAGGTGCTAATGTGGCATGGGAAGAGGTTACTAAACCAAAGAAGGAGGGAGGTCTAATGTCTTAGTATACAAGAAGCTTACTGATGGGAATAAAGCTTTAATGATAACACATATTTGAAATTTGTTTATAGATGATTGCAGCATATGGGCTCAATGGATCAAAAGTTTTTATTTGAGAGGTAAGAGTTTATGGGAGACGAAGACACCACAAGTATGTTCATGGGCATGGCTAAAGATAGTGAAATTTGGACAGTTAACTAGACCTTTTATGAAACATTTGACCGGTGATGGGTCAAATACCAAGCTTTGGTTTGATGGTTGGCATCCTCATGGACCTTTGATATTTAGATGGCCTTAAATAGTGATATATGACTCAAGGTTATCTAAGGATTCAATGGTTAATTTTATTGTGTTCAATGATCGATGCTATGAAGCACGGATACTTCGTCAAAGTCAACGTACCTGTAGCGGATACCGTACTCATCGGATACTTGAAGATACGTATCAGATAGACATTATACGTATCCGATAAATAATAAAATATGTAGATATTTTGTGAAGGCTTCTAAATATGGAGCAAAATGTATAATTTTTAATTTTAATCTATATCTTTTCCTTTCGAGTTCACATACAATACAAAATATCAACAAAATTCAATCTGATTTTGAAGACATGAGTGTTTTTTAAGTATTATCATGTCAAAAGAGTATAAAGAAATGAGTTAGTTATACTATAATCTTAAAAATAAATGCTTCTAAATAAACCAACTAGTTAAATGTGATTTTAATTTCTTTAATTGGTCATGCTCATTTTATGGATATATTATAATGAGACGATATTAAATCTTTTTCAAAGGTAAAAATTTCTAATTTTGCTTACTACTATTAGAGAATTATTGAAAATTATAATTTTAAGTCATTAAATAATAGTAAAATATGAAATATATTTTATTATAAACGTACCTGGCCATACCCATATCCCGCTTATCGTCATTTCTTTACCGTATCACGTATCTATATCCGTGATTCCTAGGATCGATGATTCTGGCCAGCAGGAACTTCTGAGGAATTGAGGGTTATTGACGCAGCGGCAAACGAGAGGACACAAAGAGATCATCGTCTCTAAGTGTATAGAACAAGAACACTCTGAATCCATAAAGAAGAATAAGAGAACAACTCTGAAAAGGTATATTATTAACTCAATTAAATCTTAGTACATAAGACAATTTATAGGATAACTCAAAACCCTAAGGGTTTCTAAAGCGGAAACAAATCCCTAGCCTTAGGAAAGTTACTAAAAACAAATAAACACATGTCTAATGAATTAGAAAAATTGATATGGTTTAGGCAACTAAATCACTCTAGAATAAAATAAAATAAAATATTCCTAGTATCCTAAATAATAAAAATAAAATAGAAAATTGATAATCTTGTTCTACATCAGACTCTCCTTCTTAAAAAAAAGCTCGTTCTGAAATTTCCATTGCTTGAAACAGTTCGATACGTCTTTGTTTGTCAGCAGCTGCTTTGTATTTCAGATTAATCTTTCTAAGCACGCTATCACATGAATCTTCAATGCCCAGAAGAATTGATAGAACAATTTTCCATTCAATATCATTTTGTAGCCATATCATGGTGTTAAGAATTTCTTGACAAACATCCTGTAAAGTGAACCTAGTGTCTACTTCATCTTAATTTGTTTCCAATCCAAGAAGGTCACAATTATCAGTGTTGAATTTTGTTTGGCAACCAGAATTAACTTCATTAAGAAATCCATAGTGCACACTCATTAATTCCCTTGAATTATCATGATGATCAAGAAAGTTATCGCAAAAAGTGTCATCATAGGCTTTCTCATCACAGATTTTTATTTTCTTCACTAATTTCATCAATCTCCAATGTATCGAGCTCAACTACAAAGACTTTAGTTGTCGCACCATCCCATGTGCTATATTCATTAATTTCTTCTTGACATTTTTCCTCAACTTTATCCACATGATAATCTTCAAGAAGCTCCCCTATATCACCATAAGGACACTCACATTCATCTTCCTCCTCAATATTTTCTTTCCGATAAAACTCAATCTTTTTTTGATTTGAACCTTTATGGTTCTGAAAAATGGGAACACTTGAAGATTATATTTGTTCCTTAACTTTTTGAGCCACCCAAGTAGTTGGAAAATCCGTAGTCACCGGGTTTTGTTCGAGACATAGTTAGAGAATAATCATTATATTGTGAAGAAGATTGCCTCATAGATCGATATGCACCATACTTGTATACTTCGTATTCATCATAATATGAAGGTGAAATCAATGATAAGCAATGCCCTTTAATTTGTATGCCACTAAACCTACTTTTCTCTCCTCAGGAATTTCATGATAATCAAAGAATCGCTCAACTCTGGCCAAACAATCTAGAAAATATTCTTTAAGAGGAAACTCAAAACTAAGGATAGGTTATTAGCTTATTGCAATAATATTGATGCTAATTGCATACTATGCAGAAGTGCCCCTGAAGATCATTGTCATTTATTTTTTGAATGTCCTTATTCTTTAAGAATCTGGACTGTCATTGCTAGTAAATGTGATCGAGCTTTACAATCATTATCATGGGACAATTTGATTGCTCAAGTAAATTGGAAAGGAAAGTCATTACACAGGATGGTGACTAAGCTTTGCTTGTTTGTTACTATTACTATATATTACATATGACAATAAAGGAATGCAAGTGTGTTTTTGTAAATCCTCTGGATCCTGAAATAAACTTGAGGATAATTAATGATATGATTAGGGGAGATTGTCGTCTCTAGAACTTCCAAACTCCTCTATAAATAGGCAAATAGTGCAGATTTGGAACCTCTATGAAATATGCTTGTATCCCTGATGGAATTCCCTTTGAGGTATATGTAGCTTCCATGTTTGCTGGAATTGAGATCTGGAATGATCCTACCTTCTGGAATGAAGTTCTGAAGGTTAAGAAGTAGATGAATCCAGGGCCGGCCCAATAGGGGACGCAAAAAAGTGTGGGCTTTAGGCCCTCGTTATAAAAGAGGCCTCATATTTCATATGTCCACGGTATAGTTGAGCTCCAAACTCTAAACCCATAATATTCTAAGTCAATACAAAAAGAACCTTATAAAACTTAAGCCTAATATGAAAATTCTATGTTCAATGGTCTAGACCCATCCATAAATCAGCCCACAAAATTCAAAATCCATTTCTCTCCCCCTGTCCTATTGCTTCACAAAATTCATACCTTAAAACCTACTTAAAAATAGTCCACTCAATTTTGTTGGCAAGAGTGATAATCTAACTTTGATCAAGATTGAATCAAAATATCAAAATTTGATTTTTTAAAGTAACACTAATAAATTAAACTTTATTGTTTCATATTTTTAGGGCTTTTGTTTAAATTCAAGCTTGTTTTTTTTAATAATAGATCATTTTTGATCATATG
This sequence comes from Ilex aquifolium, assembly GCA_951799425.1. Taxonomy (NCBI): domain Eukaryota; kingdom Viridiplantae; phylum Streptophyta; class Magnoliopsida; order Aquifoliales; family Aquifoliaceae; genus Ilex; species Ilex aquifolium. Next base: position 25,778,002 of record OX637405.1, read on the forward strand.
TATTTATTTTGATTATATTATAGACAACCATCCGGATATAAAAACTTAAAAAATAAGAAAAATTTAAAAACTAATTGTACCTCAAAAAAATCTTTTGATAAATTTGTTACAAGTATCAAACAAAAATATATGTTAGTAATTGATAAGATCTGATAGTAAAATCTGAGAATACAATAATTTGATTAAAAAAAACATTACATTTGTATTAAAAAAATCAAAAGCCTCATTCAGATTTGCCGCTTTAGGCTTTCAATATGTGTCGGGCCGCCCCTGGATGACTCTGATGCTTTTCTGATTCTTCTTGGGTTGTCAAGCTGAGGTTTAGAAGATGCTCTTGGGTTGATGGGAGAATTGAAAAATAGATGCCTGCCAAACACCTAAACTGTAAGGTGCTTCCTTCTGATTGTGGATGGTATATATATACTTGAGGTTATGTGCAGTATAGCTGCATGGTTTGCTTAGCTATCAAGAAGTTCAACTTAGGTTGAATATTCTCTCTTAATTAAGGGTTTTTTTTTATTGTTTTCCCCTTTTCTTGTAAGAGCTTAATTCCTATTAATAAGATTTGTTTAATTACCAAAAAATAAATAGAAATATCTTTAGGGATGTGACCTAAGTTTGTTGGACCTTTTTGAGTTCTTCAAGTTATAGCAGATTGTAAGAAGTTACTTTTCAAATGAATCCTCTTTCATCTAGAGGGGATATTTAGTGTTAGACAACCATAGGAATCATCTTAGTTCTACTAAGTTATTATCAATATCATTTTGATATAATCTTGTTTTGCCATTCACGGATTTCTCTTGTTGGACATCTTATGTCAGGGTACGGATCATATACATTTTTAGGTCTTAATTATCATCGACTGTATGGAAGTGTATAAATGTCTGCATGTGTTTCCAGTGAATTTTGTGCTCCACGCATTGAACGATCAGTGAGGTTAGGCTGATGGAAGTGATTTTTTTTTTAAACTTTTTTGGTGTTACTTGGTTGCAAAAGGATGATATTATGATGAATTAGTATTACTATCCGAAAAAAGGGTGGATGTTATGCTGAAATTGGGTTTAGCAGTTTGGATCAGGCTTTATTGATTCTTTGATTTGATCAAATTCAAGTGGGTTTTCTATTTGTCTGGTTGAAGAAATTATTTTTTCTCAAAAAATTCTTATTTTATTTGTTTGGATGTTGGGATTCAGGTAAGTCTTGATTGAGGAGTAGTTGCTTTGATTAGGTTTAATTATCACCTACCATATTAGAAATGTCATAGTGGTCAAGTTACTCTTTACCAAGTAATTTACTTGGAAACTAAGCTACTAAAGCTTATAATACCTCGGATGTATTGCATAGTTTGATGGTGCACTTGCTTGAACAAAATTCAGGTTTTGGTGCCTTTCTTTTTTCGTTTCAGATTTGCATGGTTGAGCCTGGTTTGAGCCCAAAGCTCGTAACATTCGAGCCATCCCTTTGCTGGAAATTTAGATTTCTGGCCATTCTTGTTGGAAATGGTAGACTGTAGTTTGCGACCATTTATTGGCAAGAAAGTGCAGAATTTTACTGTGGGGTTTAGTCCTTCATATCTATACTGGGCAACATCCCTTTTTTCTCAGGTATCCCTGCTTGCTCGTTCCTGTGATGTTGCAGAGGAATATGGAGTTGTGTGGAGTTGAGGGACTAAGGATCCTTTGTAAATAACTTTGCTTATCCATAACAGCAGTGTTTGTACTCGCTTCTCTTTGATTTGTGACTTGCTTCTGCTGTATTTCTTCCTCATTGATTCTCAGTCACTGACCTCTGTATCTTATAAGGCCATTTTTGCCATGTCTTCTGTTTCTGTTGTTTTCTTCCTGTAATTTTTGACTAGCTGCATGAAATTAGACAAATATTTTGGGCTTTCTTTTGCATTGATTGTGCATTGTATTTACAGGTCAAAGGGCTTTCAACAGAAGAATTTGCTGCCCGTAATGATTTGGTTCTTGCGCTGCCAGATAGGATCGAAGCCATACCAGATGGGACTGCAGGGGCACCCAAACAAAGTGGAGGCTGGACATCTTCAGCTTCTCGTGCGGAAATCAAGTTTGATTCAGGTGATTGGTTAACTTTATTTTGCTTATATATATCTCTGTCTCTCTCTGTGTGTATGCTTGTTATTTCTATTTTTATAATCTTTTGTTTCTGGTAGGCTTCTCCTAATTGGTAGTTGATTTATGTGTCCTTAGATGGGCGGTTTGACAGTGAATATTTCCAGCAAACTGGCGAGTCTAATCAATTCAGGCAAGAGTATGAAATGCGGAAAATGAAACAGGCATGTGTCTGTTAGTATGATATTGTTTAACTTGGTTGGCTTCTGGTTTGGAGAAAGCATGTTAATTATTTATGCTGCAGCATTTGCTTTGTGGTTTCTGCACTCCATTTATGATTAACTTTGACATTTATGCAGGACCAAGGTTTGGATATAATAGGAGAAGGTTTGGACACATTGAAGAACATGGCCTCTGATATGAATGAGGTTTGCTGAATTGCTGCATTGTGGTTTAGTCTCTGTTGCTTGGCAATATAAATGGTTGTTAATTCAAGTTGTTATGCAATGCGTGCAGGAATTGGATAGGCAAGTTCCTTTGATGGATGAGATTGACACTAAGGTTGGATAGTTTAACATGTCCTTGTAACTATTGGATCAATAAAATGTAAAATGACTCACAGCATTTTGCTTCACATCTTACAGGTGGACAAGGCAACATCTGACCTAAAGAATACCAATGTTAGACTTAAGGACACTGTTAACCAGGTGATTGAGCTGCAACTAGTCTGATACAGCAGATTTCATTTTTATTTAGCTTTACTCTCTGGCATTTTTTTTTTACTGGAATTAATGAAGTTCTTGTTTGGTTCCAGCTGAGGTCCAGTCGAAATTTCTGTATCGATATTATCTTGTTGTGTATAATATTGGGAATTGCCGCCTATTTATACAAGTAAGTTCGATATCTCTCTTATTATGTCCCCTACTTAATTTGTTTTGGAACACAATTTTATTCGCCAACAGGTTAATAGATCGAACCAAACTTGTCAAACAAAGAAGATGAGCTACTGACTCTTGCCACAATATAGTCAACTCTTATACCTGTTTGAGTTTTCATCCTGATTCCTTGTTTGAATTGCAGTGTATTGAAGAAGTAAAATGGTAAAAAAGGGCTGTTGGATCTGTTGCTGTGAGATTGGCTTTGTCTGTTTTGTTTGTTGGATTTATTGAGGGGTCCTGCCATGTGCTTGAATCTTTGTTTCATTTGTTCTTTCAGCCTCTGTATGTCTTTGTGACCTGGAGAGAATGTACTCGTCTTTTAAGTACAGATTGGATTCGATGGCTTCTGTATTAATTTATTATCTCCTCAGTCATAGAAGAAGTTGCATTGTAGTCCCTGAAGTATGCAATAGTCTCATTTTGGTATCTTAACTTCTAATCGTGTCATTTTGGCCCCTTAAATTTTCAGTTAATTTTTAAATGGTTTAATTGTGAACTTCTATTATTAATGAATAAGGGTTGTGGGACTTTTGATTTGGATTGTCATGGTTTTCGTTAATTATTTGAATGGTACTTAGCAAGGGCACATAATGAAATTAAAGGTCGAGGTTAGAATTGGTCTAATGGTCATGATCTTGGTGTTAGGATTTAAGGTAGTGTTTAATTTGGAAGTATTTTTTTTAAGGAAAATGTTACATAACCCAATGAAACCTAAAAATTAACATAAATACATATCATTCATTAGATGAGTGTGGGATGAATGAGTCTCACTAAAAAAATTAATGGGATTTACTCATCTAAGGGATGATATGCATTTGAGTTACAACTTTTTAAATTTCATTTGAATTTTGTAACATTACTCTTTTTTTTTATATTTGATACTATCATACTTGGAAGTTTGGGGATCTTGAAACGGAATACATATTTTGTTGAAGTATTCGAAGAAATGGGTTAGTGGACCGGCTGGGCCAAAAATGCTATTTTGGATAGGGTTTTTTTGTTGTGGATATAATTTTTTAGACTTATTTGAGAAAAAGTGCATGGATAGGTTGTTTACTATATTAAGTTCAATTTTAATAAAACATATTGTGTTTAGGTACAAAATTCAAATGAAATTAAAATTTTTTTACCTAAATACCCTCCCTTAAATTATGCATTCTTGATTGATAATTATATATCAAATATGTAAAGATTTCATTAGACTCTCTCACTATTTCTCTCCTATTTTCTCTTCATCTCTCTCTCCCCGTTACCTCTCCCCTATTTTCTCTCTCTATCTGTCATTGATAATTTATTTTCTTTTCAAATATGTAAAGATTTGATTTATTTTTTCATCTCTCTCCCCTATTTTTTTTCTCTCTCTATCTCTATTTTCTCTAACCGTTTCTCGCTCTCTATTTATATCAACATTACAACAACATAATTACATTAATCAATTACACCAATCAGTGACAAATGTCTTATAATACACAAAACAATTATTCACGCGTTCTAATAAACTAAACAGTTACACCAAATAATTACACAAAATTATGACATCAACCTAATTTTTCATTCAGTTGTTTACATAAACTAAATAGTTGCACCATTTAGTTTCGCGACTTTAGTATAATGATAAAGTCTTTTGTGTAATGATAAACCCAATTTGATGTATATAATTGGTATAATCATGTCGTGATATTAAATGATGTAATTCTTTGATTTATGTAAATAACTGAATGACAAATTGAGTTGGTATTGTAATTTTGTATAATTGTTTAGTATAACTGTTTGGTTTATTAAAACGCATGAGTAACTGTTTAGTGTATTATAGAATAATTGTAACTAATTGGTGTAACTGATTAATGTAATTGTGTTGTTGTTAACGTTGACATGAGGAGAGAGAATAAGGAAATAAGGGGAGAGAAAGTGAGAGAGAGAGAAAAAAAATAGGGGGGAGAGATATAAAAAAATTAAATTAAATCTTTACATATTTTAAAAAAATAAATTATCAATGTGAAAGAAAGAAAGAGATAGAGAAATAGATAGATAGAAAATAGGGAAGAGAGAGTGAGAGAATAATGGAGAGAAAAGGATAGAGAGAGTAACGGAGTAATAAATGGTCTTTTAGACTTTTTTCAAAAAAATGCATTTAAGACCAAATAAGTTTCTTTAATGTAGTTTAGTTCAAATAAGTCTAAATTTTTATAATGCCTTTCAAAATACCCTTTTGGATAGGGTTATGATAGTCTGGGCTGGGCTAGAGACCCAAATGAATTCGTCTGAAGATTTTGGGCTTCTTTTGGCCTTCCTCCAATGGTTTCTTTTATAGTGGGCCATATGGATAGGCCTTGGTACTGCAGCCCAATAAAGTAATTATTCAAACAATTGACCCCCAAACCGCCCTTGCTTTATTTGAACATGTTTTTATGTTTGTATTCCAAAAAACTCAACCCCCCCCCCCCCCCCCGGTACCCTAGGGGTGTTCAAATTTTTGATTAATCGTAATTTTCTATCCTACTCAATCTCATTGAACGGTTAGTCAAAAAAATTGGGCAGTAATGCAAAATAGTCAATAATTTTTGTATTATTACCCTACCCTACCCGTATTAATTTATATATATATATATATATATACACTAAAAACCCTAATTCTCTAATCATATGGTTTAAACTTAAAACAATTGCTATTGTATTTGTGCAATAATTATGATTGATTGATATTTATTCTTTCTTGTGTTTTATTGTAATTGTTGTTATAATTGTTTTAGGTTTTAGTGTTATTAGTTTATTGTGTTACTAAATTGGTGTATGTTATTTAATTGAATTATTAAAATGATCTAAAAATTAATAATTACAAAAGTGTTCACCCGATTTCCTACCCGATTAATTTGGCCGGAAGTCGGATAAGAATATCACACTTGATCGGATAGGGTAGATCAAGCAAAAATTATTCCGTAAAGTATCGAGTAGGAAGACGGAAGATCATATTTCCTACCCGTAGGGTATGTTGAACACCCTACCCACCCCCTTCAAAAATAAATCTGGGGGATCATGACGTTACCCTTCAAATTTTTTGATCTAAAAATAAAAAAATAAAATAATAAAATAATAAAAAATAAAAACAATTATAAACTAAAGATCAGCCATTGCACCCCATCCATCATACCTTCCCCTTTCTCTGTATCTCCCTCTCTTTCTCTCATGTGTAGACTAGGGGCCAAGGTGTTTGTTGGGAGTTGGTCGAAATAGTGGGCGACTTTTAATGTGAATAATGTCTATTTAATTTTATTTTTAGATGGGAATGTATTCCTTGTCAAAAGTCAATAAAACAATTCAATGATATTATTGTTTGGTTGTCGGGTAGAATAATAGGTTAGGACTGCTCTAAATACTTGCAACAGAGAATAGGAAAATATGGATTTTCAATGTACATGTGGTAGAATAGTTTTACCAAGATTGAATAAGTTAAAAAATTTACTAAGAATTGATGTATCACTAGAATTAGGTTTCCTAGTTAAGTTAGGATTAAAATTATTAACTAGTGCCAATAAATATGCTTTTTTAGATGTAAGTAAAAAAATTACCCAATTATATAAATCTTGTGTTCTTATTTTCTTGATTCTCTTTTTCTTGTTTGGCAAAAAAACTAAAGAAATAAGGGTAAATTACACTCACACCCCTTTTTTGGTATTATTACACGGACACCTCTCACGTTTAAAAAATTACAGTGAGACCCCAATAGTTAGACGGAGTTAACAACCTTGATAAAAAGACTATTTTGCCCTCCCTTTAACACAAACTCAAACCCAAACCCCAAACCCAATACCTAACGTCTTCGTCGTCTTCTCTGTACCTTGACCATTAACACCTTCTCTCTGACTCTTTCTCTCTCATTCATTCACTCTCTCTCTCTTTCATACCCTCAAGGCAAAGAATCAGGTCAAAACCGTTGATCTTCTCTCTCTTTTTCTGTATATATATATATATATATCACCCAAAGCAAAGAACCAGCCCAAAATCGCAGAAGATTGCTAGCATTTCCCCCACCACTGCAACACCCTCCAGTAGCCACCCTTTTTCCAAATCCAAGGAATCAAAAGGATTTGATGTAAAGATCTGAGAAATCAAAAGGATCTGAAGCTTAAAAAATTTACTTGGATGATTTTGGGGGGTTTTTGGGGTTCAATTTTACTAGTGGTTGTTGGGTTTATGTGTGTAGCGTGGTTGAGGAGTTGGAAATGGAGGTGGAGGAGAAGAATGTGGTGGGGTTGCTGGACTGTGATGGTTGTGTGTGTGTGTGTGTGTTGTGTCGTTTTGTGGAGGAGAAAATGAAGATGGTGGTGGTGGACCGGTGATGGGGTTACTCCGTTACGGGGTAGTGGTGGTGCTTTGTGTGTACGAGAGAGAGAGAGAGAGAGAGAGAGAGAGAGAGAGAGAGAGAGAAGGAGGAGGAGGTGTAGGTGGAGGTGATTTTCGGAGAAGTTCGGTGGTGGTTTCTGTGGTGTAGAGGGGGCGGTGGGTGGTGGTTAACTGTGATGGTGTTAATGATGAATTTGGGGCAAATCTGGATTGATAAATGGAATATTCATTAATATTTCGTCTCTCAGATTTGAGGTGATGGTGGGTGATTTTGAAACCCTAACTCCCTCTCTTTATCTTGCAGTCCTGAGGCATTTCTGTGGTGGTGGTGGTGGTGATAGGCGTTTCTGTTGTGGTGGTGCTTGTGATTGTTGGTGCGTGTTACTGAGTTGGCGGCGATGCAATAGTGACGATGTTGTGGAGGAGAAAAGTCATGTATAGAGATGGTTGATGATGAGTTTTGGCTAGGTGGTGGTTTCAGTGGTGGAGGCGGAGGTAGTTTCCATGGAATTGTGGTTTCTCTCTGTCTCTGTTCTCTTCTCTCTCTCTCTCTCTGTTGGTGGTGTCTGGATGTGTTGGGTGGCAGATGCACTATTTGCGGTGGTTAGGTTTAGGCAGTGGTGATGGTGGCAGAACTTGTGGTGATTGTGGCAACAGTAAAAATGTATGTAATTAGATAAATAATAAAAAAGTAAAAATCTATGTAATTAGATAAATAATAAAAAAAATAAATTTAATATGAGATAATTGGATAGGTAATTATTAAGGTTTTTAAAAAATGATTATTTTTTAAATTGTACTAATAGTACCAAATATTATTTAATAAACAAAAAAAAATTAATATTTTATTTATTAATGTAATGTATTTAGAAATTAAACATATAAGTGTTAAATTTTAATATATATATTTCATATATAGATTAAAAAAATAAATGAGAGGTTGGATAAATTTGGAGGGTATTTTTGGTATTTTGAGAATTATGATTGATGACCTCAGTTTTGACTGTTAGCAAGTTTAACGTCTGTTAGTTGGAGGGGGTGTGACTGTTACAAGTTTTAAATGTCAAGGGAGTTCGGTGTTATTTTTAAAATGTGAGGGGGTGTCAGTGTAATAAAACCAAATATCAGGGGGAGTGAATGTAATTTACCCAAGAAATAACAGTTCAAATAAAGACTTTAAAATATATTCCATGTGGCATTTTTCCATTGGAAGTGCCAACAATAAACCCTGTGTCTCAAGATGACACGTGGAGCTCTACGATAGGCTTCTGTAACGTGGAATGACCTGCGAATCCTTATTACATTCAACTCAATACTTCCCTGTTTCTGAGAACCGTTTAATGTTAGAACTCTTAATCCTTAAAAGCAAACTCAAAAACACATCGATTTCTCGGACGCCTCTCTCTGCATTGACTGTCCTTCAACTCACCCAGAATCCATTGTATACAGGAGTGTGTGGGTGTGTGTGTGTGTTTGAATTTTAATTGATATATGATCGTTTCAGAGAAAGATTATGAAGCTTTTGGTTTTCTCATCGGCCATGGATTCGGTAGCTTGGAAGGACTTTATTTTCTCAATACTCATACTCAATTTGGTTCTGGCTTGCCAACTCGTCCTTCTCCAACCACTGGTCTCCGCCCAAGGTAATGCGTGCTTCGATCTGTCGTTTTCTTCATCGAATTGATTTCACTTGTAATTAGTAGTTTTTGTGTGTGTGTGTGTGTGTGAGAGAGAGAGAGAGAGAGAGAGAGAGAGGAGGGGGGGTTGTATATATATATAGGGTGAAGTTAGTTGTGAACTTGTGATGATCTTATTCGGTTGGTTTTTCTTTGAATTGGATTTTTTCCAATTTCTAGCTTAAAATTTCTATGAAGATGCATTTTTTTTGGCCTCTATTTAACAGTTTTGCTTCATACATTATAGACTCATAACAGATTTTTTTTTGGTCTGGGACTCGTAACATATTAAAATTCTCTAATTTACTGCATGTAGTTCTCAAAAACACTCCCTATTATATATAGGATTATTTCAAGTAAGTATACAAATAATATGCCCCATCCATACTATAGAGTCGATTATAATACTATCTCCAATTGAAGCGTATTAGTTTTAAATTTATTATTGTGCCCACCAGATAAACACAAATATGAATAACTAGACTATAGTATTTTTTTTGTATCTCACTCTTAATCCAGTGTCTTAGCAAACACTGGATTACTGTGGGTAGTATTTTTGTTAGATATTTAATCTTGTATTTTATCCGTTTATATAGGATTAGCCTGAATTATCTAATATAATCCATTTTTTTACAATACAGTAACCAAATGACGCCAATGTGTAAATGGGTTTTGGGAGGGGTATATATTGTATGTAAGAGTAGCTTATTCTCACAAATCAGCTGCCCTTGTATTCGAGGCCATCAAGCCAAGAAGTAGAAAATAAATAAACTCAGCATTGACATGGAAAGATAGAGCTTCATGGGAGTTGTATTAAGATGCAGCAGATCTCTAGGACTTTTTGGTTATTTCGTGCATTAAATCTTGTTGAAAACTTTGACAGGCTTATGTTCTCTATTTCTGCGTATTATGGGTTTGCTCTAGGAACATAAATTGTAGTCAGGCAGGTTGGTTAGGTATTTTTTAGCTGTAAATTACTTTAGTACACATTTTTGCTTTGATCTTTTGAATGATATTTTTTGTGATTTATCGGTGTTCTGTCATGTGGGTGTTTTGAGTTTATAGCAGTTGAAAGCATTTATTGCTTTTCTCTTTACATTTGCAGACTGTGCCGTAAGTGCATTTTGGATTCTGTTTAACTAGGTTTCTCTCCATAAGATGTAGTGATTTTTCTTTTTTTGTTTTGTTTTTGGAATTTTCAAACTATCATGATTGAACCACCCCTTTTGTGCGAGGGCACACCCCCACATAGCGACGGAGCCAAAATTGGGCATAATGCGGGCAAATTTTAACATTAGTAATACTACATGTACTTAATTTGAGACCTATGTAGAGGTCTAATTCATTGTTATCGTTGAATTAGCAAATAGATCGCGTTCAATGCCGAGATCCACTGTTATTTTAATGATGGCAATATATTAGATTCTCAATTTAGATTTCTAAAATAGATCCAATAGCATTGCTCTTTTAATAATAGTAAGATTAAAATTTGAAAACAAATAAAAAAAGGTAACCTAGTGCATGGACTCTCATTTCTGTAAGGTCTAGAGAAGATATTAGGGGTAATCTAGTGCATGGACTCTCGTTTTTGTAAGGTCAGATATATGTAGTCTTACCCTACACGAGAGAGGATAATTCTACGACTTAAATCCTTGAACCATAGGTCATAATTCAACCACCTTACCTTTACAATTGTTCCTGACTAATTTTTCAGAGTTATTAAAATATGGCATGATCTTACTATTCGATACGTCAAAATTAACAACAGGTAGAGAGAGCGGACAAGATATTGGGAGGGAGAATGAAGAGCTACAATATGATTTCTTGAACACTTGTTGAGAGATTTAACCAACTAAACCTTATTTAGATTTGAGAGATTTAACCAACTAAACCTTATTTAGATTCACTTAATTGAGAGTAAAAAATTTAATCCAAATGTAATAAATGATTAAGTAGATTAAAATGTATGAGAATTTTTTGTGGGGGCAAAACCTATTAAAAATTTATTTTGAAAAAAAAAAATTAGTGGGGGCAGGCTTGTGGCTCCGCCCCAGCCCCCACCCCCACAACGCCTGGATGTCCATGTTTCGCATGAATTATATCCAGTTATATGTTTTTTGAAAAGAAACCCTTGGGTTTTACAAAATCAATTATTTTTATTTTGTAATTTGTGGGTAAATTGAAAGATTTTCCATATAAACTGGTAATTAACCAATTCAAGGTGATATGATTTTCACTTTGATGTTTGGCTCCCTGTGGGTAAAATGCTGTTTGAAGAATTTTAAGCTATTTGTTCTATCTTTTATGTTGTTTGGGAACCAAACAGTGTGCAGAAACATGTTAACTAAGGTAGATAATCAAGGTTTTCTGTATCCTTTTGCTCTTTGTTGTTGCTGAAGTATTAGTGCTGTGAATGTATTTGAAGTTTGGGCTGTAATAAGTCGATATGCATGTTATCTCGTGTGTTTTTTCTATACACAGAAGTTCCATAGGTGTGTATAATATGTTCCATTTTTCTGTATCTTGGATGTGCAGATAGCAAGGCTGGTGGTGCTGCTGCATTGTTTGAGAGAGTTTCACAAAGTATTAAGGTGAAACGTTATAGTGAGGCACTCGATGATCTAAATTCTGCTATAGAGGCAGATCCAGCACTCTCAGAAGCATATTGGCATCGAGCATCTGTTCTTCGCCAGTTGTGCAGGTTTTATTTTTAAATTTTATTTCTGTTTTCTACAAAATTTCATTGTATTCTTTGTGGAAAGTAATAGTTGTTTTGGTTTTCCTGGAATTTAGTATTTCAGTGTTCTGCCATCTGTTAGCATGGTTAGGTTATGAGAATGCTTAGTTATTTGAAGTCAGTGAGTTAGTGTTTCATAAGTGTTTCAAAATGAAATATTATTAATCACACATCGAGATTTTTTGGTGTGGGCATAGTAACTGTTGTAGTTTAGAACTTTGAAAAAGGGGGGGAAGAAAGGGGGGGGGGGGGGGGGAGAGGATGGGGGCTCCCTCATATTTAATCCTTTAGTTATCAGGCTCTGAGTAGAAAGTCCTTATTGCTTTTTGAAGTGCACTTTCTCCATGCTTCCTCGTGAGTTTACCTGGATTCCTCCTTCCCACTCTCTACACATTCTTCAGGAGCTTATATGCAAGTGCATTTTCCACTTTCTACCTACTCTTCCAGCAGGGATGGCCATATGATGGGATTCTTGCACTAATCATGTGCATCACGTTTGAATGTTCTTCAATTGCTTGTATTTAGTCAAAGTGTATGTGTATGTATGAATTTCGCTGTTGATTTTGGTGCTTCCTCCCTCTCAATAATCCTGCTATCTATGTCTTCTCCTTGGTTAATTGTGCTTTTTTGAGGTTGATTTCAGTGCTTCCCCCCACACAGTGACGCTGTTGTGTATGTGTTACGTGGTTTTGTAGTTAACTGAGTATTTCAACAGAAATATCAAGCTCCCATAGAACGTTTAGTTCGCTGTATGTTGGAAAAGTGTTAATAATTCTCTCTCTCTCTCTCTCTCTCTCTCTGATTGAAAAAAAAATATATAATTCAGGCAATTTTTTGCTAATGTAGATATGAGGAAGCGGAGAAAAGCTACAAAAAGTTTCTGGAGATGAAACCTAGAAATTCAGCTGCAGAGAAGGAACTTTCTCAGTTATTGCAAGCTCAGAGTGCTTTGGATTCAGCTATTAATCTCTTTGATTCAGGCGACTTCACAAAACCACTGGAGTATATTGATAAGGTCGTACTTGTTTTTTCTCCGGCATGCTCCAAGGTATCAACTCTATCTTCAGGATAATCATCTTTTTCATGACCAGGAATACACATTATTTCCATTTCCTGTTTCTTGAGTTGGCTATTATACTTGGGCAACTCATAGGTTTCTCATACGATGCACCGTTTCTGTGTTTGTTTCAGGCCAAACTCCTTAAGGTGAAATTAATATTAGCAGCTAAAGATTATTCTGGTGTGATCGCTGATGCGGGGTATATTCTCAAAGAGGATGAGAGTAATTTAGAGGCATTGCTTCTACGTGGTCGTGCCTACTATTACTTAGCTGATCATGATGTTGCTTTAAGGTTTGCTCAGAAACACATTTTTTATCTAAACATCCCCCACTCCAAACCAAAGCACCAAATTTTTTTAAAATAGATAAAACAATGATGAAATCTTGTGATTGGATGTAGTTGTACTTCAATAATCAACATATTATTGACACAAATGGTTTGATATGTTTTCCTCAGGCATTACCAAAAAGGTCTTCGTCTAGACCCTGAGCATAGTGAATTGAAGAAAGCATATTTCGGATTGAAAAATTTACTCAAGAAGACAAAAAGTGTAATTCCAAAGAACTTTTCAAGAGCTTTATTACTCTTTGCTATATTTATGTGACATTGTGTAACTTTGATCACCCAAATTTGATTTTTTTAATGCAGGCGGAAGACAACGTAAGTAAGGGTAAGCTTCGTCTTGCGGTTGAGGACTATAGAGGTGCCCTTGCATTGGACCCTAATCATTCGGCACACAATGTACACCTGCATCTCGGTTTGTGTAAGGTCTTGGTTAAGCTTGGTAGGGGGAAAGATGCTGTGACGAGTTGCACAGAAGCACTTGAGCTTGACGGGGAGCTCATTGAAGCTTTAGTTCAGGTTTCTTTACTTTCATTTTTCTGCATGTTTCTCTATAAGCATTGTAATATGTGTAGAAATGTCCTCTAGTTCAGGTTTCTGTACTTTCATTTTGCCGTATGCTTCTCCATGACCTTCTCCATGACCTTTATAATATGTGTAGAAATGTTCAAGCGTGAGTGAATTTCATACCTAAGACGTGTAATAAGATCGGGACCGAATATATGGCGATGTTAAGTGTTTTAACTCCATTTCTTTTCCAGAGGGGTGAAGCTAAACTTTTGACAGAAGATTGGGAGGGAGCTGTGGCAGATCTAAAATCAGCAGCTGAAAGATCACCTCAGGTTTGTCTTGCATATTGGTTTTCATATATTCTTTGAAATTATATTTTAAGCTTCCACGCCAATTGTGCAACAGCCTGCAACAGTGCATTTTTGTTGCTCAAATTGATCTTTATTTTAAACCAAGTCATGTTTGGAATGTTTCATTAATTTTCTGAAGAGTCCAAGATTCTACTTGTTACATTTTTTGGTTGGTTATGTAAAGGGAGCTTCATATTGTGTTATCAGTTACCCTTTCATGGCATCTCATGTGAATTTTTCTTTGATGGTCTTCCCATTTTTTGACCCCAAACACATACATAAAAGAGCTGGTTATGCATTGGGTAATTTTGTTAATAAAGTTGAATAGAAGGGGATAATTGGTGCTAAAAAACAGGAACATGATACTACAATCAGAAATGCATGTTAGGCCAGTCAATACAGTGTGACCTTCCACCAATTTTTTTTGTAGTTGGCCTCTTGTTGGGCAATCGACTCACCTTAGCTAGCCGCTGCCTCTATGCAATTTGTTAAGTTTAGAGGGTGAATACAACATTAGAGAAACGGAAAGAGGTCAAAAACTTAACCTACCTCTCAAAAATCACTTGTATTTATAGTTAACTCATAATCATACAAAAGACGTGTATACCCATTATGTGGTATACTTATTACAACTAGTATTTACATAATAATACTATCATATTCTTAACACCCCCCTTCAGGCTGGATTATATATATCATACAATCCAAGTTTGGAACAAATAGTTGCAAGATTCATACGACTCAATGTTTGGTAAACATATCTGCAAGTTAATCCTCAAATATCACAAATGGAGTTGTAATATCTCCGGCTATTATCTTGTCTCGAATGAAGTGACAATCAACTTCAATATGTTTGGTTCTCTCGTGAAATACTGGATTGACAACGATATGAATAACTGTCAAATTATCACAGAACAACTATAAAGGAGGTTGAACTGGAAAGCCAATTTCCTGGAGAAAGTATAGCAGCCATGTTAACTCTCTAGTTGTATTTGTTATTGTTTTATTCTCAGCCTCAGCACTGGATCTTGTTGCCACTGTTTGTTTCTTACTCTTCCATGAGACAACGTTACCTCCAAAGAAAGTACAATAACCAGCAGTTGATCTCCGATCAGAAGGAGAGTCAGCCAATTAGCATATGAAAAATCCTCAATTCTAAGATGTCCATTAGCTTGATATAACAATCCAAGACCAAGAGTACGTTTGAGGTATCGAAAAATATGAGTGACTGCCTCCCAATGTGGTACTGTAGGACATCTCATAAACTGACTTACTACACTAACTACATAAGAAATATTCTGCCGGGTAATAGTGAGATTCCCAACCAACCTACGATACCGACCCGGATTCTCAAACAATGCACCATCATCCATCAACAATTTCTGATTCGGATTCATAGGAACATCAATTGGTCTATCATCCAGCAAACCTACTTCTTCTAGCATGTCAAGTACATATTTCCTTTGAGATAAACAAATGCCCAGTTTAGATCTAGCAACCTCAATATCCAAGTATCTGAGTTTTTCTAGATCCTTAGTGTGAAATTGGTCTTGCATAAAGGTTTTTAATTTGTCAATTCCCTCAGAATCATTTCCAGTAATTACAATATCATCTACATAAACAACCAATAGAATATATTCGGCATTCGTCTATCTATAAAACACAAATTGGTCTGTTTGATATCGAAAAAGACCACACTCTAAAATTATATCTGAAAACTTACCAAACCATGCCGTTAGTGACTACTTCAAACTATATAGAGATTTTTTTAACCGACATACACTCTTACTAGACTCCCCCTTAGTAGTAAACCCATGTGGCTATTCCATGTAGACTTCTTCAACTAAGTCACCATGTAAGAAGGCATTCTGGACATCTAACTGAAATAAGGGCCAATCAAGATTAGCAGTCAAATAAATCAATATACGAACAGAGGAGATTTTGACAATTGGAGAAAAGGTCTCCTCATAATTAACACCATAGGTTTGAGTAAAACCTTTAATAACAAGACGGGCTTTGAGACGCTTCATAGAACCATTCGGATTAAATTTAACAGTGCATACCCAGCGACAAACAACAATCCCTTTACCAAGAGGTAAAGGAATAAGATCCCAACTTCCATGATGATGTAAGACATCCGCTTCCATATCTTTCCTCCAACTCGGATAAGACAACGGACTCTGTAAGTGTTTAGGAATAGAGATAGTAGACAGTTGAGAGGTCAAACAAGAGAAAATAAGAAACAAGGCATCACAAGAAACAAAATGAGGAATGCGATGTTTAGTAACACACGATCGAGTACCTTTGCGAAGAGCAATAGGTAAAGAGTTGAAATTACCTGAGGGACTAGGATTAGGAGATGGCAAGTAAGACGGTACGGGCACCTCAGTCGATGATCGAGGACGACGAGAGTATACATAGAGTGAAAGAGTAGGTGGTAGCACTGGGCAAGAAATTTGGATTGTTGGGCCTTGATAATTATTTAAGCCTGTAACCCAAGAGCAGCTAATTTGACCCAACGAAGACCCACAACTTCGTCTTCTCCAAATCTTGTATCTTTAGAAGAATTCAATGCAGTAATTAATGATTGTGGCATCATTGATTGCGGTTATGAGGGCAGCATACCTGGTCGAATAACTAAGAGTGGGGGCTTTGTTTGGGCGAGGTTTGAGAGAGTTTTTACTAATCCGGCTTGGGCTGATGTTTTATCCTATACTATGGTTAAAGACTTACCACGTCCAACGGCGGGTCTTAATAGAAACCCTAGCTTCCAACGGCGCCTTACACCAAAGCCACTACAATGCTAGCCACACCAAGCTCTAATAGCAACACAGTGGCCCTTCACTGATCTTCAACGACTATAGCACAGCGGCGACCACCACCAACACCCCCTCACACCACACCACACCACACCACACCACTAGCGATGACAACAACAACAACGCCTGTGATCCAATCAAACCACTAAATGAGCAACCCAACGAAGACAGTGAAGCCAAGCCACTCAACAAACCCAACGAAACCACTCCGACGGTGTAACACTTCACACCACCTCTGGCGACCACCACAACACCAAAGAGGTGATTCCCGTCAACATACTAACATCAAACACAATTCATAGTTACAAAATCCAATCATACACACAACCATGAACTTCACAGATCACCCACGACACTATATCGTGGTTGTGGGTTGCACGAACTAACTATGACCGGCGAAGAAGAAGAAGGAGAAGGGAAGAAAGAAATATTGAGATTATGAGTTTAGAATTCTCAGTATCAAAGAAAGGTTAATGGATCAATAACCTGACTTAAGTTTAGAGGGTGAATACAATATTTGAAAAACGGAGAGAGATAAAAAACTTAACCTACCTCTCACAAACCACTTGTATTTATAGTTAACTCATAATCATACAAAAGATGTGTATACCCTCTATGTGGTATATTACAACTAGTATTTACATAATAATACTCCAATACTCTTAACATAATTAATATGCATTATGATAATAGAGTATTACACTAAGTGTGTTTCACGGTCACCATGTGAATTTCAGTGTATGCATCTCCTTTTCTTGGAATTGCCCACATCCAAAAGGATATATTAGTCAATACAGAATCTAGGCTGGGATTTGGATTTGTGTCAATGTTCACGTTGTTCTTGTCCTCTTTTTGTACTTTTTTAAACGTCTCTCTTTGTTTTCTTGATCTCTTTGTTCCCTGCATTCTTCTCTTACAATTGCGGATTGATGTTTGAATAACTTTTTGTAGCCGACCCTAAAAATGTAATGATCAGGCTTTGTTGAGTTGAGTTGGGTATTGATTTCTTTTATTAAATGGTTTAAATAGACTACATGTGCAGTTCTTAAGTCAATTGAGATTCAATATTTTCTAAAATCATATTGGGATCGAGTGACTTTTTTTCATTGATTGTATCTTTAGTCGTATTGTATCACTCTGCTTTTTGTAATTGAAATGGCGGTAATTATTGCACTCATGAACTTGGGCTGTAAACTTATGAACAAAGAAAAAAGTCAAGTCCAAACCTTTATTTGAAGGCAGAAGCTTGTTGTTTGAACAATTCGAGCCTGAATTGTCAAGCATGGTTTGATAAGCGTCTGTTCAAGAATATAAAAAGTTCTGTAAAAGGTTATACAAGTGTAATATTTGGCATCTTTGAGCATTTTGGATGTCTATTTTGCATGCAGAAGACACAAACGTAAGCAATACTTGGTGAAATTAATCCACTACCATGAGAGCCCTGCTTGTGTGCTAATGTCAACTAGCCACTCTTAGTTGCAATTTTGCTCATTATATCTTTGAAACTGAGCTTCAGTATATTTCTTCAAACAATACCGTTATTATATCTAGGATTGCAAATGAAGAACAACTCGGGATTGGCTCGTATTGGAGCTTGTTCAAGTTCATTCATATATGCAACGAATTAAGCTTGAGCTCAATTTTTTAGAGCTCGTTTACTAAACGAACTGAGCTTCAACAATGTCTTGTTCAACACGTGAGGTTTGTGAACAAATTGAGCTCACTTATAAAAGTATATTATAGTGTATTTTATGTACAATATAAATGTTTATCTGTGTAGAACTACATTATGATCTATTTGATATGTATATGGCTGAGCTTGATCTTGAACATGAGCCTAGAATTGTGTTTTAGCTTGAACATAAGCCGAGCAGGGCCCAAATAGTCTAGTGCTCGGCTCAACTCAGCTCTGTTCATTTGCAGCCTTAATTATGTGACCATCCAACTCTAGATATTGTTCAGTTGACTAGGACAGTCAATTTTGTTGATACTTTGAACCTGATCAGATTTTATTTTTTTGGTTATTTTGCACCAAAGTTGTGGTTTTGGATTCTCTTTTTAGATGTTGGTGATTTCTAGAATAATGGTATATGCAAATTGTTCAGGACATGAATATTCGTGAAGCATTGATGAGGGCTGAGAAATCTTTAAAGTTGAGCCAACGGAAGGACTGGTACAAGATTTTGGGAGTTTCAAAGTCTGCACCTATATCCGAAATTAAACGGGCTTACAAGAAGCTTGCTTTGCAGTGGCACCCAGATAAGAATGTTGATAACAGAGAAGAAGCGGAGGCCAAATTCCGTGAAATAGCAGCTGCATATGAGGTTTGTTTTGAATCAGTCTGTAGATTTATTTTCCGGTATTCGGTGGACAGGGTTCTATGTCCGTTTTATATGTTGAATTACCACAACAATATGACACGGGCTCCCATTTCGACATCATGCCAATATGTGACCGAGTGACCCTAAAATCCCATCTTGTTATATTAAATTTGCTTGTTTTGCTAGGAAAATGCTATTTATACTTTATTTAGGGACCTAATTGAGTATAACCATTGGATTAAATGTGGGCTCCATCCAACATTGGAGTTCCTAACTAATGTAATGGTTGCAATGAATTAGGTCCCTATAGCATTACTCATCTCACTAACCTCTGCCAATTCCGAGTGTCAGCTACACCAGATTTGATCAGCCACTCTGCCTTTCTAGTGCAGTTACATCCGAGCATGGACCTATCTATGCTACAGAATTTTTCACATATCGTTCCCCACTTTCATGCTTTTCATATTGTTTCAAAAATTTGCTCAAAACACATTGTGGATTGAATCTGTTTTTTCTCAAAAGCTCCCACTTAGCTCCCACTTACAGACGGTGGAAACTGTGTCACTGAGCACAAGCATAAACCTTCTAGAAAAATTGACATTCTGATATAGGCAAAGACAAATAGTTTTAGCTTTAGATATATGCTTTTTCTCATAATTAGTCATTGACGAGTTTTCTTCTCTACCCTTAAAGTCAAATATGAAAAGCCAATAGACTGAACTTGCAGAAGGTTTGTTGTTCAAAAAAAACTTGCAGATGGTTATTCTCCTTTAGATGTATGAAATATTAATTAACCTTTTTTATAACCAATTATGGATTATAATACTGCAAAATTGATGTTAGTTTATCTCACATGACTTTCCATCTACTAGTGAGATCGCACGGTGGCTTATTTTTTGATGTCTTGGAGCTAGAAGTAACAATTGGGTTTCTCATTCTCAAAAGAATTCATCTTGTCATACTGTATAAGCAATAAATGGTCCTCGATTTTTTGTATATCCCACTAAAACTTGTACATATAACGTTGCTTTCTAAAGAGATGTCAAGCTTGTTGCCCAATCTCATGCCTCTGGTGCTCTTTACAGGTTCTTGGGGACGAGGACAAACGTGCAAGATATGACAGAGGGGAAGACATTGAAGACAGGGATACGGGAATGGGTGGTGGTGGATTTAATCCTTTTGGGGGAGGAGGACAGCAATTCACATTTCACTTTGAAGGAGGGTTTCCTGGTGGGGGTTTTCCTGGTGGATTCCAGTTTTGACCTCAGTGAAGTATGAGGTTATATTCGCCTGAAGGCTTCACGAAGCAAGTTATTTTTAGCAGAACGCCAATATTACTAACTGTTGACAGGTACACGCGCCAAAAATATGGTCGGCCATTTCATATAATTATTAGAAGGAATAGAATATGCTCATTCAAAAATTTTTTGCTCTGCGGGATCCTAATGTTCTGAAGTTTGTATGAGTTGATTGATAGAAGTAAGATGAGCCATTGCTTCATTGTATCACTGACGCTCGATGTATATTTTTGTTTTATGGATCGTTTCCTGGGCTTGGCCATGGGTTCTGGTTTACATAATTGAATTTGTTTTGTCCAAATTTCAAATAAAGTGAGTTTAATGTTTGAAGGAAAGCATTTCTTCCGTTTTACGTCAGAATAATGTGGTTGGATTTAACCTTTCCCATATCCCGCAATGGCGTCGTGCACTGGGTACGTCTTTTTAATAATGTCGTTGGATTTGCATTATGTTAAATTTGTGGAAGTAAAGTTTGGTGGTCAATGCTAGTTTCTAGATTGTTTGCTGTGTCAATTTTCAATGGTCCAGTACACTTGCCTGTAAATTATTAGCACTGCATACTCTTGTGTTTGTGTGTGCTTGCATTTGCTTTTGGATTTATTTTCATGGGCCATATCGAAATAGTAAGGGTGAAGTTATGACTTGTTGAGATTACAATAAAGGGAGATTGTTCCGATTGATCTCTAGAGATGAACAACCATAGTCTCGACCTTATCAGCACCGAAGGTGTACTAATCAATGAATCCTGAAATTTGCTTTTTTTTTCCTTACAAAATCAACCATGCCTAAGCAGTCACGATATGTTGAATATTTATTGAGTTAGAGGGACTTTCGCTCATTAAATCCATCCATAAACCCGGACATCGGTAACCTTCATAACTAGGGCTGTTAATCAAACTGAGCTACTCGAGTTCGGCTCGGGTTCGGCTCGTTCAGGCTAGATTCGTTTTCTAAACGAGCCCGAACTTGAACAAGTTTTTAGGCTCGTTTAGAAAACAAGCCATACAAACTCGGCTCAAACTCGATAGGCTCAACTCGTTTATGTGCAAATACATGGGCTCGGCTCGAGCTCGACTTGTTTTTTGCTCGTTCAAGCTCGGCTCGTTTTCTAAACGCGCCAAACTTGAACAATTTTGTAAGCTCGATTAGGAAACAAGCTTTTCAAGCTTAGCTCGAAATTGGCTCAGACTCGTTCGACAAACAGCCCTATTCATAACCAAAGCGTCACGACAACTTTCAAATGTGAGATTTGGATCCTCAAGCAAGATAGGCCAAAAAGAAAAAAGATTCTTAATCAAGGGGCAAGGAGGAGCACGTAGGAATGTCGACCACTATACAAGCCACTAGTGGCTGAGAGAAAGCGAGTAACATTGAGTCTCTATCAAATAAAGTCATTGCATTACTAAACTCGTTTTTTTTTATCGTAATTTGACCCAATTGAGTTTTAACTTGGGCTTGTAATTAATTGTATTACTTGCAATCCTTCTTATGAAATGAAAACTCTCAATCATCTTGCTGACGAACCCATAGCAATAGAGAGATAAATAGGAAATTGTTTATGTTGGTTTGATTTGAGTTGTGAAATAGAGGTTGAAGATATATGTTTACATAGTCCATAGTTGACGATGATACACTGGACCCTGGTTTGTTGTCTCACATTGGTGCTGCTTTTTGACAAAAAATAAGACCAGAATCGTTACAGCATCTCCAATAATAAAAGTTAGTTTAGTCACTTAAAAAATAATATTTTTTATTTTAGCTACCCACTCTTTTAACACATATTCCAATAAATTTTTTATATTTTTCACTACTTTTTTTTAAATATTATTTCTCATTCTTTTTGTATTATTTTTCTTTGGGAGTAGTGAGAGGAAGAGAGGGAGAAAGGGAGAGAGAGAATGGAGGAAAGGAAAAGATGAGAGAGAAAATATTATAAAGTACTTATACATGTTGCTACAGTATTTATAATATGTCATTGTAGCAAATTATTTTTTTAGATGCTCCGGAGATATTCTATTGTTGTGAAGGGGGTGGGTGGGTTTGAGAAGATGGGTTAAGGGGTTAAGGATACAAAAGACAATTGTATCCCTTAACATAAATATAAATTGGATTGATCAAGGGTAAAATAGTCATTTATAGGACGAATAATTGTTAATAATTATGATATATTTATGAGTCCTACATATGTATGTATTGCATACCAAATATGGGTCTGAATCGGATTCAATGTTGAATCTCATCTTTGTAAAGGAGGATTTAGGTTTGGAAGGGTTTGGAAAAACCAATCCAAACCCTTCCCAAAAATCCATCCAAACAAACTTTAAGGTAATGAAAAAGATCAAGGGCTAACTCAGATGAGCTATAAAACAAGACGTATTGAATTCGAATCTTGATAAATCATTGAGGCAAATCTATGAGGGATAAATTCCACATGAATAACTTAGTTCCGCCGTGGATAACTTACATTTAAAAAAAAGAATTAATCGAAGTACGTATAAATTGACCCGAATACCTTTAACTGTTGAAAAATAAAATAAAAAAGATGTATGGTGAAGACTCCTCAAAATGGGGTAACCATATAAGAGGTGAGATTGGAGTGACGTGTCTAAATATTTGTCCTCCATCATCCAAATAGAAAAGACCGTTATACTATTTATTCAGTCGCTGGGATGTGTCTTAAAGTCATAAAAGAATGATTCATAAAGGGGTTGAGTTGGTTTGACTGTTAGGTTTTACCGTTTCTGTCTAAAAAAAAAGAATGATTCATAAGGGGAAATTATGAATGCCAATAGGCTTGTTTGTGACAAACAGCTCACCTCAAACGTTAATTGCCCAATTCTAATTACAATTTCATGGTATGGTGTATTGGTATAGAGAGTCCTAAACGAAATGAAAACCCAAAAGAAATAGTAATACAAAATAAATAATTAATACTCAGAGGGGTATGGGTGGGTGGGTGGGTTTGGGCACTTATGACAAAGTTTACTATACCAATAAGTAGCCCCATTCATTTATTTTCAATTAATAAATAAGTTAAAATTTATTTTATTATACATAAGTTAAATTATATAATAAATAATAGTTAATTTATTTTATTATATTCCAATGAGTTGGCACACAATGACCTACTTGTTGTATAATAAATTTTGATTGGATAATCAAGCATAATTTTAATTTAATACGAAATTAATATGTTTTAGTTAAGATTGATTGTTGTATGAGGAAAAAATCTCTTACTTTATGATTTTGATTTTAATTGATAAAGAGTGAACAAAGGTTGCACTATTCGCCCCACAAAACAAACAACTGTCAGAGATTGAGGGTGAGCTGGTTGGAGGTATTCCGATGCTT
This sequence comes from Ilex aquifolium, assembly GCA_951799425.1. Taxonomy (NCBI): domain Eukaryota; kingdom Viridiplantae; phylum Streptophyta; class Magnoliopsida; order Aquifoliales; family Aquifoliaceae; genus Ilex; species Ilex aquifolium. The sequence goes on from OX637405.1 coordinate 25,801,821, forward strand.
AACTCAATAAGGATTCTGAGAAAAAAAGCAAAGAAGTTTGTAGAATTAGAAGTGTGTACCTTGGACTCAAACATGACCTGGTTTTTTATAGCATTATCTTGCCAAGATTTCAGTTGTTGAGTATATTAGGTGGTACACCTAATTATTTGTCGGATTACTTTTCGATTGAAGCTAGAATTTCTCCCAAACTTCTTGTCATTTGCTGATAATGCTTACCTATAATTTAGGCAATGTTCTTATTATTCCAACCTCTTTCTTAGATCTATCGAAATAGCCTAACCATCTTATTTATTGAATGATTCCGTTTGGGCGGTCGATACGATCATATTTATAGCTCTGCCTATTTGGCCAAACATTGTAGCCATTTGCTTGACTAGTTGTAAAGGAGGTTGTAGTTCTCCACGAGTCCTTTACATGTGTTTTTTGTCACGTACTTTAGAACACGCGATTTCATTAACTACATTAAATCATGTGTAATCATTTTATATCTCCTTCAATTGTATTTTGTATATAAGGTGTGCGTGTGACTCAATAATAAGGGTGAACTTTCATCTGTAAATCGTTGCGAGTTTCAATCTCATTCCATTCGCTTTTCCCTTTCTCTTCTCCGTCCTCGCCCCAAAAAAAAAAGAAGGAAGAAAAAAAAAGATAAATTGTATTTGTGTCATTAATTCAATTAACTTTATTCATTAAAAGTATCAAATTTAGTTTCTCATTATTGAATGATTGAGTCATTTATGACACAAATACGAGTATAACTCATGTCGTATAATACACCTTATCCATAATTTTAAGACATTGCTTTTTGATCTCATGTTTCATATATATAATTTGTGTAATTAACAATAAATTTTTTGACACAATTAATTTCTCTTTATTGGTTTGAAAAATATCTATATTATTTAGTTTTGAAAAAAAGAAAAAAAAAGAAAAGAAAAGAAAAGGTTTGTGCACAATCTACCAGGACTGCACTGTATCTTTTCTTTGGAGGTTCCAAAGGCCAAAAACCAAAGTAAACACAACTCCTTTTCAAGTAGAGTTCATCTCAACGCCGTAAGGAGGGGAAGACTTGGCCCAACCGTCCAAACGCACAACACCAATTTTCATTCCTCTAAAATCCCACCACCCCTTCTTCTCTCTCATCATTACTGTAACTCACAAACCCACACTAACCCAAACCCTTGATCCACTCACTGTCACCGATTGAAGAAGAAGAAGAAACACAAACCCAGAAATAGAAGCCATAGAGAAGACCCAATTGCAATGTCATGATCTTATTGTACTTCTAATCACTGAGATTTATGTATTTATTTATTTTTGATTACAGAGCTATCAGTTTGATTTTGTGACAATGATGAATACAACGACTAGTAATAATAGTATGATGTCATCGTCGCCAACATCGACCAACAACACACAATCACCTGGTCTTAAGACCTATTTCAAGTCGCCGGAAGGCCGTTACAAGCTCCAGTACGAGAAGACACACCCTCCTGGTCTCCTTCATTATGCCCATGGCAAGACTGTCACTCAGGTGCTCTCACTCACTTTGAATTCTTGGGTTTTTCTTGTATACTCATTACGTGATGTACATTTTTGTGACCAACCCATTATTCAAAATCTTTTTTTTGGGTATAACCTATTGGTTTTTGGGTTGATTTAGATTTTTTTTAGTAGGGGGTAGTTAATTTGTTGGTTGTTCAATTAGTTTCTGTTCGAAAAAAATTAAATCTTTTGAGATGACCTCATCAATCATAGACAATTTGACGAGGTTTTGAGTAATTGGGATCCTTGTGGTCTCTGGTTAGTTAATTTCTTTGGTGTCTTCGTGATACCCTTTATTCTAAATTTCCTCAGTCAATATTTGTATTTCCCTATTCCCTTTTTTGTGTAAAAATGAAGCGTTCATTTATTCCTTTGATTTGAGGTAGTAAATTTTAGTTTTTTTCTCCATAAAAATATTTTCCAAATAGAATTGTATCAAATTTGAAGTGGTTTTGGGATTGTCAGGTGACCCTAGCTCATCTCAGGGATAAGCCATCCCAGGCTGCACCGCCATCATCCTCAGGTATGGGTGTTACGAGTGGTGTGAGATCAGTGGCAGCAAGGTTCTTAGGTGGTGGGAATGGAAGTAGGACGCTTAGTTTTGCTGGAGGGAATGGTGGGAGTAAATCTGTTAGTGGGAGTAATAGAGTTGGATCACTCGGAGCTTCAAGTTCAAATAGTATGATGGGTAATTCAAACTTTGATGGGAAAGGGACATACTTGCTATTCAATGCTGCAGATGCGGTTTTGATATGTGATTTGAATTCTCAAGATAAGGTAATTTGGTGTTTATATGCTGCACAAGTACATACTTTTTTTATTTGCAATCATAGGTGCATTGCATCTGGATGCGGCTTTTAAGAGGTTTACGTTTCAATGTAGGATCCTATCAAGTCCATGCATTTCAGTAATTCAAATCCTGTGTGCCATGCGTTTGATCCAGATGCTAAGGATGGGCATGATTTGCTTATTGGTTTGAACTCTGGAGATGGTAATTCTTACTTGTATTTACTTTTATTTTGAAGGAAGATAAGAGCTTCATCATTGATAAGAAATATCAATGAGCAGTTTTCAATATTTGTGAGTTATTTTTTGTACCTTTTTTAGTTTATTCAGTGTCACTAAGACAACAATTACAAGATGTTGGGAAGAAGCTTGTTGGAGCACAGCATTATAACAAAGATGGTTCTGTTAATAATAGGCAAGACCTTAACTCAATTCTTTTTGGTTTTCATTATATGTCCTCTTTAGTTATAGATTCTATTGATGCATTGTTATTGAAGACCGTTGACCAGTTTTCCGGTACTTGTAGCAGTGAATTAGCATAGAAAAGCCAAGTGAATTTTCATTTTTAATATTCGATTTTGCTTTGGCAAAGGCTATTATTGCAATTAACAAACAAGGTGGTGACATATTTAATGAAGGCAAAGTTTTGTATTATTACAAGAATCTTTTTTTAATCCCATATCACATTGTTACAAGAATCAAATGTTGTTTTCGGAAGATTTCACCTATATATGATACAACTCCTCAAACATCTATTTAATTGATTTTGTTTTATTTTTTATTTTCAGAGTATCCTTGTAAGTTTTACCAGAAAAGTAAAACGGCCATCAATTAGTCTATTCTGGATGTGCAGCTTTCATTAGCTATTTGATGCACTGGAAGTTTACTATCAATCTTAGAATTTTACTGTCTTATTGGCATTGGTTGACATTTACGCTCTTATTAATGTCAAACTCGATTGATTGTTCATCTACACTCTTCCCCTTTATTTTTTGGAATTTGGATTGCTACTATCTAAATAGTCTGTTCTAGTCTTCTTATTCTATGTAATATTTTCGAGAGTTCATAGATGATGCACTGACCATGGTTAAAAGTATAGACCGATACCGATATGAGGTGGCTAAATTGTATCTAACCTGACACCTTCCGTCCCGAGATTGGTATACATTTCATATAAGCCAAAAGTCTCATCTGACCTCGTGGTCGACTGGATACATGTCGGATGGCTTGACCAAGTTGTTTTCGTGATGCTGCAATATGGCCTAAATCTCTCAATGAAGATGCAACTCAGTGTCCTCCAAGTCAATGACTGATATTGTGATGTTGAAGTATGACATTGACTTCTTTTTTTCTTGCATAAATCATGGTCCATGTTCAGTGTGAGATACATTTAGATATATATGTACCTTTGATTTCTTGTGTGATTAAATAATCATCTGGCTTTCAACAGTCGTTGTACTAGTATTGCATGGGTGCCTAATGGTGATGGCACTTTCGTTGTTGCTCATGCTGATGGAAATTTGTACGTATATGAAAAGGTAAGTCATTAATGGTTGTAGAAAAACTTTTTAATGCCTGCCTCTAACCTGTATAATTCATTTGGCTGTGGAAAGTGATCACATTGTTTTGTTATTTTTATTATTGATTTCTAGAGCAAAGATGGTTCAGCCGATCCTTCGTTCCCTGTGATCAAGGATCAAACTCAATTTTCTGTTGCCCATGCACGCTACAGTAAGGTATTGTACAATTCCATATGGTTTATAAGTTGTTTTTGTGGTGTCCTTGTATCTGGATTGATGCTTTGTTTTCCTTCAATTCAATTAGTATCCAGAAATTTTGGATAAGAATTTTTTGGATGCAAGCTGGAACAATGGGTCCAGAAGACAGCAAATTCAGGAAGAAAATGATTATAATAATTGGAAGTATGAGTTATGCTTTGACACGTAGCATCTGGTTGACCTTTTCTTACCCACTATATCCTGAAAAGAGAGTGGGCTAACAAGGAAAAGGGACTTTCAACATGAAGTGTTCTAAGTAATTATGTCAAAGTTTACTAGAAATCCGATAATTTATTTTTCTATTTTGACAGAAGAAAAACCGTTGTGTTCCAGTCTCGAAAAGTATGCGTCACTTTGATCTCCGATTATTTCTAGATATGATATTCAAACAGTTACTGCCAAATAGTTCAACGTATGTTCGTCTTAACACATAATTCCATAGCTGCAATGTGAGCATTTCCTTCGCTATGTTGCTTATACCTTATCCTTGAATCTGAGCTTCAATCTCTAGAACCGACGTGTCAGTCTCGTACTATCTCGAATAAGCCAATAGTGGTGTACCAGTCCAATCCCTCAAAATGAAACCTGTAGCCATGGGGTTATTAATTTGTCACGAATTGTCAAGTATAACTTTATCCATCCATTGTCAGAGCAACCCATATTGAAAATCTTAATTCTTCTTATTTGATGCCCAGTTCTTAAGGTAGTTCTTGGAATCAATATCATTATATAATGTTTTTAATCTTGCTCACATTTATTATCACTATATGGTTATCATTTCTTGATTCTGTGGTTCAAAGAATTGTCTCATTAGAAAAGACATAACTTCTTTTACTAGCTACATGTGTTTTGCCGTGCAGTTGTTGTCTCATTTATGCATTGGTTTTTGGACAAGGGGTTTATTTTTCAGTCTTAAAATTTTACAGGTTCTTTAGGGGTCATATTTCTTGTATTTCTTTTTGTCCTTTTTGGTGAATATTCCATATGTTGTCGCTGATTGCAGGCTTTTCGTTGTTTGATACTCATCGCTTTGCAACCCCCCTCCACCCTTCCTCCTCCCTCTTATTAGTCAATCTATCTTTGAAAATGTACAACATGATTTTATCATTGTTAAGTTATCAAACTCTCTCTCTCTCTCTCTCTCTCTCTCACACACACACACACACCCACACGTGCGCGCATGCACATGCACACACAATACTGGTTCAGTGGTTGACTGGCTCACCATGACTGTGCATGCCTTAGGTATGTTTTTTGAGAATTAACTAAGAATCCCGAAGTCAATGGGAAGTGTGGATGTGCTTTGGATAATGCTGAAGTATGTTGTTGAAGAGAAAAAGGGAATAAAGTTTGAAGGAGACTGTGATTTGTTTGATACTCATTCAGTGAACAAGTCCTTTTCAGTTTTGTAGTGTGGATTTGCATCAGCATTGTAACATCCCTAGTGTGAGGTTTCTAATATTGTGTTGGGCTGATTGGCCGAGCTTCACAAAATAATATTGAGGGGCGAAATGAAACTAAAATGTGGATTCTGTGGAGCGTGTTGAGAATTAATATCTGTGCTGTGCATCTCATTTGTCAAAGTTGACTTCCTATTGTTTTGTGCAGAATCCAGTTGCTAGATGGCATATTTCGCAAGGTTCAATTAATACTATTGCCTTTTCTTCTGATGGAGCCTATATTGCCACTGGTGGAAGGGATGGTATTGTTCACCTTAGAGATGTCCTGTTTATTGTTCCTTTGTATCTTTCACACATTGGAGAGCTGAGATCAGTTATTAAATATAGGTTATTTAAGAGTATTTGACTACAAAAATGAACAACTTATATGCGGTGGAAAAAGCTATTATGGTGCTCTTTTATGTTGTGCTTGGAGGTGAGAAGCTTGTTTGCCTTTCTGTTCATAAAAGATTTGTTGTCTGCAGTCCTTTTTTTTTAATAGATCAATGATGTTTTTTCTGGCTTATTGTTATTAACAATTCACTTTGGAAAAGTTTAACTTGCAACAAATGATATGACAGCATGGATGGGAAGTACATTTTGACTGGAGGTGAAGATGATCTAGTTCAAGTTTGGAGTATGGAAGATCGAAAAGTTGTAGCCTGGGGTGAGGGACACAATTCATGGGTAAGTTTCTACAATATGCTGGTGTAAGCTTCTTAGTTCTTGTTCCAGAACCATGAATCTATTTCCTATTTTACTGGAGGGTGGCAGGTCAGTGGAGTGGCGTTTGATTCATATTGGTCAGCACCAACTTCAGAAAGCACGGGGGAAAATATAGTCTACAGATTTGGTTCTGTTGGTCAGGTATGTTGCTGGTTCAGATCTTAAACTAATTTCAATATTATCAATCCTAAACATCATCCATGATGTATGCTGTATCCATGTGGTTTTCCTTTTAAATCATTTTTTTTTCCGGAAAGTAGTTTTCCTTTTAAATCTTGCCGATTGTTGATCGCATGGTTGCTTCTTGTAGCTTCAATTGAGTTCCAAAGGGATGGCAACTTATAAGTTATGCACACCTATATCTATAATTTCGTATTGTGAGTATTACAGTTTTTAGCGATAGCTACAATTCCTTCCAATTAATCCACATTCGGATGGATGCTGGAGGTAATTAGTGCAACATTGGGTAAGTTTTTCATGCATCTACCCAAATAATGTTGCGATCTTGAGACAAGTATATGGGCCTGGATGGCAGTGAGAATACACGGGAAGTGAATGAAGTGATATCAAACTACTTTGCGTTAGGGATGTCAGTGGACCGAAGCGGGGGCGGGGGGTGTAGTCTCCATCCCCGTACCCGCTTAAAAAAACTTCGTCCATCCCCGGTCCACCCCCGTTAGCGGGTATATTTTTCATCCCCATCCCCGTCCGCTGGTAAATTTCTAATCCCCGTCCCCGCTTCCCCCGTACCCGCCCAAGCCAAAGCCAAAGCCAAAGCCCAAGTCCAAGCCTAAGCCCAAGCCAACATAATCCAAAATTCTAAATAAATCAAACATTTTAAATAATAAGAGGACAAGTAGGAGGTTAAATTATAATACTCCAAGGAAGCCAAAAAATAAAAGGCAGTTTGTTACTCTAGAAAAGGAAAATGAAACCATGAGACAAAAACATCAAGACATAACAAAAGATAAATATATTTTTTCCGGATACAAAAAAAGACACCACAGAAACCTCAATTCAAATTTATCCCATAAAATGTTCGAATTGTTATTAAGAGCATGAGCATCCCAAATCAGAGTTTTTAAGCTAAAAACCAAATGGATCTAATTTGAAGTATGTAAATGGGTTGCGAATCAAATGGGCTGTGGATCAAATGGGTTGCGAATCAAATGGGTTGCTTCACCAGCACTGACATGGTCGGTGAGTGTCAACATGTTCCAAACAGAACAAAGATAAATCAAGGTGAACAAAAAATATTGTTAGTTTGTTTTTTTTTTTTAACAGCAAAACTGAAATTTCATTCATCTAATATGATAAAGGAGGATAAAAATCAGAATATAAAAAAGTCTTTAATTCGCGTGGGGTGAGTAGAGGAAGAGAATGGATTGTACCATGAACATACAAAGAGAAAAATAGTCACTTCCAAGAATTTCGTAGCAGTACTCACCGTCCAAAGCTTGGTGGTGCAAAATGAGGCCCAATCCAAGATCTGTGAGCAAGGCAGCGAGCAAGGCAGCCCAACGATCAGCTTGTAGCGGGACACAGAGAGAGAGATGGAGGCGGTCGGCTGTGAGGAGCTGCTATGCAGCGATGAGTGTGGGTATCTATTTCTGTGTTTCACTGTGTGTGAGAGAGAGAGAGAGATAGAGAGAGAGGGAGGCGGCGGCTGAAGGCTAATAAAAGAAGAGATAGTAAATTAGGGCTTTGAAGTTTAAACTTTTAACTGGACTGGGAGTATGTATATATATATTTTAAACGGGTACGGGGCGGGGGTAAGGGTAAATTCATCCCCGCACGGGTTTATACGGGTATCCCCGTATACGTCCACCGTTTAATACGTATAGTCTATCGCCGGTCCAAACGGGGCGGGTTTGGACGAATACCCGTTTTTCCCCGGTCCACTGCCATCCCTACTTTGCGTAGCTGTCTTGATAGTCACTGAAACTTAAAATAAGCAAAGACTAAAGCAGGATTAAAAAGACAAATAGATACTATCCAATACTTAACAATTAAAAAGATTTTAGGTTGAGCTAGACAAATTTTTGTGAAGTGAGATTCAAGAGCGGAGAATTATTGGAAATTGATAGCTGAGCTTTAGAGAAGTGTGACTACTTTTGTTATTGGATCCATCATTTCTTGAAAATAAGAGATCTGAGGAAGGTAGTGCTAATTGCAAACAAGAATCGAAATATCGTTTCGAAGTACCGTTTCGGTCAGCTCAAAAACGGAAACGTTTCGGAAACGCAGAAAAAATATGAAAACACGTGGAAACATGTAGAAATACAAATACAATCCATTTATTTATAAATATAAGCTAAATAATTGATTAATTTAACATATTTATTCGGTTAACATCCATTTATATAAGAATAAATTTAAATTGGAGGAAAAAAAAAGTTTGGCATGAGGCAGAAATTATTTAAATTAGAATATTATCCAATTAACAATACAATTTTATTATAATACAAATTTACTAATTAATAATACTAAGTGCATCATATTATTATAATACTAATTTGTGCAGCTTATTATTATAATACTAATTTATTTATTTAAATTGTGTCTTCAAATTAATAAATAATATTATTTCATTAATATTAAAATCATTGTGTACACAATGATTAAAACACATAAATACTTAATTCTAGATATTTAACAAATAAGTTATAATTAATAAAATGACTTGCAGTTATTTAATATGTCAATTTAACAAATAATAATAACATAAAAGAATAATTATAAAAAGGAAAAAAGTAATGAAGGGTATCAAATTAAATTAATGGTAGTTATGTATAGTTAAAAGTAAAAAATTATAATGCAGTGGGGTATTAAATGTAATTGTTCATACTTATAACAAAAAAAAATATATAAAAGACAGCACAGTCGTGTTTCGACCGAAAATGTACTGTTTCGACCGAAATGGTTCGACATAGTGACGTTTCGACCGAAACTTTGAAATTTTGGAATTCAACCTATATTTCGTGTCGGTGTGTTGAAATTCCGAAACGTTTCGGACGTTTTGACACGACATTTTGATCCTTGATTGCAAGTGAATGAGTGCTCCTGATTGAGAATATCTCTCAAAGTAAACGAAAGTTTTTGGGAGATGTTGCTGTAGTTTGTTTTTTATATTGTTAAGCTTGCCAAGAATGCTGTATTGAGATTATTGAACTTCAAGGGAGGTTAACTTACGTTATGGTTAAAATAGGAGGGTTTAGAACAAGAACATTATTAAGTAGCATATTTAGCATAGGTTGAGGATAAGAGGAGAGAGATGATTTGGGTATTGTAGAATAGATTGATGTATGCAGTGTTAAAGAGTGACATAATCTAAGTTGAATTTGAGGTGTTTGGGAATGTGTTTAGTGGCTCTTGATATGGTGCATTCCCAATAAATGATTTTTTCTAGCAGGAAAGCTAGACAATGGTAGTAATGCTTTGTTAATTATGTTGAATGCATGGTGAATTCTTTTGAAAAAGTCACAGTTAACTAGGGAAAATACAGTTCAAAAAAAAAAAAACTAGGGAAAATATGGAGTTTTATGGGATCTATCATCATGCTTTGATATAAAGGGCATTTTTATATCATAGGATATCTGAGCCGAAGGTATCTAGGGAGAGACAAAACTGATCTTGCTATGTAAATTTGCTTTGCAAAAAAAGAGAATTATGGCCAAAATAAAAAGGAAACTTGCCTCTCATTCTCCTATTGAATACTTTGGAGTATGTATATCTATTTTGTCTATCAAATCGAGACTCATGGGCTAAGAAACACATCGTATTCGTATCATACAAAATGATAAGGATACGACAAAATCCTAAAATATAGGATACGGGTACAACGATGATACGACCAATTAAAATAATATTATATATTTTTATACATATAATAACAACATTAATAATAACTAATAAGACCTAGCAAACATTAATTTTTTGATTGTAATTGAAATAGATCAAAGATTCAAAATAAACATCCACCAGTTCTTGTAATATTATTACATCAATTTTAAAATCAAAATTTAGAATCAGATATACAAGCAAAGACAAATATTGGCGTGACAGTGAGGTGGGAGTGACTGGGAACAAAAAACATCCTAAATAACAAATTAGATATTAGTAAGCTTAATAAACAAAAAAAAAAAAAACTCCCAAAAAATTCGTTCAAACAACCAAAACCCTAAAAAATTTCCAATTTTTTAAAACCCTAAGTTACCAAACCCAATCAAATTGCCAAATCAGATAGTTCTAAACTCAAATAGCAAAATCAATCCACAAAAGTAGCAAAACCCCAAAATTAAAAAAAACCTGAAATCGAAGGCTTCAAAGCAGGTCTGGATTCTGGAGACTTTTGAAGGCTTGAAGGTTGAAGCATATCGTTGAATCATTGAAGGTGAAGCCGATCTGGAGGCTGGATGTCGTTGAAGAAGATCGCCTCTTCCTCTTCGCCAGATCACCTCTTCCTCTTTGCTTGGAGCAGTTCGACATTGGGGCTGGAACGAATGGCCCAGTTAAACGATGTTTCTTCTTCTTCCTTCTTTTTCTTTTTAGCCCCTAAAGTTTTAAAAATTACAAATCTTACACCGCCGTATCCGGTTACAAAAAATGCTTGTTCACTGTTCTAGAATCCTTGTCTATAAGAGCAAATTACTCAGTTGTTTGTCGGGTCAGGTGCTCAAGGTTGTTTATTGCTAGTATAACTTGGATTTGCTTGGACAAGTATATTTTGTTCGCTTAAAGCAAATGAGGGGCCGTACATTCAACATGGAGGTCTAACCTTATAGCCTAAGCATGACATCTCTACAAACCCGTTTTGCACTAGCTGTGTATGCTTGTCTAGAGCTGATTCGTATCAATTATTGATTCCTCGTAGAATTTGGCTTTAAGACTTTTCATAGTTTGGCTGCAGTAATGCCTTCATGTTCTATCATGAACAAAGTAATGATTTTATTGATGCAGGACACACAATTGCTTTTGTGGGACCTGGAAATGGATGAGATTGTTGTGCCAATGCGCCGCCCTCCTGGAGGGTCCCCTACTTTTGGTACTGGTAGTCAGTCATCCCATTGGGACAGTGCTTGCCCAGTTGGAACTCTGCAACCTGCTCCAAGCATACGAGATGTTCCGAAGCTCTCCCCACTGGTTTCTCATCGAGTTCACACTGAACCTCTGTCTGGTTTGATTTTTACTCAGGAATCTGTCCTTACCGCCTGCAGAGAGGGGCACATAAAAATCTGGATGAGACCAGGTTTTGCAGAAAACCAATCCAGGAACTCAGGTTCTCTATTGAGTACAAGTTTGAAGGAAAAGCCTTTATTTTCAGGAAAAGTCGGCAGTACCGGTTACAAGCAATGACCTTGATCATGGTCAAATGGCAGGCAAAACCTAGCACTTTTTCATGGAGATACATTTTTACTTGCTGCCGGATGGCCTCCTCATAACTGACACTGTGAACATTGTTCGTGTGTCCAGTGAGATTAACACAAAATGCCCATTGTATAGTCTGGAATGAAAATGCCACTGGTGGCACCATGAAATTGAAAAGGAGTACCTGCCCACTTTGTAAGTATGATAGGGCTGTCAGTAGGATATTATTTTGACTGCTGAGAATAAAAGAAGCAGTTTCTTTTGAATTTTTTTTAGTTCATAGGTTTGTTTTCTGTGATCATTTTTGTCTGATGGAAATGCTTAGTTTGAGTTGTGACATATAATTTATACTGAGCTACCCAAATTTTGCCATTCATTGCTTCATTTATCATGCCTTTGCTGCATGTTGTTTTACATGGTCTTTTAAGAAAGTCCATCTTTGAAGATGAACAAAAGATGCAAGCCTGACTACTAGTAGAATACTTGGTGGACAAAATCTGTACTCAGCTTATAGGCCAGGGCCTGGAAGTTAAACCATGCCTTTTGTTCCACAAACTTGTTAAAATTCCTACTCAATTTCTTGAAATTTGGTATTGCAATACTGAGTTGTTGAGGGTTCCATTCATCTTGGATGCTGAACTTGTACCCAGCATGAAATTTTAATTGTAACGACTCAATTTTTATCGTATCCGTGTTCTTATTCCCTTAGATCCCTGTCTGTATTGTAGGCAATATATGAAAGCAATTTGTAAGCACAAAGAACATTGAAATTCATCTTTGGCATTATTGATCAGCAAATTGATGGTAATGCAACAGAATGCAATATCTGTGCTCAAGGAACAAATCATTGAATACAGGCCACATAGCTTGAAAAACATAAAAATTCATTCACTGGAAGAAATATGTTGTAACAATCCCTATGGTACAAAATCGGACGAAAAGCCAAATATACAGAGTCCAGTAACCGGATGATTCAGTAAGATCATCTTTTCAAGTTGTACTGAAACCACCATCCATGGCCTCGATATGCTAACTTAAAGAGCCCAACAAAGAACTGTACAGTTGCTGGACAAACTCTACAACAGCGGGAATCATCCTTCTTCAGCTCATAAATAAACTCAATATCGAGCGATGCTTCAAACACTTTGAGATTCTATACAAACAGGAAACCACCCTTATTCTGTTCCTCATTTATTAAGCAAACAAATTACAATGTAATTTCAACTCAGCTACGATGCAAAATACTTGAATCCTCCAATTCAGTTTCATGCTGCTGAGGATCTGTTTGAGGTGTCTGAGCAGTTTCTGAAGACTGTTGTGGCTGTGTCACCTGCTGAGCATCACGCTGCCAATTCGATGAAGTATGCCACCTCCTCCACTTTAAAAACTCAAGAATAATAGACGTCCCACACATTGCACCTCCAAATCCGGCAAATGTGGCAAGAAGAACTGATAGAACAGCCTGCACGTGAAGCTGTAACCCCCACAGACATAAAAATAATTTGCATCAGAAGAAACACCTTGGGTTGCTTACTGGCATCAAGAAATTATTTATGATCCTTTTTTCTTGAGGGGTGGCGTCCAAAATATTTTATTCCTTGTGAGCAATTGACTTAATGCAGTCAATTGAGAGCACAAAAATAGTTCAAAAGTTCAAAGAATTTCCATAATGTAAAAAACCAATAGAATGACCGACTGGAAAAGATCGCTTTTTCCCACGCCTGAACAAGTAGGGAACAATAATTTTGAGCAAACCATCCCTTACCAGTGAATAAAAAACATGTGCAAAGAGAACCACCAGTCCAAACTGAATTGTCGCATAAATCCAAGCATATCTTCTCCTAACTGAGCATAAATTGCAGAGAAATAGGTATCACAGCCAAGATGACCACACTAATGCTTGAAAAAAGTGTCTTGTTATAGAAATCTAAATTTTAGATACCCATAGTGGTTGATGTCATTGATGCAAGGAGACCCAATATGCAGGAAAACGGCAGAGATATTGCAATTGCACCAGATCCCATTTTTGCAACCTGCACAAATGGGGAAACATTAGGAACATTGGTAGCTCGAAAGACTTGCATTTCTAAGTTTCTCAGCTTACCAAAAGTTGCTCCAGAAAACAAAAATAGGCAAGCATGCTGACAATAACAAGAACAGGTACATCCTGCCAAACCCTGATAAAATGGCAAATCTTTCAGCCAGAAGTGATACTCTTAACAGCTTTTAACCTCAATAAATTATAATAGAATCAGCACAAAGCAAAGGATGGTGAGAACATGCAGATTATTGGATTTAAACGTCTTTTCATGCATCATGGTCTTTTAAACTGCACGTGATATCTCCTCCAATCATCATATGTATATATTATAATCTCAATTACTATACAGGGATAAACATACCTAGAGATCATAAAATGAAAATTAAAGAGATATAGAAGAGGTGCATTTTCCAAGGTTATGCAATGGGAAAATCTTACTACTTGCCTGTATCTAGCAATTTCAGCCTGCTGAACTCCACTTCCTTGCAAACTACGGGGCTGAGCATTTTGAATTCGTAAAAGGGTGACAGGTAGATTCCGAACGTCTTGCTGGCACACGTCACAGGTCTTATTACCTTTGATGCTAAACCATTTTACTGCACATGCTTGGTGAGCCAGGGCAAGTTCACCTTTGCAGCTACACTCCATCTTGAGGGTATCAGCACCCTCCCCAAGTTCACCAAAGCAGATTCTGCAGACTGCTTCTTCTTCCGGAATATCTTCACCATCATTATCCTTTACATCTGAACCACAATACTAAGATAAGGCATAGGTTGGTCATCGCAAGTAACAACATCAGGGGTCCATGTTACAGCAGAAGTTAAAAATGCAGACAGCAGGTCAATTTCCAGCATTTTAGGTGATAAGATAATTCATTTGCCTCACTAAATGGAGTGTAAAGTTGGTAGCTACAATTAATGCTATATAATATTTGGGCTGGGAAAACATCATAACATGTTGTAGTGATCACCAGCATTTACAGCTGTGATAGTCCTTACACTAGTACTACTAGATTTGGTTGTCACTTGGAGCAGCGAATCCATCATAAGCAGGAAGCATTGTTGTGAATCACCTATTCAACTTTTTTGGGCTCAGGATGATGTGTTATAATTGATGCCTTTTTGCCACTTGGGAGATTTACAGGTCCACGGAGCCAATTTTATTTACACCAGTCTTCATTGAAGACTTGACCAAATGAACTAATGCAAGTCTTCTAATTAATTCAAGAAAGAAAATTCAAGTTAATTAAGAATGACAGAAACTTTTTAATACAGTGAAGAAACAACCAAAGACTATTTGGATAATAAATTTACCAGCATCAACTGTTGGAGCTGAGTTTGATGTCGCAACAGTTCCTTGTGCCACTCGAGGAGTAGTTGGAATAACACGAATGACACTACCTAGAGAATCCATCCGTCTTATGCTTTGATCTTTATTTAATACGGGAACAGAACGTGAACGATGAATAGGAAGTTGGGTACCACCTTTCTGTGAAGTGAGGAATTCTTTAAGACCCAAGCACAAGTCAGATATCAAAGAGAGCATTAAGAAAACAAGTACGGAAGAAATTTATAAAAGCAAGCTTAATAAGTGTATTACCCTAAAAACCCTTCGTAATGACAAGGCACACCATAATTAAGACATGAGACTATTCATCTATTGCATTCTCATAGTTTGTGTAATACCAAGGAAAAATTCAAGAGGTTAGTGAGCTGTATTGAGAAAAAAAGAAAAAGAAAAAATTAAAGAGTTTCAGCATAATTAAGACAACATGCCAGAGCTAGAGCTTGAACAGAGGAAAATCAAAAGAGAGACACACCCTTGATAACAAACTCATCATAATTTAGGATCCTTAGTTCCAAGACTTCCTTCAGAAGTTAAGCCTACCATTTATGTCTTCATGCACCATAGAATTCTCATCCACTTTTGTTACCTCTTATGATAATATGAGGTTGATACTTACAGATGAATTGAGTCCGTCAGTTGCGTTTCCTCCATGCATAGACTCTGGAGTTGAGTGTGCAATTGGGGTAACTGGCAAAGATGACGTGATCTTTGTTTTGGGTGTGAGAAGCTTTGTAAAAGACAATGTCCTTGGAATCAAACTTTTCTCCCGGGTTCCTGAGTGTGTTCCTCCTAGGGCTAGGATAGCAGCCTTCTCAATGTCTGAATTTGTACGCCGGAACTTGAAGCTTAATTTAGGGAGGAGGCTTTTCATTGATGATTTTCCTCTAGATGGTGAGGGACTTGAAAACCCATTGAATTTTGCATAACTAGGACTGGGCAGTGGGGAAAAATTCACTCTTTTGGGAGTTGCACTTGGTGTTAGGGGCATGTTTATTCTCACAAACTCCTCCGTAAAGCCCTCAACTGTTCGTGTGGGTATCTCCATAACTAGGTTTTGCTGCCTCTCATGTTGACTGGTTCTTGTTTCTTCGATTATTTCACTTGGTACTTCAACCTATTAACATTAGCCATAAATTAGAAACATAGACTTTTATTTTTTTTTGGGAGGGGTAGGGGGAGGGGGAGGTTAAGAAGACAAAGCCTTCACAAGGTAAGGAGTACCACTAAACCAAAGACCGTTGGTAGAAACACAGACTTCATTCAGCTTGTTAGTACCAGCAATGATCTCGATATCCAAAGTTCAAGAACCATGTATCACTATAATATGGCAATATCCCGCCAGCATTTCATGTCTAATAAGTTTTGAAAATATCAATCTATGCTATAGGTTAGCATGATCGCTGCTGCCAAGCCCATATCCATAAGATTGATTCCTATGATACAGAATTTGACTGACAATGTATGCCTTGCGGCTTTGGGAACCCTAAACAATAGATTTCTAAAAGGGTTTCTAGATTAATTGCAGTGCCAAAACCATGTGGTCTGATGTACTAGTTCAAACAAAATCTAGCAAATATATACATATATTCATAGGTTCAAGCACATCTAATGATACAAACATATATGTTTTGAATCTGTTTTTTTCCTTTTTTTTGTTCTTGGACCTGTGTATGTTAGATCCGTTTAAGCAACTAAATTTTAACTAAGTTTCAGAAGCATGACTATTCAAGAACCAAAACGGAGACACCCAATACAGATTAGGTTACAAAGGCAGACTTTTCATGGATGATAATGCAATTTGGAAACATCAATGAAAAAAGAACAAATAAGAAAATTGATTGAGAGAAAGCATAGAGACCAACATTTAAAAAAAATAAAATTAGAAACTAACAGACAACCCATGAAAGAAGTGAGAGCAAAAGTCAGAGTTCATTCAGAAATATGGTGACAGGAGCAAGAAAAACCCAATGTAAGAAAAAAAAAAAGCGACATGGAGAACATAGAAACAAAAATCAAAGTACCTTTAGTAAAGGAGGAGGAAGATGATCAACTGGGTGGTGGTTGTCTTTGTTCGAAGAGCCTTCATCACTCTCTTTAGCCACTGAATTTTCTTCTGGAGCTTCCATGAATAAGTATTTGATAGATAATTACAAGTTATACTTGACAATAAATGAACTAAATTTCAATAAGCTCAGGTGAATATCCTCATAAATTGAACAAACACAGAAGAAAAGACACAACAAGAGATGAACAGACCGGAGCAACCTGAGAGAGACACAGAGAGAGAGAGACAGACAGAGACAGAGATAGAGACAGAGAGAGAAGGAGGGACAAAGAGGTTTTACTAGGAAGCTGGCCAACAACGACTACTAGTAATACCACGGCAGATACAGAGATCCCTCAACTACTTTTGATATTTATTCATTTCTTTATTTTTTTGGTAAAAGTTTATTTAGAAACCAAAAAAAAAAATTAAAAGTTTATTTATTTGGAAAAATTAATATTTGGAGCATAAAAGTTTTTTGTAATTTATAAAAGACTGTCCCAACTAATTCCTCTATCTATTTTTTCGCAATCACTTTTTCTACGAATATTGTTATGATATCAAAAAATAATTATTCGGCATCATATCAAAAATAAAAATAAAAATTCAATCATAAAGTTCAAATTAATTTATTTTTGTATTCTTTCATAGGGAAAATAGTAAAGTAAATTTAAGTAATAAAGTTAAAAAGTTTTTACACGCGTCACACTTGAACAAAAAAATATATAATTAATATAAATATAAATTTTCAGTACTTTAGTGTAACACCCGAATCCGAGGATAGAGCCTGTTGATTAAGAGTCTCATAATGTATATATTTAAGAGTATAAGTCTCGGTGAATGAGCCAAGGTTCCTTACTTCCATTCACTCTACCTCACTTCGCATCACAAGCAAGAATGCAATCAAACCAATGATAACTTACAATGACAAGGGCAAACTCTTCCTCTTCTCGAAAAGGCAAACGAAATTTCAATAGTTCTTGCAATTCATAGGGTCAATAAGTGCGACATTGCCCCGTCCCATTTTTATAATAGGTTTTGTACATTGATTTGAATTTTTTTAACTTAAAGAGTCTGAATAAATTTTAATCATATAATGTTAAATTTGTTAAATTGGATTTTGTGTTTATGAAATCCAAAACACTTCACCCTGGTGGAACCTAATAAATTAATCGACAAAATCAACAAAAATTTGAAATTAAGAGGATTCAAATACGTCCTACCCCTCTCTCTCCGGCCTAAAAAGAGAAAAAAAAAAAAAGAGAAGTTAGAAGTCGTTCCTCAAGGAAATTAGGGACTTAAGTAAATCCTTATTCATAGGATGATTGTGTCATGCACTAATTTGTGTGATCCACTTCGAAAACTAAGATGGGTTTCTCTTGGTTATGAGTTTGAATATGAACAATAAGTCTTTTTCACATATGATGATGGAAAGGAATACAAAAATGTGCAGCCAACCTAGCGTAGAGAAGAAGATGATGGAAGATGATTTGGACCATGTTGTTGTCAAAATCATTTCCTACCTTCTCCATAACATCTCAAGTTGACTTTATATTATTTTTCATAATCCATTTTTCTAAGTTTTAGTAAGTAGGGGTATAAAATCCTAAAACTAAGATTAATTGACAGTTCTTGTGACCCAATTGTGCTCTTGATTGATTTAGCTTTGAAAACATTATTGTTGAGTAATTTATCCCCTCTTCGGTGGGTGGGATTTTTTTTTTGTGGGTGGTGGTGGTGGTGGTGGTGGTGGTTGTGTGTGGTTGGAGGGGGAGCGAGGGGGGTGGCACCATAAGGGATAACCTAGACTTGGACACAATCAATGATTCTCGGTGGTTGGTACCCAAAGGAAAAGAATATGTCTTCATCCCTATCCTTAATAACAAATCAATATCGATAAAACATGTGTATATATTCAACTCACCTCAATAAACATGAGTTTTATCTCAATTATTTGGGTTCGGCAAAGTTTCTTTCGGGTATAAATAGCCTAACCAGTGGCATGTCAATTAAACTTTTCGTATGTGACAAGTGACAAGTGACAAACCAAGCTTCTGTGAGCATTGTTTATGATGTGAAGATGATAAGTTAAATCCTGAAAGCAATTTCAATCTCCCCAAACACTGGCTGGATTCAGCATAAGAGAAGAACTAAATCAGGTTGAACAGAACAAGACATATAGGCAACTACCATACCTTTGTGGGTTTAAACCTCATGACTACAAGCAATGTTTAAGAACCACCAAGTAGAGTAGTCTAGTGGGGGTACCGACCTTACTCCTCACCTTGAGGTTGGGAGTTCGAGTCTTGGAGTTCCCATTGGGGTTTGGTGGTTGGCCGTTATGCTAACCTAGCTAGATCTGGTCCCGAGAGGTGTTCTAGGCGCGGTCAGGGGCCTTACGATCTCACTGGTGAGTGCCTATCGGGGTGGTCGCTGGGCACTCTTCCTTGCCCCCACCCCTCTTTTAACCAGCAAAAAAAAAAAAAAAAAAAAAAAGCAATGTTTAAGAACTTCAATGGCAATCCTCAAAGTATAGTTCTTGCTAAATATATACTGTTTTTTAGAGAAAAAACTAAATTCTAATATGAGATAGTTTCGAACCATTCAGCTTTTGCTAGAAGGAGTGAGAACTTCAATTCTCAACAGAGTTCAGAAAAAGCTTGTGTTGCAACCCACCTAGAATACTTGATGATCTATGCAAGTGTTGGGCAATTAATTACAACGATACGTGTTGGTACATTTTAATATTATATATAATTTATTATATTAATGTATAATGTACATAGATGAATCTTAATATACAATATATAATATAGATACACTAGTTATTACTTGTGTTTGAAGGTACAAAGTAATAAAAAAAATGGTTAACAATAAATATATTTGCATTCACACGTAAAATCAAATCACAAATATAAAAAAGAGAGAAATGAATTTAAGCATTAGTTGTAGTATGAGTGAATAGTGGTGGACAATAGTGGCGGTGGTGGGGTGGCGACGATGGCGGTGATGGTGATGGTAGTGGTGATGGTCGTGGGGCAGTAGGGGTAATGGTAGAATAATGACGGTAAGGTGGTGGTGGGGGGTGGGGGGAGTGGGGATGGTGGTGGTGGGGTGGCGGCGGCGGTGATGGTGGTGGGGGTAGTGGTGGGGCGATTGGAGGGGGGGTGGTAGTATGGTGGCAGTAGCGGTGGTGGTGTGATGGGGGGTGATGGGGGTGGTGGTAGTGGTGAGGCGGTGGGTGGGGTGGTGGTGGTGGCGACAACAGTGATGGTTGTTGTGGCAGAGATGGCGGTGGGGTGGCGACGGCGATGGTGGTGGTGGTAATGGTAGTGGTGATGTTGGTGGGGGTGGTGGGGGTGGTGGGGGGAGGGGTAGTTTGGTGGTGAGGTAAAGGAGGTGGCGGTGGCAGTGGTGGGACGGTTCTAAACACTACTGTTTTTTTAAAAGTACTTATAAGAAATTAAAAATTTTAGAAACACTTCTAAAAAGTCATCTCAAACACACCTTTAGGGGTCTATTTTCCTTATTAAATTTTGGGAGTTAATATTAGTCGTCGGATTAAGTTTAAAGTAGAATTTAAAGAGATTTCAACCGCGAAAAGCAACAGTCATTTTGCTTAACTTTTGATATTTGAATTGTATTGTATTTTATTATATAGATATGTCATACTTCCTCCTATGCATGAATTATATTTATGAGATAAATGTGTAATGCATATACATGAATATGTACTTATTTGGATATATATATATACATGAATCATCTTTTATTGCATACATGTATAATTAGATACATATACATACACTATACCATATATGACTTATATGCATGAATTGATAATTACTACATACATGTATAGTTGCATACATGTACTTTGTGTATACATGCATGACTTGGATATATGAACTCTAAAAAATTCTAAGAACTTATAAATAGGACTTCTAAAATGTGCATTTAAAAATTTTTGAACAATCATTCAACACTTAAACAATACTACACACACTTAAGAGTTGAGGCCAAAGAAAAGTGTTCTTATTGGTAGAGTTTTGGATTTAACCACTTGTGCAGAGTTGGTTAGAGTCATACGATGAAACTATCAAGCTGTTGTATCCTGAAGGGGACAAGTCAAATGAGAAGGTCTGCTGCATCGGATTAGGGTTTGCCATCCGCAGAGAGCTTGAATTTCCTTAAAGAGAGCAAGATTTTAGTGCCTCAACCTGAATTGTTTTCGTATCAAGTTTACTAATTTGTACTTTACTTCTCAATTTATGCAATTACACCAATAATACGTAATATATGTTGTCGAGTGTATGAACATATAATCACGACATCGATCATCGATTCAGATGACGTTGAGATATATTAGTCACGGCGTCGTAGGATGGTAACTACACAAAATGCTAGATAGAGAACTGAGCGATATTCAAGTCAGATTGTGGCATCACAAAATAGTATTGTGGTGCCTCGAAACAACGACTCGACCGAATTATTGGAGACGTATTTGAATCAATCACGAGTTAACAGGTTATTAACACAAAATGTATGTCTAATTCAAAATAGAAGATATTATATCCGTATTGCCCAATATTTTTCTACATGAAAAACCTGCCCTTGTAAACTTGCATATTTGTTTATACAAAATCGGTTTAGGAGTTGGTGCAGCCATAAGATTTGCAAAAGGAAGTCAAGGAACAACAATACTTTTTTCTGGTGGTTGTGGTTGATTCTTACAAATTTGGGAAAGTCTAGGGTAACCATTTTTTTTTTGGTACCGCTATTATTGATTATTATTTTTTAGGGTTAATTGCATTAGAGGTCCCTAAAGTATGGAGTTTGTCTCATTATAGTCCCCAATGTTTCAATTGCATCATTTTGATCCCTGAAGTATTGAATATGTTTCTATATGGTACCCCAAGCAGACAGTGTCCAGATTGCTAACGATTTTTTATCATAAACTTGTCAAATGATACATAAATATGGACAAAAAAATAATCTGGATAACTCTTGACCAAATTTTTACTCAAATTTTTGTTAAATACCTACGTAAATTACACAGTTTTGATCATGAATTATTCAAATTTTGGTCAAAAGCTACTCATATTACACATTTTTTGGTCAAGAGCTACCCAAATTTTGTTTAAGAGCTATACAAATAATTTTTTGTCCATATTTAACTATTACGTGACAAGTTTATGATAAAAAATCGTTAGAAATCTGGTCGTTGTCTGCTTGAAGGACCATATAGAAACATATTTAATACTTCAGAGACTAAAATGATGCAGTTGAAACATTGGGGACCAAAATGAGACAGACCCCATACTTTGGGGACCTCCAGTGCAATTAACCCTATTTTTTATGATAAAGTTATAACTTTAAAGAGAGAAATTACAATTGCTCAAAAAAAAATCATGATCGAGCACAGACATTTACGATCCATCATGAACTCTCAGTATTGATCCTAACTTTCTATGATCGATCATGTCTTTTAAAATTATAACTTACACATTAAAAAAGTTATAATTTAACCTTAAAAAATTATAATTTTTGGTACAGTACCATAGCCGTTGCTAGCATTTTTTTGTTGTCCATGTCGTGGGACCAAAAAAAGTCTTTTTTTAGAACATTTTTTCTTTTCTTTTTTGGTTCGAAAGGACGATAGCTAACTTTGTGCATCTGGTGTGATTATGATTCTCTTATTGATGTCGTCTTTATCAAAACATTTAAAGAAAGGGCTAATCTCAAATTGTACCATGAAAGATAATTTAAATTTTAATTTGTACTCTTAAAGTTTAAAAATATTAATTTATATCCTAAAAAACATAAATTTATATCAATGTGCACCGGGGGTTAATTACCGTTCATTTTGCAAAAAAAGTTTAGGCTAATTATAAATTGCACCTCAAAGTTTAAATATTTCACATTATGATCCAAAAAGAATTTCATCCATTAATGCTTGTTAAATAGTTCTCAATTGTGTCGTGTTGTAGTCTAACTTTAAACAAAAAATAGCTATTTAATGAGTATTGTAGGCAAAAAATATGTATTTTAATTTTTTTTTTAAATAGTATTATATGAATTGTCGTAAATGTGAAATATACGACACAATGCAATTGATTCGACAAGAAAATATTTTTTGTGTTAAAAATAATTTTTTATTGACTCGAACACGACATGAAAATGTTATGATACAATAAAATTGAGAGGTATTTAACGAGTATTAATGGATGAAATTTTTTTGGATCATAAATGTAAAATATTTAAACTTTGAGGGTGTAAATTTATAATTTTTCCAAACTTTTTTAACGAAAAAACAGACGACAGTTAGCTCCAGGTGCACTTTGATACGAATTTATTACTTTTAGGGTATAAATTAATATTTTTAAACTTTAAAAGTATAAATTAAGATTCGAATGATCTTTTGAAGTACAAGTTGAAATTAACCCTTAAGGAAATGCTTACGTAGTTGAGACTTGGACCAAGCTTTTTGAAGTTTTTTGTAAACCAAAAAACATGGTTTTCGTCAACTTCAACAAAATGGTGTTATTGAAAGAAATAAGTGTACAATAACACGGCATGTGGTATGTTGAAAGGTAAAATACGTCATAACACTTAAACTTAGGGGTGTTCATGGGCCGGGTTACCCACGGGTCCTGTTATTCGGTCCAAAAAAAATAGGTTCGAAATTCGATGGGCCCGATAGTTGACCCGCCCGAGTCCGAGCTCAATATCCTTAAAAAGAGGGTTTGAGTTTGCCCCCAAACCCATTACCGGCCCGAAGCCCGACCCAATTGACAACTTGAAAAACCTGTTAAAACCCGGCTCAATAGCCCGCCCACCCTTCATTTGAAAAAAAGTTATACTTTTAGACCATTAAATTTGGAATTTTGAACTAAGTCTCCCAATGTCGAAATTTGAAGTTTTAAAAATTTAGATACTATAAATAATGTATTATTTTCTTTTTCATATATTAAGCATACAAGTTTTAAAGGATAAAGTAATGCAATTGATAAATAAGTAAATATGTGTCACCTTAGTTTGAATGTATTCATTCTATTGAATGTAGTTCATCTCCTAATAAAAAATTAAATTATTCATGTATTAAACATACAAGTTTTAAAAAGTAGAGTAATGCAAATGATAGAAAAGTGAATAAGTATCAACCTAGTTGAGATGTATTCATTCTATTGGATGTAGTTTATCCCCTAATCAAAAATAAAATAATTCATTATTTTATTTTTATTCATTTTAACTCTACTTTTGATTCAAAAATATAATTTACAAAAATATTAAGTTACAAAAATATTAATTATTTTTAAATAAAGTTGTATATAAAAAAACCCATGAGTAGGCCCGCCTAGGAAGCCTGCTCAGAAGGCCCAGCCACAAGCCCGTCCAATAGGTTTTCGCGGGTTGGGTTGCGGGTAGCCTATCTCTACCCGAAGTCCGGCTCAGCCCGTCCGATAACTCACTTGGGTAAGGGCTTAGACCTACATTACTCAGGTCCGATCTAAAAAAAAAATTCGCGAGCCTAGCCGAACCCGGCCCATAGACACCCCTCCTTAAACCGTGTGCTGGTTTACCCTACTTGGGATAAAAACCTGCGCACTATCTACTATATAGGCATTCATTGGTGGATCTCCTCTGTATTCCCTACCCTCAGGGGAACTCGATGTACTTGTTGAATTTGTCACAAAAACAAACAAATAAATTCTACATCGTCTGCTCACATATGTATATAGTAATCTTCATTAAACAAAAAACAAGATAATACATTGAAATTTTTTCTTGGAAAGATTGATATTGTTAATGACTCCAAAGAAAGTGACCTCTTCTGTAGAAGTAGAATGGATTGGGAAGTTGATATCAATTATTTTTGCACCTAACACTGTTTCTTTAATGCGGGAATGAGATGGAAACAAGGGAATGTCCAATGGAGGAAATGAATGGACATAGTTAATCATTTCTTATAATGAAAAAAAAAACTAAATCATGATACATTGTTGCCCAAAATTTTTGAAAAGAATCGGTGAATTTTTTTTGATTGAGACGTGATTTGATTCTATGACACTATGGTCTCTAGGGGTGGGTGAAAGATAAGAATCCTTGCAATTAGGATGAACCCGTAAATTCATTTCTGTCAAATATAATTCTTCTAAATAATTTGAATTCAATACTTAAAAACTTTTTGATTCATCTCGTTTCTCTTGATTGGTGTAGTATAGGAAAGAGAGAAAACAAAACACAATGAAAAAGGAACTAGTTCACTAAAGTGGTATGGGATAATAGCCTTTGATGAGTTGTAATTGAAATTCCATTGAAGCAATCATAGAGGTTATAATGTGAAAACCCACATTATTACAAAATTGGTTTGTTTTATACGGTGATAATGACAATGACACTGAAATCTAGATTCGTATGATCTTATATGACTAGATGTTTTGCGCAAAGTTTCAATCTTTTCACAATAATGGGTTGCACTTTGTGTGTTCAAATGGCATGAAAATTTCCCCCCCCCCAAAAAAAAAAACACTATTTAAATTCGAGATGACATTATAAGATTCATAAGTAATGTTCTTCCTATGAAATCCTTAGTAAGGCCTAGCTAGTGGGCCGGCCGACAATAGCACCAACTTGGCCATTATCCCAACACATCACTACTTATGTTTCCCAGTTCGGATTGATTCTCTATCTTCTGGGCCCTGCTTCTCCACTTAAGATTGTGAGCTCTTGACACAGTGTGTGTGTGTGTGTGTGTGTGAGAGAGAGAGAGAGAGAGAGAGAGAGAGAGATGATATGATATGATGATGGTGGTGCTGATGGGGTAAAAAGGAAACTAAAGAGTTAGATTCATACAATCATCAAAGTTGAAAAGGAAAGGAAGGGTCTTCATTCATATCTCTCTGATGGGTAGTGGTAGGGAGTTCTTGGGCTATTCGAACAAGAAATGATTGTGGGTTGACTCTTAGTTGGAAGTGTTCTTACAAAGCTTTATGCTTGGATAGTGGAAAATGGTGAACTTTTTTAAAGATATTATTTAGAGTTAGGCAGCCTCTACTGTTACATTAAGGTAATTATTCTTAATTAAAAGTTGTGGATCCTTTTATTCAGGCAAGTTCGGATTTAAATAATTCTTATTTCGGGTTCAAGATTCTATCTTCAACGGAGATGGTTCAAACATATGAAATCAAACATTTTTCAGATGTCACAGCTTCTTAAGTATATCAAAAAAATCTAGATAAAGAGTATCGTGTTATCTTCCGACATCACATTTCAATACATGATACAACTGAAAAACGCTAGGAGCTAGTGCCGGTCTAACTGCTCTAACAAGCCAACAAGCTAGTGGCATTAGCACCTTACCCTTAAGTGAGTAAGAAATTCTTCCTTTGCTCCACTCGTCTTACAACACTTTTAGAATTCGAAGGATGAATACTTCAAAAAGATCTGGGTGTCAGGCCATAACATTAATTGTGTTCTAGCAACAAGCAGCCAAGAGCCTAAAGAAAGCATTGAGAAAGAGAGAAGTGTTCCATATAGGTTTAGGTTTGTATATGATATATGTTGTGGCGCTATATGATCTTTATAAGTCTCGTGTGCTTACTATAGAAAGTCAATATACGAATCACGTGTCAGAGGAGATGATAACGGTCGATGAATATTCACACTTGAGTATTTGCTAACTTCAGTGTCACATTAAGGTGACATAATTTGAACCTATATAACTGTCAATATCCAAAACAGATGCACTGACCAAACTGTGCTACATCTCGAACTTAAACCTCATAATTTTCATTTCACTAAATATCAAGGGATAGTGAGAGAATAAAAAAAAAATCATGGGCATTATATTTGTGTTTTTCTTTTATCACTACCTCACAAAATTTATTTATTTAATATTTTTTTTGATGGTTTTCACCCAGATAATTTTTTGTGGACAAGGGCTTGATGTCCCATTCCATCAAATTTCTGTTAACGAAATGAAATTAAGAAGGGAAGAAGAGACGTTAATTTAGCACTAATTATTTGAGAGATTAGCCAACAACATTACAATATTGTTGTTTTGGGGGGGGGGGGGGGGGGGGAGGGGAAGGGGAATGAGAGACTTGAACCCTTGACTTCAAAAAGATAAAGCCTTTACAAGGTAAAGAGTACCATTAGACCAAAAACCCATTAGTATTACAATATTGTTGTCTATCTTTCTGAGGCTTAGATCAAGTGAAAATTGGAGGTGAGTCTCCCTACATGTACTTATTTGGAGATAAGTCTGACAAGGAAACTTATGAGGGGCTAAGTCCATGTTTAAAATTATATGTAATGACTTAAGTTCACTTTTATTATTTTTTTTTATTTTTTTATCTCTAAAACAACCCTAACGGTGTTAATTTTGGTTAATTATGGAAAATCATAGGTTAGATGTTTGAGATATATATGGTAACAAATTGTTCAGTTTTTTATGGAAATCGAATATATCATATTATGATGCTTAAATTACGACAAAATTATTGTGCTATTAATTCAAATTCAAATCAAAAGTTTCCATTAACAATTCAAATTTTAATTCAAAATCTGAATTACAAAACATCAAAGTAAAACCAAAAGTTGAGGGATATATATTCTGAACATACACTTTTAATTTTCAAAATAAAACCAAAGGTTGTGATCAATAACATATCTACAGTAACATCCACAGTACTCAATCACATCAATACATTGAAATTATGAAATCAATTTTCCAGTTATCACACAGTAACATGATCTATTTTCATGTTACTTTGAACCAATGAATTTCAAATGTCTTGAACAACGAAGAAAGTAACAAAAAATGTTCACATGTAATTATATAACACATTAATTTAGTAAAGTAACATGAACAGTTCCACCAAGTTACATGATGTACACATAGTAACATGAGAATAGCAACATTAAAATTATTTACTAAATCACAGAAACATCATCTTGAGTAATATCAGACAAACACAATTTACAGTACACATGTTACAATTTTATGGTTTGAAGATTACCCTATACATAACATTGTCCAACCCCGAGCAAACTTTTTAGACGTATATTATGTAACACACACTTTTAATTTTTCGCCGTAACATCAAAATATTCTGCTCAGTAACACATCGATTTCCACAAATTACAAGGCTATATTGTATTCACAGTAACATCAAATTTTGAAATATTATAATAAAAATACAATTAAAAATTAAAAATTTACAAAATTTCTAATAGTAACTTCGACAATGGAACTTGAAGAGTAGAATCGATTTTGCTCTTATGGTCTGTAAACTCTTTGAATTTTGAATTGAAGCGGTTTGGGTAATGACGGTTAAGGGTTTTCGGAGAAGGAAACCCAAAACGATTTGAGGAATTTTTGTCGGATTTGTAGGATAGAATGAAGGGGGAAGTTTCTATGTAGAGTGGCAAGAATGGAGAGTTTGTCCGCTTGATATAGAAACGGCAATTTAGACGCCGTTTGTGGTTTTCCAAAAAATAAGGGTACAATAGTAAACTTGACAAAAAGTGGACTTATAACTAAATAAGTTTCCTTGCAGGACTTATCTCCAAACAAGTCCATCTAGAGGAACCGGCCTCCAAATTTCCTTTAGATCAAATGCCAAGTCCATAACTGATCATATCATATGCTATGTCCTTATCTTTGAAGGGGTGGAGTCCAAATCCTTAGGGGTGGTTCCTGACAGGGGCGGAGCCAGACAATATTTTCGGTGGGGACAACTTAAACATATAACTATTTAACTCTAAATGTTGACACTGTTTTTACCAAAGCATTGTTTCATTAAAAGAACGTCAATTAAAGGCACAACCTTCATATACGAGATAAATACAAAAAAATCAAAAAAAAAAAAAAATTGTTATGAAGTTATCATCTATAGAATCTGACAAAAACTTTTTATCAATAGTTGATTAAAAAATTAATCTATTTAGTCAAACACAACTTAATATGTATTATTCATGCATAATACATCAAAATAGTTTAGAAAAATTGAACAATTTTTAACATAAATAATTTAGAAAAATCAAATCTACCACAAGTCAATTAAATCAATCTAGGGTCAAAAAAAATTAACTAAATCAATCTTAGATATAGGAATAACTTAATTCATTACAATCAATTTACTCAAGCCTAATCAATCGAAATGATTTAATCCAAAAAATAATTTATACCACATAAATTCCAAATATAAAAATCCAATTATTTGAAAACCCTAATCACTGGCCCAAAAATTAAAACATATAATAATGATCGAAATCAAAGAAATCGTTCATGGTTTACCTCCCGACAAGCCAATTTTGAAAGAGTTTCCTAAGCTCTCATCCTTCTAAGCTATCTTCCCAATAGATCTTGGCAATAACAATTGAAGTCGAAAATAGAAAAGTATCACTAAAGAGTAGGGATGACAATGGACCGAAGCGAGGGTAGGGGGTGTAGTTTTCATCCCCATACCTGCTTAAAAAAACTTCATCCATCCCCGGTCCACCCCCGTTAATGGGTATAATTTTCATCCCCATTCCCGTCCGCGAGTAAATTTTTAATTCTCGTTCCCGCCCTGTCCCCCCCCCCCCCCCCCTTCACCTCCGCCCCCACCCCCACCCCCACCCCCATCCACCTTACGCGCCCAAGCCAACATAATCCAAAATTCTAAATAAATCTAACATTCTAAATAATCTAACATAATTATAGAATATCATAACATAATTAAAAGTTTGTCATTTACAACATAATATAATTAAAACATTGTCTACAACATAATCCAACATAATATAATTAAAAGTTTGTCTTCCTTGTAAATCCAACACAATATCATGCAACACATCATAATGTAACATAACATAATCTAACATAAAAAAATATAAAAACACAAAGATCTACACTTTTACAAATCAAAACCATGAAAAAAAAATAATTTTCAAAAGAAAAAATCATTCAATAATATGTAGATTTGTATTCACATCAGCATATATATATATAATAATAATAACGGGTAAAACAGAGCGGGGTGGGGCGGGGCAGAGGCGGGACAGGGATAAGTGTCAGTCCATCCCCACCTTTATCCCCGTACGAGTTTATACGGGTATTCCCGTATGCGTCCACCGTCCAATATGTATGATCCATCTCCGGTCCAAATGGGGCAAGTTTAGACGAATACCCATTTTTACTCGGTCCACTGTCATCCCTACTAAAGAGGGAGTAAAAAACTAAGGAGAACGAATTTCCAGAGTGTAGAGCTACAACAAAGAGAGAGCTTAAGGATCCATGAACGTCGAACAAAGAAAGATCACAAAGGAGACGGACGAAATTTTAGCCGAAACAAAAGAAACAGGGACCTATGCCCTGATAAAATAACTTTTTACTTTTGCTAACGTTTAAAAGAACCCCACGTTTGAAAATATACATTACTATCCTTAAGTTTAAAAGCTTTTTAGTGGGAGCAATCTTCAACAAATTCTAAAACTTCAAAAAATTTCAACTACACCTCAATATTTTTTCAAATTCCAGTGGGGACAACTGCCCCCACTACAAATCCGCCCCTGGTTCTTGATCTTTGATAATGTAGAGATTTCACGTTCAAATCTCTTCTCACATTTCCTAAAGACTAGTCACTCTTGTTCTTTTAGGAGCATACTCTAACTCAGTTCAAGCTACGGTAGCCAACCGCTGAGCGCAAGAGAATAATCGACCCAAGCCTGAACCCTGTAACCTGAAAAAAATAAAAAAATTTGGTGTCACAAAATTTTCGTGCTCGTGTAAATCGAGAATTAGTAGCCACACCAATAGTACTCACCCATCTCTCTATTTATTCAAATTTACCAAAAATGCATTTCCCCATTAATTAAAAATATACCTAATCAAAATTTTTGACAACCAAATGAAAACGCATTTAGTTTTAAAACAATTTGTACACTACTCGATCAAAAAAATTATATAAAAAATACATTGTGTTACCATACAAGTTAAACAGACTATTTGTATCTAACACCAAATGTATACATTTACTATTCATGTTAATTAGTCGTGTCGTATACGACTCTTGCAATATTCGTGTCAATGTGTAACTTTTCTCGATATGTATTATACTAAAGGTAATTCGTGCTTAAATACAGGATGCAATGTGAATAGTTTTGAGAAGAATGTTAGTGACCATTAGATGAGTCTATTTGAAACCGTCATATGGACTTATTGAAACCTACCCTATTTTATATTATAGATTATAGATGTAAACAGTCCGAATTTCCTTCAAAGTTGCTAGTCATCTCTCAAATAGTATACAGAAGTTGAATATGGCTCAGAACAAATTTGAGGAGTTACCTGAACATCTAAAGCCAAGTCATCTCAAGCATTTCAGAGTACTCCCAAATGGCTTTGGAAGCCTCCTTGTGATTTCCATGATAAAGGAGGCCCCAGCAATGTCTCAATAAGCACTGCGTTAACATGATCAGAGACCAATAAAAGGATAAGGTGAGGCCAATGAACCACAAAACATCCACTGAATGCCACACACTGAGCAATTCGCTAGATTTCCTCGGACTGCAGCTTGTTTTTGAGCTTGTCACGCACTTACATGTGTATGATGCTCTTCTTGCGAAGAAAATCATTTGTCCTCGCTGTCCATTTCCAGCAAGATAGCGATAGGACTCCAGGGATCCAAATAGAAAAAAATGGCTAGAGGGCATGTCCGGAAGCTGCTGACAAAACAGTATCTGAAGGAGCTAAATTGATGACACTTAAAAGAACAATGTGGAACTCTAGCAAGCTGCATTCGGTGATATAATCCTCCGTTGTCCTTCAAGCCATCAAACTAAAAGACCCACTATGTAATGCCAAATTAATGCTGCTCTGGCCAACTATCATGAACTGTAACTTTATGTGAATGGATGAAACTCTGAACATTGACAAAAGCATGTACCAAGGCCTTGGATGCCTGTAAATTCTATGTTATAAATAAAATCACCTGTCAAGAAAAGATAACCAGGAGAAAAAGGAAAAAATAGACTTTCTGATGCTGAAGCAATCCAAACATACTATATATCTTGAGTCAAATAACAATACTTGAAGAAGAAATGCCACACTTGGCAAAACAATTTAAGATACCACATTATACCCGGGGCATAAATGAATATATTGATGCAAATTCCTACCTTTCCGGAGAGAGGGTTATGCAGAAAAAAGAAAAATGAAAAACAGAATGAAAATAAGAACTTTACAAGACAGTGAAGTTCAATCGGCTGTTCCATCACTGATCTTGATCTCCAAAAGCCTATCCACTGGACACCTACAAATCGGGCACCGAGTGGTCTGGAACCTCAAAACTTTTGCACACCCACTGCACATACACTGCATCAAGAAAAGAAACCCAGCAAAAAATTAGTTATCAACAAGATATTGACATGCCTCTTACTTCAGATCAGTAACAGAAACATTAGCTTTCTGAGAATGGATGTAAGGTGAGATACAAGCAGACTGTCTTGCAGATATTTTAACCAACATAACCTCAGCAAAATGAAGTACATATAATCAATGAGAAAGCGACAAGACAATAAATTCTGTTGGAATCAGCATAACAAACTATGCCTTTAAAACCCTTTTCCATGAAATCATTGCAACAGCCAGCCACTAGAAAGGCAGCACCCCTCCCAATCACAATAAAGTGCACGAAAAATGTCAAAGATACCTTGCACTAATCAACTGGGATAATGTGTGACTAAATTGAAAACATAAAGGGTTACTAGAAGATGCTTCATATTCCTCCTCTAATCATAGAGAGAGAGAGAGAGAGAGAGAGAGAGAGAGAGAGATACCATGTGCCGACAAGGAAGGACAGTTGTGTCCCGAGGTTCTGATAGGCAGATAACACACTCTTTTCCCGGATCATTGTCGAAGTCACCATCAACTGAATTCCCAATCCCATAAATCTCCTGCAGCTCATACCTCATTCCACTCACCCATAAGATCTGCCTCACCACTCTCACCTGGTATTCACCTTTCTCCTTCTCAAACAGTGCCTGTGTTATCTGGGAGTTTGTGGCTCCAGACTCTGAGTTTCCACCTGCTGATCCATTTTGATTAATTGGAGAGGCCTCAGCCTTCACTGCTAGAGGATACACTTCCACGTCACCCTCTTTCAATAATTTCATCTCCACAAACATTGAGAAGTCTATCCCAGTTCCAGAGGGTTGTCTGAACTTCTGGCCCAAACCTTGCTGAAAATGAACCGTCACCGGTGGAAGCAAGTTTTCCTTCATTGGCATTAGATGACAGTCTTCACCCTCTTTTGCGAAGAAAATTATGGTGATACTGTTAGGAGGGCAAAGGAAATGAAACTTTAATCAGAACATCGCCCCTTTTGCAAAAAGTACATCCAAAAATGACTAGAATAAGCAGAATCAATCTAATGCCTCACGCCGTCTGGCAAAAAGATATGATGTTTGACGAGCAAATATGAAAAAAAAAATAAATGGATAAAAGACCAACGTAAACTAAACGCATCAAGCTATCTCAAACGGTACAATATTAAACACAAACAGCATTAAAAGTAATCAGGATGTCCTAAAACAGCAGAATTATATAAAATGATACCTTATCCAAATCTTATGTCCTGCATAGATTCTCCTATTACACTTGTAGTCTTTGAACGATGAGAACCATGTAGCATCTACATTGAGAATTCAATAGATGAATTCAAGTATTGTTTGCATCATTAGTCTTCTATTTTTGACTTATTAGATTTTTCTCCCGTCAAATTCTTTCACGTTGTACATTTAACTACTTCCCACTCATATGAACTTCTTACTGCTCCTTCCCTTTTCAATCTTTAACTTATCATCTTACTCTCCTCTTGTCGGGGAGGGCAATGGGATGGAGATGATGGGACAGCGTGGGGATATGAAGCCCATGCATTGCATAAGTCTGCTGCCTGTTCTAATAAACTAAAGTTATTGGATTTAATTAGGCTACCCACAGTACCATTTCAATTACTTGGACAACTAAAAATTGGAATGCGAAAAAACATGGAGAATTACAAAATGATCGCCATCCTGAACCAAATTTAGTGAAACAAATTTAATAGCCAATCGCATGTGCACCAGCTCCAAACCCAAGCATTTTCCAGCCAATCTATATAGCTAAATCAACCTTGTCCTGGGATCAAGCACAAGCTAATGCTTCATAAACAATATCAATTCGAATCATTCTTACATCCCCTGCATAAAATTGACCTTTTGCCTATAGTAATAACATATATGCTCCAATAAAGCAACAAAAACACAAGATTAATGTTGATATCAATTATCATGAATATGAAAGGCCTGCAAAGCTCTTAGTAACTCATGTGCTCCGTGCCCAAGACATATGCTCAAACAACATTGAAAACCTTGAACTAGAAAGCAAAACATGTTGAGAGTAGTCGATACTTTTTCATCTTACGGCAGGTTACCAATCTAACCCATATTAATGCCCGTAGTAGGTTCTCGCTTATGACTCTTACAGCATGGTGTCACTTATTACTCTTATTCAAGCCAGTAGCTCTCACAACAGGGTCTCACTTATTACTCCTATTCATGCCTGTAGCACAATTTTCTCCTCCAATCTGAAAAACTTTGGCCAATTCAACAGCTTTATATATCGACTGATGTATTATATGAAAAACGCCAATAAAAATAAGGAGCCTAAAATCACTTTCAACTTCATTACTAGACATTTTCAACATGCCGCCTCCAATCCCCTATCGAAACTTTTGCCATTGGGCTAGCCTTATAAGTTCACATGTTTCTACAAAAATTCTTAGAAGTCACAAAAACAAGGAAAGAGTACATAATTGTCAAAGCATAAATCAAAATGGAGGCAACCCCAAAGCATCACTTGATCCATCCTCAAAGATGAGAGCTGCAGTTACTTGAACATGCGAAAAACTCCTCAAAGACCATCCAATAATTGAAAACGTATCAATAAAAAAGTGAAACGCAAAATATCCCTACTTTCAAATTTGAATTAGTTAAGAACTTTTCACGATTCATTGTCTACAAAAGAAATCACAATCACTCGATAATTGCATACAATTAACACATCAGACTTCTCTAGCATCTCAGTGGTAGATAAATTATTAACAGAAGCACAAAATATAAATCTTCCCACATAATTCAAGCAAAGCTATACCTTCCCGCGGCGGTAGCGTCAAATGTGAAAGCAACGAGGTACTTCCCTGGGTTCTCCTCATCTGGCTCAACCCTCAAAGTTTCCTTCTTGAGATTAACATCATTCCTTATAGTCACCGCCTTTTGATGCTCCACATAAGGGGCAGGTGGGTGCCCACTAGGCCCATAAGGGTACCGACCACCCACCCAATGAGGGTCCACATGTGGCGGAGGAGGGCGGTGGTGGTGATCATGCGGAGCCGGCAACGGCACCGGCGTCGTCGGAGACAGTCCCTGATAGTACCCCGGGTAGTGATAATAGGGAGCAGGGTTAGGGTTCGGATATTGGGAAGGATATGGAGTCGCCGCCGCGAATACATATCGGTTCGCGGTAATTTCAGGCTGTGACGGTGGCGGCTGCGGTGGTGGGGGAGGCGGGTGGCTCCGCCTACCGCTACCGTGTCTCCGGCGTCCATTAACACCACTTCCCATGTTACCCATGTTATCTTTCTTTTACAAAAACTCCGAAATACACTTAACCTTAGCGAAATCTGGAAACAGAGGAAGGTATAAAGACTACCAAAGATTACAATTCTTGTTCCAATTCAAGATGTGGGTCAGAATAATTTTCCTTCTAGACGAACTAGAAAGGGAAAATAACAGAAACCCAATACAGAAAAATCGTAAAATTTGTGAAAACTAATGAACTTTCGACTATATTTTTCAGGAGAACTGAAGAGATAGAGCAGAGGATACTCGTACAATAATGGTGGGTAAGTGCAGAGAATGCTGAATGTAATGTGGAAGGGGGGAGAGAACAGAGGGAGGGAAGTGGAACAAGAATCTTATGATGGGTTGGTTTGGAAGGTAATGGTAATGGGGATTGCGTAAAAGCTCCACTCGCAACTCCACCATCATCAATAAGGTAGAGAAAAAATATGCTAAAGTCGGTAGCTTTCTTTTTCATTTCGATTTAATAATGTTTTTTTGGCAGTAAAAATTAAATGATAGGGAAAATTTCAGTCACACCCCTTCTAGTTTATTATATATTCAAGGACACCTCATCTATTATCAAAAATATCACTGATACCTATTCTAGTTTATATTTAAACATCATTAACATCCTCTGCCATTAAACTACCATTTCTAACGAAAAAAAATAATTTAAAATACCAAAAATGTCCTTACATAAACCTCAAGTAATTTTTCAACATAAAATTTTATTAAAATTCAAGCCGATTAAAATTTATTTTTTTACATATTAAAATTTGAACCAATTAAAATTCGATTGAAGATAACTAAATTTTATTTTTTTTAACTTATTAAAATTCGAGCCTATTAAAATTTATTTTTTACATATTAAAATTTGAATCGATTTGAACTCTACTCGAGTTGTTAGCGCCGATAAAAATTCGCTTTTGAGTCGATCAAAATTTAGATTTTTTTACTTATTAAAATTCGTGTCAATTAAAATTCGATTTATTAAAATTTAAGTCAATTAAAATTTATATTTTTTATGTATTAAATTTTGGGCTGATTAAAATTCAATACGAGTTGATTAAAATTTAATTTGAGTCGAATAAAAATAATTTTTAATTGACTCAAATAGAATTTTCATTAGCCCAAATTTTAATACATAAAAAATATAATTTTTAATTGATTCAAATTTTAATATTTAAAAAAATAAATTTTAATTAGCTTGAATCGAATTTTAATACATAAAAAAAATTAGAAAACAGAGGGGGTCTCATTGAAGATATGCTTATCTAGAGGGGTCTCATTGAAGATATATACTTACCTAGAGAGGGTATGGATGAAGTTTGTTCTCAAATATATCATGGACAATTTAGTAAAATTGCATTATAATTAATATTTTTAATGTGACAGCGGGTGTCACTGAAGATTCAGAAAATAGAGGGAGTGTCCTTGAAGATATGGTAAACTAGAGGGAGTGTGGTTGAAATTTTCCCTATATGATATAAACCAAACTCCTTTCTGGTGGAAGATTATCTCGGTGAATTATACTTTGTATCTTTGAAAATTTTAAGTATTTATATTTTATATTTTTAAAAATAAATTTTATATGAAAAATTTGGAGGCCGGTCCCCTTATATAGACTTATTTAGAGATAAGTCCGGCAAAAAAATTTATTTGGTTTTAAGTCAATTTTTTGTCAAGTTTATTATTGTACCCCTACTCTTTAGAAAAACAATAACCGACGTCTGACTTACCGTCTCCTTCACATAAGTTATATCATTGAGCTATATATGGAAACCCTTGATTGAGTTATATATAGAAACCGTTTATTAAATATTATGATAATTAACGAAAATTTTATATAGAAGTTATATATTCTGATAGTTATATATGGAAGCTTGATGTACGAATAAATCGTTGGTCTACTAAGTCAAAATCAGATCACAAAATTTCCTTAACAATTCAATTTTTTCCTAACATTAGTGTTACTATAGTGACACTAATTTTACTATAGTGACACGAATGTAATTATTTTCCTTAAAATACTCAATACCCAAAATGAAAAATTTCACAATTTCAAATAGTAATACAAACTCAACCCCAATTTTAAATAAAATAATATTATTTTAATGTAAAACGACGTTATTTTGATCAACGGCCGATGAACCGGACCCGTATTGTGCACCCTCAGGGGTTGGCATATTATTCCTCTTTTGCTAGTGCCTAACTTTATAATAAACAATGTTTTGCGTCCATAAGTGCCCCTTAAAGAAGGTGTTGCAATATCGAGCACAAGCCAACTAAAATACTTAACCCTCCAATAGAACCCAAGAAATGGGTAGAATAGTTTACTAATCTAACCTACTTTTGGTCCAATCTACTACTAGCTAGTGTCATGTATTTATCAGTGTATTAGATTCCTTATAAATCTAATGACAAAAAAGTTAAATAAATAATGTTAGCTGATTAGTTTCAATGTACTACTTGATGCACACGTGTGTTACATGTGGATCATTTTTAATATAAAAATATTGTATAATAGAGAAGTTAAAAACTTTTTTTAAAAAAATCAATATCTTTTCCAAACATTGATGATTAATATGCAAAAAGCCATGCAACTTCCATCGGCTATTACAAGTTTTGTACATCCTCTTACAAAGCAATGTTATAATAATTAACAAAAGGGAGGATTACACCCAAATCTTTTGTGGTTTGTCATTTAATCACTTAGATTCCTGATATTTGAAATATTATGCACAAACCCTCTAAAATTTGTATTCGCGTAATACTTAGACTCCTACCGTCAATATCCGTTAGTATATCTGTTAGTAAATTACACACAAACCCCTTGAAATTTGTAGGCGTATCATACTTAGACCCTTTAAGTTTAAAATGTTATACTTAAACTAAAAATACTCCAATCAAAGATAGAATATGAAATATTTTATATTTTACAACAAAAATTCATGTTCTATTGTATAATTTATTGAAATAAAATCAAAAATAAAAATCTAATTTAAAAAAAAAATCATAATTAGTATACAATTATACTATCTATTGGAATAAAATGAAAAAATCAAACAAGGGTTCTACGTCATTCAAAATAGAATTATACTATCTATTGAAATAAAACTAAAAAATTAAACAAATGTTTAAACTGTAATGGACACAATAACTTCTAGTTTTAATTGAAATAATTTGGTATTTTAATTTGATCATTTAAATGGCCAAATTAAATCCAATAAAAAATGAAACCCGAATTATTACAAAATATAATGTGGGTTTACTTATTAACACAATCATAATCAGCCCCAATATAACACAATTCAACCTGCTAATAGTTATCGAATGAAAAAGGCAAGAACAAGAATAATCATTCGATTAAGCTCTTCTTTGTCATAGAATGTCTTCTAAGTAAACATAGAATGCAATCTTGGGCCCACAATTCATAGATAAATTGTGGACAGTGGTTTAGCTATGTTCAAGAATATGGCGTGAAGCTTCTTCAGGAATATTGCTAGAGAAACCATGTGTAGCTTCTTCAAGAAATGGCCTACTAAATGGCCAAGCAAAAAGGAAAAATCCTCTGCTGTAAAGCAAACTGAGTGTGAGCGTTATATGACTGGAAGATGGAATGGCACTATACAGAATCAGTACCGTCTAAAAAAGGGCGTACCTAGTACCAGAAATTGTTGTTTTATAGTTAGCGATTGCTATAGAAAGAACTGAAAGAGAATTAGGATTGTATGAAGGCCTTAACTTGAAGGGCTGGTGGTGTTGGAAATAATCATGTTATTAGCTGGATTGGTTTCATATGATCGAAAATGAGGCATTGTGCCCATTTGTATAGCAAACAGGGAATAAAACTTTTTCTATTCTGACTTGGATATGTAATGGGATTGAGTCGTAGAAGCAGTCTCTTTGTATATGTGGTAAGACTGCGTAAATCTCAATATGGGATAACCGTGATTTTTGAGATGATCACATTGTTAGCTTGCTTGGTTTCACATGGTTGAAAATTAGTTCTTTTTTGCACATTTATCTTCAGGCATTGGAGATGAACAATGCTAACGACCTTTTGCAGCTAGTGAATCCTGTGCTATAGGGAAGTTTTCC
This sequence comes from Ilex aquifolium, assembly GCA_951799425.1. Lineage (NCBI taxonomy): Eukaryota > Viridiplantae > Streptophyta > Magnoliopsida > Aquifoliales > Aquifoliaceae > Ilex > Ilex aquifolium. Next base: position 25,841,646 of record OX637405.1, read on the forward strand.
GAATGAAGGTGCTGTCGGATTCTTGAAGATTGGTCTGCCTTGTGTTCAAGAGAACACCAAGCTCCGCCTTGCAAAGTATAGAACACCATAATCAGTATGTGGAGCATGAAAATCATACATCACTCATGCGAATGGGACATCCGAATACAAATTAGAGGTCACTCTTGGCCAATGAGATTGATTATATCAGCTACATTCATACTCGATGGAATTGTTTGATCTTGAATGCAGAGATCAACCCACTCAAATTGGTAAGAAAATCAAATAAAGAACAAACAGTCTATGGTTATGATTTTGAGCATCATCTAGTCTTTCAACTCATTCTTGAACCACAGAGAATGATTTCCTTTCAAATGTCGAGACCTTAAACGACCAGAACAAAAACTTGGAACGAACAGGAGCTTATCGCCTTATTGCCAAAACAAAAAACCCAAATACATAATGGGAGTTTTTGAATTGCTCTGCTGATACTACAAGACATGTAGTAGGTTTAATGCTGCGCAGCGTTGGCTAATCAGTCAATCAATGCTATACAAATTTGTTCCAACCGAGAAGTCTCTGCTCCCAATCGAGGAGCATGGAAGGTATGCCTCTAACATGAATGCGCTGTCCAAACCCTGCAAAACTCTGCTTGGAGAATTGTTTCATCATGTTAAGCTCAACTTAGATTTTGTCCAGAAAAAAAACACATATTGTAAGTATGTATGCAGCTGTTGGTGTACAGAAATTAGCTCTAGCAGTACTTCAAAACATTGTGAAAGGAAAGAATGTATATGGACATGGGAAAATTTTTATAAATGGACTCCTCAGGTCTCCACTTTTCCATGTTGAAGGACATTTATGCATAACAAGGGAACGAGAGAGAGAGAGAGAGATGTACACAATTAATAACAGCGTGCATGGCTCCTCGCAAGCCATCCACAAAGGCCACCAATATATGGATGGACATTGCAAATGGCATACAGGGAGCCAGGCACATATCTGCATATCATACGAATATATTTATTTATAAGTGCACGAGGGTCCCTCCACTGGAGGGTTTGAGGAGGATTATATGTATGGCTGTTCAACATGCAACATCTCCAAATCTCAGTGGATCATCATATGGCTGTGATGTATCTTGTCCATTGAGGAACACCAAAGCACAGCAAAACAAGGACACCACTCATGTTATAGACAAAGTGGACTATGAAGCAGTATTTATAGAGGAAATAGAAAGGTGATCTGTAGCTAAAACTACTCATAATCCAATAAGTTTCGAAGCCCCGCCCCCATACTTCTTTCTTTTTCATTCACTTTTTTAGTCAGAAGCTAACGAACTACATTTTGAGCTGTCAAATTTGGTGTAAAGGAAAAAACTGAAAAAGAAACCACTTCATCTGAACCACCACTTCCTTTTTCTACTTTTTCTTTGTCTCCAAACTAGTGAGAGACATAGGGATTTGGTGGGGTTTTAGAAGTGTAAGAAGGAAGCTAGAGGTGAACCTGTATTATCTTCCTTCCTGGATCATAAAGCAGGGGTTATTTTTTTCCTGTTCTGAAACCACTTTGTCTGGGAGTGCTTGGATGAGGGATGACTTAGATTCTCACCTATTAACATCTATTGATTCAAAACAATAACCTACCCCCCCCCCAAAACAAAACAAAAAAAAAACATTTTTTTCAATTTTTTTCATTCTTTAACATGGATTCTTAAAAAATTCTTAGCATACCATCTCTTCCGCTATTGGTGGACTGTTACACGCATGGATGAAGTGGTTTCGTTGGTTAAAAAATGAAACATTTTACTTCTCTGTCACTCCAGAATGGTAAAGTAAATGACCAATGATTCTGGAGACAATGTACAAAATTTGGAACTAATGGGCACAAGTAATAGCTTCTCAGGTAAGGCCATGTTATGAGTGACAAATCATAAATTTACCGAAAATGAAAATCCTAAACTGCTAAAGAAATTATGCATAGACCATTAATCAAGTCAGAAATCTAAAATGATCTACAAAGATAGTCCAACATTTCACAACATTAGAGCTGCATTGGAAACAAAGTGGAATCTCTGGACTTGGTTCTCACATGATACCAGATCTGTGAATAATAAAAGTGGAGCACATAGAAAGTACAACATCAATGCTATGCGACTGTTTGTTGAATGCACAACTGTACCATTCATGTCCATGTAATCAACCTGCTAGGAACTAAAGATGCAAGCCAGCAGTATACAACCCTTATATCCCATTTTGTAGGACTGCTCTTTCCTGAACTGCAGTTCATATTCATCTTGTTTGGAGATATATATAATCCAATTTTTATCAGATTTTCCACTACGGTGTCTGTAGAATTGACATAGTTGGACGAAAATTTTCAGATAGATTGTTTCATAATAACCATTTTTGTTTTTGCAATCACATAACATGATAGCTGACCCCAAAATTGAATTGAGTTGAATCACATAACAACATGATACAAACATAACGTCTATAGCCAAATGACCGTGCTGGAGCGTTAGCCAATAGAAAACACATACTAATGACAAATTTAAGTTGCAAGATCCAATTTTTTAACAATACATTGGCCAGCTTATTCAATACTCATAGCCACCATATGTCTGCATGCATAGAAGAGAGTGTTTCTTTGAATAAATAGTTAGTCAATGCTTATACAAGAAGCAAAATTATTTTGTAAAATTCCAAACGGAGAAACAAATATAGGCTGGCTAATCAATTGTAGTAATTTTGGTTCATCAATGAGAAGGAAATAATAATCATTTTCTTTTATTTCATTTTGGGAACAGGGGGATTGGTGAGAGGTGTAAAAAACATAATTTACAAGAAGCCTATACCAAATGTACAATTGCAACAGTGCAGTACTCACAAAGCTTTTTAATCTGATGGTTTCTGTTCTGAAAATTCATTTACATCAGATAAACAAGAATCCAATTTGAATTTACAATAACAATCCATCCTTCACAAGTTGGTCCAACGAAAGCACCAAATCTGACATAGTAGGATGCTTACTAGGATTTTCCCTCACCGTGAGTTCTGCTATATCAGCAAGGTTAAGAAGAGGTTCAACGTTTCTTGGTAAAGCAACGTATCGGTCAATTACAGCAGCTGCCTTGCCCTGTCTAATTAGGGGCACTGCCCAGTCAACTATACTCGGAGGCATGCAATCTCTATCATAAGCTTTCCTTCCACTAAGAATCTCAAGCAGTATAATCCCAAAGTTGTGTACATCAGTTCTCATGTCCCCATTAAGATCCCTGTCATTTGGAGTAAGAAGCCTAAAATCTGCAATTCGTGCTCCCCAATCAGCATCCAATAGAATATTTGAACTTTTAACATCTCGATGGACAATTGGAGGAACAACATCCTTGTGAAGGTACTCTAGCCCTTTTGCAGCCTGCAGTGCAATCTTCAACCTGAGGGTCCAATTCAGAGGAGAGAGCCCCCCATGGAGGTGGTCATAAAGTGTCCCATGGGGCATGAATTCATAAACAAGCAGCCTTTCCCCCATTTCTGCACAATAACCCAACAAGTTCACAATATTGCTGTGTCGGACATTGCAAAGGATCTCCAACTCCATTTCGAAGTTGCGGCCAGTGGTGTGGATTATGGTAGCAGCATTGGCCCTTTTTACTGCCACTTGCCTCCCATCTGCGAGGACAGCTTTGTAAACAAAACCATAACTTCCCCTGCCAAGCTCATTGAACTCCTTGAACCCATTGGTTGCATCCTTCAGCTCTGAGAGTCGAAAAACTTGAGCCATTCCAGGACATGGGGCCACAAATGCAGGAGGATTTAGATCGATACTTGCATCAACTTCCAACTCCGAATTGCCAATGCAGGATGCAAATTGTTTCCTTTTCCCTCCATTTTTGGCAGTAATGAGTCGGGGTAAAAGACACCAGCCAATCAATATCAACACGATACCTGAAATAGAAGAGCCAATAATGATCACCAGTATATTTAATTGATGCAGATGCTGCTTCTGCATATCTGGTGAAGATTGAAGCCTACAGACACCCCAACATGAGCTGTTCTGGCAAAGAGAGCATTCTGTGCATACTCTATCAGCATTCTCACTACATGAACTAGAAGGGAAATATCCTTCGGAGCAATTTACTCCACAAGGTATGCAAATCTTTAGATCTTTCCGGACACATAAACTTATCAAATCTGGCTCACTGAGAAGGCTCGCATTGAAAGCAAATTTCCCTTCACCACAAGAACCAGGAGTACACAAACCTGGACTACACAACTGCAATGGAGGATCATAGTCAGGTGGTGACCGGACATTAGCAAACCAACAATCAAGTACTAAATCAGTTTCCCTTAAACCACATGTGATAAAATCAGACGAAGCAATCGCCAAAAACCCAGAACCACCCTTTGGAACTGATGAGGTATTAAAGATCCCCCAACACTCAATCCCATGATTATCTTCTCGAATCCCACAAAAATGTTGTGCACCAGCTGCCAACGACACAAACCGAATTCCAACTGGAGTGACACATGAATTGATGGCCCCCCAACATTTGACATGACCAGATAATTCTGAGACACCACAAAGAGAACCTATGCCTGATGCTAAGTTCACAAAATTCTCCGAAACATTTGAAACTCCCAAATTAGCTGAATTTGGGCCCCAGCACACAATACCGCCTTCTCTAACACCACCACAGCTATACCCTTCACCGGCAACAATTTTCCTAAAAACAAGTGTACTGATGGACTGGTCATACAACATAGTACTCTGTTTTGAACTCAAACTATTATTCGAAATTCTAACAATGTCCCAACAATCAACCGTACCCGAATCGTTCTCCGAATAGTAGGACCCTCTAATTGCACATACATGGTTCTTGCCTGCGGCGATATGTGAGTAAGAAGTGGTTTTGAAGATCGGAGGAACAAGATCAGTACTCGAATCAATAGAGTCCCAGCAGTATGCTTGCGAATTGTTCGCTAAAATTCCGCAATGAAAGCCATTCCCACCAGAGAGAGCAGCCATTGGGGGCACATTGGTGGAATAGACCGACGGGCTTGATGATGGTACTGAAGAGCTATTTTTGTTTCCCCAACAGATCACTTCTTGTTTGCCACTGGCGTCGATGGCACAGAAGAAGCTGTTTTCACCAAATGCAGCTGATATAGGGCCCATTGACCCAAACCCAGATGCGGATTTTAGGTAGAGTAGGAGAATTTGGAGTGGAAGATGAAGAAATGGTGGATTTGCGGAGGACCCAAAAGGGGATTTCTTGATCTTTTTCATGGTTTTGGAGTTGTTGGATTCTGGTGGGATTTAATCAGTACAGAGAGTACATGCATGGAATCATAGAGAGAGAATGATTGTTGTTGGTGTTTGTATTGTTCATCGGTGAAGCTCTGGAGATGTAGAGAGAACGTGGCTGTCACCATTTTTACAGTTTTGTTTTGACCGTTTGGGAACTTGAAAGTACTGCACTGAGGTAGTTACTGCCGACAACGTCAGGGTGTCTAAACCTCATTAGCTGTTTAAGTCGATTAATACGTACCTTGATTTGATTAAAAACAGATATTCACGTCAAAATTAAAATATTCAACAATAATTTCACGAGGAATAAATTCCTCTGGTAAGACGTCTGAATTTAGAGTTTGCATACCGAGAAATATTATGTATCCCAAATTTGTAACCCAAATTTGTATCCCAAATGAAGGGGACCGTTGGATGAGTGGGTCCCATCAACTTTTTTAAATGAGACCTATTGATCCAATGGTCTCCCTTCATTTGGAATGCAAATTTGGGTTACAAATTTGAGATACATAGTATTTTTTGCCTACCTTGTGTTAATATTGAGAGAGAGAGAGTGCAGAGGGTATTTATCAGAGATAAATCTCTCCGGGTATGATTTCAAAAGATTGTCAAAATTCAAACATAAGACGTCTGAATTTATAGTTCGTCACTGTTACCATTTGAGCTATTCGGTGATTAACTACTTAATCTTTTTTGCGTCACCCTTAATTTGCTATAATTATAATTGTGATTAAGAAGTAAAAGCTGAGTTTGTTTCACATATTTGGAAGGTTTTTTTATTAGATTTGGTGGGTAGGGAGTGGACCACTTGGGTTCGAGTACCAACAAGCAAAGTATTCAAAATCATGTACTTTTTGCTGGCAATTACTTGGGCCAATTGTGGTACATGAGTATGACTGTATTACTGCACCTTTGTTGGTAAACTATTGTCTATTTGTGAAGGTTTCGACTAGGTAGGCACATGCTGCATTATGACTCATCTCACCTTACAACAAGCAGACTTAGAGTGTGTTTGGATTGGCTTAAAAAAAAGTGTTTATTGGACTTTTGACTTATAATAAGTGCTTTCATAAAAAAAATAGCGTTTGAGATAACTTATTAAAAGTACTTTTAAAAAAGTAAAAACTATTTTACCACTTAAATAAGCCAAAAAATAAAAGTTAAAAAATAAGGCTTTTACTTATTCAAAATCACTTCTACCCAACTTTTATTTTTTTTTTCTCCCAACCCGTCGAATCTCTCTCCATAGCTCATCTCATCTGGTCTATCAACAGACCTTCTTCCATTTTGGTGACCATCGACAAGGACGATGCCGGAGAGTTAGGTGATCACCGACGATATCTTGACGACTCCCTTCTCTCTTCATTCTTCTAGTTGTTGTAGATCTGACCTAATCCACTTCGAACAAGTATGAACTCTCATGTTTTCTTTCAACTTTTATTTCGTCTGATTTTTCTTGGATTTATATATTATGTGTAACATATATGATAGATTTGTCTCTATCTCTCTATTCATCTCTGTTTATTCTTTTGGGAACCTAAATTTCTACTAAATAAACTACTATATTTTTGTTAGGAATGGAGTGCTCATTCCTATAAACTGTTTGATAAAATGCCTCTTAGAAAATTTATATTTGATTCGTTGAAATATAAATTGTTTGATTTGTTTGTTAGTGAAAGAGAATTGTTGAAGTTGGTAGGATCTTGCAATGTTGAAAGTTAAAGCCTCAGTATATTTAGGCTCCTTATGGGTGTTAAGTGAAGCCTTTTCAAGTTCGAATGGCTATTGCGCAGGATCTAAGAGGGTTTCCAGTTTCTAGAAAGAAGAAAATTTTGGTGTATGATGATAAGGGTTAAGGTTGTTGTTTTCTGGGTGTGAAGGGATGGTGGTTGTCTGCTGTTTTGCTTATGGCAGAGTTGAATGGCTTCTGGAATTTTAGCAGGGTGCCAGGTAAGGCTTGTCTAGAAGGCTGTCTTCTGATGTTTGCTGGAAGAATAGGAAAAGGTGGAGCTTCTGCCATTGTGCTGTCAACTAGTTTTTTTGGTTAATTTGTTTTTGTTTAGTTATTGCTGAAATTAGGAAAACTTTATGGTTTTCCTTTTATTTGCTTCTTGTAATTACGGCTTTTGTGAATAAATAATTTTTTTAAAAAAATATGTATAGAAAGAGAGAACGTATTGCTTCAACAATTCTAAAGGACAATCAAGCTTTATTTTTGATTGTATTTACTATTAACATGTGTTTTGCGACTTTAGTATGTCATCGGAATAGTTGGACTATATAGTTTTTTCGTATGATACATTTATTAATATGATATTTTTGTGTATCATTATATGTGTAGTGTATGTTTGTATATATTCATTCAATGCTATTAACAATTGTAACACAAATAATTGTTTTCACATCCAAACGTACTTTTTATAAAATACATTAATTTAAGTATTTTAAATTTTGAATATCCAAACAATACTTATTTAATAAAAGTGTTTTTCTTATAAACACTTTTGATAAACATTTATTAAAAAAGTACTTTTTGGATTTAATAAGTGATCCCAAACACACTCTTAAACTCATATCGAGCCAATCAACAACCTTATATTAGACTAATTAACAGACTTAAACAGAACTGATTAACAAGCAGATTTAACTCATACTGAACCAATCAACATTCTTATATTGGTACTTAACCTCATACTGAACCAATCATTAAAATTGGACTAATAACCAGACTTAACTCATACTGAATCATATGACTAAGAAACAGACTGAATTCATACCAAGCTAATCAACAACCTTTTATTGTGTTGGGCATGTGTTTTCAACCCAAAAAGTGCAGGGAGTAGGTGGAGCAGCCCGCTCATTTATATGGTTCAGGATCTTTTCATTGTCATCCAATGTGAGACTCGTTCGACACCTCAACAATCTCCTTCTCGAACGAGGCTTAGAGCGAATAACCATCACTGTTATCTCATCCGGCACAAGGAGCAGAGTCCACACAATGACTTGGACCATTAACTCTGATACCACTTGTTCGACACTGTCCAACCCAAAATGCGCATCTAATAAGTGAAGTAACTTGCTCACTTATATGGTTTAAAATTTCTTCATTACTAATCGATATGGAACTCGTTGGACGCTTGGAGTAACAAGTATATGTTAAGTTTGATTGTTAAGATAAGAATTTTATACAAATTTAGTGTAAAAGTCTATTTTAAGTGTGTTTGAAAACCTATTCAAATATAGAGATTTATAAAAGGAGAAAGAAAAGACTAGAGAGGTAAAGACAATAAATAGTCACAGCTTGTAAACCGTCCTAGAAATCCTCAACCAATGATCCCGATGCATCACATGGCTGCATGGTCAGCCTGTCTGGCCTCTCTATTTTCAATTGCTGACTGTGGTCAAAAACCCACTTGCATTCATTTCACAGCTTCTCCCCTGACAAACATTTTCTTTATGGAAATTACAATTGCATTGAATTAGATAACTTTTTTTGTTTTTTTAAAAAATATTGATTAATCGGATCAAGTTATATTTTGATGATGCGCAAATTGAGTTTGTACACCACCTGTCAATTGAACAGTAAAAAATGCATTAATTGATAGGTGAGAGATAGAGACAAAAGCAAGACAAGGTTTATAGTAGTTCGGTCAACGTGACCTACGTCCACTTTGAATGTTTAGGGTCGCCGGATATTTTATTAACTCAAGTGTGGAGGGAGAGCAGAGAGTTACAAGCTATGAGAGGGAGAGGGGAGATCTGCTCCGTTGAGTGTCATGCCCCCCAAGTGTTGGCGGGGCTTGCAATTTATAGTCGCTTCATAACGGATTGAGGCAACTTAATAGTAATTTAATAGCTAATCTGGTGGTCATAACAGATTGGGGCGATTTTATAGTCATAACGGATTTGGGTGATTTAATAGTAATTAAATAGCTAGTCTGGCGGAGCTGACAACCTCTTTTCAACGGGCGAGGCAGTTATGGTGCTCTCCGTAGGACTCGGTCAAAGGATGAAGTGGTGGTTGACTTCTTCCAAGGCGGCATGGATGAGGCTCTTGAGATGACCAATACTCCAGGGTGGCTTGGATGAGGCTCTTGGGATGACCCTTACTCCAAGGTGGCGAGGAAGAGGCTCTTGGATGACCCTTACTCCAAGGTGGCTAGGAGGAGACTCTTGGATGACCCTTGCATGCTCTCCTGCTAATGTAACTCCTCGAACCTGATGAGCTTAACCGGACGTGGATCACTTTGGGTGCTGGATCTCTTGGAGTTGGGCTCTTAATTTAAATTGGGCTTACATCGTGGGCTAGACACTTGGGCTTGACCCATCATATTTGAATCATATTACCATTACGAATTAATAAAATATAAAAAAATTTGAGATCGATCTCACTTGACCTGCTTTAATAATAAAATAACTTATTTATTGAGTCTAAATTTTCTCAAATTTTCTTTTGATATGGAGGGTAAACTTTCCTTTCCTAATGGGGACAGGCCAAAGAGCAGACAAATTGAATCTCCATTACTCAGATTATGCAATCTAAGGGGGCCAGTGCCAGATATAAATGGTTGCAGACCAATGTGAGGTGTTTCAGTCTTAATGTACACAAGGAGAAAGTTCAATGAATGTTGAACAATGGTCCCTATCATGCATTCATGCTGTTTGTTGAGAGCCAAAAAGGACAGTGAAATTTTGGAGTTGTATGCTAATTTGGCTTGATTTGTAGATCACAAATTGTAGGATAAATTACAATTACCTCCCTTGAAATTTGGGTTTGTTACTTCTCTGATCACCCTGAACATTTCATCCTAAATTCAAAGCATTTAAATTTTGACTTAGGTTGAATTTTTTATTTGTTGACATGAAGTATTAGAGAAAGATTGAAAATTTAGTAATTGTGTTTTCAAGATGATGAATTAAATCCAAGTCTCTTACACCCGCACTTAGTTGGATGATGCAAACTGTTTATAGAATTATCAAACTTTGTGCACTGTAACTAATCATCTTCGTGACTTTAGAATCTTGCTAGTTTTTTTTTTTACTTTAATCACCTTACATGATTCTAAGCGTTGATAATAGAGGAACTCTGATTAAAAGTTAGTAAAACTTCATATTCCTTAAAGGAAAAAATGCCCAAAGAGCCAAATTTGTGTTAAAGAGTTGAATGATGACTAACTATAAAAAGTAATGCATAAAAAATGGCTAAAATCAATGTCTTGTGCTTGGATGTGGTAAGTAGATATTCGTCATAAATCTATAATATAAAACATGACAGGTTTCAATAAGTCGATTCGATGGTCTCAAATAGACTCATTCAACGGTCATCAACATCTCTCTCAAAATCATTCACATTGCACCGTGTCTTCAGGCACGAGTTGCCCCTAGCATAATATTATTTCATCACTCTCATATGATATAATGGTCTAATAATATGGTACTATATGAAAATGGTATATTTGCCCATATGAATACACTTAAGTTTGCGGGAAATATTATGTTCATAGGATATCATATTATTTAGATCATAATATTACATGTTAGTGATGATATGATAACACTTGTTCTATCGAATGTGGGTCATATGATAGCCGTTTTAATGCACAAAATTCTCATTATTAATGAATGTAAGAAAAAATCATATATATATATATATATATATATATATATATGATTTGAATGAATGACATTTAAATTACAATAGTACAACTTTATCGCCGCACCTCGATACACACTCTTATCATCATATGGTGATTGAATAAAATTAAAAAGACCGCCTTGGTGTGACCACTTGCGCTGTGACTTACGCATCCGGCATGTGATATGTCTGTATGGCAGATACACCTCACATTTTCTTTATTTGGAGGCTATAAACTTCCAACGAAATGTTGAATGTGAAGGAGTTTTGCGAAGTGTTGAACGTGAGACTTCTGTGTTATTAAAGGTCAAGTTTAGCTATTAAACTATTCTAAAGGGTTGATATGTGGTCTGATGGAATACGAAAAAAAAAAAGAAAATAATGGTTAAATGAAAAGATTTCAGAGCTACCACGTAGATTAATTTGATGTATATAATTTGCAAATAATTATGCCTCTTCCAAATTGAAATGGAAATCACATGTTCAAAAGATGTGTAATTAAGAAGATTCTCTAATATAAAAATACTATCAATAATCCGTGCCTGAAGATACTCTATAATATCAAAAATTGAATATTGATCGTATTATATTTATATTTTAAATAATAATTTACTTTTTTTTCTTTAATTATATAATTTAAAATTAAAATAAACAAAGAGAAAATAAGAAAGAAATAGAGGAGAGAGAAGAGAGTGGTAGATGTGGATTACTGGGGTTGATTGACATTAAAGAGTGTGTTGATTAAGTTGTCTAATATTGGGGGTTATCGAGAGAATATGATGTTTTTGAGCGGTGAATATTTTTTTGGGATGAATTTTGTATCTTTAGATCCAAATAGATAAAAATTAAATTAATCTTGTCCGTTGTTGTGATTTTATAAGTTGAGAATTTAATTTAGGGAGAATTATACTCAAACTTCATGAGGTTTGTCACTTAATCACTTAGACTCCCTAACATTTGAAATATTATACACAAACTCCTTAAAGTTTGTACGCATGTAACACCTAGACTCCTACCGTCAATGTCCGTTAGTATATCAGTTAATAAATTATATTCAGACCCCCTAAGTTTATACGTACAATATTTAAACTCCTCAAGTTTAAAATGTTATACTTAGACTAAAAATACTCTAATCAAACGAATATAATTAGGCGTATAATACTTACACCCTTTAGGGGATTTTGAAGTAATTTATTAACAGACATTGACGGCAGGGGTTTAGGTGTTACGCGCATACAAACCTTAGGGGGTCTGTATGTAATATTTTAAATGTCAAAGAATCTGAGTTATTAAATAGTAAACTTTAGGAGGTTCGAGTGTAATTCTCCTTTTAATTTATCAAGTGTGGTGTGAGATAGATTTTGGGCCGAGAGCTGCTCAAGTGGACTGGAATCATTCACATCTTTTAAGCCATGAATGAGGGCCAACAGTGCTATGTTGATGACAGAGACGATAGAATAGAATGAATAGATGAATAAAGAAAGTAATAAATCCTCTCATTTAATGTCGTCAAGACATACGACAGCATGAAGAATCAGTTGTTATAAAAATGGAAGATGATATTGTCTTCATCTGAAGTTTGTTTTGCAATTACTTCATACTGAGAGAAACATCATCTTGACAGCTTTCTATGCCCCAAATAGAGCATTAGAATGGAGTAGTCTACAGTATCCAAAAAAAATATATTTAAGTAATGTATCGCTATTACAAGTTTTGTAGTTGTTTTTTACAATTTTTGTGGACTACTTGAGATTAATCCTAATTTTTTTAGGATCAATCTCAAGTAACCCAAAAAAGTTTTAACTTGAATCATAAAAATTGTAATATAATCTCAAAATTTGTAAATTTTTTGAGAAAATCCCATTTTTTCTTGTAAAAGATACAAAATTTTTTAATTTGTCATCCGAATGATTAATTTTTCTATATTATCCTCTCAAAGAAATAAAAACGTTGCAAGTGGTCTACTGTCTTATTTTTCATTTGGTCGTTCTTCTGTTTGTGCCAAATCAACCAATCAAGAAGGCACAAACAGTCGTATGACAAAACAAAAAATAAGATGGTAAACTATATTACAATATTTTTTATTCTTTGAGGGAGCAATGTGAGAAAAATTAATTATTCGGGGGTAAACTAAGATTTTTATATCTTTAGGGCAGTAAAATGAGATTTTTTCAAATTTTTTTGATTGTAAAATGACCCTTAAAAATTATAAAAACACCCACAAAAATTATAAATTTTAAAGAGTACAGTACCAAAATTTATTTTTCGGTATCATAGTCTTCTCCCATCTTAGAAATAACATCAGCAGTAACACAGTGTCATGCTTGCTTGCTTGCTATATACCAGTCAGGGTCTATCGTGTTTTAAGAGTAAATTACACTTTACTTTTTGAAATTTCACTTTACATCCTTAATTATAAAATTTTTCACAGTACACTTTAAAATATCAATTTTGTTTTATATCGCTCTAATAAATAACGACAAACTTAAAAATCTGTCAAAAGAATGAGGAAACCTCAAAGAGCTTTCTGCCAAGTGTCTTGTACCACTTGATTTTACTTTTTTTGCAACCAAATGGTTTGTGGGAAGAAAAAAAAGTCGGTCAGAAAAAGAAAATGTGGAGCTTAAAAATGCAAAGTCATGGAAGAGTATTTTTCTTGATTTTTGACCTGCACATGTGTAATAAATAGTTGTTTATTGGCAATACAGACCACTCACATACACATTTAACATAAAAAAATTGACAATCGTTATCTATTGGAGTATATGAAACAGTTTCAAACAGACAAAATGGTTGTCATTGGAATGTATGATGTTGTTGCCTAAATTTGCATGTGAGTGGGGCTAATAATTTCTTAACACGAACCAATAACCTAACACGAGATCATCGTCAACTTATTAACTCGACAAGAAATTGGCACTAAGCAGGGGTTGCTCAAAAACACTTGAGGTTAGAAGCGGACATTTCTAAATGAGGCCTTTTTTCAATTGTTTGAATTTTTAATTCTCCTATTCTTTCTTGTGATATGGTCGACCTTAAGTAAGTCTTCATTAATTTTAAAAATTTTGTTACTAATACTTTTTCAATTTTTTCATATATTTTGCATCTATGAGAGTTGTTTTGCATATTTAATTCTCATCGTGAATATTTTTTTATTGTATTATTTCTTATTCTTTGAGATCTATTAATTGTTTATTTGCAGGACGTTAAACTATTTTTCTATGACGTTTTGTTTGGTAGTAGGAATAAAGTGATCATTTTGAGATTCAATTATTTTAAAATTTTCTCATTTTTTAGAAAGATTTTTCATATCCAGATGATTATTTTCTAGTTGTCATATTTATAATTCATAATCAACAAATTAGTTCTAAATAACGATATGGTATCTATAATTACAGAATATAACATGTGCTTAAAATTAAAAAAATAAAATAAAATAAAAAACAATACAGTTTGATTTGTCACGATTATTTGGAACATTAAAATTTGATATTTTAGTTCTTTCTTGATCAAAGTTTGCAAAATTAAGTGGGTTATATTATGAGTTTGATTTGGTGTATGATTTAAAATGAAACGTTGCGTGTGTGTGAAAGAGAGAGAGTTTTGTTCGTGTTTAATTGGAGATGTAAGAGAGTTTGTGCGGGCGCGTGAGAGAGAGGAGAGTTTTGCTTTTACTAATTTTGTTTTACTGCACTGGATTTTGACCGTTGCAACAAAATGTGTGTATTATATTTTTGGACTCCACTATTAAATCTGAAATTTAGTTTTTAGGTGTACATTTTATTAGAGCTTTTTATGGAGTTTATGTTATCATGTATTTAGAAACTTAGGCTGAATTGCAATATACATTAAAAAATATGAGACTTTCTTTGTAGTTGGGGCCTAAAACCCCTGCTTTTTTGGTTACACTGTTGGGCCGGCCCTGGCTCGAAGTTATCAGCTATGGGTTTAGTCCTAGTCGGTTTGTGTAAATCCCTACTACCAAGTTCATTTCAATGATGAAGCCCGGTTTTGCATATACGAAATAACAGCATCAAGGATCCTATCCTCAACATTACCCAACAATATATATTTTTTTTGGTTTAACGGACATGTGTATTTAGATCAGCTTATGCGCAATCTGATTAATTCTCTTTTTCATTCCGGTAAAATGTAAGTCATCCATGCCGGGACTAGAGAATTTATGAGGGATAAATCTTTAATGGGCTAGCCTTAAAGGATTGCTAAGATTCAAACTCAAGACCTTTGAATTTTCATTTCGTTTCCGTTACTACTTGATCTATCATGGTTCAATAACATTTACCTCTGCAACTTTTTGCCCGAACTGAAGCTCCATTTGACCTCGATATGTATTCAGCTATCTTCATTTCAGACTCTTCTTTGGCTTGTTTAAGTTTAGCTATTTTCACTGGAGACAACAACTAAAGTTATTATACACCGAAGACGACAATCCATAAATAAATCTTATTTTAATTTACACTTGATGATACTAAAAATTAGTTAAGTCTAAGTTCGGACCATAAGTAAATCGGGAACTTGCCCCCAATATTGGCCCCACATGACGACGCCAGACTCGGGCATTCCAGCTCGAACATCTCAAGCTATAAATAAGAATCAATCCCACGTTTTGTAGACAAGCTATAAGAGTTTACTTTCCGCAAAAACCTTATAATCTTCTTTCCTAAAACAATACCAAAACTCCCACAAGAGCAAGAGACTTTATTAGAGTGGACTAACCAAACTTCCGAATTGTTGAATCACTATAAATTTCTTGTTTATCGAACTGGTGAATCACTATAAATCTCATGTGTATCAATTCCTACCGAGTGTAATGTTATAATTTATTAACGATTCGTATATGAAATTTAGAACACTTAAATTACAAGGTTTAGAACATATATGTGTGAGCCATGATACTCGATCTCCGGGTTTTTTTCGCAGAAGGGTAAAGTCTTCCTCTCATTCTTCAAAGCAATAGACGGCTCTCAATAGGACAAACCAAATTAGGTTATGAAGTGCAGATGAGACCTAACTTGCTATTTATAATGAATCTAATGGGCTCTCTCATTATGGACCACAATTAGATTAAGACTTACACTTAATC
Organism: Ilex aquifolium; assembly: GCA_951799425.1. Classification (NCBI taxonomy): domain Eukaryota; kingdom Viridiplantae; phylum Streptophyta; class Magnoliopsida; order Aquifoliales; family Aquifoliaceae; genus Ilex; species Ilex aquifolium. The sequence goes on from OX637405.1 coordinate 25,857,674, forward strand.
GTCTCAACCACATCAATTAAAAGGATGTCCCAGCAAAATAGATCACTTAACAATATTGAACTCATCTCATTGGATCATAAATTCAGCCAATTTTTCACAAACTCGAATAAACTATCAATTAATTAAAGTCTAATATGGAAAAATTCCAACTTGTAATTGTCTCTGTGATTGACTGTTCACTACTACAAGCCAAGTAACTCTGACTGGATGTCCCAATAAATCTTTTTCTAAATCCCGAGCTCAACCACCCAATAATGAAAATAAGTGTTTTTTAACAGAGAAGTAATCATGTTTTATCTCACCAATAAATCTTTGCCAATAGTTTACATATTCCTGAAACAATTATCTTCTCAATTTAGATGTGTCTGTGATTTTTCCAGTCCCGGAGGAGTTTACTCGACCCATTTCCCAGTCTCCCGCACTCCTCAAGTAAGTGTGCGACTCCGTATGAGGACCTCCTTCCCTTTTGTTCTGCGCACTCCGTTCACACGGTTCTCAAAGCAGAGTAGGAAGGGTGGGCAGAAGGTTTACCCCTTCTGGCAGAATTGACAATTTGTTGAGCTTCTTGTTTTGCAATTACTAGTCATTGAATTCCTCCTTGATGCCTATTGGCTTCCATACTTTATTACAAATGCTCCACAAAAATTTAAAAATAAGAGTCACACGATTACAATGATCGGCCTGAGGGGGGTGTGGAAAAGAACCTTGAGTATGCAAGATAAAAGAGGTTCAATATCCACAAAAATCTAACGAGAGGAGGAAACAGAGTGAAGCAAAAATCAAGTCATCTTGAACATTAAGTATTTTATGCCGAATACTCACGATCTACCATCGAGCATTTATGGTTTCGTGCCGTGCATTTAATTTGATGCCCCTGAGGACTATTATTTGTCAACAAAGGGCCATGCCTCTCTTTTCGACGGTTTATACAAGTTTAGAGTTGATGTGATAGAATAATGATCATCCGTCACATCAACACTCTACACGAAGTACACTTTCCAAGGACAATTAACCCTCGACATCAACCGTGTACATCTTCGTTCCTTTGTAGTGCCTTTTTACTCAGTTTTAGAGATGCTTGTCATCGGGCTTGACCTATGAGAGTTTGGGGAAACATCTATTGGTTGTAATATGCCACGTGTCGATATATGACTCGCAAGCTGCCCACATCCCATTAGTAGCAATGGTGATAAATTAGTAATGCAGTGGTGGTTAGGCGTGGGGGTGGTGGTTGTTAGAGGCAATAGTGGTAGGGTGCGGTGGTGGATAGGGGCGACATGGGCGGTGAGGTAGCAATGATGAGGTTATTCAGTGGGTGGTGGAGTTGGAGTGCAAGATTGATTACTTTATAATTATTATTTTTTCCAACTAAAGCGATAAAGTTGACCAAGCACTAGATAGGTGGCAATCAAAACATGGAATTATTGAAAAGATAAACTTAATTAGAACCTGGATTTATGGAAAAGATAAGCTTCCATTAGCTAAATAACTATTCTTAATATACTATACTACTGAACAATGACGATTAAACCCTTTTGTCTATTAAGGGGGGTGGTCTTTTTGTTAGCCAACCTTCACTTAATTTTTTTTTGGTATTGCAGTTAACGGTATTTGGGTCAACTTATGCACATCTCAACTAATTCTCTCTGATTCGATTAAAGGCAGATCATTCATGACGGAATTAAAAAATTCAGGACGTCTGAATTTATAATTCGTCTCAGTCTCCAATGGACTATCTTGGGGTTTCAGTTAAAATAGAAAGAGTGGAAAATCATTTATACACACATACCCAATAAAAAGGTAAATAGACCATAAGACCATAGATAAATTGACAACATTAGGGGACACTTAAAACAAGTGCCAAGCCAGAATGCTTACATAACTGAGACCGAGACCTTCCCCACCAGTACCTATTTACAACTTTTCAATGGACTCACATCTCCTCCTGACCATGCATAATTCCTCCTTTTCTTTTTTTTTTTGGTAAGAAAATATATTTATTTTCAAAAAAAGTAACTTACAATAACACATAAAACACGTCAAACAAGAACACACGTAGTAATACCCAAACGTTTTCGGATTTATATTCCCTCCAATATTCTAGCTTTTGAAAGACCCTAGAGCTTTAATTGCTCCAGCTCTGAGAATAAACTGGTGGTAGATTGCAGCAATGGCAGCACCAATGAATGGTCCAACCCAGAAAATCCACTGAAACAAACAACATCAAATCAAATTCAAATTGAGGTCTGTTGGGATTAAATAAAAAGAAAAAAAAATAATTTTTGTGTGTGTTAGTTATGTAATTAATAGAGGTTAACATACTTGATCATCCCATGCTTTTTTCTTGTCATAGATCACAGCAGCTCCAAAACTCCGAGCAGGGTTAATACCGGTGCCGGTGATCGGAATTGTCGCCAAGTGAACCATGAACACAGCGAAACCAATAGGGAGTGGTGCCAAGACCTTTTAATTCCAACATGAACAGGATTAAGACATATTATACTTTTTTGTTATTGGGAGGACCCAAAGACCCTCTTTCGGATTTAGCAAACAACTACCGTCGTTGGCAATTTGATTTTGCATAAATGATGAAATTACAATGGTAATAGTGATACTTACTGGTACGTGAGAATCTCGTGCATTTCTCTTTGGGTCTGTGGCGGAGAAGACAGTGTAAACGAGGACGAAGGTTCCGATGATCTCGGCTGCCAAACCGGTGCCTTTGCTGTACCCGGCGGAGAGCTCATTGGCACCACCACCGTAATTGACGTAGTAAGCCTTCTGGAATGCTTTCACCAAGCCACAACCACAAATGGCCCCTAAGCACTGAGCCACCATGTACATGAAGGCTCGTGCCAGTGAGACCTTCCGAGCCAAGAAAAGCCCGAATGTCACAGCCGGGTTGATATGCCCTCCTGCACATATCAATACAGCAATTATTAGAATGCTATGTCATTCTACATAACACCTGGTTGGTTCAGTCGTATTTATATGGACCGATCCTTTTAAAGTATTATAACTATTCCGGTAAATATTGACAGTTTTGCTCTATGATAAAGTACTGACCTGAAATACCAGCAGTGCAGTAAACGAGGACGAAGATCATGCCACCAAAGGCCCAAGCAATGCCAAGGATGCCGACGCCGCCACACTCATCGGAGTTCTTAGTTGGGTCAGTCTGGCTTTTGTAACCTATCACAGTCAAAACTGTGATGTATAAAAACAAGAGTGTAGCAATGAACTCCGCGATGATCGCCCTGTAAAACGACCACTTGGTCAGTTCTTCTGCATCAAACAGTGGTTCTGGTGGTGGGTCTTGGTAGTCCTTGGCGCCGTAATTGCCGCCATGCTCTCCGACCTCCATGTCCTTGGCCATTTCCTACTGTTTGTGAGGGTGGTGAGAGAGATGTTTTGAGTTTGGGGGTTGTTTGTGATGAGAAGAGGAGTTGAGAAGTGAGGAGGTATTTATGGGGAGGTGAAGAATTGAGAGACAATTAATTAAACTGAGTTTTGCCGCCCCTTCTCACTAATTTTGATTTCTGTCACTTTCAATGTTTAATCATCCACTATACCAACCTTACCCATGCGGATTATCATTATATTAGAGCAAGTTGGGTGTGAACCATATCGGGTTAAATACGAACCATTTAAATAAACATGTAATACATCACGATTCGTTTAACCCATTTAATTTTAAACGAGTCATGTTGGATAGTTTTATTGGGTTAACATGGGAACCATTCATTAGACCTGTTTAACTTGTTTGGAGAGCAATGAGTGTTTTATTACTGTTTTAAAGGTGAAAATAGTGTTCTATATTTATACTATTTATAAATGTTAGAATATGCGAATTTTTTTTTTATTCCTAATTATTATAATAAAGTCAATTATATCTACCTAAATACTTTCATCTAATTTTATCTTTTACACATATTTAACTTTTAACTTGTTTTAAACTCTTTTATAAAGACTTCTAAATTCAAAAGAATTCATTTATTAGTAGTACAATTACATATAATTATTTATATCTATATGAAAAAATAAAGTTCTATACGATCAAAAACATGTTATAAAAATAATATCATTTAAATTTATTTACGTAAACGCACGTCATACATTACTAGTTACAAAAAATGAAAAAAATGTGGACCATATAATTAAGGAAAATGTTATTTAGATCTAAAATGCGAATTTAATTTGATAATCAATTCAATCATAATCATTGAATTGATACTGAATTCTAACAAATACTAGGTCCCACTATTAAATCAAGGACAATGGAGTTAGATCTACATTATAAATCCAAGTAACATTGCTATTTAATTAAAGGGTGGGGCTATTCCTATCCCTTAAATCTCCATCCCCACCCCATTTTATCTTTTTATTTCAAACTATTAAATTCACCCCATCTATACCCACTTCATTAATAACTAAGTTGACCCCATTTATATTCATCCAATTAAACTATTAAATATATATTCAAAGAAACCAAAACAAAAAGAGTAGTTAAAGCGAAATTTCAATATTCCGAGGTGATCTAGAATAGTTCGATGCGTTTTAAAATATTTTTGACATATTTTAGCCAATGTCTTTAGAATATTTTGAGGTGTTGGTATATTTCGACTAATATTTAAAAATAAATTATTAATTTTTTTTTTCATTTTTACTCTATTTCTGATATCTTTTTATCGAAATAATACACCGAAACTAATGAGCTGGGTGAGTTTAAATTTGGATGAATTTAATTTTTAATTAATAAATATAAATGGGGTGAATTTAGTAATTAATGAGTTGGGTATAGATGGAGTGAATTTAATAGTTTATTAGGTATAGATGGAGTGAACTTAATAACTTAAAATAGGAAGATTAAAGGAAGTGAGAAAGAAGATTTAAAGAGTGAAAATAGCCGGACGTTAATCAAACCTAAAAAAAAATTAGATCATCTCTTTAGCTCATTCTAGATGGCCGATTAGGCTAATGGCACTTTCTCCCTAAATATTTGTCACTAGTTATATATTGGACCTTTGAAGTTTAGAGGTCACATATTGCACCTTGTTCTTTTTCAAATTATTGCAATGCGTCGTAATTGGTACGCGACTTTGAGTTTCTTCTGATGGGACGTTACGTGACAGGTAAGTGGCATAATAGGGGCAACACAATATAAATAAATTCAAATGTAATATACGTGAATTTTTTTATTGTGTAAGTGGAGCTTGATGATTGTGGGTAGTGATGTCATACGAAACGACAATGTTGGTCGATTGTGAAAGGCTTAGCAATGATCTATATGTTTATGGATGAGGAAACTTAGAGCAACGAGCAAAAAATAACAAGAGACATGGTTTTGACAATGAGCTGTGAGGTCTTAGGTTGTTATGGTATTGTCCATACAATAAGTGTCAATGGTGTTGGTATGCGGTTAATGGGTGATGGTATGAAAACAAAGGGAAAGTCATATGGGGGCACATTGCATAATTTCATTGAAATTATGTGTTTTATATGAGATTAATGATTTTTCAGGGGATAACGTGCAACTAGTTATAAATTTTAGATGACTCAAATGTCATTAACCCTTCTAAATTAGAATGTAGCCAAGCACTGCCATGTTGAAGGACCTACAAAGGATGGGACCCACCATTCAAAATGTGGGCCTAGGCGACAGGTCAAATCAGACGACCGACCAATCATCACCAATTGATAATTCACCACCACCGTCCATCAAACTCAGCTCGCATTCTTTGATTCTCAGGACCACTTATTTTGCGCCACGTATGGAGCAAGCCGCCGCCATCCCATTGGCTATCCAATCTTTGGCGGTTAACTTAATTTAATCCAAATGTTTTCTTTAATCAACCAATCGTCATTTATCTAATAATTAATTAAAAGCGACAAAATGGGAAAACTCATGGTCACCAGGCCTTCACGTGTTATTCAGTGGTGGTTTTGCAAATTTGAAAAAAAAAAAAAAAAATATAGAGATGTGGACAATATTAATTGGTCGGTTCTCCAATTCTCGTCACATTCAAACCCACCTATATAATGGTGTGGTTTTAACATTGAAAAAAATTATTTACCATAGTAATTGAATTGGTATTGACTCTAAATTAATGGATTCCCGTAGGATGATTAAGTCATTGAATTGATAGTAATTCTTAACTAATAGATTTCCGTAGAGTGATTAAGTCATTAAATTTGTAGTAATTGAATTGTCGACGGAAGATGATTAAGTTAACAAATTAGATTCACGTAGTATTTCTTCCTAACATTTAGAAGGTAAACAAGACTTCCCAATTGAATTTGATCCTAAATTTAAAAGTAGATTTAGTCCACCTCAATCACATACTTATTCATCGGTATACTAACCGTTCTCTCAACAATTATATTTAAAAATAGCTTACCATACTTACTGATGTCAGCTTATTGACCCGCGATTATATTTTTTAGAATTGTGCAACACTTAATCATATCTATAACTAGAGTTTTATAAAACTTGTTATCAAAATTCGCACTAATAAACAATCGAGTATTAATCTAAATGTTCTTTTGGTGCAAATAATTTAAACCAAAATTCATCATTTAATAATGGATGCCAACATAATATGACTTGCCAGGAAAGTCCGAAAAACGGCCTACAACTTTGAAGGGACATAATCACATAGAGCTCACAAAATACATTGATACATATCAGAAAGGGAATTAAGTATAAAACTTTGCATAAAAAGAAATTCAAATTCTACAGAGTAAGGTTGTTCCCTACACTTTGTCCTACAAACATTTTTTTTTTCTTTTCACCTTGATCATTTGAAAATTTTCCATTCCATCTGTTTTCTTCACATTTTCTAATGAATTTTACTAGCACACGTGCCTTTAGTTTAACGTCAATAAGGTGAATAATGAGAAAAGTAGGTGAGAGAACTGACATCTCTAAAATAACATGTGATTGTCTTGTGGTGTCTTCTTAAGAAGAAATACAACCCTTAAAATGTAGAAGAACAAAAGGTGAAAGGGAGAAAAAAACACAAGAATGGAAAAAGAGAAGAAAAGAAGAGATGAAGACTGTATTTCTTTTACTATGCTACAAGAATTGGTCATTGAATCTTGGTGATAATTTTCCGTGTCTAGTGGGAATAAATGTTGAATTTCGCATTTTTAGATTTCAAAAAGAGTCGATCTTCTCAAGTAGGGCCGATTCTCAGAGCTTAAAATTTGGTGGACAAGGTTGAGGTTGTGGCTTAAAATTTTAAAAAAAATCTATAATGAGATGTTTGAATCTTGTTTGATGGATAGGGTTGGGGTTGTGGCTCAAGTAAGGAAAAAGGAGAAGCACATGACGACCTGCCAAGCCTTAGCCTCCAAACCAACCAACCCGAGATCTCCTCACTTTACCTAAGTCATTGTGCCTCGAGAAAAAGTCCCGTGACAAGTCCCAATTACAAGGTAACCAACACATGATGGTCTCTAACACGAGACAAGACAGGTGAACACATCTAACACACTTGATTAACTACTGACACCCTTTGACTGACAACATAGCTCCATGACATAAAAGAAAACTCAACCTCGATAGCTGTTGTTAGTAATCATCATCTATTAACCCATTCCAATACTCAAACCTTATTATAAATACTCCTTATCTATGAGGATAGAAGGTAAATAATCTCTCCTATAATACTTCTGGATCATGGATAGCTCAAAATCTAGCACTTTTTTCTTCTCACACGATTTTAAGTCATGACATCCTATATGACAGTTACTAAGGGGATTTGGTCGGTAGAACTCCCTTGTCTCCTTCGTTTGCTTCTGTATTTGATAGGAGTTCTAGGCATTCCCCTGCTATTTTTGAGGGACATCCACCTTGATCCAAGCCCTCCTCAAATCGAGTCCTAAACATCCTCCAGCACCTCGTTCCCGACGAGCGAAAGCACCAAAAACCTTCCCCTGCACCCACAAATCATGACCTACATGATGCATGCTAATAACTATTCCAATATAGACCATTGGATTCCCATAATCTGACTCAGCCCAACTTCGGGGGATTCGAATGGTGCAAAGAGATTGATTCATCTTGACAGTTTATTGCAAGTCAGTTGACTTTCTTACATAACTTTTTTTTTCTTTCGTGTTGTCATCTATGGACATATCAATTTGGATGGAAAGAACCAGAACAAACATCATCAAGAGTATTAGTCTCCATTTTCTTGGAGAAATAGTCCTTAAGGTCCCTCATCATTTGGAAATTCTATTATTTTCTCTTGTACACACTGACACACACAAAGAAATGAGGGAGAAGGAGGAGAGAGAGACAAACGGACAAAGAGGGGGCTGGGGAGAGTGAGAGAGAGAGACTATTGCATATATTTGGCAAGAATGAATTGCAGCAATTCAAAATATCATTAAAAAATCCACAATATATTTGTAAGGACTTATTTGGTACAAGTTGCAGCCATTAATTGGAAGTTATGCTCAATCCTCGTCTATCCCATGGAAATACTCCTAGATTTAGACCTCCTCATCAGGGTCCTCGGAGTCCTCTTTTGATATCATCTCCAATCCAAAAGAATTAGAAGGTCTATGGGCGAGATTAGAAGGGTTGGTGCAACTTCAATCCAAGAATTCCAATACCTCATACATTTCTCCATTGAAGTGATTGTGAAGTTCTTTTTGGGTTGAGCAAGACAAATAGGGACCAGTTGATTACAATGATTTCTATCTTTAGAGAGAGAGAATAATATGTTGAGAGGCTTGATTAGAGAGAAGAAAGGGTGTTAAAGTGAGAAGGTGACAAAGTTAGGGGGTGTCAGTGGAATTTAGAGTAAAATGGTAGGTAGGGGCGTGGGGGACTACATTTGAGGAATACGCAACTTTCAAGCGGCAGTTGGGTATCACAAGTTAGAGAAGGTTCCAACTATGACCAACTTCACATTGGTTGCTCTCTGGATTTAGAGAATGTGATTCAGTGAGGTCTTCACATCTATGGGAGAGACTGATGTGGGACCCTTAATAGAATCGTGTGGTGGTGATTATAGTAAAGTGATGGAAAACGAGTGAATTGGATGAATTGAGGAGAGAGAGAGAGAGAGAGAGAGAGAGAGAGAGAGAGAGAAGTACTCTAGTATAAGGAAGAGACGGGTTGATGCTCTTTAACTTGAGGTTAATTGAGTTGCCTTTATATAAGGAAGCACAAATGTAGTAGTAATGATAAAGTCAGTGGAAGCAAATCATTAAAATATTGAGACAAATGTGATATGACACCCCTATATAGGGCATCCTTGGATAAATATTTATTAAGTTGAGCTATGTATTAAAAAATGCCATTGTCATCTGGTTTGTTGTTTTGAACTAATAAGTAATTGTATAGAGGTACTTCTGACTCGTTAACCTTTGGTTGTGGTTTACATTTCTAGATTGTTTAGATAGTCTGACTTAAAATGATTCAAATTATTTCTTATTGACACTTCTTAAAACTTGATATCTTCACCGAATTTCAAAATACTTTTTGGTCAACATGGTTTTTATGAATCTTAGAGCTACTAAAATGGAAACATGAATATCTAAAGGGAATCAAGCAAACCAGAGAGCGAAGATAGGTTGAAAGAAAAAAAATTATAAGATTTGGAAAGTAAGAGTCATAATTTTCAAAAGACTAGTGTAAAATAACATATGTGAAAATTGAAATGATCAAAGCAAGTATGAAAAATGTGGGGCAAAATAATGAACGATACATTTGAGGGCTATCCCTAGCAAGGAGTTTTGAGCAAGGTTGAACCTTTAGTGGATGTAGTTGAAGGATTAGTGGATTTGTAGTTTAGTATATTCACTTACTCAATTCCTTTGCATCATTGACACACTGATTGTATATTTCAGGTTTTGTTGCCTAGCATAGAGAAACTAAAGCTCATGGAAATAGTCAACCTAGTATATATAGTGGACTGCCAGATCCAAGTTGGGTCTTTTGACCAAGTAAGAGTCACAATTGTTTTCGATTGTGGCAAATTGTTGAATTTTGTTGCATTTGCTCAACTAAAACTATTTCGAAGCCACCATTGTGATGAAATTGAAGAAATCTTTGACTTGGAGGGGCTAAAAATTGAGGGTGAACATGCAGAAGTCATACTCGGTCAGTTAGAGTCATTGACGCTATGCATTTCAAGTAATGCATATATGAAAGATGCTTACCAAAGGACTTCAAGGTTTCCATAATTTGAAAACACTTGACATTTTTGGTTGTGGGAGCTTGAGATATCTGTTGTCACCTACTGTGGCAAACTTGCTTTTGAATCTACAAGACTTAAGACTTCATTGTTGTATGGTGTGTTGGCCCAAAAGTAACATAAGAGGGGGGTGACCTAGGTTGGAGAGTGTGTGACTATTTTTTGGCTTCTTTAAATCATACTAAATATGCACTTCAAGGTATGGTTTTTTCATCTTCCAGGGGTTTGAGACAAGGGGACTCAGTGTCTCCTAGTCTCTTTATACTTGCTGAGGAAGTCTTGAGTAGAGGGTTAAGGTGTTTGTATGAGAGAGGGAGGGTGAAACCTTTTCATATAGGTAAAGGTGCTGTTTTGGTGAGCCACTTACTCTTTGCTTACGATACCTTTTTGTTTTTGAAGGGGGATAGGAGGTCTATGGAGAACCTCATGCATTTCATTGGGAGCTATGAGCAGTGCTCAAGTCAGAGAGTAAGTAAAAACAAGAACTCCTTGATTGTTTCTTCTAGAATTTCTGCTGTAAGTAGGCAGAATTTGGTGGCTTTGGCAGGGATTCCTATTAAGGAATGTCCTATTACATATCTGGGTTGTCCTCTAATCAAGGGGAGGGCGAGGTTGTTATTTTTTGAGGAGTTAATTTAGAAGTTTAGGGCAAGGATTGAGGGGTGGTATGGTAAGCTGCTCTCTCAAATGGGGAGACTTGTTTTGCTGCAGTCTATCTTAAATGTTGTACCAGTTCATTTACTTGCTTGTATGAACTTTCCCAAAGGGGTTTTGGTTAAACTGAACTCTTTGATGTCTTCATTTCTTTGGTCTAGTTAGTCTGATACCAAGAAGAGGCACTGGGTGTCTTGGAGGCAAGTTTGTATGCCAAGGGTAGAAGGTGGTCTTGGTTTGAGAAGCTTGGTGGAAGTGCATAGTGCTTTTCAGATGAAATAGGTATGGGGGATCTCTGTGGTCTATGGTGTTTGTAGCCAAATTTTTTTTTTGGGGGGGGGGGGGGGGAGGGGGACAAGCATTTATTGAGGGTAAGGGTCTATTCAAATCGATATCACCAGAACACAATATTAGGATGGACACAATTAAATACGTCTAAATTTTATTTCAAAAAATACATATCTAATATAAAGCAAAAAAAAAATTAAGGGGGGCATGTATCCACCATAGCCCAAGGGTGGCTCCGCCCCTGGTTGGATGCCTGGCATGCCATAGGACTAGATTAGCTCAATGGCATGCAACGTTTCTCCCACCACTAGGGTGACATTTAGAGAGAGCAAATTTTGAGGGCGAAATTTATTTTTAAGGAGGGGAGAATGTAATATTTCGTACAAAAAAAAAATCTATATAATTAAAATAATTTTTGATTACTCGATTTAACCCTTGATTAAGTAATTACTAAATTAAGTGTAAAGAGAAGTGTGGTGGTAGCTTAGTGGACAAGCCAGATAAGGAAGGAGTTAAAAATATAATTGGGTGCTCAAGGGTGTTAAATATTAATTATGTATAAAAAGAAAGGAACACTTAGAGGGACCAAAGTGTAATTAAGCAAAGCCAAACCGTGTGCCCTATGTCCTTGCATGTATATATATTCTATTTAATAGATCTCTTCTGATGAGAATAGTGTATTGAGGCGATTGGAGAAAGAAAAAGAAAAGGACAGAGAGAGAGAGAGAGAGAGATAGAGAGATTGATACAAAAATAAGGACGGCTTTGGTGGAAAGAAGCAAACACAGAGGGAATAAAAGAAAAGAAACGAGGGAATTGCGGCCCGGAGATAGATGGTTGAATCATATCGGATTACAACGAAAATCTAGAATATTGTCTAGCATATGGAGAACTCGGTGTCAATATGCATTAGTGTCTTAATTTCTTTGCAAAGAGTTCTTTTATTGCTATCGTCATTGTATTGAGGTTCGTTTGGACTTTCGTTTGATACGTCTTTGTATTTGTGAAAAAAAAAATTACGCGTGAGTATAGCTTAGTATGTAGTTGGGATGTACTGTGTATTGCCTAGTATGTAGCCGAAACCAACCTAGTATGAAACCATGAATGATTTGGAAAATTAGAGAATTGGGTTTCGTATGAATTTTATGAAGGGTTTGTGTTAAATACTCATTTTATTTGTTGATTTTACGGTTGATTGTTGGATTATCCTGTAACATTGTAATTTCGTATGTTATGTTGTAAATTGCTTACTAGATCTCCCAAGCTCACCCTCATTTACCCCCTCTCAGATGCAAGTTGAAAATTTATGGAAAGTCAAAAGATGATCGGGTCGATTGAGGAATTAGAGATTTCGAACTATTAATTCATTGGTGAAATTTTCACAATTTTGAAAGTGATTTGAACCATTATAATGATTTTTAAAAACTAAATTTTTTTGTTTTTTATTGATTGAGGATTTTAGTACTCTGTATGAATTGATATTGATGGTAATTGAGTTCGCACACCGAATCTAAAGAAATCGAGTTCGGGTCATGACAACTTGCCCCACCAAAAAGTTTGTAAAGAATTTAGGAATAGTTGCATGTTATAGAAAATAAGTGGGAATTTTGGATAAAGTATAAAAGTATATTTCAAATTTCTGTTTTTAACTTTTCCTACTATTGATTACATTTTTAACTTTTCGTATATATAAGGGTATTTGGGCACATATAAGGGTGTTTGGGCACTTTCCCCACTCATCTTTGAGCAACCAGCACAAATAGAAATAAAGAAGACCACCTCTCTTAAATTTGATACACTGCCCCCTTTGCTTTTTGAAAATTTTTATAATGATCTGTTTTTTTTATCTTCCTCTAAGTTTGTGATCCTTTGCCCCTCACCTAATAAAACATATTTATTATTTTTGGATGGAGTACTACGGATGTGAAACGCCCTAATTGATACATTGCTCAAAGATAATATTGCTTTTTCTATTTGGTACATTATCCCTTTTTTTAAATGCAATTGTGTGGTTAACCTTGACTTCTTTTGATAATTTTGTGGCTCGTAAACCAGTAAAACACAATTAGATGCAAATGATAAAGTATACTAACCAAAAACATTTTTTTCCCTGAATATTTTGCAGTGGTAGTTGAGCAGGAGAATGAACTTCAAAGAAAATTACAACAAAAATAACTGCAATCGAATCATAAATGAATATGCCCCTGATGCCAAAAATGCAATCAGAAACCATATTTTCAGTTACTAGAGACCCTCCTTGCAAGGAACTAAATTTCAGTTCGAAATGATCAAAACGTTTCCATTTCTATAAAAACTGAAACGAATCACATGATGTTTCAATAGATTTCGAAGTATTTCAACACGTTTCGACCTATGTTTCGAACAATTTTGGAGAAATAAATTTTCAAAATTTTCTTTGTTTTCATCTTGTTTCCGAAACATTTATGTTTTCAAGCTCACCAAAACTATGCACATCCTTACCTCAAAGAAAATTACAACAATAATAACTGCAATCGAATCATAAATCAATATGCCCTGATGCCAAAATGCCAAAATGCAATCAGAAACCATATTTTCAGTTACTAGAGACCCTCCTTGTAGATCACAGTACCAATTTATTGAGGAGCTAAGTAATCAAGCTACACAAGGGATACACCCAACCCAAAACCAGAGACCTCACTTTGGGTTTACAACTTTTTCTAACCCTACATACATTATGTGAACTGGACTCATCTGTACAATCCTCTAAATTTCATAGGAACAAAAACTACAAAAACAAAAAAAAATATAAGAGAAAAGAAGTTCAAATAAGGCATTTACTGGTGTGGCTTTGTTGCCAATGGCTTGCACTGGCACTCATCCTGCATCAGCTAAAGCTTGAACCTAAAGCCACACCCTGTGCACCTAAGACGTAACCACTGCTTGTTTCCTTCTCAGGATTTCCCTTGGATTGCTGACCTTTTGTACCCTCAAGACAACTTAGTTCAAGCAATGTGTCAAAGATAATAAAGATAAACCTTGTGTAGCTGGATTTCATATCAAGCCTTCTGAGTTGCGCGAGAAGTGATCCCGTGTAAAAGTCTGACAAACCCATGGAAACTGAGTTTTCCATCAGAGTGTCTTATCCAGTCCCGGAGGACTACATGAATTGGTACTGAAGTGCTAAGCCCAAGTTCCTGTTAAGAGAACCCAGTGTTATTAAAGAGAGATTGGTTGGTGCTAGGACATACTGAAGAAAAAGAAATGTTGGGAATCTAACAAATTAATGTAGCAATATGGTAGTGAAAATCATGAAATTTATCAATTTGCTTTTTAAGTATTCTGAAAGAGAACTAACAAAAGAACTATAATCTAGTACTTTGACCTTCGCAGACAAACGTGGTTTGCAAGTAGAGGTTTGTATCCAATCAGCTATGAAGGAATGAAAAGGAACAGGGATCAAATGGGGTACAAAGAAATTTTGTTCATGGCAATGGCAGTGCAGAAAATCTTTCCTACATACGGACCATTTCTGATAGATACATCTACTTGATTTTACAGTGCTTACAAGGACTCATCTCCAGGTTTAAAACTGGTATACAGATACTTCATTGGACAATGTGCATATATACAGATATGCCTGAAAATGCATGAATGTTTGTTTATACACATGTACGCACACAGAGGGAGGGAGGGAGGGAGGGAGGGAGAGAGGGAGCATACTGAGGCAAGTTCCTCTATCATAATAGGTCTGTTTCCATCCTTCTCGAAAAACTCATAGGCCCGGCATGCATGTTGCTCCCAACTCTCCATTCCTTCTAGATGATGCACGCTGATTGCTGCAGCACAAAATTCTTCGAAATCCAATTTTCTATATTGAAGACAACTTACCTGCAAGACACATCAATATGCAGTAAAATCGATTGACAAGGCTCAGCTCATTTTAAACCGATAAATAATCGGAGGAAGGAGGAGAAAGGTACGATTAAGAAAATAGAATGTTACCATGTTGATGTAATCTTGAACCCGTGAATCCTTCATGGCATCCGTAGAGTTCTTTGCTGCAGCCTATCATATTCAGACATTTAGTATGACATTTTTTTGGTGGTTTTCTTTGTCTTTTTTTTTTTTTTGGTGGGGGGGGGGGGAAATCAACAAACAACGGTGAACAAAAATGGAGGAAGAACTGCAAAAGACCTAACCATTTTAAAATTCTGTAGCAATATGAATCCACTTTTGTTTGGGCCCAACAATGCAAATTGTCCCCGAAAATAAGCCAGCTGAGGTATTGTTAACGTCTTTGCGAGAGCCTGTCACAGAAGTAGAAACAATTCAATACTTACACGCATTAAAATTGTTTATCTATTTCTTCTCAATCTGCTTACGAAAAAATGTTCATGTTTTTTTTACTGCCTTGAGGTATCCACGGGGCAAGGGGGTGGGGGTTGTTCTCCTGCTGGTGTAAGTTTTAATTCATGTTTTTGTTCTTTTACGTCTTGATCAATGTAGCCGACTAAAAACTCCTAATATCTTTCTCCAAACAATTTAAAGGCAACATTTTACAAGGTCCTTAAACACCAGGAATTTGTTTAAAGGCAGAAGCACATACCCCAAGAGCTGCTTTCCTCAGAGAAGATGAACATATATAAGCTTTTACAAGCTTGTATGTTATCATATCCAAAGGTACCTTGACATCATGATAATTGGCCAGCCATGGATGATCTAAACAAGGAAACCCCATTGCATGTATTAGAATCAAATAAGGTCCCCAGGTTTTCTTCCTCATCTTGGGAAGAGATCAGATCAAATTAAATTTTTAAGGTGGTTTCATGAGGATAGAGACAAATCACAGAAGCCTATAGAAAAATATTATTGGTTCATGTACCCAATTAGAAAATCTAATGATTAGATAGTCGGAACAACTTACTAAGAGCCTGAGCAGCTGTTAGTCTCTTACGGTAATCTTTGTTCACCAGACCCTTTACAAAGTCTACCGCATGACTTGACAAAGAAGGCCACGGGGCTTCATCAAAGCTAGGGTCTGCTTTAAGGACTGCTCGGAAGATTCCAGATTCTGTCCGAGCCCAAAAGGGCCGGCTTCCACAAAGAAGAATATAAGCAATGACACCTATACTCCACATGTCAGCTTCTGTTCCATATGATCGATGCAAAACTTCAGGAGCTACATAGTATGCACTCCCTACGATATCATTCAGCCTTTCATCTGCACACCGAACTCCAACTGTCAAAACCATAATGATTTTTTCTAACAGTCAGAAAATAAAAATCTAAAGTATGAGATTTGACCTGGCTTCACATAGTCAGAGAGTCCGAAATCAATGGCCTTCAATGGAGAATGCTCATCTTTAGAAGTGAAAAGAAAATTCTGAAGCAGAATTCACTCAGTCAGTATCAATGAAAAGAGAAAATCCTATAACAAAGGAGAAATATTAAGGAAGAAATCAAAAGTAATAACATTATATGCATAATCTCATGCATACAACCAGTACGGAAATTTCGAGATGATTTTAAACTTTCATCTAGGTTTAAAAGAACAATGACCAAATTTGTAAGTACTGGAAATTATACCAATCTCTTCAGCACATTTATTTTGAATTAAAAATTGGCAAAGTAGACAACAGGAACAATCTAATGTTATTTCTTCCGCAGTAAACCAAACCCATGGTAATTAAACACATGAATACAGGTACAGGTACTAACTTCAAATGTTTTTGTTTTTGGTACAGGCTTGTGCCGACTACTCCCTCGAGCTCTAAGACCGGTTACTGTAGCTCGAGCTAGTTTAAAGACATATCCTAGAGGAACAAGGATAGCTCGAACCTGAGATCTCATGCTTGCAAGAGGGCAGGCTTGACCAATGGACCACCCTCAAGAGTTCTAACTCCAAATGTTCGTTGAACTATATAATGTCTTATGATGGCCTTCCCAAATACCCACTACTATGAAACTTGAGGAGTAGGAAATATAGCACCACTAAATTATGATCCTGATTTCACTTTGCCCCTACATTATTATTTTCTTATATTGCTCTCTTAACTATATTAAATGGTTTGACACTGCCCCAAAATTCAGCGGTTGGTAGATTTGTAGGTAAAAATGTCAAAAGCGCATGTCATACTGACCCTCAAACTAGGTGAATTGGTTTAACATAATCTAAAAATCCACCACAATGTGGTCATTTTCCGCCCAAAATGAATTGAGGTTTGGGAGGACTAACTATGATTTACCCCTAAACATTTACTCACAAGGCAACCTAATTTCTTTTAAGATGATTCATATTTTTTTAAATACTAATATTGTCTTTCATCGTTGAACCATTACTAATGCAGTAGTGCTGAATTCTTTTATAATCAATTCCTGAATTGTAGATACAATTCTTTTAATAAATTCTAGAAACACTACATTATTTTCATTCGGAAGCAAACAATCACCAAATGGAAAAGGTAAGTCGAGATCCTAAAAATAAACACTTGTAAGTAGACTAGGAATATTTGTGAGTGAAAGGGATGCACAAACTGAGTGCAGAGTCCTGTATATATAGCCAAATAAGAACACAAAATGACCTGAACATCCCTCTGGTCTAGGCAATACATAAAAGTTATAGTAAGGGCAAAAAAGGGAAAAACTTAATAAACTAGACTGTAACTCCAACAAGTAATAATGAGTGATAAAGAACAAAAAGTGCAATGCCAGAGCAACAATTTACTACAAAATCTATTAGAAACAATGTTGTGTTTGCAACAAGTTTCACAATAAATGAAGTCTAAGAATAATGAAGGTAACACATAATAGTGGGTGACAAATATTCTCAGCATAAGTGGAGAAATGACCCTATGGTTGCCTAGTGCATTCATCAAGGTTATTAAGGAAATCAAGGATGTAAGTGATATCCTACGGGTTATTGGAACTTGATGAAACTTGATGACGGAGAACTTTACCCTTGGATACAAGTTAAATAAAACATAAAATAGGGCTGTCATGCTTTTCAAGAAGCCGGTATTTCACTAGAAGAGGAAAATCACTGTTTAGATGCATGAACTCAAGGTGACAGAGCACCTAGCCTAGCCACCTACAATGGGTGACTTTTAGACCACAGTAAAACGAAGTAACTGAAAAGGAGAAAGGAGCTAATCCATCACAAGTATATGTACATCCAAAAGAGAAGGTTGTTAAAGGTTCAAGTTAATGCTTAAGAGAAGTAATAACTTTCAGAGATTTATGCTGTTTTAATTACCAAGGGCAAAGAACAATTAGAATAAATCGTTGACAAATACCTCAGGTTTCAGGTCACGGTGAACCACGCCTTGGAGATGGCAGTAAGCAACCACACTTAAAATTTGAACCATGACAGCTTTGGCATCTTCTTCAGAGTATTTTCCACCCCTAAAGAACATGATTAGCCAGTTCAAAAGTTGCAAAACAGGGTAAATTCCCACGAGAGGAAATATGCCTGAATAAGTACCTTGAAAGTATTCTATCCAACAATTCTCCTCCTTTGCACAACCTGAAGAACAACAAACGTCATAAAGGGTATGATCAAAAACTTCAAAACTTTAATTTAGCCGAGGGATCCTTGCTACACAAAAGACCAACAATTACATTGGTATATTTGATTATTGTTGGAGATCACAAACTCTGAGACACCACAAAAGGGGAAAATATTAGAGACTGGTTAAAAGAATATGATTTTCGTTCCAATGAGTCACAGGCATAATGGTTTAAAACATTAGCTGACTTTCATACTACTCAGCCGACCAATGTCAATATCTTCAATGATTCTATGGTTAGTTCTCTGCATGAATCACTCAGTCACATCACATCAAATACACTGTGATTACATGCAAGTCAATAGGTTGGCATTATGATTCCACCGGTTCGGTTCTTCACTGAATCAAACAGTGAGATTAAGTTGCAGTACTGCATATGATGCATGGTTGCAATTTGTATATCTGTGGCATCTGGAAAATATTAAAAATCGAAAGAGAAAGTTAATTGATGACCTTATGCAATAATTTAGAGCACCAATGTACCACTATGTAAGGTGAAATTGATAACGACAAGTTTCCTATTTGACTGATTTAGTGCAAACCAAACTGAGGAGACAAAAAACAGCCACAAATTACATAAGGCAATATAGTCCAAGTTAGCATATCAGAACTTCAGTTGTTTAAGGGGAAGTAGTCCAAACTTACTCCATTACTATATGAACATTGTCGTCATCTTCATAAACATCATAGAATTGCACTAGATTCTTATGCCCAGTGAGAGCCCGTAATATTTTCACTTCTCTCCTTACATCCTCAATGGCTATTGCCGTAGTCATCTGCAAAATATATTCATCTTTTTGAGAAGAAAATGAGAATCACATTTGCTTTCAGTATCTAAATCTATCAGGACAACATTTGTCAATGCATAGTCTGTAGCTAAAAGGATAACCTAAACTGTTAATCAACTACGACTTCAGTAATAAATACAAATGCCCCCATGATTCAGATAAGAGAATAACATAAAAGTAAATAACAACTTCCTATCTTTGGTAGGAGTAAGATAATCAATTGTAGCATCACCATAGTCATATAAATAACTTTAACTCATTATCTGTGCGATTAAGTTGAAACAAAATGAAATCTAGCAGTCATTAACCAGAACCTTCACAAAGCATCCCAACCCTGCCAACCATACTTAAATTGTCCATACTGACTAAAGTTTTCCTCTAAGTTGTACATATCTAATTTATGACATTTTTCTCACTTACTTGAGTTAAATCTTGTTAATCAAACCATAGTATCCAGAAGTCGTAACGGTTGGAGGGTTTAAATTTGACACAAACAGTGCCATTTAGCTATCCAATATCCCACAGGTTCAACTCACACACTTCCATGCCCTTCCGACAATTACCAAAAATAAACACAAAAGCCTAATGAATGAACAAATTAGTGAATGATATTGACAGAATTGGAAAGAAAGAACATTGAAACAAAGCAATGAACTCTAGACCTTTGATTTTGGGATAACTTTAACTGCCACATCCTGCCCCTTCAAGCTTCCTTTTTTCGCAGTTGCCGAACAAGTATACCCAAAATGCCCACGCCCCACCTCTTCTCCAAGCTCATAATGGCTAGTGAAATTCTTTGAGTAACCAAAATTCTTATCCAACTCACCATCACATTCACTCCCCTCAGGAATTGAAGTCTCATTGGGCTTAACTGAACCATGTCTCCGAGCAAGCAATGCCCGGATATGCTTTGCTGGTGAGGGTGGAGGAAATGGGCGCTTGAAGAGGCGAAGAGGGGTTGAAGTCGCGCTGGAATTGGCAGGTGAGTTCTTGAATGCACTAGGAACAGGACTTGGGCTGTAGAAGGGAAACTTTGTTGGTTTCCTTGTTTGAGAATTCCATGTTGGCTTATTGTCATTAAGAATTATTGGGTTGTCAGATAGGTTTTGTGGGGGTTCAATGGGTTTTCCATGACAAATTCCCATGGAATCTGGAACCAAATTGTGAGAATGTTTCACTATTCAAAAAAAACAAGAAAAAAAGGAAGCTGAGAAGTTGTGAGAAGTTGTGATCAAGAGTAACGAGAACGTAAGCTAAACCATTAGAAGAAGAAGAAGAAGAAGAAAAAGTGGGAAACTAATTTCAGGGAATAAGGTGCTCAGGAAAGAGAATTGAAGAACACTTAATACTCAAATCAGAAAAGAGAAATCCCAGAAACCACTGGCAAACAAGAAGGAAAAATGAAAGAGAATTCTAAATTCTGGAAATGAAAACCCCAGAAAGATGGGATTTTTTCAGCTTGTCCGACAGAACTCAGAAGGATCAGCAAAGAATTTTCCCAAGAACTTCAATTTCCAAGAAAAAACCAGAGCAAAGAAAAAGAACCGCAACTGTATTGAAGAGAAAGCAATTAAACTTTCTGATCAAACAGAAAATGCTAAATGGGAACCCAGAAAGAATGACAGAATTAACAGAGCTCAGCTGAAGAATGGAAAGAAGTAGGAGAGAGTTGGAATCAACAATGATAGAGAACCAAGAACATTTTTCAACAAAAGAAGGTAAAGAATGAGATTGTTAAAAAAAGAGCATTTAAGTGGGAAAAGATGCTCAACAGAGGCTGCAAGAAAAGAAAAGGGATGGAAGAAAGGAGAGAAAGAAGCAAGCACTCTCCCTTTCTTTTTCTACTTTTTAAAAACTTTTTTATTATTTCATTTCTTCTGTATTTTCTTGTTTGTTTTGTTTTTTTGCCCTGTCTTGGTGGTTTTGATTTAATTATCCCTTTTGTTAGAAGCCCTGTTCATAATTGTTAGTAATGGCAGTGGGGTTGGGTTTGGCTCCTTCCAGCCTCTCTCCTTATTGAGAGAGAGAGAGAGTATCTTTCCATTCCATCTGTACAGATTTGTAATTGCAAACAACTGAGCCACCAAACATTGTGTAATTTGAACTTTGACCAGCTTTTGTGTGTTAATACTTTTTCATCAATTTCTACATCATGTTTTCTCTATTTTCTTTTCTTTTCTTTTCTTGAATAGTTAAATTTATGTGAATTGAAAGTATTCTTTTATTAAAAATATTATTTAGACTTAAAATATGTACTATATAATCACAATTACTGAATAAGTATTGGATCTCAAAAAATGTCGGGACTCACGGTGAAATTAATGACTGTGATTATCAAATATACATCTTAAGTCCACTTTTTTATATTTATGTAGCATTGCTCTTATTTTATTTTTCTAGGTGTCATTGTTACTATTAGAGCAATTTATATTTTAATCCCGCTCAATTATATTCTTTGTCTCACATGGCCCATTTAACTATCACATTTTTCACAACACATCTCCAATTGTAGTAATTGATTTCAAAATGTTCGCTCTACTATAGTGTTTCTCACATTGTACCTCTAATTTCAATCATTAGTTTTGTATTGTCCAGTTGTTGCAATTTAAAAAAATTATTTTACTATACATTTGGGCATAATGTTTTGTACAAAACATGTCTAGATAGTTAAATGAGAAACTTAAAAGTTGAGAGAGCTAAGTGAAATTGAGCTCAAAGTTGCAGGGTTCAATGTGTAATTTTCCTTAATTATTATACTACCACTACTATTCCTATTTCACTACTATGCTTATTTTAGAACAAATTGGTTTTCTAAACCTCCCTGCCCTATAATCTTCTTTTTCTAAAGCTGCCTGTTTCAAACTGAAACTCATAGTTAACCAATTGATATTGTTAGGTTGGGTGTTAAAATATAACACGACTCATTAAGATAACATAAAATATAGGGTTGGGTTTGAGTTTTCTTTAAGTCATCTATTTTGTAAACAAGTAGACCCGATATGACACGAATTAATAAACGAATCGAGTATGAGTGAAGTATTTTTTTGACACAAACCTGTCTCGACCCGGCCCGAACCCACCTCACTCGACAAGATTGACAGCCCTAGTGGTGAAGTCACCTTAATTTATATATAGGGTATGTTGCCTTCATTAGTAGGTATATCTACTTGGATGAATTCATTAATCCATCAATTGCCTTAATTAATGGTTCAAGCAACATTTCCAAGCATCTTCAATTGGAAGCAATTACCAATAAAATATCATAACACATATTTAACATCATTCATTTATTATAGGTTTCTCACATTACACTCTCAACTATGTTGCTTTGGTCTCATATTACTCTCAAACTAAACACTCATTATGTTTTAGATGCAAAATATTTATATAGTATTTTATTTAAGCGCAAAATATAATAAAATCACTTATTTTGGGGCAAAGGGACAACAATCTTCATCCATTTTTTTAGTTAGTTTGAAATTTAGACTATACAAAATCAATAATTGAAATGCAATAACAAAAACGTAATCATTGAGCGAATTATTTTTTTTAAAAAAAGGGGTCATAGTTAGAGGGTGGAAGTAGTCAAAGATTAGTTTATTTTCTTTTTTCTTTTTTATTTCAAACTTTTAATGTATACATAAATCTCAAGTCACGCATTTTCCGTTAACCGGTACGTGTCCCGCTACAATGAAGCAAAAAAATATTGGTGAACAAATTCAAAACGTGATCTCACTTCTCACCTTAGTACTCCTTGTAAGAAATAGGGGTGGATTACCAATTTAAGGGTTGGTTACCTATATGCCATAGTTTTTGTCTCATAATTAGCTTTAGTTTATATGCATTTGCATCATTGGGACATGACAATTTTAGGGTGCTGATGCGTTGGTGTCGTTATGATAACAATTATATTTTTGTGGTCAACTGAACAATTAAAAATTGAGACTCCAACCGTGCCCAATTATTACTATTGCCAACACCACCAACTCGTGTGCAAAAGAACTTATGTATTTTCATTTGCCACCAAAAAAAGATTTTTCACATATCTTCTTGTTTTTGGATGAAGATGGGTCCATGTCTAGTAGGAAAGTTGCTTCAATATGATTTTCAATCTCACGAGTTTGAGTCATGAAAATAGTTTTTTGACGGGCTACGTTAAACTATGCATATTTTATTATTTGTAACACCCCCCCCCCCCTTTTTTTTTAATCTTCTCCTTCTTCTGAGTCTAGTCAGATATTTTTTTTTTGATCTCCTTGTAGTTATGTACCAAATTGAAATAGTTACTTTTATTATTTAAGTTAACGGAGAATGTGTTTCACACACTCAAAACATGTTGTGGGTTTTGTTTTTATTGTTTCCCTCCAAAAGAACATTGTCAAAGTGCTTAAAATATCATTTATAATATATGGTCTAATACCCAAATAAGTAGAACATCGGTCCCAGACAAAAAAACATGCAAGAAAAATACAAGTGATTTTTGGCCCTAGAATAAAACATCACTCGAGGGAAAAAAGAAACTCGAAAAATTTGATTAAAATGTGTTAATTTGTTGTCATGTTCCATTAGTTTTATGGTCAACAATAAATCAGACGAAAAATCTGATTTTAAAACGTGTGTATTTATAGTAATTTTTTAATTCCATTAACGTCGTCAATTACTTCACTTTAATATATAACTATAAGAAGGTAATATACATAATTTTAAACGTCAAGTAGGTAAGGTGCTTCTAACCGAAACTAGAGAAAAGAAAAAACACAATTAACCCATAATTTTATATTGATCGGGGTATAGGTTGACTTAAGAATTGCTTAGTTGCCTAAATATTATTTAGACGTTCTTAATGTTAACAAAAACAAATAGTAAGCCTTTGGTACGGAAATTTAACTTCTCATCATCCAGTGGGGTGGTCTAGTGGAGTTCCGGTCGAACTTCACACTATGAGGTTGGAGTCTTGAAGTCCATATTGGAAATCAGTGGTTGACTACTTTGCTAACATAGCTAGGTTCGTTTTCGAGAAAAGTAACGGGCGCGGTCAAGGGCCGCATAATTCCACCAATGAGGGTTTATCAGGGGTGGTCTCTGGGTGCTCTCCTTTGCCCCACCCCTTCTTTCAATAGCAAAATATATATATATATATATATATATATATATATATATAACTTCTCAAATAGTAAGCCTTTGGTACTAAAATTTTTATTCTCAACCGTAGATTTTGCTTCTAGTGATATGTAGTCATAGATTGTAAAATCCATTAAATTATAAATAAACCAATAAAACTTTATACATGCTAGTTTTTGGTTGATTCAAAAAAAAGTATAATACTGAAAAATTATAGAGATGGCTGAATTAGGACAAAATATTAGGCTTTCTTGATGGCATGATTAGGACACTTCTTGGCTTGTTGTACCATGGATGTACTTCCATTTATTTATGGTCAGGTAATCAAATAAACAAACACCATCAGCTTCATAAATGATTTTTATGTGGAATCTTTATGCATAACCTACCTATATTGATGTTACAAACTAAAGTATCCAACCCTACCCCTCCTCTTCCATTGTGCCACAGAAAAGCTTAGAACCCACAAAAGCACTTTTTTTTCTTCTTTTTCGGTTCAATGATTATATGTGTCCGAATCAATTTATACACATTTTCGACTAATTTTTCTTCTTGGTCTAGTCAAAAGTAAGTCATCCAAGTCAAAAATGGATATTCATAAAGAATAAATTCCTCATAATCTGATCTTAATAAGTTGTCAAGATTCGAATTCAGAACGTCTATATAGTGGTTCAAAATTATGATATCAAAGTCGAATTTGCCGGTTAGTGTCGAGTCGGCCCCTAGGGCACTGTTCACCTTGGGAGTGGTTCGGCCATCAAACTACTTTGTGAGATAGGGGCCAGATTGGTAACGACTACATTGTTGTCCGCAGGATATGTGACACCCTACAAGTTGAGTAGTGTTGAGTTAGGAGATCTTCTTTTTTTAGCAATGATATATTTTAGACAAAGGGAAAAAAAAAAAAGAAGCCCCTTTAGCAATAATCTTTCTAAATCTCACCCTTTTTTATTTTTTTTTTCCCAATTAAAAGGTTCAAATTTATATGTGTTGTTTGCCAGAGTTTTTAACTCATTCGGACAAGGATGATAATGTCATTTCATTAATGGTTTTAAATTAAAAAATTTGGCAATTGATGGTTCTGTCATTTCTAAAATATCAAGTTACTATCATACAATATCAAGTGGCTCAAAATAATTTTAAAAAAAAAACATTTTTTACACGTCTCATGTCTTAGTGTTGTCCCCTTAGCCATGCTAAATTCATTGTCAAGACAATACATGGGACATGTTTGTTTGTAGGATTGCTATGCATGAAATTAAAAAATATATTTTTTACATTTTCAATACTCATAGAAATTAGTACGGCTAATAGAAAATATTCTACTCTCCTCTCATATTTATTAGTTTAATAGGTGTTATGGTGGATTTTATAAATAACCATCTTTTCTATCACATATGGTATAACAAATATACAATTTTACCCTTAACATCATATATTCCATTACTCAGTTTGTGTAACGTTTTTGCACAACGTTTGGTATAATACATGGTATGACAATCCATACCCAAAAAATTCCAGATAATGTAAAAAATGCACAATAAAAAAAAAAAGAATCTAACGCTATAAATCGATGATACCATACAAAAAAAATAACAAGTACCTATGGATGTTCCAGATTTATGTACAGAAAAAATTTGTAAAAAAAAGAGATTAAAAAAAATCGGTGACACCGTATGCTTAAACATAATACAAGGAAAAAAAATTCAAAATTAGAAATATTTTTAAAAAATTAATAAAATTAAAAAAAAAATCGCTGGTGACCAAATTTCATACTAACATTAAAGGTCAAAGGGTAATTCAATCATTAAGCTCCTTAATACCGTGGCCAAAACCCAAAAAATAATACCACCCTTACGTGGTATTATATAAGCCCATGTACATGGGTTTCGGTGAATTGTAGTTAGCGGGTGCGTATTGCAACTTGAAAAATAATAGCACACGAAAAAAAGCAAACAAAGAGAATATTACTGAGTCCCACGTACTATTTTTCTTAATCCTACCTTCTTATACCGCCATTATTTTTCAAAGGGTTAATTGCACTAGAGGTCCCCAAATTATGTGGTTTGTCTCATTTTGGTCCCCAATGTTTTAATTGCATCATTTTGGTCCCTGAAGTATTGAATATGTTTCTATATGGTCCTTCAAGCAGACAACGTCCAGATTGCTAACAATTTTTTATCATAAACTTGTTAAGTAATAGCTAAATATGGACAAAAAATAATTTTAATAGCTCTTAAACAAAATTTGGGTAGCTCTTGACAAAAAATGTGTAATATAGGTAGCTTTTGACCAAAATTTGGATACCTTATGATCAAAACTGTGTAATTTAAGTAGGTATTTAACCAAAATTTGAGTAGAAATTTGGTCAAGAGTTATCCAAATTATTTTTTTGTCTATATTTAAGTATCATGTGACAAATTTATGATTAAAAATTGTTAGCAATTTGGACACTGTCTGCTTGAGAGATCATATAGAAACATATTCAGTACTTTAGGGACCAAAATGATGTAATTGAAACATTGTGGACCAAAATGAGACAAACTTCATACTTTAGGGACCTCCAGTACAATTAACCCTTTTTCAAACAAACATGTCCGGGGTGTTTTGTGGGTAGGTTAGGGTACATTGCAGGAAACAGCTAGCAATCCACATTATATCCCCATTCCACCCAAGGCCTAACATAACCTAACTAGCCTATCTTTATTTGGTCACTTTGACCAAATGTATAAAAGAAAGAAGAAAAATATCCGTATCCTAAGCTCGATGAAAAGACTTTAAAATATTATTATTTTAAGATTATAGACAGTAATACAGATAGTACACCACACTGGTATAAAATTTCAAGGCTGGTGTCACTATCGAACCCATTAATTAGCATCTTTAAAAATACAAAGCAGCCGTTGCATCACCGATTTGAGATTCCAAATTTGATAGCTACTTTTCTGGCAGAACTTACTAATATGCACAAGATGGATTAGACTTCCAAGTCTGCCAAGCAGCCAGGGTTTGAGGTCTAAAACAGCAATTTTAAATAAGGATTTTTAATTAATAATTATTTATTTTTCCTTTTCTATTCATTTTTTTTCTAACAAATTCTTGTTTTTAATTAATTTTATTGCTAATCCTCTCAATCTTTCTAATTGCATAATCGGTCTTGTAAGTCGGTGTTTTAGATTTAATTCTAGATTTATTTTCACAGGCATGCACCCTTATTGGGTTTTTTTGGGGCTTCAACTTTTGTTAGTAGTATAGAATTCTAATACGATTCATATTTTTTTCAAATAAAAATTTAATTTTATTATTAACGTATTAAAAATATGAGGCCTCTATCATGAGCTCGGCTAAAGCAACAGCTTTGGTGACTTTGTGGGCACAAATGGGAATGATATATTGAGGAGTATCGGCTAACTCAATGTACATTGTATGCAAATAACTATGCATATCTAGAATTTATATTACAGCTAGAAGTACAAAACGTAAGTGTTTAGGATGATTTTTAGTTATGTATACACATTCGGGCGTGGACATTACACATATAAATCTATTTTAGTAATCACATTACTAAAAGTAAACAACAAATCTCAATATAAGTTCATCTTAATAAAAAAATGGAGCCTTGAAGAACTACATGTTTGTAGAAAAAAAGTTGAAAAAGACTTTTGTTTAAATTTGTTTTATTGCAGGATGAGCTCACATGCCTTGCAATGTGGTGCCTTCTAAAAGTAGGCTTAGGGACTAGGGAGTGATCCCTGTGGAATTTATTCCCATTATCCAGTATGGATATTATTCGATTCACCAGGCTCAGAGCTAGTGCACAAACAATATTCGAAAACGAAGTGTTTGATTCATGATTTGTATTGGGCAAAAGTTGTTGTTTCTCAGTGCAAATATTTTGACATAAAATCAATCACCTCCCTCTTTCTTTCTCTATTGCCGCCAAAGCTTTCGGGACAGCCAAAAACAGTAGAGCAATGCTACATGAATCATTATCGTTGATTTAATTGTGGGTCCTAAGTATTTATTAGAACCCGCTATTTATTCAATAGTTGTGATTGATCAAGTCGTATTTGAACTTAATGAATTCAAGCACAAGATGTAGAGCTGAATTCATAAAACTATGCTCCAAAGCCAGAGGTTTCAAGCATTCAAAGTAAAAATGTGAAAACCCTACTGATTGCATGAGGAAGAATTGAGCATATCGAAAACAAAGCATCACAATTTTAAAACGTTGGCTGCTTTTTGGAGTTAGTGAAGAAATAGAAAAGATAGTGCTTGGTTTTATATGGTTTCTAATCTTTCTTTTTGGAGGCCCTTTAACACAAAACAAGTTCAACATTCTTTTGTTGCTCTCCCTGTGTAATGACAAATTTCTTGAAAGAACCAACCTCCAACTCATAATACTTCAAGAAGATTTTAGTAGGCAGCTTTTGGGCCCCTATATATAAAGCATTTTCATTTATATATGTATAATATAGACTTACTTTTGTGTGTGTATATATATATATACATACATACAGACCTAGATCTAGATCTAGGGTAAGTTAAAAATGGCTGATTGATGATGCTCCTTTTTTGCATAATGCAGCTTTGTGCAAGACAAGAAAATTCTTATTCCTTGATACCCTTCTCCCCTCAACCTCATCTTTTTTAATGGAATAAAGTTTATATATAAAGGGTCTTGGATAACAATGTCTGTGCTTTTGTGGATGTATGCATATATAAAATCTTCAGTAGAGAGAGAGAGAGAATCAGTTGATACATTAAAAATATGCACATGAACATGCAAGAACATGGGGTACAGATGTTTTTCATACCCACTGCAAAGAATTTCTTCACTAAGAAAATGCTGAACATTTTGGTCAAAAGTTTGTTAACAAACTTTGATTATAAGAATCCAATGACAATGAGAACGCAAATCACCGTGAATGGCTGGTTCCAATGTCAATGAAACAAAAACAGTTGAAGTAAAAGGTGGCACACGCAATCTCTCCCTTACTCATTCATGTTCAGGTTGATTAGTCGAAGTTTAATAATAACATGTTTGAAATATTTTTTCTTTGCATTGTAATAATTGTTTTTGGGCATCATGAGTGTCCTTATCACTTTTTGAAGTGGGACTAATTATTTATCTCAACACATTAAGGTAGCTAGGTTGGATAATCCTAACTCATCAGGTTAATTCGGGATAAAAAATAAATAAAATATCTTACATCGAGATCGCAAGTTTTGACGAGTTCAAATTCAGATCAGGTCTAGGCTCAGTTAATGGATTGAGCTCAAACCCTCAAAAGACAGACCAGGCTTAGCTCATGACTTTAGTCAAGTCCAAAGCTCAAGAGTCTAAGAAGAGTCGACGTTCGTGGGAGAACAATCATCGGGATACCCATAACTCCAAGATACTGTCTATCCTCAATTGTAGCTATTCTCCCCCATAAACTAGTATCTTGACCTTCACGTCACTATTTCAGTTAGGGCTCTGCGTCTATAAATTGTAAATATCTCTACACATAGTGGTAGAACACACACATATCACATTGAGCATACTCTTGCTATCTCTCTCTCCTAGTACCTTGTACTCTCTCATTAACAGAGTTCTCCGGCCACCGTTGTCGACTTCCGTGATTAGGTTACCCACACTCAATCACCAAATCTTTGTCTCTTATTATTAATTACTTTACATCACACACTCGACTGATTTAATCGTGCATAATCAACTTTATGCATAATCAAATTTGATTTTCATAAAAAAGTCGTAAGTTTGATTTACAAATAGTTACATTATACAAAGCCCACATCATTATTAGTCAAAAAAACGTAATATAATGATTTATCAGGAATTGATCATCAGACGACTTATGAGTTCTTTTCAGAACCCTTATCATGTATAATGTTTATTTGATACCCAACTGTATCTGTCATTATGATTTTAATCATTATGTACCAAAAGAAAAATGATGCTTATCATTATGGCATAGTTAGGTGACCCACCATTGTTTTTCACTTTCTTAAATGCTCTGACCAAAGGAAGGGTGGGGATGAAGAAAGGGGCCACCATTTTGGGAGGAATGGATCAGGTTCGATCCTCTTACTATTCCTTGCCAAAAGATTATTGCTTTATTGGAGTTTCTAAGGACTGGTAACCTCTGGGTGTGTGAGTGTGTTTATAAAGTTCTACTGCACTTCTCATTTAAGGAGTTGTGTTGTAGTTCTGTTCCAAAAAAAAAAAGGTATTGGAAAGTCTCTGGCTGAACTCCCACAAAATGCCCTTTTCTTGTTATCTTGGTTAGCAAACTCCCTTCATTAGCAAACTCCCTTCTAATAAAATCTCAAAATTTAACATAATTTTTGGATTTTTTTTTTTAGAACACCTATTAGTTGATACATTATTAAGTCAAAATATAAATTTAGATTTTTAGATCTAAAAAATATTATTCTTAGTAAAATGTAATGTTCGATCAAATTAAAGGATAGCAACCACCGAGTGGGGTGGTTCAATAGGGTACTGACCGAACTTCTCACTCTGAGGTTGGAGGTTCGAATCTTAGAGTCTACACTGGGGCTCGATGGTTGACCGCTATGTTAACCTAGCTTGGTTCATTTCAAATAGGAGTAACGGGCGCGGTCAGGGGCCTCATTATTCTACGAGTGAGAGTCTATTGGAGTGGTCTTTGAGCGCTCTTTTTTGCCCTACCTTTTTTTTAAATAGCAAAAAAAACAAATAAATAAATAAAGGATAGCATCTTGTGTAATTCCAGGAGGCTTGCCGTCACAATCCATAAAGGGTCCGGGTGCAATTTTAAGTCAAATAAGAGATGAAAATGTGGGAGGATACGAAAATGGAGGGAAAGAAAAGGAAAGGGAATGGTAAAACATCATCTTCGCTTAGAAACAAAAACTTGAAGGAAGGACAAATTGAGGGGTAAGCCTTCCATCAGACTAAAATCAATTCTTCCAAATTGAACGGAAAGTTGAGAAAAAGTCAAGTGTTTGTTGAAGTATAGGCTATATATTTACTTTTGTATCCCTTCATATCTATAACCTACTATTCCATTCCTTCTACTTAATACACGTCGGATTGAGTCGAGTCAGGTCAGGTCGGGTGTCACACCCCAACTTTCAACAATAACATGATTCTAATAAAAATCCTATAATTCAGAATTAACTTACTTGTGAGAGCATTCTAAACACAATAATCCATTAACTCAAGAAATCAAAATCCATCGTCATTTAGCTAAATAAACCCAAAACATCGATCCATAACTCAAGTTTACATTTCAGTTGATATGTTTCTCTCTGAACAGTTTTCCTATCAAAGAAGTTTTTGGAACGACGTTGGCATGGGCTTATCTAGTTAGAAATGGATGGTTAAGGACTTAAGGGGTTATCGAAGTTTTGCTATAGTTGATCTGGACGCCATCTTGTGAGCAGATCGTTATGGCTTGGTCTCTTGGTTATTGTGTAGTGGGGGTTTAATGTACTATGAAAGCAGGAGGAGGGGAAATGGATGGCGATGGTGGTTGAAGTAGGGGAAGTTAGTATTGTGCTCAAGGATTGATTAGATGATGGCCTCTTGGTTACTATGGACTAGGGGTTCAATGTATGGTGGAAGACAAAACAAAGAGGGAAATGGGATGGCGGTGGTAGTGGCAGTTGAAGCAGGGGAAGTGAGTATTGTGCTCAAGGAGTAACTATCATAAGGGAAGAGGATTTGTGACTAGGGGAGGACAAATGCTTTGGAAGGGAAGTACCCAGGGAAAGGTGTTTATACCACTATACCCATTAGGCAGGCCCAATAGATATTTGTTCACATCTTGATATGGGCTAGATTTAAGCCCTATATTTATCTCCTATTGGTCGTGTTGTTTTAATGAGAGAATCATGAATTGAACAATAAATAAATGAGCAATGCTATGTATCCCAAATCTTCAACTCAAATTTTCATCCCAAATTAAGGGAGACCATTAGATCAGTGGGTTCCATTTAAAAAAATTGATGGGACCCACTCATCCAATGGTCTCCCTTTATTTGGGATGAAAATTTGGGTTAGAAATTTGGGATACATAGTATTTCTCTAAATAAATAAGTAAAAATTGAGACTGAATCCATCTTAGGGGATTTTTAATGAGTTTCGTCTATCACTTATAACTTATTTGAGAAGAAGTCATATTATTAATTTTTTTGGTAAGTAGTTAAGTTGATAATTTTTTAATAATTCTAAAATACTCTTCCTTAAAAGTTGTGTTAAATTAATTTCTTAACTGGAAAACTATTACCCCTAGTTAACTATAAATGGAGATATGCAAATCATTTTTTTTTTTTAAATTATGAAATTCAAAATTCAAAGAACCCAGATCAGCTATTCTCTCTCTTTTTCTCTCTGCTCTTTATTGTCAAGACTCTAACAAAGTGATGTCCTTGCTTGGTCTGAATGGTGGTAGCTTAGTTCTGGCACATATACATTCAAAGAACACAATTGGGCTCTCTCTCTCTTTCTGCTCTTCGTTTTCAAGCCATTACTTCCACGCATTGTTGCCCAGAAACTTCTTCAAGTTGTTTTCAATTTCTCTCTCGGGATCTTCGGCTTAATCGTGGAAAATCTAATTGGTGCACTTAGCCTCGTATTTTAATTTACTTTTTTAGGAAAAAAAACACCTAGAGAGAGAAACTCTCTCTTCTCTCTAGAATTCTTGTGTTCTTGCTAACTGAATCAATGGATTCTGACCCCAAAGTTCGTCTAATTCCTCTAAAACCACCGGATATTACAAAAAGCTTTGCTTCTCTTTTCAAACAACCAGTTTCTCCTCTGAATTCTTTGAAATTTTCGCAAGAATTGATTTCTTTGTTTCCCGCCAAAAATTATGAAAATCCAAATCATGTGCAAATGAACAATACTTAGCCTAATTCCTCTCTTGTACCCTCTGCTATGCTTAATCGACCTGCGAAGCGTGTTGGTTACAACGATGGTGAACCAGGAATGTATTGGTCTACAGCTGAAACTCAAGAGCTATCGAAGGTCATGATACTTAAAATAAACCCCAGACACGAGTTCAGGAAAAGAGCTCAGCTCTGGAAGACAGGGAACATAAACCGAGCTCACCCAGCCACGATCTGAGCTCGACCAGTCAACACTTGTACTCCCAGCTGAAGACATAAGGCGATAAATATTAAGAGGACAGCAAGTCAACAACAGATATATTCATAAAGGGAATTCAGCTAACCCAAGGCGCATAACACATTACCAGCAAGGATCCTCTCCTACAATCAAGGAGAGGATCCCATGATAAAAGGCAAAAACCAAGCCATTTAGAGCCAGCTATAGGAAGTCTAGGTAACTCCGAGATTACAGATGAAGATAGGGAGCAATCCCTTCAATGTAGGATAATTCCGAATTAGAGGTAAGCATGAGGCTATAAAAAGGGAGGGATAACCTCCATTAAAGGGGACCCTCAAGTATTCTACTGTAACACGTTCGATTCCTCAATAAAGAAAAAGGAGCAAGAGCCTCCATTAGAGAGTGGACTAGCCGAGCTCGTTAGCCGGTGAACCACTATACTTCTACTGTCTCACACGCACTACACATCGGTTAATTAGAGCACTCGCCCATCGATACACGAGCCTTATAGCTCAGATGCCACATCAAACCCCACACAGATCGTTCATACCACATAATCCAATCCCATAGCTCATTCGCACAGGTTTACACCATCAGTTTGGCGCCGTCTGTGGGAACGACTGTTCCTGTTACAAATAAACTGGTTTCTCAGTGACTGATGGTAACGACTCGAAATATGAGCAGAAGTCAAACCAACTTACCACGAATGCAAGATCAATAGGAAGCCACCAACGGCAGACAACCCGGAAACATCCAGGAGGCGCATTCCCCCATTAATAACGAGTTGGAGGCCCTTCGCCTCGTCAACCAACGTTTACTAAGGGAGAATGAAGAGCTATCAAGGCTCATACAGCGCCCACAGGAGGTACGACCGGCCCAAGAAGGCCAGAATGATCCCCCTCATAGGGAACAACGACACTGGGACCCCCTTAGAGAGGTCAGTGAAGGAGGAGAAGCCAGCCGAACCCGGGGACATATTCCCTATATACCCCCTAGGAATGGCCAAAACGACGAGGTACAAAGTCAGAACGATGGGGGTGAGAGAGACGATATCCCCCCTCACCCGCAACACAGGAGAGAACAACACTGGGAGCAACGCTTCAAAGACATCCAGGAAGAGCTCAGCCACATGAAGGAGGCTGTAAGGAACAAGGCTCCGGTTACAATGGACGTCCTAGTGCAGCAAACCGAGTCCCCATTTACCACTGGAGTGCTACACTTTCCCCTTCCACCAAAATTCAGGATGCCACAAGTAGAGGTCTTTGATGGGACGAAAGATCCCGTAGATCACCTCAACACTTACAAAAACCAGATGGAGTTACATGGATACCAGGATCCCGTGCGTTGTAGAGCTTTTGCCATCACATTAAAAGGCTCTGCCTTAGCCTGGTTTCACAGGCTCCCACCAGCCTCGATCTCATCCTTTAAAGAGCTCTCCATAGCTTTCGTATCCCACTTTATAGGAGCCCGGATATACAGAAAGCCAAGCTACCACCTGCTGAACGTGAAGCAGGGACCCCAAGAGAACCTGAGGTCTTATGTCCAAAGGTTTAACTCGGAGACATTGAAGGTAGACGTCCCAGACGAAAAATTCGCCATAACTGCTTTCATTGCAGGACTGGGAGTGCAGTCAAAGGACTTGATGTTCTCTATATCAAAGAACCCTCAGGCAAGCATGACTGAGGTGTTAGCCAAGGCAGAGAAGTATATAAATGGCGAAGAGGCACTCATTTCTAAAGTAGGAGGAACATCCTCACGAAAGGAGAAGGAAAAAGAAGAAAAGAGAAGAGACAGGAGTCCCAAGAAGGAAAAAGGGCGAGAGAGGTCTCCCATAAGAGATAGGGACCGCTCGCCAAAGAGAAGAGGAAATGTCAGAGACCGCCTGGGCCCCATGCAGCCTGAACTGCAGCCCAGATATGGACCCCAGCGATTCACCCCACTCACCGCCGCTGTGTCGCAAGTTCTGTACGAGGTCCAAAACGAGAAATTCTTAAGATGGCCACCTCGGATGAAGGCAGATCCAGCCAAAAGAGACCCCACCAAGTACTGCGATTACCATAGAGACCATGGTCACCACACTGATGACTGCATTCAATTAAAGAAGGAGATCGAGTTTTTGATCCAACGAGGTCAGTTACGTCGTTTTGTAGCCAATGACAACCAGAACCGAGCTCTTCCACCTCCACCACCCCGACAGCAGGCACCGGCATCGCACCAGCAGCCTCTAGGGGAGATCAGAGTAATATCAGGAGGGTTCGCAGGTGGCGGAGAATCTAGCTCGGCCAGGAAAGCACACATCCGCCGGATCAGAGCCGAAGAAGCTCTCGAAGTGCACGCTGTATCCAAAGCACCACGCGTAGATACGGCTATCACTTTTTCGGATGCTGATTTGGAGGGAGGCCAGTACCCTCATGATGACCCATTGGTGGTGCGAGCAGTGGTGGCTAATAGAACTGTTCATCGTGTTCTAATCGATAATGGGAGCTCGGCAGATATCATTTTCGCACCTGCGTTTGACAAGATGGATATAGGAAGGGAAAGACTTGAGCCAGTAAGCACTCACTTGCTGGGATTCTCCGGAGAAAGGGTGCTCCCCCTAGGCTCGATCCAGCTCGTGCTCACCTTAGGGGACCCACCTTGTCAGGCCACTACCACCGTAAAGTTCCTAGTGGTCGATGCACCCTCTGCATACAACATCTTACTTGGGAGGCCATCCCTTAACTCCATGAAGGCAATCCCGTCTGCCTACCATTTAGTCGTGAAATTCCCTACAGATAATGGAATCGGAGTAGTCCGAGGAGACCAGCGGGTAGCAAGGGAATGCTATATGGCATCTGTGAAAAAGAAGGAGGTTGAGAACATCCAACTGGATGAACTCGACATGAGAGATGAAATGGAAACAAGACCAATGCCATCGAAAGAGCTGGAACCAGTTCAGCTTGATGAAAAGCCAGAACACCTTGTTTATGTGGGTTCCAGACTAAACGCAGAGCTCAAAGGTTTCCTCATCCAGTTCCTAAAAGAGAATGCAGGAGTGTTTGCTTGGAAGCAGGAAGACATGGAGGGAATTGATCCTTCGGTTATTACCCATAAGCTAAGCGTGAATCCAGCTTGCAAACCAGTCAAACAAAAGAGGAGGAGTTTTGCCTCAGAAAGACAAAAGACAATTAATGAGGAGGTCAGCAAACTCCTCCATGCCAAGGCCATCAGGGAAGTTGACTACCCTACCTGGTTGGCGAATGTGGTTCTCGTTAAGAAAACTAATGGCAAATGGCGATTGTGCATTGACTTTACTGATCTCAACCGAGCATGCCCCAAGGATAGCTTTTCGTTACCTCGGATTGACCTAATAGTGGACGCCACAGCCGGGCATGAGCTCCTTAGCTTCATGGATGCCTTCTCAGGATACAACCAGATCAGGATGGATCCCAGCGATCAGGAGAAGACCTCCTTCGTAACTGAACAGGGAACATACTGTTACCAGGTCATGCCCTTCGGGTTGAAGAACGCTGGAGCTACTTACCAGAGGTTGGTAAATAGGATGTTCCAAAAACAGATAGGAGCATCCATGGAAGTTTACATCGATGATATGCTAGTAAAGTCATTAAAAGCAGAGCTCCACATCGAGCACTTAGCAGAGTCGTTTCGAATCTTAAAGGAGTACAGAATGAAGCTCAACCCTGCGAAATGCGCATTTGGGGTCTCGGCAGGGAAATTCCTGGGTTTTATTGTTAGCAGCAGAGGGATTGAAGCTAATCCAGAGAAGGTTAGGGCAATGGTGGAGATGCAATCACCATCCAACACAAGGGAAGTGCAACGTCTGACAGGCAGGATAGCTGCCCTGAGCCGTTTCGTGTCTAGGTCAAGCGATAAATGCCAGCCATTTTTTCAGATCCTGAAGAAGGCATTCCAGTGGGACTCAAAGTGCGAAGAAGCATTCGAAGCCCTAAAAAGCTATATGAGCTCTCCCCCCGTTTTGGTAAGCCCTTTAGAAGGGGAAGTCCTCACCCTCTACCTAGCGGTTTCAGATTTTTCGACAAGCGCAGCGCTGGTTAGGGAGCGAGACAGAGCTCAGCAACCAGTCTATTACTGTAGCAGAGCTCTGAGGGGGGCAGAGGAGAGATATCCAAAAATGGAAAAACTTGTTCTAGCCCTAGTTACAACAGCTAGAAGACTTAGACCTTATTTCCAGGCTCATACTATCGAAGTCCCAACAGATCAGCCGTTGAAACAAGTATTGCATAAGCCAGAGTCTTCAGGGAGGTTGGTTAAATGGGTCATAGAGCTCAGTGAGTTTGATATCAGATATAAGCCAAGAACTGCCATCAAAGGGCAAATTTTGGCGGATTTTATCGCAGAGTTCACAGCAGCAGCGCCTATGGAAACCACGGATCTAATACCAGACCTCCCTATATGGAAGCTTTCAGTAGATGGAGCTGCCAATGCTCAGGGAAGCGGTGCAGGAATGATCCTGACCTCCCCAGAAGGAATAGACGTCGAATATGCCCTCAGATTTGGGTTCAAAGCTTCAAATAACGAGGCAGAGTATGAAGCTGTCATCGCTGGGCTTAATCTTGCTTGTTCTATGGAAGCAGAGCAGCTGGAAATCTGCAGCGACTCTCAACTGGTGGTAAAACAGATAGAAGAAGCCTACGAAACAAGAAGCGAAAAGATGGTCCTTTACCTCAAAAAGGTATGAGAAATAATGAAAAAATTTGTGCAGGTTAAGGTCAGACATGTGCCCAGAGCAGAAAATTCACGAGCAGATGCGTTGGCGAGGTTAGCAACTGCCTCGCAAGAAGACTTGGATAGACTAATACCAGTGGAGCACCTCCAAGAGCCTTCAGTCAGTATCGAAGAAGAGGACATGCTATCAGTCGAAGCTCAGCCAAGCTGGATGGACCCCATCATAGGGTACCTGCAGAATGGGACTTTGCCAAGTAACGCTAAGGAAGCATCCAAGCTAAGGGCAAGGTCGGCCAGATTTTCCTTGATGCAAGGAGGTCTGTACAAGCGTGGATTCTCAACACCTCTCCTTAAGTGTGTGGGAGATGAGGATGCCAATTATATACTCAGAGAGGTGCATGAAGGCATATGCGGCAATCACATAGGGGCTCGGGCCTTGGCAGGAAAAGTACTAAGGCAAGGGTATTTTTGGCCCACCATGCTCAAAAGTGCCACCGACTTAGTAAGAAAATGCAAGACTTGCCAGGAGCATGCCAATGCGTCCCACTGTCCTCCCGAGCTCCTAACCTTGGTGGTAAGCCCATGGCCTTTTCAGCAGTGGGGTTTGGACATTCTGGGACCCTTCCCCACCGGTGTGGGACAGTGCAAGTTTGCCATCATAGGAGTGGATTACTTCACCAAATGGGCAGAGGTCGAACCTTTGGCAACAATCACTGAGCAAAAAGTTCAAAACTTCGTTTGGAAATCGATAGTTTGTAGGTTTGGGGTTCCCAGAGCGGTCGTGTCTGACAACGGAAAGCAGTTCGACAATACAAAATTCAAAAGCTTTTGTGCAGAGCTTGGGATCAAGAACTATTTCTCAGCTCCAGCGCATCCCCAATCCAATGGGCAGACAGAGGTCACAATCAGAACCATAAAGTCAGCCTTGAAGACCAAACTAGAAAACTTGAAAGGCAAGTGGGTGGAATACATCCCTGAGGTATTGTGGGCCTACCGGACCACCGTCAGATCTGCAACTCAGGAAACGCCCTTCGCTCTGGCCTTTGGAACCGAGGCAGTAGCCCCTGTGGAGATAGGGCTCCAATCACCAAGGGTGGAATTTGCAGATGCCGAGCACAATGATGAATCTCTCCTATTAAACCTCGATCTCTTGGATGAAAAAAGGGACAGAGCTCTGCATCGTGTCCGCATTTACCAAAGGAAAACTGCAAGGTATTACGACAGGAAGGTAAGGCACCGAAGCTTCAAGGCTGGAGACTTGGTACTTAGGAGACTTCTGCTTGCAAGGAAGGATCCCACGCACGGAAAATTGGGGCCCAACTGGGAAGGGCCCTATATCGTGTCAAGGGTAATCCGACCAGGGAATTACGAATTGCAAACAGAGGAGGGAAAGATCCTACCTCACTCGTGGAATGCCGAGCACCTTAAGAAATTTTTTCAGTAAGTGTTATTTGTAATAGAGCTATTTTTAAATAAGAATGAGTAAGTCTTTTATTCATCCTTCAATGGCTTCCAAAGTAAAGGCATGAGCTCTTCAGCTCATAAATACTCGATAAGCTTCAAAGCTTATAAATGAAAGATGAGCTCTTCAGCTCATAAATACTCGATAAGCTTCAAAGCTTATAAATGAAAGATGAGCTCTTCAGCTCATAAAAACTCGATAAGCCTCAAAGCTTATAAATGAGAGATGAGCTCTTCAGCTCATAAATACTCGATAAGCTTCAAAGCTTATAAATGAAAGATGAGCTCTTCAGCTCATAAATACTCGATAAGCTTCAAAGCTTATAAATGAAAGATGAGCTCTTCAGCTCATAAAAACTCGATAAGCCTCAAAGCTTATAAATGAGAGATGAGCTCTTCAGCCCATAAACAAATGATAAGCTTCCAAGCTTATAAACGTAGATGAGCTCTTCAGCTCATAAACAAAGATGAGCTCTTCAGCTCATAAACAAGGATGAGCTTCAAAGCTTATACATGCAAGATGAGCTCTTCAGCTTATAAACAAATGATAAGCTTCCAAGCTTGTAAAAAGCAAGCTCAGCTCGTGTAAGCCTCGAGGCTGAAAAAGTTTAAGACTGAGCTCTTCTTGGAGACACCAACAGTCAAATTCAAGGCTGAGCTCTTCTTGGAGACACCAACGGTCTTTCCCCCACGACAGAGAACGCCTACGAAGTCAGCTGGGGATTGAGATCAGTGCAAACATGATCTTCTGTTTTCCATCAATGTTCGCCGTCAGATCTCTGGAACTAGTGAGGGACTAAGGTCGGTGCAAACATGATCTTCTGTTTCAAACACCAAGAGCCCATATATGGACATGCATACTCAAGAGTGAGAAATCTAGAATTCAAAGTAACCAAGCGTTCGGAAAAACACAAAAAGAGTCATAGTCTGGTATCATTCAAGAAAAGAAAGAAAGATATAAGGAAACAAAGATCTTAGTTCTTCTTAAGCGGAGACTTCAGCTCGGCCATTTCCTCCTTCAGGCGAGCATTCTCTTCCTTCAGCTCATCTCTCTCTTGCTCTGCCTTATGGAGCGAATCAAGGAGTTTTTGACCTGCTGGGGTGAGGAAGATAGTGGATAGAGAATCAGGGGAAAAAGAGTCGTCCCTCCTGCGCCTCTTTGAGCTAGCTCCAGCACCCCCGTCCTCGTCAGAATCCCCTTCCCCATCAGAATCAGAGAAAGAGGTCCAGGAAGAATAGGGGACGGAAGAGAACTCAAATTCAGTAGCCTCAGCCCCAAGAAGATAGAGGTTTGCGCTCGTCATCAGCTCAGAATAAGTCTTGGACTCAGCAAGCAGCAGCTCGTTGATATTCACCATCCCTGGCACGTCCAGATCAGGTGGACCTGCGCAACGAAAACATGGTAAGAGCATACCTTCAAAAGGAAGTGTTCAAAAGAGCTCGGCTTGAGCTTACCAATGCGAGAGAAGCTCTTCCAGGACCGAGGGATCCTAGCTTTACGGCAGCAATCCTCAGGAGACCTCCAGGACTCTCCAGAGGCGAAGAAAAAACGCTTAGACCACCCTTCAGGATTGGAGGGAAGATCTAGAACCAAATGACGTAAACTGAAATTCCTCCAACGGAAGAAACTGAAGCAGGGGGCATCATCTTCTTCAATCTCGAAGAAGTATAGAAACTCAGAGACGAAGGGGAACCTGCCAAGGGCCTGTAGGCGGCAGAACAAGAAAAAGCTTACCATAGCAGCCCATCCTCGTGGAGAAAGGCGAGAAGGACACAAGCCATAGTAGGCAAGAACTCGCCCAATGGCCGGATGAATGGGAAGGCGAAGTCCCATGTCCAGAGCACCTTCAAAGAAGCAGACTTCCCCTCGAGGGAGGTAGTTGCAGGGCTCGTCGGGGGTAGGGACTCGCAAAGGCAAGTCAAGATCAGGAAAAAACCGTTTCTTGATATCCACCAAATCATTAGATCCAAGTATTGAATGAGACAGGTAGCGACAGTGCCACTTCCATTCGATTCCAAAGGAGGTGCGTTCCTGGAACAGAGAAGAAGCAGAAGCAGCCATCGGAAGTGCTGGTAAGGAAAAAGACGCAAGAAATCAAGAAGAAAGGCAAGAATATTTCATGCAAGAAAAGGAAAGAGGAATTTAACAGATGGTAAGAAGTTTAGGAAAAGTTGGGAGCTTTTCAGGAAACCAAGAGTCAAGAAAGGAGGAAGCAGTCGCCTGTTTAGTTTCCTAATTAATAAAGGTAGTTGCGGTTATGGAAAGTGGATGCGGTTATGGAAAGTGGTTGCGGTTATGGAAAACGATTGGGAGAAAAACGCGGGAAAAGAAATTGGTACAAAATCACTCCCTATTTGCACTCAAAACAGCCTCAAGAATTCTGACCCCACCAAGCAACATGTCCTCCATATTTGAGCTCAGCCCAGTTAAAAACAAGAGCACTTGTGTAACAAGTCTTGAGGGCCGGCAATTCTAAGGGCCCTACTCACGTTGGAGAGGAAGAGTTCCTGCTGGATTCCTCGATTCCTCAAAGAAACTTAACGGCGTGTAAAAGTTCATAGCCTTGCTTAAAGAAGGCCTAAAACACTCCTCAAAGCAAGACGAGAGAGCCATGAAGCTCAGAAAGAACCTTTAAAGTTCAGACAAAAGAGCCAAAAACCTCAGCCAGAGCTTTTAGGTTCAAAAGACGAACTGTATAGCTCAGCGAGAGCTCATAGGCTCGCAAACTCGAAGCTATGTAGCTCAGAAGGAGCACACCAGTCCAGAATACCAAGCTGAGCGGCTCAGAATAAAGAAGAATAGGGACTGGATCCCTAAGAAGACCAGCTACCGAGCTCAAAAGCTCAAGAGAAGCCTTTGATCATAGCACCAAGTCTCCTGTACTCTTCAAATCTAGTAATTTTGCTTCAAGAAGTACACAGC
This sequence comes from Ilex aquifolium, assembly GCA_951799425.1. Lineage (NCBI taxonomy): Eukaryota > Viridiplantae > Streptophyta > Magnoliopsida > Aquifoliales > Aquifoliaceae > Ilex > Ilex aquifolium. The sequence continues at coordinate 25,900,468 of OX637405.1, forward strand.
ACCCCTCAAAGCAAAGGGGGAAGGAGGATATGTGTATAAAACATAAAACAAAAACAAAGCAAAACAAGTAAGTATGCAAAGCAAAACAAGTAAGTATGCGAGCGAAAGTCAGAGGTATATATGAATATGGTAAAATAGCAATGGAGAAACAAGATGAAGACCACAAAGTAGCACAAGGTCCTAGCCAAATTCAAAGTTACATCTCAAAAAATTCCTTACAAAAAATTACAATTAAAAAGATCTAAGTTTCTGGATGGGGAGTAATTGAAGGATCTCGCAGCTCAGCAGATGAGCCCTCAGCAACAAAAGCAAGGGGAAAGTTTCCAGAAATGTCTTGGGTCCCCACTACCGTTGATTCCGGATCTTGGGCAAGGGCTTCAGTCACCAAGTCAGCTGAAAATGGTGCAGGAACAGGAACAGCAGGATCTGCAGCTAGGAGCTCAGGAATCACCGTCGGAGGCTCAGAAAGTACGATAAGAGCTCCAGAGGTCCCAGGGGCAGGTATGTCTTGACTCAAGGCTGCAGCTGAAGGAACCGAGGCATCCTCCTCATTGTCAGAGCTAGACTCTTCCATTTTTTCTTCGATGGGGATAGAGAAATTGAAGTCAAGGTCTGGAAAAGCTTTGATAGCCTTGCGCCTAAAGGCAAGCCATCCAGTAGCCCACAAGGTGGTGGCCTCATCTCTCAGCTCAGTGATCTCTTTGTCCCTCTGTTGGACCAAACATTTCTGCTCCTCGAGCTCCTCACAGAGTTTGCCGTTAGCCTCACTGAGAGCAAGATAATCTTGATTGGCCTGGATGAGCTCTTTCTTGGCATCAAAAGCCTCCTGGTTAGCCTTGGACCACGCCTCGACCTTAAGCTGCAGGTCTTCCTTAACCAACTTCAGCTCATCTCGAGCTTTCTTTTCCCCCTCCTCAGCTCTGACCTTGACTGTCAGTGTGTGTTTGAGGTCGGAGGCTTGCTTCACCGTCTGCTCGTTGAGGGTCTCCATCTGCTCTTTGAGGCTCTCCACCCGAGCTCTGAGATCTTCGTTCTCAAGAGACAATTTAGAAACCTTGGTCTTATACTTCTTCAAGACCTGAAAAGAGCTCTCTTGGGACCGAACTCGATACAGTAGACCATTCACATGAAGGACAGCCTGAAAAAGCGAAAGAACGCATGAGTCCACAAAACAAAAATAAGTGAAGAAGGAGAAGTGGTAGCGCCTACAACAGCTGCTCCCTGGAGAGCTGAAGAAATAGACTCCTCAAGAGGCATAGAAGCAGTCTTCAGAACATCAGACTCAGAGAAAATAGAAGAGAGAGCCCCTGCAGCAAGATCCATGTTGTCAAAAAAGGAATCCTCATCTCCTTCAGATTTTCTCTCAGTCTTCCCAGAAGCAGTGTATGAGAACTTTCCGGGTTGGAGGTCAGGGATCACTCCCAAAGCTTCCTTAACCTCAGAGGAGGAAGGGGAAGCCTGATCTCCCTTTTGAGCAAGCCCCGACCCAGGGTGGGCCACTGGAGGAGGAGAGATGACTGCATGTTGAGGGGTGCCGGATGAGGAGGGTGGTGCCTTGATGGGAACCAATTCTGTAGTAGCCGAAGGGGGGGAAGGCACTTCCAATCTGGGGATTTTAGCTCGAGTGTTTGGACCACTCCCAGAGCCTACCCGAGCCTTGCGCTTCCCAGACCTGCCACCCTCCATCAGCTCTGCAATTTTGGCCTGAAGCTCTTCTGGAGTAGCCTTCATGGTAGAAGGACTTGGGAGGTCTGGAAAAAGTAGGGAAATGTAAAGGAAAAAAGAAGAGAAGGAAAGATGATGAAGAGAGGAAAGCAAGTGACGATGAAATTACCTTCGTCAGCCCCTAAAACAGATAATGGAATCGCTAAAGTCACCACAAGAAGGCTCAGACCTAGCTGCACCAAATTTCTTGACTCAATCAGGTCGGCGTACTTCTCCGGCTTGATCTTCGCCAACTTCGCTAGCACCTTCTTATCTTCAGGGCTGAGCTCAAAACGTTCACCTGAAAAGAAGAAAGTGTGCAAGTAAGAAAAAGGCAAGAGGCCTATAAATTCCAGACCAGAGCTCAGTCGACTCAAGAAAAGACTCACGCAAGTTGTCTGGTTCAGCCCAAGCCGTAGGGATACCGAGAGTGTCTGTCTTATCAGCAGGATTATACTCCCAATTGGTGCCCCCGACAAAAAAGAAATGCTCCTTCCAGTGCTTATGAGAGGATGGAATGTTAGAAATAAGTTGCCTAATGTTGGCACGCTTAGAGACATACAAGAAGCCTTCAGAGGTCAGCTTAACGTTAAAGAACTCTAGAAATAGAGGAACGCTAGGAACCCCAAGTTTATGCTTCCTGAAGATGACTAGAAAACCAATCATGACACCATAGAAGTTGGGGGAAATCTGGGAAGGACACACATGAAAATGTTGCAGAACAGCCTTGATGAAGGGGTGTAAAGGAAAGCGAAGACCGTTATCAAAGGCGGCAAGAAAGAAGCAGACCCTATTGCGTACTTGTTCTACAGAGTAGACGGATTTATCTGGGCACCAGGGCTCGACCCCAGGAGGAAAGCCATACCGAACCTTATAAATTTTCATTAGCTCAGGGGCTTCTTTACTGTAGCCCACAGACTCGGAATGCCTGAAGGCAGACCCCAAGTACGAAACCTTTTCTTCAACCCCGACTCCACTCACCTTAACTTTGCCTTTATCAGGTCTGGGGGGCATAGGAGAAGAGGATGAGGGGGGTTCCTCGGTGCCGACCTCGGCCTCTCCAGCCCCCACACCGGGAAAGTTGTCAATTTCATCGCCAATATCCCCCAAATCGGTGTCTTCAGATCGACCCCCTAGTAGCGAAACAGAGGAGCGAGTGGCTCCAGAAGAAGCCGACATAGTGGGAAGAGAAAAAGGAAGATTAAAGGAGCGATAAAGAGGGGGAACACTGATCAAACTCTCCCTAATGACCCTTGGGTCAGCACAGTAACTCCCGACGGCAAGAATGTGGACTATAGAGCTCCAATCTACAAAATGAGGAAGTGGGGCTAGGCAATGGTCACGATTCCAAAAGTAAAAGAACCGAAAAGCCCAAAAATGTAGCAACCACCTCGAATCCGAGGGATCCAGAGCAGAGGAGGAGGTGAAAGGGGCGAAGAACGTACCTAACTCAGGAACAGCGGCAAACAGGAACTTGGAGCAAAATCGGGGAAGGAGACGATGCGAGTCTTCAAGACAAAGGTTGGGAATTCGTTGTCAAGCAAGAAATCAGGAAAGTTCGTCTGAAATCGTAAAGGGAATAGAGACGAAGAGTGGAGAAGAAGATGAATAGTGCGCAGAAATGGTTCAGGTAGCCGTTTTGGGGCATTTAAAGCTTGGGGAAGGTGGGCTGAGACATGCGCGGGAATCGAGGAGAGTCATGATTTCTACTAACCGTCAAAAATCTTCAAGTCACGTGCTAGCCACGTGCATATTTAACTCTGACTGGAATACAGGTCAGCCCCTGCCTAAGATCCTAAGGCAAGGGCTGGGGGGCAACTGATGATACTTAAAATAAACCCCAGACACGAGCTCAGGAAAAGAGCTCAGCTCTGGAAGACAGGGAACATAAACCGAGCTCACCCAGCCACGATCTGAGCTCGACCAGTCAACACTTGTACTCCCAGCTGAAGACATAAGACGATAAATGTTAAGAGGACAGCAAGTCAACAGCAGATATATTCATAAAGGGAATTCAGCTAACCCAAGGCGCATAACACATTACCAGCAAGGATCCTCTCCTACAATCAAGGAGAGGATCCCATGATAAAAGGCAAAAACCAAGCCATTTAGAGCTAGCTATAGGAAGTCTAGGTAACTCCGAGATTACAGATGAAGATAGGGAGCAATCCCTTCAATGTAGGATAATTCTGAATTAGAGGTAAGTATGAGGCTATAAAAAGGGAGGGATAACCTCCATTAAAGGGGACCCTCGAGTATTCTACTGTAACACGTTCGATTCCTCAATAAAGAAAAAGGAGCAAGAGCCTCCATTAGAGAGTGGACTAGCCGAGCTCGTTAGCCGGTGAACCACTATACTTCTACTGTCTCACACGCACTACACATCGGTTAATTAGAGCACTCGCCCATCGATACACGAGCCTTGTAGCTCAGATGCCACATCAAACCCCACACAGATCGTTCATACCACATAATCCAATCCCATAGCTCATTCGCACAGGTTTACACCATCAGAAGGGTTTTCAACAAACTCTAATTGGCAAATGTGCATATGGTAAACCATCGATTGGTGTTATTCGAGAGTTTATTGCTACAAGGTGGCTTCCTAAAGAAATTTTAAGGTTGGAATTCTTGATCCTCGTCATGTTCTGATTTGTTTTGAACTCTATGAGGATTATCTAAAGAAATGGGTCAAGGACGATACTTACATAGAAGGTTTTCTGTTTAGGTTCTTTAAGTGGTTTCCAGAATTCTTGCCTAGGATCGAGCCTCCTGTAGTACCAGTCTGGGTATATCTTCCGGGACTACCTATTCATGTAATTCAATAGGGAGAGTCTTCGAGATATTCTCAATCCAATTGGGAGAATTCTAGTAATTGACATGCCTACATCGTAGTTAACATGTCCTGGGGTGGCGAGGGTATGTGTAGAGATGAATTTATTGCGCTAAAAATCCCTCGAGGTTTTGGCTGGACTTTAGAAGGTTGAGTGGTAAAGGGTAGAAAAGAATGTCAAGTACTTAGTTGCTTCAAACAAGGCTATAGGGTTTTCAAGTGTCGAAAGGGTAAAAATGAAGGGGCAGAAAGGATGTTAATGGTGAAAACATTGTTGTGGATGGTGTGATGTAGGATTCTATGATGAGTGAGAAGAATTTGGAGGAAGCACTTAAAAAGAGCTTAGAGTGGAAAGTGGTGAAAGGGAAAAAGTCCCAAAAAAGCAAGTCAAAAGGAATTCAAACAAAAAACAGATGGTCTTGCTGCTAATAAGGAGTTGGTGATCAATGGCAATCAACTAGAGAATGTATTCCATCTTTTGAGTGGAGATCACTCAAGAAAGGATGATCTTCCTTCTGTGAATACTCTACTAGAAGAAGGATTAGTAATGTAAAGGAATCCAGAGTTGCATAATGAAGGGGTGGTCACTTTTGTGGTTGGGGAGATCCTTAAGGATCCTGTGTTAGAGGTAAATTTGGATATGGAAAGGGATAAAAGGGAAATGGTGAGTAATTTTTCTATGGGAGTTGTGAATTATGAGTGTTGAAATGATTCACTCTGAGAATCACATTGAGAAGGATACTGGTGCGCAGAATGTTGTAATTGTTGAATTTGATTTAGGATTGAGTATTGGGGAAAGAAGTGAAATGGGGAAAGCAAATGAGGTGGTGTTCAAGGAGTTGAGTAATAGTAGGGGAGAGGGTGAATTGGTTCGTTGTAATCGACAGCATTCCCCAAGATCTAGTTCTTCCTTTTATGTGGACCATCAGTTTGATGTTAGAAGAATGAGTAATTTCTCATTGGACAATGAATGTGGTTTAGTGAAGACTAGAGATCCCCTAGATAAAGGCTTTTACTTAGATCAAGAAAGCTCCAAGTCCTGGGCAGATATGTCAGAGGAGATGGAGGCAAATGGATTCCTTAAATGCTCAAGTGGTAGCAAATTCTACTAATTCTAGTCCTAGGCAGAGGCCTAGAGGTATTTATTCCCCTTTTCCTCTATGATGAATTTTCTGTCTTGGAATATTAGGGGGACAGGTAAAGATGTGTTGAGAAATAGGTTGAAGAAAATAGTTGTAATGAACAAAATTTGTTTGGTAGCTGTTTTAGAGCCAAAAATGTTTTCTGTTAAATTGGGGGGTTTTGCTTCTAGTATAGAGATGAGCTCTTGTGTGGCTAATTCATTAGCTGAGAAGAATATGTGGGTTCTGTGGGATCAAAGAGTGGTGGTTAGGGTGGTGATGGAGCATGAACATGCCATGACACTCTGTTTCCTATTTGGACTCAGAGCCTTTTATGGTCACCTTTGTTTATGCATGATGTGATGATGTGCTAAGGAGGTCATTGTGGTAGCATTTGCAGGATATAGCTTCATCATTTTCTTTGCCCAGGTTGTTGATGGGTGATTTTAATGCTATTTTTGCATTTAGATGAAAGGTTAGGGGGTGTTTTTCCCTCTTTTGTGTCGAGGGAGGTGTTTGGAGATTTGATTCATTATGAAGGTTTGATTGACTGTGAGTTTGAAGGAAGTTCATTTACTTGGTGTAATAATCACCATGGTGGTTCAAGGATGTGGCAGATGTTGCATAGAGTGTTGGTAATTACAAGTTGGAATGTGAAATTTGAGAAGACTGAAGTGGTTCACTTGGCTAGGGGGGACTCTGACCATTGTCCTTTGTTGATAAAGGTGGTGTTGGAACTTGATCCGAATATAATTAAAATAAACATCAATCCGAAAATTTCTATAAACATGAAATTGACGTGTAATGCATGTGGTGTATTATTAGTATATATATGTGTGTGTGAGAGAGAGAGAGAGAGAGAGAGAAAGGGAGGGAGAGAGAGAGAGAGATAAATTAGTCCAAATCTATATTCATCTATATAATAAAGTAGCTAATTTTGTTTGTCTTTAGCTTTTCGCGGCTCAGATCATTTCAAGACTTTTGATCCGATGGTCCTCATACCAAATTTTCCTAACACTCCTATCTCTCATCTAACTCTCTTCCCTTATCTCATACTAACTAATACAAACTCCTATCTCCCCTTTAACTTTATCTTCCTATCTCAACAATAACTCTTTTTCCCTCTCTCCCTCCTCTCTCTTTCTTTCTCTCTCCGATACACTCTCCCTCCTCTCTTCTATTACCTAGCAACCCATTTTTACTCATCCACCAACCCAGTAACCCATCTCTTCCATTCTCTCTTCCATACCCATCTCTTCCATTTTCCCTCCAACTCTCACCCGGCACATCAACAACCCAGCAACCCATTTTTACTTATCCACCAAGCCAGCAACTCCGAGCAACCCATCTCTTCCATTCTCTCTTTCATTTTTAAAAATACTAGCAACCCATCTCTTCCATTTTCCCACCAACTCTCACCCGGCACCTCTTCTCTCTTCCTTATCTCTCAAGTTATCTATCTCTCTCTCTGTTCCTTATCTCTCATCTAAATCTCTCTCTCATTTTTAAAAACAAACTACTTTCCTTTATCTCTAACCTTTTTCCCCCACTGCAATACATACCACACCGAAGTAACACCCTTTCCCTTCCTCTTTGTCTCTAACTTGCGCCTCCAATACACACTGAACAACCCACTGCAAACAGTCCAGGTATTTCTCTCTGGGTCTTCTCTTTCTTTCTCTGTGCGTGTGTTTTTGTTCATGTGTGTGTGTGTGGTTGTGTTCATGTGTGTGTGTGTGAAGGTTGTGTTCATGGTATGCCTGTGTTTGTGTGTATATATGGAAACACCAAATGTTTCTAGTAATAATGCACATTCTGAAAAATTTAGGAAACCACTGGTATGGTTGTGTTCATGTTTGTTGGAAACATTCATTTCTTCATATAGACCGTATTGTGTTCATGGTTCTGACGGTAATGAAAACATGCATTATTTTCTCATAGTGTTTTTCAGAATGTGTTCCTGCATTCCTGTAATTTTTTAGACTGGGGGCCAATCGGTGCAAGAAGGGTAATGCAAAAACCAAAGAGAAAAAAAAAAAAAAAACCTTCGTCCTTAAGTTAAATATAATACCCACAAGACCCATAATGGTGGCTTGCAATTCAAACCCAAGAAATGAGATAAGAAACACATGAAACAATGTATTTAAAACCCAAGAAACAAAATGCTAAAATCACGTGTGCCTGTGTGCTGTATTTTTAATAACCCAGAATGTGTTCATGTGTGTAATATATTGTTTCGTCGGGGCCAGTCGGTGTTCATGTGTGTAATATAGTGTTTTTAGAATGTGTTCTTGCATTCCTGTAATTTTTTAGACCGGGGCCAATCGGTGCAAGAAGGGTAATGCAAAAACCAAAGAGAAAAAAAAAAAAAAAAAAACCTTCGTCCTTAAGTTAAATATAATACCCATAAGACCCAGAATGGTGGCTTGCAATTCAAACCCAAGAAATGAGATAAGAAACACATGAAACAAAATGCTAAAGTCACGTGTGCCTGTGTGCTGTGTTCATGTGTGTATACTGTGTTCATGTGTGTGCCTGTGGCTGTGTTCAGGTGTGTGTGTGTTGTATACCAGTGTGTTCATGTGTGTGTGCGCCATTGTGTGTTTTGGTTTTTTTTTTTTTTGTGTTCATGTGTGCTTTGGTTTCCAAGTTTCTTCTCTCTTTAAATTTTTGATAATTATAAGCATTCCCTTTCTTACTTATTTACTTTCTATTGTAATTGAATCTATTTCAATTATGGTGTATGTGATATTTTGATTAATTTTTTTTGTCAATTTAATTATTATTTTCTCACAGAGCTACACATTACCAAAATACGCATTTTCTTCTTCACCAGGTAAGTAGTAATGAATTTGTTCTTTTTAATTCATATGAAAAATTTGTTGTGTGATTATCATTAAATATTTGTTCTTTTTAATTAAGTTTTGTCTTGGTTTAGTTGTGCATGTTTTGACATGAATTTATCATTATACAAAGATGTTATATGTTAAATGTGTATTGTTATTTTTAATTGCTTATTTACTCAAGATTTGCATGTTTAACAATACCACAATCAGTACCCAAATGAGAAAATATTTTATTTTTTTCTATGAGCACACAGCCACATAAAATCTTAAATATAAATAAAAAAAAAAATCTACTACATGCAAACATATAGTTCTCAAAATAAAAATAAAAATAAAACAATTCCCCCAAGCTCCAGAAAAAAAAAACAAGTGACCAATAAAAACAAAACAATTCTCCCAAAAAAAAAAAAACACAAAGCCCAAGCTAATCACCAATAAAAAAAAATCATACCAATTACACCAAAAAAAACAAAAAATCTATATAATAAAATCCAAGCTAATTACTAAATCTTCCATGCAAACAAAAAGTATAAAATAAAAAAATAACAAGTGACCAGTAAAAACAAAAACAATAAATAAATTTGATTTGGTTCTGTCAGTATTTTTTTTTCCTGATGTATTTGTATATGTGGTGTTGCTTTGGAGAATTGTTTGTTCATTTTTTTACGAGTAACGCAGTGCCTTCATGCACGTGCAATTACTAGTAAATAGATATGATAGAGAAACAATTTTAATGCTCGTAAAACTCTTAAAATTTAGAAGTTGTTAGTTTTCAAATTTGTTTTAATTAAATATAAGGTTACTTGTTTTAGAGATCCCCCAAAATATGAAGTTTATCTCATTTTAATACCAATATTTTAATTGCATCATTTGAGTCCCTTAAGTATTGAATATTTCTTTGTGGCCCTCAAACAAACAACATCTAAATTGTTAACGATTTTTTATTATAAACTTGTCATGTAATACCTAAATATGAGGAAAAAATAATTTGGATAATTCTTGACCAAATTTTTACTCAAATTTTGGTCAAAGAGCTATCCAAATTACACTGTTTTAATCACGAGTTAATCCAAATTTTGGTCTAGAGCTATGCATATTACACATTTTTTGTCAAGAACTATTCAAATTATTTTTTGTCCATATTTATGCATCACATGACATGCTTATGATTAAAAACTATTAATAATTTGGATGTTGTTTGTTTAAAAAACCACATATAAAAATTGTCAATACTTCATGGATCAAAATGATGCAATTGAAATATTGAGAATCAAAATGAGACAAATTTTATACTTTGAAGACCTCCAGTGCAGTTAACCCTTAAATATAATTACTGAGGGTATTTTGGACAATAGAGATCAAAATTGACTTATTGTCAAACAAGTTTTTTTGAGTGAACTTAAATTCAAATATATGTCTCCAAATTTCCCTAAAAAAAAAAACTTTTGGTATGAGCTATAATTGGGCTTAAGTTAATTTATAGGCTTCCGGTCAGATCCAACCCTCGTAGCCTCTTTTAACTTTATTAATTTTCTTTGCAGATTCAAGATTTTTTTCTCGAAAAAAGTTAACTTTTGTTTTTTTTACTGGACAAAAAAAGGATGGGGGCAAAAGAGAGCGCCTAAAGACTATCCCAATAGGCCTTCATTGGTAGATTCATGAGGCTCCTGATCGCGCTAGTTACTCCTCTTGGGAATGAACCTAACTAGGCTAGTATAGCGGTCAACCATCGAGCCCCAATGTGGACTTGAAGACTCAAACCTCCAACCTCAAGGTGAGAAGTTTGACCAATATCCCATTGAACTACACCACTCGGTGGTAAATAAATAAATTTTATAGACAAGAAATTTTACAGCACAATAGTAATTAATAGCTTGATTGGTTTTCATGCAAGGTGGGTGTAGTTTATGGCTGGCGATTGACTTATTCTGATTTAGGAGGATTAATCTCTTTATCTATAGTAATTGAGGATCTGTAATTTGTACTTGATTCATTTTTCCAAACCAAATACAAAATAATATCATTCATTATGTGCCAGAGAACTCATAATTTCTTATCTCTTTCAAAAATTCAAAAAAAAAAAAAAAAAAGAACAAGAGAGAGTAAAATTGAAAGGCTTTTACTTCAGTTATTTTGAAGCAATGATACATGGAACCCATCATAGGCCCAAGAGGTTTGTCTCCAAAAGCCCACCTTTGCAGCCAGCTTTTACTTCATTTAAAAAGTCCAAGCAAGGGGGAATTTAACCAAATACAAATAGGGCCATTCTTGGCCCAAAATTGAAAGACTATAGGCCCATTGAATTCGATCAGCACTGCCAAATTTGCCAATAGAGACTGAATTTGGATTTCATAAAAGTTTTGCTAAGGACTAGTCTTACCCAATAATAAAGTTGCACCATTATAATTTTAGCATTACGTGTTCAAGTCATGGAAGGAATAACATAGCGTACATCTAACTACTCTTTAACCTCGTAATTGCGACGATTTGTGCACTGTGTTATTCATTTTTTAAATAGCATTTTTGTAGAGTCATAAAATCATTTCATAATTCTATCAGTAAAGTGGTACAATATTCTATAGACAGATACATTCTAGACAAAACAAAATTCTAAGTTTTACCTTTAATTTTAAATTTTAGATATCAAAACAAAATATTGATTCAAAATACAAACAAAATTTAAATGAAAATCCGATCTACCAATAGTATAAGTTACACAATATGTTACATTCTCCTTATTTGTTTTCTCACTTAAAAAGAACAGGCACGGTTCAATATAAAATTTGAGCATTTAAAAAATCAAACCCACTATATCAAATAGCAATTTTTTTCCTTTTGTTTCTTTTTTTCTTTGTTTATATAATTTAAAATTAATTTCTTCCATTATTTTTTAAAACAAAAGGCAAAATTTAGTTTTTTCAAAATACGTAACCTCAAAAAAATTTCAACATGTGCATTTACCGTATATGAATAATGTTTAGAATAAAAACGGTATTTTTTAAGACAAAATTTTCTTAAAATACATGACCTTAAAAAAATCATTACGTGTAGATCTATCATTGGATCGGATTCTGACTTATCCGAATCTGATTTCAAAAGTCCGATCCGATAACCCAATGGATTTTATTTTCGTGATTCATATCCGAATCAGTTAACAATCCAAAATTTGATCTGATTCGAATAACTTAATTAACAAAATTTTAACAAATTATGCCTAAATTTCAACTAAATTGCTTTAAATAATTACTTCATTTCTTTAATTATATAAAAAATATATAAATAATTTGAATCGGATCGAATATAGGTATATCCAAATTTGAATTCATGAAAATATAAGATATTGGATTTGGATTCAGATTCTCGTTCGAATATCGGTAAAAAAATATTAATTCATATCCGATAGCTATTGAGATTTAGATCAAAATTTAATCCATTGACAAGCCTAAACACGTGTATACTATCATATATAAAACACAAATTGTATTGAGTCACAAATTAATCAAACATTAAATAATTCAACTTGCAATAAAAATGAGTAGAAAAAAATATATGGGAATAAAATTTAAATGCCTCACTTTTTTATTGTATAGATTAGTTGGCTAAAAAAATGGAATTATTTATCATATAACATTTTAAAACATCAATTACCGGACTATAATATTTTTAAATTTGGTTACTAAATTACGGATACTTTTTCTAATTAAAAGTGTGGTTCAACCGGAATTAACACTAGGGGCTTGTTTGGTTGGAGGAAAAAATGGATGGATGGATGGAAAAGGGAGAACAGAAAATGAGATGGAAAGAAAGTGTTTTCTTTGTTTGGTTGCAAAGGAAAGTTAAGTGGAAAGGAAAATTGGATAGAAATGGTATCCATCCCCGTCCACCATTTTGAGTCCGCCCATTTTTGGGCGGAAAACTGAACAGAACCAGTTGTTTTGAGATAATATAGAGCTAATTTACTTTTATACCCTTATCATTTGCAATAGATATTTGCTGGGACATTTGCTTAAAACATACATGATGCCATGTGCCACGTGCAATTCACAAAGCTTCAACTACATCTCCTATACCTCCAACAACTTGGTTTTTTTTTATTTCTAATACACCATAATTTCTATTTAGTTGTCGATAAATTTCTATAGTCATATAATTTTAATTTCAAAATTTTTTTCATTTTCGTTTCCATAACAAAAATTAGGGGATTAAAAGCTTTCGTAAATTGATAGGATTGATTTACAATAAAAACATTCACTTCATTTATGTAAGAGGCAAAAATTGTAGATACATCCGACAGGAATAATGAATGGGTATTTCCGATAAAGAGTGAGTTCTGAACTTGGATCTCCCAGTCTTTTCTCTCTGCAAAACAAACAAACTGCCCAAGATCGAAGTGCTTCGATCGAAGGCACTCCGATGCTTAAGTCAGTAATGGAACTCACTGAATTGCAAAAAGATAAGGAGAGTTCAGCGTACCTTTCATTCGGGCTTCTTGCGTCTTTTATAGATCACTATTTCGTTAGGGTTTCCATGATTCCCGATTCAAGGTGGTACACCTTCCTCCAATCAGGCGGTTCTAATTGGGAAGTTGCTGACCTTTCTCCAGCAATTCCTCCTGTCGTTCCTATAATTTCGCCCATTCGTTAGCTTGAATGCCTGAGTGATAGACGTACTTTTAGCTCTATGTTTATCGTTTCAAACAGATCAGCTATGATGTGAAAACAGATCGGCTATGATGTGGACCGAACTTATTTGTTTATTGCCGATCTTATGAGTTCACAGTCAGAGCCGAACTATTTCAACAAATCTCGAACACTTTCGCATACAGGGTTTGGTGAGAGCCGATCTCTTTAAGATGTTTGCCGAATACCCTGCTCAGTCCACCCCAGTCTATTAAACCGAGTGGCCAAGGACCTCATCACGTGCCTTGTCTTGTCATCCTCACGTGGGTTCATTTAATATCTTTGCACGTGTAATAATGAGAGTCACCCCCTTCAATATATTTAAAGGTAGAATTGTAAATTGAGCATGCATATTTTTCCTTTCCTTTCATTTTTCATCAAATACCAAATGATGGAAAATATACCTCTCATACTTTTCATCCCTCCTACCAAACAAAAAAGAAGAAAAATAATTTTCTTTTTCCTTCAAGGATGAAAAGTTTATCCCTTTTCACTTTTCTTTCCTTTCTTATTTCCATCCCTCCTACCAAACAAAAAGGAAGAAAAATAACTTTCTTTCCTCCAATGATGAAAAATTTATCTCTTCCACTTTTCCTTCATTCCTTATTTTCATCATCCGTACCAAACAGACCATAAAAGACGTGAAAAATGCTATTATTTGTTAAATAAATTTAAGGAAAAATTTCAACTACACCACTTTTAATTTACTATATCTTCAAGGATATCTCCTCTATTTTATGAATTTTCACTAACATCTCATGGTAGATTAAAGGTGCTAACTATAATACAATTTTACTAAATTGTTCATGACATATTTTAGGAAAAATTTCATCCATACCCTCTCTAGATTGACATATCTTCAATGAGACCCCCTTATTTTCTAATTTTTTTACGTATTAAAAAATATAAATTTTAATCGACTCAAATTTTAATACGTAAAAAATAAATTTTAATCCACTTGAATCGAATTTTAATTTACATGAATTTCATTAAGTAAAAAAAATATAAATTTTAATCATCTCGAAACGAATTTTAATCTACACTAACAGTTCAAGTAGAGCTCAAATTAGCTCGAATTTTAATACATAAAAAAAATAAAATTTCATCAGTTCGAATTGAATTTTAATCGACTCAAATTTTAATATGTAAAAAAATAAATTTTAATCCGTTCGAATTTTAATATATAAAAAAATAAATTTTAATCTGTTCGAATTTTAATCTAATTTTATGTAGAAAGATTGGAGTTTATGTGGGAAAAATTTTAAATAAATTTTTTTGTTAGATACAGTGGTCTAACGATAGGGAGTGTTAGTGATATTTAAATATAAACTAGAAGGGTGTTAATGATGTTTTACATAATAGAGGAGGTGATTTTGAAAATTTGATAAACTAGAAAGGATGTAATTAAAATTGTTCTTAAATTTAAAGATACTATATTTTGATAGTTAAATTTTTAAAGGCAAGTGTTGGACACGAGGTGTAAAGAAGTGTGAATTTCATCATCATCTCTATAATGTGTCAGTCAGTAAATAAGGCGCAGTAATGATTGTTCTAAGAAAGACTCTCTCTCTCTCGCAAGAGCTCCACAAGCAAAGCACGCACGCCAGGGGGCATGAAGCAGAGCACGTCTCGACAATTACCCATCTATGCGTGAGCGTGACGGCACTTGTCGGCTCGGTTGCTCCACCCACCTCTCATCTCTATCCAATCAATATTGAATCCCCCCCCCCCCCCCTCCAACTTTCTTTCTCTTTCTCTCCCATATTTAAATAAAAAATATTATATAACTCAAATTTATAACTTAAATTTACATCCAAATGAAAGAAGACTATTGAATGAGGGGGTCTTATCAATTTTTTTAAATGAGACCTACTCATTTAATGATCCCCTTCATTTGAGATGTAAATTTGAGTTAGATTTTGATTACATAGTATTGATCTATTTAAATCTCTTTTTAAATTTAGGAAAGAGAAAAAAGAGATAAGGAAGAGAGAACTTTATTGACTTTAGTGAGCATAAAAAAAATATGGAGTGGGTGGAATTTTTAAATATGGTGAAAAAACTTTGTTGATGATTTTGAGCCATTAGATTTAACGAATTTCACCCACTCTTATGCTAAACTAAATTAAGAAATTTAAAATGGATCATATTTTATTATATAGATGTCACATGTATAGCACGCGTATAAGTATTGTACACGTATAAGCATTTTTATACAATTACACTGACCTCTCAATTTTGAGTCATTAACCGCGAATTTAGTGCAAAATTGACACCGGAGGTCTACCTCCTTTCGTGCGCCCAACCCAATTGCAAGAGCGGAGTTCTACCAACTGAGTTTTTACAAAATAAAAAGGTTAATACAAATTTATTTAAATACAACTTATACACGGTGCAAACTCATAAACAAAATAAACTTAACTATACACGATTACTAAATCAATTCGCCATTAGTTAAACAAATTTTAATACATTACCATTTACACATGATACAAAATCAGTCACAACCCAACAGTTACATAATAAACAAAGAAGGTCGGTGTTAATGAATTGGAGCTAAACTAGTTAGGATGTGTTTAGTTTAACTAGTAGGAATGACCGGATTAGATAATGACTTCAATCCCTAAAAATTCTTTTGATTTTTCATGTCCACATTTTGAAATTTTATTATTTTAATTTTTGGACTTTCTCTCTCTGTAGATTTTTTTACATACGTTATGAATACATTGTTTTATGTATTTTTTTTTATTCTTACACTTTTCACCCACTAAAAGTTTGTTATATGTAGAGGTGTAAATTTGTTTTTATTCTTTTTTGATATATTATTTTTTAATTAATAGTTAGAACTTAGAAATTATCCAAAATAAAATTAATGATTACAATGGATTTTGGTACGGTACTAAGTTATCCTAGTTATAATTGTTGAGGTTTAAATTAGGATTCCATTGTTCAAGCAAATTGTAATAATATAATAATGACCCACACATTGTGTGTTTGCGAAGGGAAATATTATGTAACTCAAATTTGTATCTCAAATTTGCATCCCAAATGAATGGGAATCATTGGATGAATAAGTCCCATCAATTTTTTTAATTGGGACCCACTGATCCAACCATCCTTATTGATTTGTGATGCATATTTAGAATATAAATTTGAGATATATAGCATTGCTCGTCTGCTAATATGATGGTTCTTTGTCGAGGTTGTGAGCATTAATGAAAGGAATCTATCTAAGAAAGTGTGAAATTTTGGCGATGTGGAAAACGCTAAACACAGTTATCACTAAAACGAAAATAATAAAAACACTAACAAAAGTGATAAATTATTTGTAAAACTGATATTTTTTTTTTGTATCGAAGAAAAGTGATAAAAATAATTACTAGTTGTAAAAATTAGGGGTGACAATCGAGTTGTGTCGTGTTGAGTTCGCGTCGGGTTATTGCCGGTTCGTGTCGAAAATTAGTCAACCCTAACCCAACTCATTTAACTAATCGTGTCGTGTCGAGTTGACCTGTTTAATTTTGTGTCGTGTTCGTGTTCATATTCGTGTTGACCCACATAAATTTTGAATAAAAAAATTTAACGCTAATATTCTATTTTCACTTAATTGAATTTATGTTCATATTTTTTCTACAAATTAAAATTTAATTTAATAATAATAATTGAGGAGGATTAGGGTTAGGTATCCAACAACTACGTGCAATGAATTTAGGGGTGGTCTGGCGGTGGTCAGTGAGGGCCAACGAAAGGGAGACGGAGGTGGTGGTGACCGACAGTGCAGAGGATGGAGAGGCGAGAGAGAAGTAGAGTAAATGTGAGGTCTGAGATGTGAAATGAATTTAGAGTTAGGGATCCAACAACTAAGTGCATTTATATAGTGTCGGATTATTCGAGTTCAAAAACGGGTTAAGCGAGTTCGTGTCAACCCGATTAAATAAACGGGTTAATTGGGTCAATTTTGAGTTGAGCAGGTTGAACCCAACACGACCCATTAACACTTCGTGTTGACGGGTCGTGTCATACACGGGTTTATGCCAAAAAATAGTCAATCAAAACTCATTTATTAGTATCATGTTTGTGTCGTGTTAAAAATTATCACACCTAGTAAAAATACCCTGAAGAGTAATAAGTTATCCACAAAAATGATCAATTTATTTTTGTATAAAATGATCAAAAAAAATTCATTAAAATAATAAAATTTAGAGGTATAGCATCCAAATTTTTTTCCTCAGTACCATAGTCAAGTCCGAAGAAAATGAAAAATGGATAAAGTCGGCCCAATCTGCCTTCAACATGCTCCATACCCTATTATTTTCATAATTTTTAATATACAAAAATTCAATCACGAATTTGGGTGTGGATTTGAAAATAACTTTAATGTGGAATTTCTGTAAGTGATTCTTATAATTTTCATTTCTGAACATAAATCCTTTTAACTCGAAAAAAGCGCGTAACGTTCATTTTTGGTTAATATGCATGGATAGTGTTGTCATGAGTTCAATGTTATTATTTCTTGCAAATAATTACACATATATATAACCCTCGCATTCACAAAAGCTTGAACGATTCGATTTAATAGACAGGGACAAAAATAATAATACAAAGAAATATGTAATATTGAAATAAGATACCTCTAATATATATTTTTGTGCTAATTGTTTTCAGGATTAGATTGCATGTCATTGATAGGCCAAACTCACAAAAAGTAGTGGAATTAACTTTTCTACCCATCTTTATACAAATTAAATAGGCGATGTACTAAACTCAATCAACAAAAAATAAAAGCAAAAAATAAAATCAACCACAAACAAGACACAAAATTTTAGTGGTTCCCCCAAATTCAGGGTACTAACTAATGCCGATCTCAATCTTTATATCAATAATGAGTTTATAACAATCTTCTTCAGAACAATTACTAGAGGCTATCAAACTATCAATAATTTATCACTCGAAGATGGGTATCAACAAAATAACAAGAAGAGATCTAACACGATAAATCTTGCAAAAATATCAATCCAAGAAGACTTTCGACAAAATAAAATGCTCATTGTGTAATACCCCTTATTGTGAACAACATATTACAATTTCATCAATATTGAACATTATCTGACCGCCCAAATTTTGGCTCAAAAGATCCCACGCGAAAAACCAAATTCTTTCTCTTCTCTCAGTCTGTGCAAAAAGGCTACTCAGCTTCTGCCTCTTGCCAAGCCTTTCTTCACGTCAGTTTAGCAAACAAAATCCTACTAGAATTAGGTATAATCTTCAAGTGGATCACACGATTTTTTCCTTTTTTCCTTTTTAATTATTTTTATCTTTTTTCTTAACTAAAAATAAAAGATAATTGATTTGGACCCATTAATTATGGGTTGGGTTGCCCACATGGGCTGGACCCCAAACCCAACAATCTCCCCCTCCAACTCATGTGTGGGGTGTAACCAGACCCGCTTTGCTTCGAAAAATTTCAAGTTTCTCTTTGTGCAATAGTTTAGTCATCATATCTGAACTTTTCTCGTTAGTATGAATTTTTTTCAAGCTATAGTAACTTCGTCTCCAATACATCATAGATCCAATAATATCTCATATCAATCTGCTTGGATCTTGAGTAGAAGGTTGGATTTTTGCTGCAATGGATAGTACTCTGATTGTCACAATAAGGAATATATTTCTCATGTTGTAATCTTAATTCTTATAAGAACTCCTTCATCCACAACAATTCTTTACTTGCTTTAGTAATAGTGATATACTTAACTTCTATGGTAGATAAAGTAATACCTCTCTGCAACTTAGACTGCTATTACATTGCTCCCCCTGAATAAGTAATCAGGTAACCTGAAGCAGACTTCCTAGAGTCAATGCTCTTTTTCTAACCTAAACCTTTCACAACTAGTCTTGCCTTGTACTTGGGCTTTGAGCTTTTTGGTTCAACTTTCAATCTAAACACCCACTTATTCTTGAGTGCTCTCTTTCACTTAGGTAGTTTCAACAACTCATAGGTGTGGTTCTTATGCAAGGGTTTCTTCTCCTCTTACATGTCTTTTTGCCACTCCTTCTTCTGGGTGTGTGACATAACCTTTTTAAAATTCTCAGGCTCTCCACCATCTGAGCAATACATATTGATCAGGAGAATACCATCTAGGAGGTCAACGCTCTCTGGTAGATCTTCTTAATTGAGTTTCAGCTGGTGGTTCTGGAGGAGCTAGCTCTACATATAGAGGTGGCTCTGGAAGGACTTGCTCTGGATGTTATGGTTCCATAGGATCAAGTAAAGGTATTTCATCAACATCAACTACTAGTTCACCAATTTCATCAACTATATCAACTTGTTCTTCTTGGACATCTCCTCCATGATCATCATGCATAATAGGTGGAGGAGAAATTGGACCCAAATCAACAAGTTCTTCATTGAAAGACTTTTAGAGTTTTAGCTCGGTCCAAGTCTTTAATGGTTTGGTCTTCAAAGAAAACAATATCTCTACTTCTGACAATTTTTTTGCCAACTGGAACCCACAATCTGTAACCAAACACTTCATGTGCATAACCTAAGAAAGTACACTTTTAGCCTTGCTGTCAAGCTTGGATTTCTCATCATGAGGAATGTGAACTGATACCCTGCAATCAAACACTCTCCAATGCTTAGAAACATCTTTACCTTTCCAAACTCTTTTAGGAATATCACCATCCAAAGGAGCTGTCGGAGAAAGATTAATCAAATCAACAGTTATCCTCATCGCATCACCCCAAAAATATGTAAACAATTTTTCATGAGAGAGCATACTGTTCATTCTCTTTGCCATCCCATTATGCCGTGGAGTCTTTGGAACAGTCTTCTGAAGTTTGATACCATGGTTTCTACAATACCCTTCAAAGGGTCCCTAGTATTCACCACCATTATCTACTCTAACAAACTTTAGTTTACTTCTTATTTCCCTTTCAACTTTCACATGAAAAACTTTGAATATATCAAGTACATGGTCTTTAGTTTTCAAAGCAAATGTCCACAATTTTTTAGAGTGATCATCAATAAAAGTCACATAATATGATGCATTACCTAGTGATTTTTCTTACATAAAGCACACATCAATATGAACTAAATCCAGAACATTATCTTTTCTAGTGGAAGATAATTTAACAAATACAACTATATTTTATTTCCCAACAAGACAATGAGTGCAAGACTTTTTTGGCATACCTTTAATATCAGGTAGGAGTTGCTCCTTAGCAAGAATCTGAAGTCCTTTCTCAGACATGTGGCCAAGTCTCCTATGCCATAGCTTTGTGGAAGAATCATGTTCAACTACATTCACATCACCCTTGACTATATTTACCTCTGTCTTGTAAAGATTATTGATCTTCTTTCCCATGGCTAAGATAAGAGAACCATTGCTAAGTTTCCATTTTCCATCACCTAGGTGATTATGATAGCCTTCATCATCAAGTTTTCTAATGGAAATCAAGTTGAAACGCATCTCTGGAACATGTCTGACATCCTTGAGAAACAATTTGCACCCAATGCTGGTTTCAAGCAATATATCTCCAATGCCCGCAATCTTTCAATTTGCTTTGTTTCCCATCCTAACCCAACCAAAGTCATCACTGGAATAGGAAGAGAAGAAATCTCTACGTGAAGTAATATGAAAAGAAGTTGTTGTATCAATTACCCAAGTAGAGTCCTGGCTTGCGAGATTAGCATATACATCATCACAAACAATAATCTCATTAGCCTCAGATGTAACTGATGTAGTATTATTTCTATCTTCATTTGTTTCTTGAAATTGCTCTCGTTTCACTTTCTACACTCTTTCTTATAATGTCCGAGCTTGCCACAATGGAAACACTTTATTTCCTTTCTTGACTACCTAGTTTTTGACTTGGATCTGTCTCTTGACTTGTCATGATTGTCATCACTGTAATTTCTGGTTTTACCTCTCCCTCAATCTTTTGTAACAAGTTCTTTTGAAGTAGAAGAACCCTGCTCTTTTCATTTGACCTCTTCATTAAACATACTATCTTTTACCATACTGATAGTGATCACAACATTAGGAGCAAAATTACTGAGCGACACAACTAGGGTTTCCCAACTGTCTGGTAAAGAACTCAATAGAAGTAATGCTTGCACCTAGTCATCGAGCACAAGATTTATGGTGGACAGCTCATTCAACAATTCTTTAAAATTATTGAGATGCTCTATAACACTGTACCCATCCTTATACTTCAAGTTCCCAAGCTTTTGAACCATCAAGGCTTTATTTTGTGCAGTCTTGTGCTCATACAGACTCTCTAGCTTTTGCCAAAGTTGATAAGCATCAGTTTCTTTGGTTACATGTTTAAAGATACTCTGATCAATCCACTATCTGATATGTCTTACAACTTTTTGGTTGACTTTCTTTCATTCCTCCTCAGTTCTAGTCAGCAATGACTTAATCCCATTCAATTTAATAGGCTCAAATAAATCTTTGCAATACAAGATATCCTCCATATTTGTCTTCCAAATGGAGTAATGTGATGCCATTACTTTAATCATGGTACCTGAAAATTTCTCCATTTAATTTGCACAAGAAAATCCACACAACCCGATCAAGCAACCAAATAGCTCTGATACCACTTTGATAGGGTGAACTCACAAAAATTAGTGGAATTAATTTAGGCGATATACCAAACTCAATCAACGAAAAATAAAAGCAGATAATAAAATCAATCACAAGCAAGATACAAAATTTTCGTGGTTCTCCCAAACTTGGGTACGTCCACGAATGCCGATTTCAACCTTCCACTATGTTTCAATAATGGATTTATAACAATTCTCCCCAGAATAATTCTCAGAGGCTACCAATGTATAACTAATTCATCACCCGAAAATGGGTATCAACAAAATAACAAGAAGATATCTAACCCGATAGATCTTGCAAAAATATCAATTCAAGAAGGGTTTCAACAAAATAAATTGATCATTACGTAGTGCCCGTTGTTGTGAACAACATACTAAAATTTCATCAAAATCGAACGTTGTCTGACTGCCTGAATTTTGGCTCGAAGATTCCATGCAAAAAACCAAATTCTTCTCTTCTCCTCTCAGTCTGCGCAACAAGTTGTTGCCTCTTGCCTAGCCTTTCTTCACATCAGTTTAGCAAACAAAATCTTAATAGAATTAGGTATAATCTTAATGTGGATCCCACAATTTTTTCCTTTTCTTCTTTTTTTTTTTTTTGTCTTTTTGCTTAACTAATAAGAAATAAAAGATAATGGGTTTGGACCCATTAATTATGGGTTGGGCTGGCCACATGGGCAGGACCCCAAACCCAACACATGGCACTGATTTAAGTCGAAATTATTATTCAAAAGTAGATCCTGATATAAAATAGTTCTACGGACGAGGGAGACTATACTAAAGAATATTTGGATCCAAAAATATTATTTTCTCAAGCATTTGTTGCGTTAAAATTGACTTATTAAAAATTGATTATAGTATTTTAGTCCTTCCAGTTAGGCCCATATAAAACAAGAGTTTAGTCAATCAATCCATTGATATTGTTGAATTAATGACAATGTACATTGTCTAACATTTAGACAAACTATTAATAAAAAATAATAAACTACGAAAATAAATATACTCAAAGTATCATTGGACTTGCTTATTATTGTTGCTCCAAAATCTATTGGGATCAATGAAAATCTCTCAATCGACAGATAATTTTCAGGCGATTGTTTGAAATGGGTTCAAATGCCTTGTTTCAAGACTTTCTTAGACGAAAACAATGGGGATTCTTATTGTGCAAAGGCAAAATTAAAATAAAAGAACTAATAAAATGGAATTATTTTTATTAATCCAATTGAAAGGACTTCGGTTACAAGAGACTGAATAAAACAATATTGATTACAATATTAACTGCTTCTTAAAGTAGCCTAAAACTACTCCTAATGATGCCTTGATCGTGGGTCTTTTGGGGTTTTGAATGTGTCCATCTTCTTCATTGAATGCCTTTTGTATAGCTATCTTCTTCAATGGTTTTACTTTCATTGACAGTTACTTAATGGTAACTCCAGTTAGTTATTCCATTCTTTTCAAATGTGGCTGTAAATGATCATCTCCTGCCTTTCTTCAGATTCTGCCACATGGCACTTCCTTAGCAAAAATCTGAAAATGTTAGGTGTCAATGCACTGAATATTCCTGAGATTTTATACGTTTGGACCAAACAATGCCCCCATCATTTATTTGGGTTTAATCAATAACCTGAATAAATGAACAGTCGTGACCGTTGTTTTTCCAAACATCTATTTAAGGAATTGAGGGTTATACTGTTTATTTAACTTCACTTCGTCATTTTCTACTTCCTTCCTCTCTTTGTTTTTGACAATTCTTTTCTTCCATACTCAGAATGGCTCCAAAGAAGCAAACCCTTCCATCTTCATCTTCATATGACTTTCCTTCTAATTTTTTTGCTAAAATCAAACAATTGGCCCATGGCTTAGTGGACCATTGGATTTTGATTCTCACCCCTAATTCTAGTGGGAATCTTGCCCTTGGCCCTTCCTTCAAATCGTATGTCTTCAAGGGGTTCTCAGACTACTATTATGTTCATGAAAGAGAAACCCTAATGTTGAATCAATCCTAGCTTCTATGGAAGTCCTAGAGCCAAGGGACCAATCATTTCCTTTCATGGATCAATCCTAACCAACGATGGATTGATTGGGTGGAGAGATTGGAACCTCACTCTGCTTCTCAATGGAGATGCTCAGGTATTTTTGAAACGATTAAGCTCTCTATTTGTGACATGCAAATGAATTGGTGGCTAATCGGAGCCGCCACATGTTTTTGGTCCCAATCATATAATGACATGCTTCTTCCTATTGGCATGATGCCACCAACAATCCTAGGTATCATTCATCTAATGGGGCTTCCATCAACGAGTATGGAGGTAAATGCTTGTATCCTCACTGATACTGGTCGTTATTTTGTCAATCTCTCTTCTAGTATAGGGTATAATAATCTAATTAATTGCTTTTTCACCTCTCAATCTTCTACCCCCTCATTTGAGGAACAAGTTGCTTTTCTCCTCCACTGGCTTTGTCGATTTGTTTTATGTGTCCCTAACTTTAAAGTCACGAGGAAATACAATGGAATGGCCATTCAACTGGCCAACAAAAAGAAACTTACCTTGGCCCCTTTTGTTTTAGGGACATTTTATAGGGGCATTTTTAATTTAATAGAGAATAGTATCACTATTAGTTGTCGATGACCTTTCTGGTTTTTTCTTGGTTTTATGCTTATTTTCCGAAATCTGACCTGTTGAATCTTTGCCAAGTCTTAAATATCATCCTTTGAATTATTTCCATCGATTCTTGTCTTCTCCAGTCTTCTTTACAGAGAAAACTTTTGATTTTTATTTTTCGATCATTCTTTAAGCTTAACAAGAACATAATCAATTGTTTTATACTCCTTTCTCTAGGTTTCTCTACTCCTTTTCTCATATTGATCCATTCTTTGCTCACCCAGACATTGCTTCTGAAGAAGCCATAGAATTGCAACATATCTTTTAGGGTAGTATTCTATTGCCTAGCTATCTTCATGTAGGTAGTTATGTGTTTGCCTCTAAATTTTCTAGTTGTAGCTACGAAAGTTATAATCCTAGTCAGTTTGCCAAACAGTTTGGCCTGACTCAAAACATTCCTTTCCCTTTCATGTACCCCTCATGTTGGTATGGTAATCTCAAGATCTGTTAATCGAATACAAAAATTTATTCGTAAACTGTTAACTTTATAAGATGGAATTAGGGTTTACCTTTGACGAGCAGAACAACACGAACAAAAACTGAATAGCCGGCTTGATGGGTTGCATGATCTTCTAATGTATGTCCTTCAACACCAAAATACGAATATAGTGTGAGTTTCAATCCTTCGAATTTCCTCTCTTGCTCTCTCTCTCTCTCTCTGCCTCTTCTAAACGTGAAGTTAAAGGTGTGGTTAAGAGAAGCAGAAAATGTATGTATTTATAGGCTACAGTAGAGACCCTAAGAAGAAATAAGGGTCGGGCTTTCAATGGGTCTATGAATCCTATGTCCAACCCAGGACAAGAATCCTACAGTCCATTAATAATATAAGTTAGTCCATAAAACTTATTATTGATCTCTAGCCTTATCTCAAAATTATATTTCGAGCTCCTCATTATTATATGCTTAATAATCTTTCTAGATTTAAGATCACATATGTTCGTCAATTAATTAAATTACTGAAAATTATATTTAATTGACTTCTTTTTTATCATTGAGATCTTATCACTCAACTTATTTGTCATGTCGAATAATTAAATCTGCTTGCAGGGTTTGACACGGACAAAACTTATGAGTCTTCTTAAGAGAACATCATCAACCCATTTAATTACCGGGACATGATTTTCTTTAATAATTAATTTTTACCATACAAATAATGTTATCTCCTATTTCACCAAGTTTATTGACTCAAATATGAATCTCACTCTTTGATAAATTAAAGTAACAACCATTATATGCACATGTCTATTAAATATCTCAGGTTTAATAGTATAAGTAATCATAATAACCATGATGCATTTTTTTTTTTTAGTCAGTAAAAAGATAATAAACTCAATAATGGTCATGTTTAATACAAAAAGTGTATTAGTGCAACTATTCAGGACATTAGATAGTCTCCTATAGCCAAGACAGGCTATGCCAAAAGATTGTACTACAATCCTACTAATAGTGTGTCCAATCCCATCTACGATTGTAAACATTTTTCATATCATATAAGGATCTGATAATCTAATCTTTTGTATATAAGTCAAACTCTACACACCAGATTATCTACAATGTAAAATAAAGACATACATGCATATTATTTATTTAATATAATGCAAACATTTTACCTATACAAATTCTCGTAAAAAATGAATAAATTTTATTATATAATAAACTAAGTTTCACTACAAAAAAAAGTTTTTAGTATAGAACTCTATCACCTCCATCAACGAACTTGCTGGTGAGACGACAAAAATAAATTTAGAAGCCCTAGTCCACCAAATTCCTCAGGCTTTTGAGATGTTGCTAGGATCCTTTTGCTTTTTTCATTTTACCTCTAGTCCATCATAATTTACCTTCCACTCAGAATGGTAGCAAAACATCTCAGCCTTGATTTTTACTTATTATACATAGATGAATTTGTTTTCAAGCCAGTGTTTTGACAATCGAAAAACGAACAAGACTCCTTCTACAAGTATATTTTGTTTTTTCTTATTCCTTTCAACTAATCTCCTTTTTCACCTAGGTCATTTCTTAACTTCTTTATTTAAACTACTAGGTCAGAAGAGGAAACATGTGGAAGCACGTACCCTTGTCCCTTCTCCTCTTATTAACCCAAGCAAGGGTAAAACTATCTTAGTTGGGGAGCCAAAGAAAAAAAGAAAAGAGGCTCTGCTCCAAGGCTATTACATTCTGCCATTGATGCCCATAATGCTGTTGCTCAATCTTCAAAAAGGGCCAAACCCTCTCATGTAGCTGCTGATGTACCAATTATGCCTTCCATTGATGAGCAGGATGTTTAAGAAACTCCCTTTTTTCACAAGAAGACAAGTGCTCATTCTTCTCCAAGTAAGCCAAATCAAATGACTCATGTGGAGAAGCCATTATAACCAATAACTTCTGGTTCTTCTTTAAAGGAGAGTGAGAATGTGGCCCCTTCTCCAGCCAACAATGGGGATATGTTGATTAGTCATCTTATTCCCGCAACTAAACAATCTGGCAAATAATTTAAATCACCTACCAAGGTAAGAACAATGTTTTTCTACTGCTTTCTTTGTCCTTTTAAGGCCATCCTATAACATCGACTCTTTCATTCTCAGAGGGGTACAAGAAGGTGTTTCTACCATAACAAATAGTAGCTTTGATAATTCATCTTCAAATCCTCTAGAACAAGAGAACGACCCCAATCTAGATAATCAAGGAGATACTCAAATGGTAACCGCAATAGCTGCCACTCTTTTGAGACAATATATGCCTCATCTACCTCTAGAAGGTTGTATTTCGACTCCTAGACAAAAACCTTTAGCTGAGACCATTCTTCCTCCTCAACAAAATGTTTTTGAGGATTCTACAAATCCCATTCCTATTGATGAACCATTAGCCAATCCTGATGTCCAATTAGATCAATTTCAGATAATTTTCTACTGCTTTACTTGTCTATGCCATTCTCCTGATTTTCTTAATCAATTTCTTTTTTCTCTTTGTAGTTAATGCCCGAATATATCTCTCACATTTCTTCAGATTCTGATATTGAAGTTATTTACCAGAAACTAGATGAATTCATTAAGGTAGTTGACTTTATATATTTTTCCAACATTTCTCTCCCACCTATTGAAGTTCCTTTGAATCTATTTCCCTTTGATATCCTTATCTGAGATGATCCTGGTGCTATAGCCTCTTGTATGGCTAGGATTTTTGCTGTCTCTTTTACTTATTTCACAGAACAACAACAACAAGTAGCCACTATGAGTGCTCACCTTCACACCAAGATTTCAAAAGCTCATTACTTTCAGGATGACATCAAAATGGATTTCATTAACTCTTTGACTGATTATGCACCCTTCATTTCCTCCAATAAGGAGAGTGAAGAGAAATTGAAACAAGAAAACGTTGTCTTGATTCAAGAAGAGTTAAAACTCAAGGAGAGATTGTTGAAAATAATTGAAGACATGGCTAGAATAAGACAAGAAAGAGAAAACTTGGTTCTAAAGACTATGGAACTGCTAGCCAACAACCAAGATGGGTGTGGTAAACTGATGCCTGTAACAGAAAGTTTGAAACATGCCCAACACCAATTGAGGCTTTTATCAAATGAATGGGCGACCTTCAAACTTTACTTTCCTTTGTCTTAGTAACTTTTAAGGCCAATAATTTTTGTGCCCTTTTGACTCTTATATATGTTCAATATGACCATTTGGTCTTTTGATCAATACAAAATAGTTTTCTTTTACTTGTGGCCCATAAATTTTATTTTTATTTATTCTTGGACCATGTTATTATTGAAGCCATCGACAATGGCCTTTATACATTTTATAAATTCTAGTTCTTTATTTCATTCATACCTTCTGGCATTTTGAGTTTAGAGGCAGCTTGAACCATTTTATTGGCTTTCCCATTGTGGAGTCTCATGACATGTTCAAACTGAACATCTTCAAAACATTGAATAAGCGATTGTACAATATTTATATATTGATTGCATTTATACCATCCTTGAACCTGTTGAATTACTAGCTACGAATCACCACCAGGTTTTTCATTTTCATATTTATACCTATTTCTAGGCCTATGATTAAAATATTATACTCAACCTGATTATTTGACAAAACCAATATTTCATCTAACTTAGCAAATTGGAACATTCTTCCTTTTGGTGATACCAAAACAATTCTATCTTCTACACCTTCTTCATTCTTGGAACCACCAAACATTAGTTTCCATGGTATTATTCCTACACAGCCCACTTCAAATGTATATTCTTAAATAAGAATATTTGGATGATCTACTAAGAAATCAACCTCGACTTGGCCTTTAACTACCTTTTGTGGCATATATTGGAAACAATATTTTGTTAAGGAAAGGATCAATTTCTCCATTTTGCCTCTTAACAGAGGCCTTGTAAGCATATATTTAACAACATCAGTTTGAACAATAATGTAAACAGTGAATGGAAGTAACTAATTTCTTAATTTTATTGCTGAAAATTACAATGTCAAACAAAACATTTCTATTGAAGAGTAATTATATTCAACATTGTTCAATTTTCTACTCAAGTAATAAACTGCTTGTTCATGACTTTGGTCATTATCTTGTACAAACAGGTTGCTAACGGACTTTTCTCCTGCTAAAATATATAGCTTCAATTACTTGCCTTCTTTTGGTGTTATCAACACTGGAGGCTTTGTCAAAGTATTCCTTGATTTCTTCAAAAGCCTTCTAGTGATAACATCCCATCTGAATTCCACTTCTAATTTCAATTTCAATAATGCTGAAAAAGCCACTATTTTACCTGCAAGGTTAGATATAAACCGCATTAGGAAATTTATTTGACCAAAGAATCTTTGCAATTCTTTCTTACTTGATTGGGACTGAGCCTCTATAATGGTTTTAGCTTTTTTTTATCCACCTCAATTACTCTCTAGTGGACCAAAAAGCCTACGAAATTTCCAGCAGAAACTCCAAATGCACATTTTAAAGGGTTCATTTTTAATTTGTGCATTCTCAGCATTTGGAAAGCTTTCCTAAGGTTTTCCAAGTCTGATTCTTGGTCATCAGACTTGACAACCATGCCATCGATGTAAACCTCCATTGATTTTCCAATCATATCATGAAAAATCAAGTTCATTGCCCTTTGGTAGGTGGCCCTTAGATTTTTAAGGCCAAATGGCATCACCATCCATTCATAGGCACCTAGTGCATCTGGGCATCTAAAGGCAGTCTTATGGATATATTCTAGTACTATAAAGATCTGATTATAGACACCATGTTCATCCATGAAGGTCAAAATAACATCCTAGTAGCAAAATCAATCAAAATATTTGCCATAAGCATAGGATATCCACCCTTTGGGGTTGCAGTATTTAGGTTTCTAAAATCTATGCACACCTTAATTTTTTTAGTCTTTTTAATTGCATGAACAATGTTGGATAGCCATTTAACATGCTTGAAAATCGTTATGAAGTTTGTTTTCAACAACCTTTCAAATTTTTTTTTTTTGACTAGAAGTGTAACTTCAACAGTCATCCTTCTAGGTGGTTGTTTGTGGGGAATGAAAATTCTTCTTAATTGGTAGTTTGTGTTTCATCAATGAGATGTCCAAGCCAGACATTTCTTCATAACTCCATGCAAAGCAGAGACTATTTGAATTTCTTCAGCAATTCAATATGCCTCTGGTTGAAGTATGCTCCAAGTGCTGCATTGATGCAGATAAGTCTTTTGTCAGTTTTATTCCCTAGATTGACTTCTTTTAAAAGGTCTTGAACATCTTTTTTTATATTATCAAGCTTTACAGGTACAGACTAGAGATTTTCTACTCCTTTGTTCTTATTCATGTTTTATGGGCCACTTTTTAACACACATTCAACCCAATCGATAGATGCATCATCTAGTGCCTTCATTCTCTCTTCCAAGGTGTATGTAAATAACCTTAGTCATGAAAAATTTGGTGCAAAATTTTTTCAACATACTTGTTGAATTGGCTTTTACAGTTGTTGTGCTTAGTTGAAATTAAGCCTTTATGATAGAACTGAACTTCCACATTGTGTGCATCTGTAGAGAAAGGGCTAGTATCAGACCAATGTCCCTCCATCCCTTTTGTTCCTTTGTCATCTCTGTTTGTCAAGAAGATTAATGACTAATGCGAGGATGATGACACACAATCATTGGTATATATTCAATCTCTCCCTAGGAAAGCATTAAAGTTGGATGATGAATAAACCACAAAGAATGTGGTCGAGGTCTTCCTATTATCCCCTTTGATTTGCACAGGCAAAATCCATTTTGAAGAATATGATTCTCCAGCAAAATTACTGATTGTTATGTCAGTGTGGACTAGGTCTTCACTTCCTTTGTTAATGTAAAACCCGGGAAATTTGGACTTTTTCCAAAAAGGGCAAAATAATAATTTGCCACTATAATGCGTATTTAAAATAAATACTCATGTTCTAGACCTCGGATGAGGAAACGGGGTTCGCCGTTGAATTCGTATCGCGAAATTTAGTCACCCAGTCAAATTTCGTCAAATTCCGAAGTAGTCGGATTTTGCACGTCGTTCGAGGCGACTGCGTGGCGAATGACCTCACGAACGTCCCCATAAATGAATTTTATAAAATTTCCTTGAAATTAAGTTAAAGTTCAAATAAAATTAATTTGAACTTAAACCGGGATCAAATAAATCGTTTCGGGACGAAATCGAACCCGATTAAGCGAGGGACACGTGGCACGACGTGGGCCGAGTATTTAAAACTATAAATAGGGGTAAATATCTAGAAAATCAGATTATTTTTTCCCTTTGTGTTCTTGTTTGGCCGGCCAAGAGAGAGAGAAGAGAGAAAAGATAGAAAACCTTGATCTTCAAGCTTTCTCCGTCGATTCCCGGAGTTCCGTCGCTCGGATTCCGTTGAGCCAAGAGCTAAAGTCGATCACATCGACGAGGGCTACGCAACCACACCAAGAGCAAGGGATTTCACCGAAGATCCAAGAGAGGAGATTTGGGGGAAATCTAGACTTGGGCTTGGAAAGTGTTCTTGAAGCTTCCTTCGGGTGAATTACGCTTCAAGAGGTAGGGTTTCTCCTACTTGGGACTATTTTTCACCTATGGTGTCATATGGGTGGGTAGGTGTGTATAGAACTATAGGGTTTACTTACCTATGGTTATGGAAAGGGAGGTAAAAAATGGTTGGATTCAAGTTCTAGTTTGAACTCGATATATAGAGGTTCCTTGTGTCATTCTTGGAAGTTTGGCATATAGTGATATGCTATGTATTTATATGATGGTCATTCTTGGAAGTTTGGCATATAGTAATATGATATGTGTTTATATGATGAGGTGCTAGTTGTGTACATTGAGCCTTGTCATAGGAATGAAATGATTATGTGATAACATGATGGTTGCCTTGAAGGTGTTGTTAAATACCTTTTGTATGTTAAAGTGTGTGACACATGACTATGTATAGCATGCTTAAGTCTTGTGTTGATTGGATATGTTGCTAATGTGTTAGCTTCATGGGAATATGGTATTTATATGCTTTGATATGATTTGCCATGGATATATATATTGAGCATTATGTTGTATGCAATGGAACATGGCATTGCATATGCATCTCATTACATGGGTGTGTGTGCATGGTTGATGTCAATACCACACTTGGGGATTGACAGTATGGCTTGGGAAAAGTTGGGTCGAAGACCTAGCTAAGCCGCTTGATTGCATGATAAATTGGGTCGGGATGAGCAAGAAGAGGCATGACGACCTCTCGGGTGAAAGACCCGGTGTTTGGGGGGTGCACTCCGTTGGTATAAGAGCCCATAAAGTGTACAGGTGTGGAAGACCATTGGTTAAGTCCATAAAGAAGTCCGATCCCAAGAAAGACCCTAGTTTTCAAAATATCATTTGATGTAAACATAAATGATGAAATGAAACACTTTGGCATTGCATCGTGTTGTATGAGTCGGTGAGAACTCGGGTTAAAATGCATGAGTGAGTGACATCTCATTTCATGGCATGGTGTGTTGCATTCCAACTTAGAATGCATGTCCTTTTGATAAATGATTGTTTGCAAATGAATGTTGCATGAGCATGAGCATCTAGGGGGAGAGTAGCCCTGGTAGGGTTTACTTTACTGGGCGTTGGCTCACCCTATACGGGAAACATTTCAGGTATGGGGTTTACACCGGCGGATGGCTCACTTGGAGAGCATCAAGAATGAAGGGGGCCGGCATGTGGCCTTAGTTCGAGTTTTTGTAAAACTTTTGTATAAATTCCATTTTGATGTGTAAATTATGGAATTAAATGTAATGGAACTTGTATAAGTTGTGTATTATATGAAAAATCGTATTATACATGTGTTGGATGAGTTAGGAATGTATTAGAATGGATTGAAAGTGAAAAACAAAGGAAAAAGGCAAAACAGGCAAAATCGTACCGGTACGTAGACAGACAGAAGGCAGAGCGTACCGGTACGCGTACCGGTACGCCGATGTCCAGTGGGTTCAGTGTACCGGTACGCCCTCCAAAACTCAGAATTTTTTTTATTTTTGTTTTCTTTGCCAAGCCTTTGGGCTATGTTTTTCCTTCCCTCCAATGATCAAATTGGACCCTAATGGGGTATGAATCATGGGGAGTTGGACTGGGGTTGGATCGAATGAATGTTGAACCGAATTTTCATTGTGGATTATAACCTCGGTCTAAGGATGTTATCGATGTGGTGTCGGGTTAAGCGACATCCACGGGTATTTCCGCGGGTTGATGGGTTGTCAACGGTTAATACAGGACCCCCGGAAAATGGGGCGTCACAGTTAAAAAAATTAAACATCCTAGAAGGTAAGATATTGACCACTAGCCCCTTTGTCAACCAAAATTTTGTTAATTGGTTGACCATCGATGTGGGTCTGTATGCACAATGGTCTCAAATGGTTAACCAATTCTTTTATGGGGGAATGCAACACCACCCTATCTACTCCCTAGGTTCTTTTTTCTGCACTTATAGACCTCTCATCTAGTCTAGATTCATTTATAGTTTTTGTCAAGATTGCCACTACCTTAGTATGATCATCTACATGTCCTTGCAATTGTTTGGTTGTCCTAGCTTAACCTTAAATGTCTAAGGAAGAGCCATAATCATGTTACATGCTGCATTATCTCTGACAAGAGGCTCTATGTCTTCAAAATCCATAAACTCCTCATCTGAGAGCATTATTTTGTCTTCTTCTACTTTTTCCTTTCTTTTTGCTTATGAATTTTTTGTTTTCTTCCTACTGAGTATCTGATACCATCCATCAATAGGAAACTTTCAACGCTAAACATGGTGTCAATTTTGATCATGGACAACAGGAGGATTTACTATTTTGGATTCAAATTTCGTTATGATTTTGAACCTTCCTTTTCTTTTCTGGTTCTTTCTTTCCTGATGTTCTTACTTCTTAATCCTTTGCCAAACACCTCTTTTGGCATTGATGGTCTAGCAAAATGGTCCATCTTCTATAGATATTATTTATGGGCTAGGCCTTGATAATTAGTGTTTCTTGAGGTACCCTGATTCTTAGAAAAATGAAAAAAAACATGCCTATGTTGGTATATCTCTTGAAGCTTGAAAATTCCTGGGTCAACACCATCAAAGATTTTTTCAATGCCATTGTAGATTTGGATATCCCTTATCTAGTGGCATAGCTTCTGTGAATTGGAAAACCCTTATATGTGAATTCTCTTACCATATTATCTAGTGGCATAGCTTCTGGTTTGGCCAATTCCTTGGCACACTTAAAGCACATGACCAATGGCTCTTTCTCCCTGGGACCAAACCTGATGTGGATTTCATTTCTTACCAAGTCTGAATCGAATTCGCATGCAAGTTTATAAACCAAGAAAATTAAGGCTGTTTTAGTCAAAGATTGTGGGAATAATTTCATTTTTAAGTTCCCATTATTTTGAAGTTTCCCACACTAGAGCGTGAATCTGCCTATGTGTTCTATGACCGATTGATTTTCTTCACCAGAGTCAAGGTGAAATTCTGGGATCTTATAGCCCATTGGGAATTCCTCAAAATCAATGCATGGTGGATATGACTTCCTAAACACATGCCTTTCCGTTTTTCTAAGGAAAGGACCATACAAATTCTGTATCATTTCCACCAATTGGTTTCTATTAAAAGGTTGTCTCCTGGCTTTGGATTAAATTCTTATAATGGTTCCATTGAAGGCATGACTTGCCTCTTGCACCCCCTTCTAGGGAATTCAGGGGCCATTCTTGACCCATTTCTACCCCTTTGGTTTTTACCTAGGTAGAAATTAGGAAATATTTTGTTAGCTTCCCCATCGAAAATCATATTAAATTGGTTTTAGTGTGGTGGGTCTAGTCTTACGTTGGGTACTGTTGGTGGTAAACTTTGGTTTTCCATAGGGAACATCATAGGGTTGGTGTTTCCTTCTTCCACCATTTGATTTCTAATAACGGTGATTGATTTCTAATTAATTGACCCTGACATTGGTGCCTGACCACTCATTAACTAGTGCATAACATTAACTAAGCTTTGTTTTATACCAAAATTAGGATTATGCAATACCTATTTCTGGTTTTGCACACATTCTTGCATCTGCACATTATGCTGGCCATTAGAATGACCAGTTTTTGGATTTGCAGACTCCACTTGTTTGGCACTTGAATTTGGTTCATGATTGCCACTGTTTGGAGTCATTTCCACATATTCTTTTCGTTCCATGCGAATGAGTTCAAATGTCTTGTTTCATGACTTTATCGGATGGGGATTCTTACTGTGCAAAGGAAAAATTTGGGGTGTTCACCCTATCCTACGGGTAGAAATTATGATATTCCATCTTCCTATCCAATACTTTGCGAAATAATTTTTTCTTGGCCTATCCTACCCGATCAAGTGTATTATTTCTACTCGAATTTCATCCAAAACAATTGGGTAGGAAGTCGGTTAGAAAATCGGGTGAATATATATTTTTTAGTTATTAATTTTTGGATCATTTTAATAATTTAATTAAGTAACCTGCATCAATTAACTAACACAATAAACCAATAACACTAAAGAAAACACAATAAATTTGATAATACACAAACAATTACAATAAAACACAACAAAAAAACCATAAATATCAATACATCATATATAAGAAAGTCATAAATATCAATAAAATATTAGGGTAGGGTAAGGTAAAAATACGAAAATTTTGTAGGTATTCTTCATTCCTACCCGATTTTTTACGGAATCCCAAAATATCTTCCGTTGGCCTACCCGATTCTTTTTTGTAGCCGACCAGTAAGGTCGGGTAGATTAGGATAGGATCGGAATTTGCAGGTAATCAAAAATTTGAATACACTTAGGCAAAATTAAAACAAAAGAACTAATAAAAGAGAATTCTTTTATTAATCCAATCGAAAAGACTTCGATTACAAGAGACTGAATAAAACAGTCGTGATAACAACACTAACTGTTTTCTAAACTAGCCTAAATCTTCATAATGATGCCCCAATTGTGGGTCTTTTGGAAGTTTGAAAATGTCCATCTTTTTTTGGGAAACGTGTCCATCTTCTTCATTGAATGTCTTTTTTATAGTTATTTTTTTTGATGATTTTGTTTCTATCGATGGTTACTTAATAGTAACTTTCAGTTAGTTATTTCATTTTTTTAAAGGAAAATGCTATATAACTCAATGAAACCCAAAAATTAAAATCCAAATGGATATCATCCGTTGGATGAGTATGAGATCATTGAAAAAATTGATGGGAACAATCATCCAATGGATGATATGCATTTAAGTTATAACTTTTTGGGTTTCATTTGAGTTTTGTAGCACTGTTTTTTTTTTTTTTTCAAATGAGGCTGCAACTGATTATCTCTCGCCTTTCTTTGAATTTTGCCATGTGGCGCTTCCTTAGCAAAAATTTGGGAATGTCAAGTATCAATATATTGAATATTCATAATATTTTATATTGAAAAATACTACATAATCCAAATGAAACTCAAAAATTAAAATCTAAATGCATATCATCCCTTAGATGAGTGTGGGATGAATGGCCCCACTGAAAAAATTGATAGGACCCACTCATCTAAGGGATAATATATATTTGAGTTACAATTTTTTGGGTTTTATTTAAGATTTGTAGCATTACTCTTTTATATTTTGGGCCCAAACAATTATATATGCCGTTAATTAGAAGTGTATACAAGCAATGTCATGACTACAATGTACGCAAAAGAATGTCAATAATTGTATTACGGTTTAGACAATGTAGGTCTGTGTGTGGTGTGAGAGAGAGACAGAGATAGATGCAATGAAGCTCTTTTTGCTAGGAGACAAGTACAAAGATATTTTGTTTCCAAAAAAAAGTACAAAGATATTCTTGAATCCTAACTTTTCTTTCTAGGAGTTGAAATTGTTTGTAAATGTGCCTTGCTAAATAGGAGAAGGTTAAGATACAAAATGGAGAATTTATCAGTTTTGGGAGCTTAAATACAAGTTTTTTGGTTTGTTTATAATAAAAAAAATTTACAACTTTGAGATCATATACAACTTTTATGATTCAAATTACAAAATTTGGGCGGTCATTTCTAACTTTTGAAATTATTTGTGATCGATCGGAAGATTGATCTCAAATAACATCAAGAGTTATAAATAATTTTAAAAAGTTGTAAATGACCCCTTAAAATATGTAAATAATTCTCAAATTTTGTTAAAAAAAATCACAAATCTTGTAAATAGTGGTATAGTACGTACCAAAGTTTTTTTGTAGACTTATCCTGCTAAATAATCTATCTTTTGTTGATTTGCAATAACTAGACATTTCGAAAACTGTTTCAATGACTAGCTCACACGGGGGAAGAAAAATATGTATAGCAATGTCCGTGTATTTACAGGTTTAGTAGTTAGTATTTGATGTAGATCGGATCACTTCACAATATCTGAATCGTTGGGATTGACTTAGGGGTGTTTGGGTTGATTAAACGGGTTAATTTTTTTTTGGAGCTATTTTCACTTTCACATGCCCATGTTCGGCCCGAACAACTAGACAAATTGAACTCATAGCATCCCTTGCTGGGAATGCGATGACCAAGGATAGATTTCAGGCAAATTCTTTCGTTTAGGGCTTGAAAAATAAGTTTTTTTTTCTTTTTTGGTAATTTTTTGTAAGTGAATAGTTTCACCATTTGAAGTCAGAATTGATTTTAGTCAGTTATGCCTCAATCTGAGTGATTAGTAATTTTTAGTCAACTGACTAGTTTGAAACTTTTTCTTTTTTGGCAAAATCTGTAATAATGGCCTAATTACGTAATTAATAATAATTAGATCACGCTTTTGTATTTCTTAATTGGTGTTAGCGTATCTAGTATTCTTTAAATTTTTGTAAGTCTTAGAGCTCCTCAGCTTTTAGTGAATTAATAATATTGAGGAAGTTTTTCCTTTTAGTATTCTTAAGAATCAATAGATCCTGAACTGATATTTACGCGCAAATTAGCGATTTAATTTCGTGTTGTTTATCGTGTATCCCTAAATCTTGCATGGAGAAATCATATTTTGCATTTTGAAAGATTTAAAAATTCTCATTTTACACCCTCAAATATTAATTTTTTTATATTATACTCTCGATGTATTAAAAGTGTTAGACTATCTCCGATGGAAACCCAAAGTCTTAGCCAAATTTGAGTAAAAAAAAGAAGATAACACTACAACAAATTTGTTTTTTAGCGACAAGTTTCGGCGACGAACAATAAAATTTGCTGTAAAAAAGTGATTTTCGGCGACAATTTCTAATGTTTCTCGCAGTAAACTTTTTTATAATAATTTTTGCGACCATTTTTTGTAGTTGTCGCCAATAGTCTTCGCAAAAACGTTCCCTCCAAAAAAAAATTGGCGCCAATGTTGGCGATAAATGCTAATATTATGGACGAAAAAAAAAATTTGTCGCCAAAATAATGTTTTGGTCGCAAAATTTTTGTCAAATAACGAAAAATAAAAAAAAA
This sequence comes from Ilex aquifolium, assembly GCA_951799425.1. Lineage (NCBI taxonomy): Eukaryota > Viridiplantae > Streptophyta > Magnoliopsida > Aquifoliales > Aquifoliaceae > Ilex > Ilex aquifolium. The sequence goes on from OX637405.1 coordinate 25,938,883, forward strand.
AAAAAAATAATACTTAGCGACAATACATGTTTGTCGCAGAAAAAAAATTAAAATTATTTTTGTCTGGCGACAAATGAAATTTGGTATAAAAACTTGATTTGGTATACACCCCTCTATTGGAGAAACTCAAATTTAAAGAAAGAGAAACTCAAATTTAAATGAGGACAAACCCAAATTTAAAAAAAGTAAAATATGACCATCGAATCTTTAAAAGATAATGAAATTTCACCAATAAAAAATTGGGTCTCCATGATTTGGGTTTAAAAAAGAGTTTCCTTTCATTTGGTATGGATCTAAAATTGAAGAATTATTTTAGACCATTGTTACTCAAATTTAATTTTGGCTACAAAAAATGATAAGGGTTGGAGATGCTCTTACAATGTGACCATTCGGTTAACTTTCATTGTTTATTCTGTAAAAAATCCACCTATTGACATTGACGGAATGAGCAATGAAAGCTAAGAAAAGTGATACATTACATTAACTTTCATTGTTTATTCGGTTAACTTTCATTGTTTATTCTTTGGGGCTTTCTTTATACTTAATTTACTAGTAATTCGTTTAGACAATCATAAAATTGATGAACCGTTGCAAATTTAAAAAAAAATAACTATTGCAAAAATTCCAGGAATAAAAGTAATGTAGCCACATTTCCGACCAAAACAAAGAGATGCGGCCACATTAAAATGAAAAAAAAAAAAAAAATTAATGACTAGGATATACCATTCATGAGTTCTCTTAAGTTTGTTATGAGCCAAATTATGCATGTTAATTGTCAAGAACTAAATCTTGAGCAAAAACACTTAATTCTCAATATCCAAACAAGTCTTCAAGTACAAAGTGATCTTCCTTGGATCCTGTGAGAATGTTTTCTTCTTTATATTTCTGTTAGGCCAATATTGAAAGCTCCCTTTACAACACGTAGACCTCTTGTCTTGAAGGCTGAAACTACATGGACTGAGTGAGAAACTAAAAATCTGCTTGGATCCCTTTGAGCTTTTAACTCTTTCCATGCTCATGCTTTCTTAGCCACAACGAATAAAATCGCTGGCATGTCCGGACACAAAAACATCGACATCTAGCCATTTTGCTTTCTTTATATCAAAAGTTACGACTTAAAGAGGTCATCTCATGATTCAACATTCTTATAATTACGATTTCATCGGAGAAGGTAAAGTCCCCATTAAACCATAACGTAAACCTGTTTGAATTGTACTTTGTTGTGATTCGTGTGTGAAATAAACAATTAGTATAATAGAATAATATAAAAGTTTACGTGGTTCGATAATTGGCCTACGTCCACAATCTTAGAGTAATTGTCTTGTTTTTATTCCACACTGAATTATGATTATAACTTAACTTATATATGTTACAACTCTAATTAGGACATCCCAAAGACATATCGCGTGAGGCATAACCCCCCACAACCCCATGGCCTATCTTCGATGTGGTAGTAATTTGGATCCGCTAGATGGCCAATTGTTTTCGCGCGCTCATACTCTAACAACTGGCCCATTATCTCCTTGAACTTGGTGTAACTCTCCATGCTCTGAATACAAGCCACCTATCCCAACATCCTTTCATATTTCTTAATCTGATGGAGTCATGTATGACGCCGAGTTTGTAGACTTCTTTCCCTCTTCTTGTTACCATCGTCAAATCATACTTACATTAGTTTAGCTATGACATGTTAAGTATCCTAAAACCTAAACAATACGTCCCCCACCAACCCAGCCACCCACCCCCCACAAGACAACCCACATAACACACGAATGAATCTAAAAATGAGAGAGACAGTGCTTTCAACTAAGCATAAAAGCATTTTCTGTTATAGCCAATGATCACAACAAACATCTCTCCCATATATTTGAGCTACTCTATCAAGACTATGTTTGAAGATATATCTCAACCCTAAATCACACAAGTCCACTCCACAAACACACACAAAACAAACCAACACATGAAATCAATCACACTAACAATCTCAAAAAAAAAAAAGGGTTTCTAGGTAATCAACTGGCGACTAAAGACTCTTCGCCTTTTAGACTGATCACCGGACTCAGAACTTGAACGATGGATTAAAGATCTCAATGCATCTTTCAAGCACTGAACAGATAAATCCCTATGATCTTCATCACAAGCAACAATTATAACGTTTCGAATTCTTCCACCTAATGTTACAATTTCAGCTCTCAAAGGGCTTAAATTGAGAGATTTGACAATTTCAATGAGGTCAGGTAAGAGATCAGATCGGTCTTCGCAGCAAAAAGAAGCTTTTATCAGTAATCTTCCCTCACTAGAATTATCGTTGGTGAGTACACTGATTTCATCGGTTTCAGATGGGAAGGTTTCGAGTTGTATGATCTCTGAGCTCTGCTGTTTCAGCTCCTTCACGCGTTGAATCACTTTTGCTAGTAGTGAAGCTTTATCTGTCTAGGAAATGGAGGAGAAAAAATAAGGAAATTTAGAAACCCTAGTTTGAAAAAGTTCAAAAACTTTCCCAAACACATGAATGATGAATCATGGAAATAAAGCATGGAAGGGTATGATTCTTTTCTTTTCTTTTGCGGCCTAGTGTCATCCTAATCTTTCACTCAAAAGCTTAAAGTTCTTTGGCTCTATCGGAATCTTTGGACACAAAAGAGAAGCTAATGAATAATTCTTTGACTAATTGTCTACTGGTAGAAAATATGGCATAGCAGGTTCACAAACCGCCAAAATTGCACACACACATACTTCTTTTTTTTTCTCTCTCTCTTTATATATATATATATATTAAGGATAATCTGTATCTGAATGTACGATGTAACGTAAATAAAAAGTGATGAATTTTGAGAGAGGGAAAATTCAATGCGAATGGTTTTTAGAAGAATGTTAGTTGTTGTTGGATGAGTTTATTTGAAACCATCGGTTGAGCTTGTAAGTTGAGCTTATTAAAGTCTGTCATGTTTTATATTATTTTATAATATATATATAATTACAAAATTTAAAATGAAAGTGAGGAGAGATAAAATAAGAGAAGAATAGGGGAGCGATAAAAGAAAGATAATTGTGAATTAATGAGATTATTTAATATTAGAGAGTGTTGATTTAATTGCTAACATTAGTGTTTATGGAGAGAAGTTGATATTTTTGAGCCGAAAAACAAATTTTAAAATGAATTTTGTAGCGATCAAGATTCATTCAATTTTCATCTATTCTGGTACAATGATACAAAATTTATGGCAAAATTATTTTTTCTGCCCAAAAATATTGTTTTCTCTGCACACTCCCAATATTAACAACTCAACCTACACACTGATGACTGAACCCCATTAATCCATAATTACTTATCTCTTCTCTCTTCTCTCTCCTATCTCTTTTATTTTTTATTTGTTCACTCTAATTAAATTGCATAATTAAAGAAAAAATAAATTATTATTTAAAACAGAAATATTGCATAATTAATATTTAATTTTTAGTATTATAGAATATCTTCAGAGGTTATTGCTAGTATATATTATATGATATATCTTGAATTTATGGAAGACAAAGATCATGAAAGTTTGAAATTGAAGTGCAAATTACCCAAAAAAAAAAAGAGAAACTACAGTGAAAATTTTGAAACCTATAGAAGTAATTGCACACAGAAAACAATTACACAAAAGGAAACCCAATTTTAACATAATAAAATGAATAAACTGAGAGAGAGAGAGAGAGAGAGAATACTTTGGAATTGCATGGAAGAAGGCTTCTTAGCCGATCAAGATGAGAATTAATTTTCTCTCTACGCCTCCTCTCAGCTTCTTTGTGATTTTTGGAAGCTGCTATAGCTCGAGCCTCTGGTGTATCCGTAATCCCTGACACCTCCCAAGGGCAAAACGAGGAGCTACAAAAGCTTTGCATCGCCGGGAACTCATAGTACACCGGATATCCGTATGTGCCCACGTCCATTTGTCTTTTTCCGGCGAAAAGCCGGTAAAAGTCTGCACTTTCCGGGTTGTTTTCCGGTTGCATTTTGGGAGAAGGTGGAAGCTTTTGGTGGTATGCGTTTAGGTTTTGCTGAGACATTTTTATGGTCGTTTCTTAGCTTTATTGTTTGGTCTGGACTTGGTCCCCCTAGAAAAGGGCACTTGATATTTTGTGGATTGAAAAAAGCACAGTTCTCTCATAATTCTAAGATGAAAAGTGTAAACATTTAAGGGCAGCTTGGGATATACGATTTTTTTTTATTAATATCTCGAATTTTTAAATTATTTCATAAATAATTGAATAGTTATGAGCCTAAAAAATTCACTGTTGTTGAGACTTTTTTAAATTTAATAAAAAAAACTAAAAAAGTAAAAAATTTAAATTTAAATATAATGCTAGATTAATCGAAATATGAGATAAAAATAAGTATGGGACTAATAAAGGCTTTTGGTCTCACTTTTATTCATCTAAAATTCAAATTTTGCTCAGCAAGTCATTGTCATAGTATTTGGTCTCTATTTTTAATATTTTTTTTCTCAATCTAACCTTATTGAAAATTTAAACTTGAACTTCAAGAATAGCTCAAGTGGTTATAAGGATGAATTGTAAATTTAGACTTCCTGAATTCGAATTTTGACAATCTCTTGAGGTTAGGCCATGGCGGATTTTTATCCCTCATGAATAACCTAATCCTAGCGTGAATGACCTGCATTTGACCAAACTGGGGAATAAATTAGTCAAAATGCGCATAAATTGACCTAAATACCTATTACCGTTGAACAAAACTTTTTTTAAAGTAGAAGTCTCTTTGAAGGGGTATGATGAATTGGACTGGTAGAGAAAAAGATAAAGCAGAAAGATCTTAGGAAATTAGGAAGTGGGGTTGATGATATAAATTTTTTTAAAACTGTCTAACTAACTAAGTCTACACTTTGTCTCTTCATTTATAAGCAAGTGTCACGGATTTAATGAGAAATTAGAAAATACTGCATGGAATTTGATTTAGAAAATACTGCGTGGTTAAGTCTTTGATTAGGAAGCATTTACTTAAATAACAAATGTAGGGAAATGTGTTCTCTAAAATTTTGGATTTCACTTCAGAAATGTGCTCTGTGAAAGCTATTAACCACCTATACGAAAGGTAAAGGGTTATTGAAGATTATTGGAAGATTGTTTTTTCCACTGTCTATAATGTGTGGATTGAAAGAAATAGAGGAAAATTTAGAAATACTCAAAAGGATGTGGTGCAGATTGTCAATGCGTAGGGGATATTGCCATATGGAAAAACACCAAGTAACTTATGGCTACCAAGACAGTAGAATTTACCTGAATATATATTTGAACCACCTTGGAAACCATATGATTAATTGGAGTGTTATTTGCGGGGGCAATTTAATTGTTACTGAAGAAAATTGAAAAACAAGTAATATGACCTCAACCAAAATCAGTCAGGAGAGGTACAGACTTTCTCCCATTTATACCAGCTATGAACATACAAGAATTAAGGACTAGATTACATCAAAATAAATGTTAACATGATAATGAAATTATCTACAACACTTTGTTCTAATCACTAACAGTCACCGATTGGTATAGTCTTCTGTTAATGGTGGGTTTCCATAACTTGATACCAACTTTCCAGTAGGTAAAGTCCCAGCAGAACTCTTATGTGAAAATATCTCACAACAACTCTTCTCTTGATTGATTTCCTCCTTGTGATCAGAATTTACATTCATCTCAGAGAGGCTCTTACTTGCAGTGCTCGGACTCTTCTCTGCAGTGCTCAGACTCTTCTCTATATTCTGGATAGTGTCTTGATTCTCAACACTCCCCCTCAAGTTGAGGTGGGAGACGGGTATCACACCCAACTTGCAGCGAAGAGTCCAGAAAAACGCTCTAGACAGTGGCTTGGTGAATATGTCACTTAGCTGATCAGCGGAGCGGACAAATTGTGTAATAATGGTTCCTTGAGCAACCTTTTCTCGAACAAAATGATAATCCAACTCAATATGTTTTGTTCGTGCATGAAAAACAGGATTAATGGAAAGATGTAAGGCGCCTAGATTATCACAAAACAAAGTAGCAGGCCGAGGTAGTTGTAAACCTAATGCACGAAGAATATATGTTACCTAATGCATGAAGAAGATCTTGTACTCTTATTTATAAAAGGTAATTTACAACTTTTTCCAAGTTGACAGCTTTCACATAAATCAAATTGATCGTTGTTAGAATTATATCATCCACATATAAAAGTAAAATGAGAGTACCTGTAGAATTGTGGAGATAAAACAAAGAAGGATCGGGTTGAGAACAAACAAATCCAAAGGAGATAAGAAACTGACTGAATTTGTCAAACCAAGCACGAGGAGCTTGTTTCAACCCATAGATTGCACGGGAAAGCTTGCAGGTATGATTTGGAAAATTTGAATCAATGAATCCTGGGGGTTGATCCATGTATACGGGGTCCTTTAAGGTGCCATGAATGAATGCATTTTTGACATCCAACTGTTGAATCTTCCAATTTCGTGAAAATGCTAGAGTGAGAACAATTCTGATTGTTTGGGGTCGAATAACGGGGCTGTAAGTGTCACCAAAATTCATGTCTACAAGTTGATGAAATCCTTTTGCAACAAGGCGTGCCTTCAATCGATCAAGTGTACCATTGGCATGAAGCTTGGATTTGAAAACCCACTTACGCCCAATTACATGTTGAGATTCATGTCTTGGAACTAAAGTCCAAGTATTATTCTGATGAAGTGCTTTCAGTTCTTCACGCATTGCACCAAGCCATCCTGGATGAGACATGGCTGTTTTTACTGACTTGGGTTCACAGGGAATAGTAACTGAAGGAAAAGAGGATGCAACATGGATAAGTCCAGCACGAGTTTTGCCTCGAGTCTGCATTAAATGGGTATTTAGTTGATATTTAGATGATGAATTTGAAAGAGGAGGTGCCCTGGGATCCATATATAAGTTACCAGATTGGAAATCATGAGAAGTAGACTGGTTTCCTTGTTCTGGTGATTCCAATTCGTCAGTAGGAGCAGACTGATCAGAATACTCCTCTTGTTCTGTTGTTGCAGGTGTTAATTCGCTTGGGAATGGCTGTTGTCTTTGTATGACAGGTTCAATAATGTTGAGAGATGAAGATTGGGGAGAGACAACATCTGAGTTCTCTGTGCTCTGCTGAATGACACTGTCCGTGATTGGCTGCGAATGTGAAGCTGGAGAAGAAGCACTGACTGAGGGTGTGCTTGTAGAAGACTCTCCCCCTGAATATAGTGGTATTGGACAATGAGTACTTCCCTTGATCGTACCAGAATCAAGACTAGTGGATCTGGTATCAACTTTCGGATAACTCCATTCATGATATGTACTGATATTTAGCGGTTGATGAGTGGAACTGGGAGAAGTATCATTAATGTTGGAAGGTGAAAACGAAAAACATACTTCATTGAAGACAACACGTTGAGAGATATAAGTCCGTCCAGTTTGAGGATGCAAGCATCGATAACCCTTATGAAGAGGGCTGTAACCAATAAATACACATGGCAAGGTTTTCTCTGAAAATTTATTCTTATTGTAATCCTTGAGATAAGGATAACATCTGCATCCAAAAGCTCTCAATGATGAATAATCAGGACTTTTACGAAATAAGAGATTATAGGGTGAGACCATATTAAGTGTTGTAGATGGTAATCGATTAATAAGAAAAGTAGCCGTTGAGAAAGCATCGATCGATAATCGTTTGCTTAATCCAGAATGAAACAACATTGTCATACCTAACTCTCGAATATGCTGGTGTTTTCTTTCCACGACACCATTTTGCTGTTGGGTTGATGGACAAGAAACTTGTCGAATAATTCCATGTGTAGATAAATAGAGGAGAATGGTGTTTTCTCGAAACTCACCACCACCATCGCATTGAGAGATTTTGATATTCCTTTCAAATTGATTGTGCACCATTGTATGAAATTGCTTGAAACAAGTGAAGAAATCAGATTTACACTTGAGAGGATAAAGCCATGTAAATCGAGTATAGTCATCTACGAACAGAGCATAGTATTTAAAATTCTGCATGGAGTTAACAGGGGCTGGTCCCCACAAATCACAATGAACTTTGTCAAAGGGAAATGAAGATCTTGTACTCTTATTTATAAAAGGTAATTTACAACTTTTTCCAAGTTGACAGCTTTCACATAAATCAAATTGATCGTTCCATGTTGTAACATCAACTAGATTTGTTCTACTAAGATGAGACAAAATCTTCTTATTTGGATGACCAAGTCGCTGATGCCAAATTTCTTCGGATGTCTTCTTTTGTCTCATTGAGAATAAACCTTGCTGATGTATTCCCAAAGAATATAGTCCTCCATCTCTAGTTCCGATCGCCAATACCTTCCCCGTCAGTTTGTTCTTGATAACAAATCCATTTGAGGAAAATTCAAAAATACAAGGAGCATCATCAGTTAATTGCCCAACATATAACAAATTTTTTGTGAGATTAGGAACCAATAAAACACCATTAATATCTAACTTTCCATGCTCAGTAGGGATTGATGAACTACCAATATGTGTTATAGAAAGATTATCACCATTTCCTACTTTCACTGTATCAAGACCATAATATGGTTGAAGGTTCTTCAAAATACCTGGGTTACTAGTCATGTGAGAGGTTGCTCCAGTATCAGGTATCCACTCTGGATCTCTGGGATTAGTGATTTGCAATGCAACAAGAGATTGAGGGATTTCTTCAGACTGAAAAGCATGATTATATCGATTGTAGCAATTCATAGCATTGTGTCCTTGTTTATTACAAATCTGACAAGGAATGCGATAACAATTTATTGTGGAATTATTAGTTTTTCCACAGATACTACATTCTGATGATTGTGAAGAGGTTGAATTTTTGTTGCTTTTAGTGTTGTCTTGCTGTATGCCTTTCACTTGCTGATCCCTGACATTAGGAGTTTGCATGAAGCCACGCCCTCTTGAATTGAATGTGACATTCTTTCCTTTGGATTTGTTGAAGTTGTTGTTAACTCCTCGTCCATAGTTATTCTTCTGAGCATACAAAGCTTGAAAATCATGAACTTCTTCATTGTTAGGGTATAGTTTATTCCTTGCTTCGTACCCTGTTAAAGACTAAACAAACTGTGAGAATGTTGGGAATGGGGGTTTTGCCATGATTTCATTGATTAGTGGATCAAATTTTGGTCCTAGACCATTCATTGCCCACATGGCCTTATTAGAATCAGTCATGGTCTTCTTTATAGCACTAAGTTCATCACAAATTTGCTTGAATTTGGCCAAAAAATCTGCCACAGATTCAGAATTTTCTTTGTGAATTCGTTGTAGATCACGTTTAAGATTGAATTCTCTTTCCTCAGATGTGGAAGCAAAACTTTGTTCTAAATAACACCATACCTCAAGTGATGATTCCAGACCTATTATATGACTTAGTATACTTTCAGAAACTGTACCGGAGATGAGGTTCTTCAGCAGCCGATTGGTCTTTCTCCAGGCTGTGTAGACGGGATTAGGTTCATCCTTTCCCTTTGCAGTTATCATTGGTTTTGGATGCTGAGCGTCATTGTTTAGGTGATCTAAGAGATCAGCCCCAATAGTAATGTCAAGAATTTGACTCCTCCAGATCAAATAATTCTTAGAGGTGAGTTTAACATTCACCATAGAAGAGAGTAAAGAGAGATTTTCGAGAGTAAGAGAAGTAGCCATTTTAGTTGAGGTACTAGGTGGCTCTGATACCATGAAGAAAATTGGAAAACAAGTAATATGACCTCAACCAAAATCAGTCAGGAGAGGTACAGACTTTCTCTCATTTATACCAGCTATGAACATACAAGAATTAAGGACTAGATTACATCAAAATAAATGTTAACATGATAATGAAATTATCTACAACACTTTGTTCTAATCACTAACAGTCACCGATTGGTATAGTCTTCTGTTAATGGTGGGTTTCCATCACTTGATACCAACTTTCCAGTAGGTAAAGTCCCAATAGAACTCTTATGCGAAAATATCTCACAACAACTCTTCTCTTGATTGATTTCCTCCTTGTGATCAGAATCTACATTCATCTCAGAGAGGCTCTTACCTGCAGTTTTCGGACTCTTCTCTGCAGTGCTCGGACTCTTCTCTATATTCTGGATAGTGTCTTGATTCTCAACAGTTACTCTCAGGGGCGGAGCCAAAAAATGATTTTTAGGTGATTAATATGTTTCTTTTTCTTCGAGTTGATAAAACTAAGATAATATATTTTTTTTTTTATAATTAAAAATATATGAGACCCAAAAATTTTAAAAATTTTGTTTAGGTATTATATTTATGCCAAAAAAGGACTAATCATAAAACATTACAAAAAAATTATATTAATTATAATCATCTACAATTAACCCCAACAAACTTTCATACTTCAAAATTATCGCAAGATAACTTCATTATCGATGTCATTGAAAACATATGTCTCAATATCCACGATTATGCTATCAATCATTTGTTTTGCTATGCAATTGAGCCTTTAACAATATTCATTACAAAAATACTATCTCTAATGTTAGTAACAAGTAAGAAAACTAGTGGATATCTCACACTTTTTTTAGTTTAACTATTTTTTTGAGTAAATTCATTAATCCCTATTAGGTTTGAAAACTAAATTTTAAAAATGTCAAGCGTTACAAAATTTCATAGTGTTGTCACCAACTATAGGACCCCTCATAAAAGTAACCCGCACCTCACTGGAGGATAGTATAATCATCGGATGGTTGTATAGTTGTCAAAAGTCTCATGACACTACATTGATACAATTGTAAATAGTTCTTTTAATTTTTCGAAGATGATAAAATGACTCCAATATGTCAAAATTTTAACTTAGCAAGTCCAAAAGTTAATAGTTGTTTAGGAATGAGTTTATAATAATTAATGTAAAAAGGAAAAAATATAGGGTGGGCATAATTAAAATTATTTTAAAAAAAATTGGAAGTATATCGTAAATGATAGAGAAAAATATTTGAGGTGGGCATGTGTCCACTCTAGTCCCTGTGCATGAAGGTACTGAGAGTAGTATGCTCATAGGCAGATGATGAGTGAGTGTGGGGTAAACTTTAATGAGGTAATTTCTTCTATCCCTGCCAATTTCATCAATCTAGGGTGGACCCAATTGTTAGTGGCCCCAAAACCATCGAATGATGATATAGTGAGAGAGTTATATGCTCATATTTGAAAGATTGATCCTCGAGTGATCATTTTATTGCCTATATTTGAAGGATTGAGTTTACTTTTTTAGCGACTCTGAACGCTACCACTCTTAGCCTGCCTAGGGTTGAGAATAATGCCCTTGGAGCTAGACCAGTTGATGAGCTTCCTCGTCACTCTGTTGTGGCTAATGAGTCATATGGTATACCATATCCTAACAATTGGGTTGAACATAAGTTTTATCAGAAGAAATTGATCCAAGACTATAGGATGTTAAACCTTATAGTCAACTACAATATAGAACTGAAGACCCAAATTTCAGATTTTCCAGTCCAGAGAGCACATATGTTATATGCCATAGGGATAGGGTTAGTTCTTGATTTGTCCATAATGATTTTAGGGTCTATTTGATGAGCCTTTGAGGAGGGGAGAGTATTAGATGATTTTCCATTTGGATCATTGATCACTCGCATCTGCAAGGGCAAGGGAGTAGTTGTCTTGCCTAAGGATAGGAAGCAAAAGTAGAAGTATAGTTGGGCTCAGGCAGATTATGTTGTAGTAGAGAAGGAGAGAGAGGATGACATGGAGGATCTATTTGTTGGGATTAGACCTCGTACACCACCACTAGTTCACTCTCACACTAGTACTTCAAGAGTATCACCACTAGAGAGCAAGAAAATGTGATGTGCGATGGATCGTCCCTCACGATTATGCACGTGGGATTAAGACCATCTAGAGGAGTGTGAATAGGTTAATCAATTTTACGATTGAAAAAACACCAATTTTAACCTAACTCACCACAAATACCTTTTCTTAAGTTAATTAAGCAATTAAGTGTGAAAAGCCCTTTTCTTCATGAACAACCCAAAAACAACGTCACGTAATGGTATTTTAATTAAGGATTAACACTCAACTTCCCACAACCATCCCAACCATGCAAAATTCACTAAAACCACTTTAATGATTGAATTTCTGATGTGGAAACCCAATCGAGAAAAATCACGAGGAACCACTCAGGGTTCACCAAAGGCTCCTTAACTACCCTAAGGTCAATGTACAAGTACTAGAGTCTTATACCTCAATTAATACTATGGTTAGATGCTCCATTCCTTTAATAGATATCTCCATCGAAAGTCCCTCTTCGATGCTATGGATAGCTTCCAGGGGTGGCTTAAGACAATTTGGGGCCTAAAGTGATACTTCTAAATAAGGTCTTCTATGTTTAATATTAATATTTTTTATTTAAAATTAATTTTTCTGGCTTTTTGAGTTGCAAAAATATTAATTAAGTTTTTATATTCAAGTTTTGCTACCATATCTTTTTCAATTGATAGTATCGTTAATCCAGTTAATCTTTCTTGTGACATAGTCGATCTTAAGTAAGATTTTATCAATTTTAATTTTGAAAAGCTTCTTTCCGCAGAAGCAACTATTACAGGAATTGTTAATAATATTCTATAAGCAATGCATGCATTAGGAAAAGAATCTAACTTTTTTATATAATTTAGTATCTCAATTAGAGTATTTTCTTTCGTTTGTAAAATTTCTTTTAAAACATTTAGTTCTAAAAATAAATCTAAACCATCAATATCGAAAAAAAATTTCATGTTTTAAGAACCATTCGAGATCCAAACAATATTGTTTTAAACTATCATTGGTCAATGATTTTAATTTTACTAAGTTCAATAAAAAACCAAAAATATTTGCGTACTTTTGTAATTGTTCAAATCTACTCTTTAGTGAAGAAATAACTTGATCAATTATATATGTAAAATAATCAATTCTAAAAGATTCTTCAATAGATTCTGTTACCTCATCATCAACATTTTCATCAAATTATTTTTTTCTACGAACTCTACATTTTTCACGAAGTATAGGTTCTATACCCATTTCACATACAATTTCTTTAGATGAAATCATAGCATTTGTAAATCCACTTTCCCTATATTTTTCAAAAAAAAGAAATAAGACTTTTTAATTGATCTAAAACAATATTAATATGCATGTCTTTTGATTGTAAATATTTACTAATTAACTTGACGGAAAATAAAATATCATACCAAATAGTCATGCCCAATAAGAACTCAAAATTTTCAATCTCATATGTTGTCAAACAATTAGCTTCACTTCTTGTTTTAAGATCTTCATTAGTTTTCGTTAATTGCAATAATGCATCTCTTATTCTTTGAGCTTGAAATCTTATTGCTTTAACACTTTCAACATGACTTTCCCAACGTGTTTGTGACAATGACTTAAGAGTTAAACCTTGAATATTATCTTGTAAAATTTTCCTCCGTTTTGTGGAAGAGGAAAATAATGAATATATACATTGTACTATTCCAAAAAATGATATAGCCTTGGGACAAGAGTTAGTCATATCACAAAGTATTAGATTTAAATTATGACAACCACATGGTGTGTAAAATGCTCTAGGATTTATATTGAGTAGCCTTTTTTGTACACCTTGATGTTTTCCTTTCATATTAGATCCATTATTATATATTTGTCCTCGTACATCATTAATATCTAGTTCAAGATTACTTATTACACCTATAAGTTTATTAAATAAACATTTTCCACTCATATCATCTACTTTAATAAACTCTAAAAAATATTCTTCTATTTTTATTGGACTTATTGTAATATCTTCGCATCGTAATACGAGAAACATTTGTTCTTGATGACTTGCATCGGGAGTACAATCAATTATGATTGAATAATATTCTACTTCTTTAACTTTTTTAATAATATTGCTTCTTACTTCATTTCCTAACTAACTTATCAATCCATTTTGTATGTTATGTCTAAGATAATTGTTATGAATTATATCTTGTTGAATACGACGAATGTGTTCTTGCATTATCGGATCAAATTCCGCAATCATTTCAATTAAACTTAAAAAATTGTCATTATTTTCTTGATATATATTTTCATTTTTTCCCCAAAAAGCTAAATTATTTTAACCAATATGCTTTACAACGACAATAATTCTTACTAATACATTTTGCCAATATTCTTTCTTTCTGTAAGACCCCGTATTAAAATTAAATAAGGATACTATTATCTTAAGAGTTCTCCTAATATGAATAAAATTATAGTAGAAATTTAGAATTATTGTTGAAAGATTGATCATGAAGTTTGAGTTTCGAACGAATTGATTTTCGGGTCAAACTTAGTTTCGAAGGTGTGTAAACTTAATAAGGGTGATTAGGTAAGTTTCTAAATGTTTGTAGGTCAAAATAATGCCTCCATTGAATCCGGAAGGTCGAAAAATATTGGGAGAGGTAATATGCGGTGTATTAGAAGTTAGGAAGTATTTTGGAGTTAAAACCTATTTTGGAGATGATTTGGGTAGAAAGAAATTTTACACTACCTTAGTATTTTAGCCATAACTTTTTACTCCTAACTCTGATTGATCTGATTTTTGGAAAGTAGAAACTAGACTTCAAGGGATACAAAAGTGTATTTCACGAAAATTTTCTGAATCAACTTATAAATAGGTCAAAATATATCTGGAAGTTGAGGGTATGCTGTCACTCGCGTCCGAACGGGAATAGACGCGTCCGGACAGTAACAAACACGCGTCCGGACGCACCAAAACGGGGGCTTCACATCCCAGACCTGTTTTGGGTGTTTTCTCCAAATTCTCTCCCCATTTCATCATTCTAACCACTAGAGAGCCTTGGAGAGTAAGAAGGAAGGAGAGAAACACAAGATTGAAGGGGATTTTCGCATTGGATCGGATCAAAATCTCTAATTTTTCACACAATACTAAGGAAGTAAGGTAGGAGTTCTTCCTATTCTTGTTCATTGAGGATAGGGCATATATATATATATATGTGTGTGTGTGTGTGTGTATGCTTTGACTCTCAAACCTATATATATGCTATAAAATCATTATTTCTTGATACTCTTGCAAATATTATCATGCTTTGATGGAAGCTATGGTTGGATAGCCATGAAATCTCTTTTTCTTGTCTTAAAAACCAAAGTTTTCAAGAAAAATGGATTTTTCTCTCAATATTCCTTTGTTATTAATTTCAAAACTCTAGTGCTTTGTATTGAACAATAAAATTGTATTTTTGATGATATCTTGCATATCTTCTTAAATTGTTCTATTGGAATAATACGTGTGAAATTTGGGATTTTTGGATTTGTTTGTGACTTGAGGAAATGAGTTTGTATTGTATCTCTTGTAGATGTTTGGATGACTATGGGTGGCCGTTGACCGAGTATCGTAGAGTGGGTAGATGAGTTTTTTATTCCATGTAGGTTTGAAGGTTCCCTACCATTCGTAGTGGGGTTAGTGTCTTGCGATGACCAAACCATTATTCGCTCACATGGTATCGAGGTTGAGGGTTAGTATACTATTCCTGGGTTGGATTCGTCACTGCCAATGCTGTGACACCCCAAAAATCCGGGTGTCCGTTGATCACCCATCAACCCGCGGAATACCCGTGGATATCATGTAACTAGACATAACGCCATTATGCCCCATTTATCGGGGTCCATAATTTAACGAAATTCGGGCAGAGTCTCCTTTGTACGGGAAGCTCTACCCAAAACACAACCTGTGCAA
Source organism: Ilex aquifolium (assembly GCA_951799425.1). NCBI lineage: Eukaryota > Viridiplantae > Streptophyta > Magnoliopsida > Aquifoliales > Aquifoliaceae > Ilex > Ilex aquifolium. The sequence continues at coordinate 25,954,628 of OX637405.1, forward strand.
TATATAATCACGTGACCCGTCCGAGGTCCAATACACAACATTGTCCGCACCGGGTCCATTTATGAGTAAACATTGACCACACCGGGTCCATTTATCCATACTCATATAAAAACATGCAAGGTCATATTAAAAGTAGTCCATATAAGTTCGATTACAATTCTTTTACATATATTACATGCCCAAAACATAGTTTTAACAAAAGTTTTACCAAAACCAAGGTTAAGGCCACAATTCGGCCTCTCTTCACCCTTGAGGCTCCAAATGAGAGCCGTCCACCGGTGTGTATCCCACACCTGAAATGTTTTCCCGTATAGGGTGAGCAACGCTCAATAGAGTATCTCCTACAAAACCTACTCCCCACCCTAGATGCATATGAATGTACACATGTAACAATCAACAACCATTCTAAACAAGAACATGCAATTCAATGTTGGAATTCTTTTACCATGTCATGCCATGAAATAAGATGAAACTCACTCACGTACTTTAACCCGAGCCCTCACCGACTCCCGCAACACAATGCAATGTCAATGTGTAGAAAATCTTTCATTGATGAATTTCATCCAATGATCCTTTTAAAATCTCCGGGTCTTTCGTGGGGTGAGTATTTATGAACTTACACCAATGACACCCAACCGACACGGAATTCATGGACTTCCACCAACGGTTCCGCGTACACCGACACACTTTATGGACTCTTATACCATTGGAGTGCGTATCCAAGTCACCGGGTCTCTCACCCGAGAGATTTTCTAGCACTTCTTGCTAACCCCGACTCCATTTCATGCAACCATGCGACTCAGTCGGATTTTCAACCCAACTTTCCCGAGCCCACCCATCAATCACCAAGTGTGGTGTTTGATCACACCATGCACACAAACCCACCTAATGCGATGTCTCCGTGCAAATGCAATGTAATGAACCATTGCGTGTCAATGTCAAGTCTCATATGTAATGAATGCCATATGGATCAATTTAACCACATATTTCAACATATGCCATGGTAATTTATATCTAATGTACATAATTACCACAATTCATCATGATGCTAATATATTAACAACATATATCAATTACATTTTTCTCAAGCATGTCACACATAAATTATGTCATAACAAGCTTAATTCTCACATAAGCATTTAGCAAAATACATTCAAGGCACCAATCATGTTATCACATAATGTGAAACCCCGGAAAATTTAAACTTTGACGAACAAGGGCAATAGGTGAATTGCCACTTCGGTACTAGTTGAAAAACTGAATTTTTCTAGATCTCGGATGACGAAACGGATTTCACCGTTGGATTCGTCTCGCGAAATCTAGTTACCCTATAAAATTTCATCGAATTCCGAGACAGTCGGATTTTTCGCGTTTTACGAGGCGGTCGAGTCTCGGGTGACCCCAAAAACGAAAATTTTGTTAAAATATGGAGAATTTGAAAATAATTTAAATAAATTTCATATAAAATATTTTGAACTTGAATCGGGTCGAAATTTAGTCGTTTCGGGATTAAAACGGACCCGGAACTAAAAGAGACGTGTGGCCAATTGTGGGCCAAGTATTCTAAAATTATAAATAGGGGTTAAATGGCTGGAAAATCAGATTTTTTCACCCAACTCTCAGCTGGTCTCACACGTTAGAAAAGAGAGAGAGAGAGAAAGAGAGAAAACAAGGGTTTCTCAAGACTTTCTTCCGCCGATTCTTCGACTTCCGTCGCTCGGACTCCGTCGAGCTAGAAGGTAGAAGTGATCTACGCGACGAGGGCTACGCGTGGGTACCAAAAACAATGGTTTTCACCGAAGGTGAAAAGATGGAAGTGTACGAAAATCAAGCTTCGAGTTGGTTTTCGGGTCTTGGGAGCTTCCTACGGGATTCCTCATGCTCCAAGAGGTAGGAGTTCTCCTCCCTTGGCATATTCTAGTCCTTCATGTATGTATATGTGTATATGTATATAAACATATGTGTATATATGCATGGTTCAAAGGGTTGAAATAAGGAAGTGTGATTAATGATGCCTCTTAATGAATTCTAGCTTGAATTTGGTGTCTATAAGTTACATGTGATTAGGTTGTAACTTGGGAAAATTTGAGGCATGTTGGGTGATTTATAACTTGTGCCTACAAGGTATTTGACAAAATGCTTGTGTGAATGTATGTGATTATTGTGATATACATGTATGTCTAGGGTTGTAGAAATGGAAGTTCTTGTGTGATCACTTGGAACTTGAGATGGTGGAGGCATGCTATATGTTATATGGTGCCTTGAAGGTATTTGATTAACTGCCTAGAATGATGATAATTGATGTGTGAGGGCTATACCTTGTGATTACATGACATTATGCTTATATGGCGTTTGATGAAATGCCTTAAAGGATTAAAGTTGTTATTTGGGTGAAAGTGGAATAACATATTTGGGTGGTGTGACTCACAATTAAAATTGTATGTTTTTAAGGAAATGAAGAATTGATTATAAGAATAACTTAAGCTAAATTTTAGCTTACAATTGATACATGGAAGTTACTTGTATTCCTTTGTGGAAGTGAATGAAATAGTGGACTGGTTTATAGCCTATTTCGGGGCTGCTATATAGCTTAATTGGGGGACTGTTTTGTGGATAATTAATGGACTGTTTTGTGGTTAATTAGTGGAATGTTTGTGGCTAATTAGTGGACTGTTTTGTGGCTAATTAGTGGACTGTTTTTATGGTTGTTTGGGGACTGAAATTGTGGTTGCCTTGAGGCTGAAATTGCGGACTGTTTTGAGTTAAACTTATGGGCTGTTTTGGGCTTATTTCATGCTATAATGTTTATGTGGAAGGGGTTGATGTAGGAGACTTTGTATAGGACTCTTACCCATGGTTGGTGACTTGATTAAATGGGGCTTTTACCTATTGTTGGTGGCATGATTAAATGGATGTTGAAAGTGGATACAATATATTCTATCTTGAAATGGTGGTGTAGAAATTACTTAGAGTAATTTCTTGTGTTACATGATGACGTGTAGGATTCTTCCTATTTGGGATTATTCCTCACCTTAGTTGCTTATCAAAAAGGGTGATATGGAATGGGTAGGTGTATATATATATGCATCACTTGCCTATTGTTATTGTTGGGTGAAATGGGTATTGAAAATGAGTAGAGTAAACTTTACCTTGGATTGGGTATGTAGAAAAATACCTAATGTGATTCTTGATCCATAGGATGAGAATTGGGCATTAAACCACTAGCGTAGATCATGTGTGGGGAAATGGGTACCAAATGTGCTAAGCAAAGCTTGTACAAAATGGGTATAGAAATTACTCATTTGGTAAATTTCATAAAGGAACTTGAAGTGTAGAAAATGGATATGGGAAAATTGGTAAAGTGAATGTCTAAATGGAATTGACATTTAGAGGTGGTTGCTTTATAATTCTATTGGGAGATTATGATATGTGGATATTAAGGAATGGATAGAATAAATTCTATCTTGGTATAATGGTGTAGAAATCACTAGACATGATTTCTTGAGCTTGATGATGAAATTGAGTACATTATGTGATTACATGTTTTGAGTGCTTTGAAGGTGTTGGTTATATGCCTTGGTGAAAATGAAATATGTATTGATGAGTTTAGTATGTTAATTGCATGCTTATGTGATAACATGCTTGAAAATGGTTATTGGATGAAATGTTGATGTATGCATGCTTGTTATGTGTTGGCAAGGTGTTAAATTATGGTGTTTATATGCTTATGATATGAAGTAAATTGGATATGTCGATTTATCCTGACATTGTTCATATGACACTCATACATATCGAACATGTGGTTAGGGTGCAATTGGTACATTACATTGCATTCTCATGGGTACATCACATTCATGGTTATAAGGCATGGGTGTGTGTGTGTGTGAACATTTTCATGGCATCACATTCATGGGACTATTGCATGAGTGTTGGTGTGTGGGAGATGCATGGATATAATCAACACCTTGTTTGGTAATTGATATGTGGGCTTGGAAATGTGGACCGATGGTCACATGGAGTCACATGATTGCATTGCATAAGGAAAACTTGTGTTGGGTATAGCAAGAAGGGGCATGGCGACTTCCTTGGGTGAAAAGCCCTAAACCACTTGGTTCATACACTTCCCGGGGTGAAATTCCGCAAAAGTGTAATGCTTACGGAGCCAGGGTGAAATTCCAAAATCCGTTGCCCAAAGGAAACACAAGATTTGGTTATAAAAACACCCATTCAATGGGTAGATTCCAATAATGATCGGATTTCATAACGATCATTGGAAGGATTTTTTCCGTCAATAGACGGGTTGCATTACACTTTGGCGTTGCATTGTGTTGTGTGAGTCGGTGAGGACTCGGGTTGAAACGCATGGGTGAGTGTCACTTCATTCCATGGCATGGCATTGTTGCATTCCAACATAGAATGCATATTAGCATGAAATGCTAGATTATATGTTTTATGTGATTATTACATGAGCATGAGCATGAGCATCTAGGGGGAGAGTAGCCTTTGTAGGATTTTCTCTACTGAGCGTTGGCTCACCCTATACGGGAAACATTTCAGGTGCGGACTATACGCCGGTGGGAGACCCTCATACGGGACCCCAAGAATGAAGAAAAGCCGACTTGTGGCTTTTATGGTTTAACTTGTAAAGTTTTCGTATAAATTCCATTTTAATGTGTAAATATATGGAATTGTATTAAATGGACTTCCATGGACTTTTTATAATGTAGAAAACATGAATATATATGTTTGGGTGACCTTGGAAAGGTTTGAAATGAATTGGAAATGAAAAATTATTGAAATGGACAAAATCTGCCTTTGACTACCGGTAGTCAACAGGTAGTCGTGAACCAGAAGCGGGGCCTTAAGGGTGAAAGGGGGCCGACATGTGGCCTCTAACCAAGACTATTTTGTAAACTTATGTTAAAACTACATTTTGGCATGTAATGTATGTAGAAGATTTAAAGTTCTGAACTTGTGTTATATATGTTTAATGCATAAACTTGTGATATTAGAGTATGGATAAATGGACCCGGTGTGGTCAATGTTTTCTTATAAATGGACCCGGTGTGGCCAAAGATTTTATAAGAGACCTTGGATAGGTTATGTGTTTGCTTGGTGCACAGGGTGTGTTTGGGTAGAGCTCCCCATACAAAGGAGGCTCTGCCCGACTTTTGCTAAATCATGGATCCCGATGAATGGGGCATGACGTGTGATATTGAGTTACACTGTATCCATGAGTATTCCGCGGGTTGATGGGTGATCAACGGACCCCCGGATTTTGGGGTGTCACACATAACCTATGTAAATAACTCATTTCTTTCACAAGGCACAATATAACACATAACATGCCCACACAATACCAAGCTCCAAGAATTTTCACATGGAACTTCACATATCAATTTCAAACTAGAAATTGATTAAATCATTTCTACACCTACTCCATAACCATAGGCAAGGGAAATACATAGTTCCATATACCTACCCATTTCCATTTAAACCAACTATAATAGGAAAGTTTTAAAATACATAAAACAGCCCACATAAACCCAATTTCCAAGAGTTTACACCTGTAACGCCCCAAAAACCCCCTTAGGTGACATTACATTCTAAAAACCATTCACCGCATGAGAGTACTAAGTAAATCCATCACGACGAAAGTTTCATTCATCAACCATTCATATTTTAACAAAATTTGGGCAGAGTCTCCTTTGTACGGGGAGCTCTACCCAAAACACAACCTGTACAATTATATTATAATTGACCACACCAGGTCCACATATGCATAACTATTGACCACACCGGGTTCATTTATCCATCATAAAATAAACTTTCATTCACCATATATCATATCCACACTATCATCCCTAAAGAATAGGCCCAATCTTGGCCTTTACATCTCCAAAATGTAATAATATAACGCAGCGGAAATAACAAAAAAGAACTAGACTTCAAAAGGATATTCTAAGCATAATCTGGTCTAGAACAAAATAAAAGTGTCGCTCTAAGCATCCACCTCGAGATCCACACTCCCGTCAAGCGGAGTCTCCCAATGGGCGGGCTCCTCGGCTCCTAGCTCCTCCTCAAGTGTGAAATCTAAAAATGCTATTTGTAGGGGGTGAGCACGAAGCTCTGTAGCAAAATCCTCTCAACTCAAACAAGGTTTGGAAAACATAGAAAACGGTCGGTCTCATTTTACAACTAACATATATATAGATTTGGAATGAAAACAGTAACATTTTAAAAGAGATCTCAAGTTTAAATAGTAGCAATAATCAATTAAAAGAATAAAGTGAGTTTAGCATCGATAAACAAAATTCTAATTTAAGCTATTTAAGAAGGACTTCTCCCCATGCATTGTCCCATACCAATGCATCGGCAAGAACGACCCAACTCTTGATTCCATGTATTTTTGGTTCATCCCCGTACCATGTATGTTGATTGCTTCCCGTGAATCTACCCAACGATCATACCTAGTCCACCAATTCCAACCAACAATCACAAATCTCTTTAGGAAGGGCGTGTACCGTCTCCTACGGCATTGACGAAATCCTCCCAAGGTGTCTAGTATACTAACCCTTTTCCTCGATATATATGTGAACAATAGTGATCGCGGTCACAACAACGATCCACTACGAGCATTAGGCAACCATCTCACCCCCACTGGGATAGACTAACATCTAACACTCTACGACATTTCTCGAAGGTAATCCAAGTCCATCACAACAACCATACAATGAGGAAACCAAGAATATTCACAATTCACAACAATTTCTCAAATATAGTAAAAATCCCCAATTTTTCACATTTGTCATATAATCGAATAATCCAAGAAAATATGCAAGAGATCGTAATCTATATCATTTTGTTATACAATATTCAACACTAAAGTTTTGAAATCAAAGACAAAGAAGAAATTAGGAGAAAATCCCCTTTTCTTGAAAACTAGGGTTTTGAAGATAAAAAAAAAAATAGAGCTTTGGTGGTTACCCACCCTTCATATTGTTCAAAACATGACATTTATTACAAATAGAACAAGAATCATGTATTTCATATTATATATATGAGAAGGAGAGTGAAGAAACATATATATATCTAGCCTCAATGTGAGAGATTGAGAGAAAATCCCCTACCTTGAAATCAAGAATTTCAAACCAAAGCCCAAGCTTTAGAGACTCTCTTTCTCCCTTTTCTTCTTCCCTTTATCTTCTCTTAGGGCTCTAAGAGGTTTGTGGTGAGAGTGGAATGAAAGAATGGGACAAATGGGGGCTTAAAATGGTGTTTTAAAACACAAAAATCCCGATTTTTTTACTGTTTCGGCAAACACCAGACCAGTCTTCGTAGAATGGGCATAACTCTCTCATATGAGCTCCGATTGAGATGATTCAAGATGCAATGAAATGCTAAGAAAGAGCTCTACAACTTTCATGTTTTGAGTTTTGAGAGATATTGACTGCATCAAGGTCGAAATCGCGTTTGAAGTTGCAGCCAGTGCACTGTTCACGTGCACTGTTCACAGCCTGTTTCATCCCCTTTTTTTTTTTTCCATTTCCAATCCATTCCTAAGCCAACCAAATCCATCTCAAATCTCTCCAACACATATTTTTACACATATCCACATTTTTACAACAAATATTTACTATATATCTATATACATATATAAAATAAAATACAGGGTGTTACAACACCAATAGCTTCCACATATCAAATTTAAGTTAGAAGTTGGTCTAAGCCACTTTTTATACCCAATTCCTCACTTCCATAACAAGAGGCAAGTGACATGTATAGTTTCATATACCTACCCATTTCATATAAACATCCTAAGTTGAAAATAAATCTAAGTAGAAGGGAACCCTACCTCTTGGAGCGTGAGATGAAGTGTGGAGAACCTCAAGAACACCTCCCAAGCCCCAAAACTCTTGATTTCTCCAAAGTCTCCTCTTGGATCTTCGGTGAAATCCTTCGTTCTTGGTATGGTTGCGTAGCTCTCATCGATGAGATCAACTTTGATTCTTGGTTTAAGTTAATTCGAGCGACGGAACTCCGTTAATCGAATGGAGAAAAATTGGATTTCTCACTTTTCTCCTCTCTTCCCTCTTCCAACGTGAACCAGCAGAGAAATGGGGAGTATTCTGCTCCAAAATCAGATATTTGCTCATATTTATAACCCTTAATACTTGGTTCACGTCGCGCCACACGCCCCCTTGCCGGATCCGTTTTCGCCCCGAAACGATTAATTTCATCCCGGTTTAAGTTCAAATTAATTTTTTTTGAAATTTAATTCAATTATAAGGAAATTTTATAATTTTCGTTTTTGGGGACCCTTGTGAGGTCATTCGACACAGTCGTCTCGTAAAACGTGAAAAATCTGACTATCTCGGAATTCGACGAAAATTGACAGGGCAACTAGATTTCACGAGACGAATACAACGGTGAGGTCCGTTTCGTTATCTAAGCTCTAGAGAAATACGTATTTTAAATTCGCATTATAGTGACAAATTACCATTTTGCTCTTTTTCAGAAAAAGTTTAAATTTACCCGGGTTTTACAAATGCGTTGGTATACGCCCTTCCTAAAGTTGGATATCCTTGCGAGGATTGAGTGTGTGTGTGTGGGTCAGGATATTCTCGATGTGTTTATTCATGCGATGTCATACATCATACTTGAGATACATTGTGGAAAATAGTACAAATTGTGGGTTATTGTTTATTATTTGAATTGGTTTATTGTTGGAAATGGTTTAAGTTGGGAATGGTTTATTGTTGGAAATTGGTGTTACTTCTTCATTTACTTTCTTGCTACTGTGTAAACTTAAGATCGAATGAACTGACACTATTTTATTTCAAAAAGTTATATATGATATTTGCGAAATGAGACCGACCTATTTTATATGTTTTCTAAACCTTGTTCGAGTTTGGGAGGATTTTCCTACAGAGCTTAGTGCTCACCCCCTATAAACAATATTCTTTTCAGATTTTGATTTAGAGGAAGAGCTCGGGGTTGACGAGTAGGAGCTTTGGGATGCTCAAGTTGATGGGCATGTGGATCCGGAGGGGAATGTCTAGAATTGTTCTTTCTATGTTCTAGACTAGGAGATTCATTTTGAGATAATGTATAGATAATATTTTACCTATTCCGCTGCGAGATAATAGTTTGGCATATTCTTTTGGATGTAATGGCCATGGTTTGACATAATCTTTTGGAGGATGTTGTAGATATTATGGATGATGAATGAAATTTTCTTTATTTATGGATCTTATTAGTTGCTCTGATGATGTGAATGATTTTTAAATAGTAATGTCGTCCAAGGGGGATTTTGAGGCGTTACAGGTTTGGTATCAAAGTTTAGGAATTAGGTCTTACAAGGGAGCTGTAGGTTATGAATTATCACTAGAGTATTAAGTTAGGTTGAAGAAACTCTAGGCTTGAATTTGTTTGAAGGTAAGTGTTTATAAGAGAAGTGTAATTTGTTGCTTAGCTATGAGGGATTAATTATTTTTTCGAATTCATGGATTACCTAGCTTGGAAGAGTTGACGAAAATTTTTGGATAGATATGCTAGTTCTATATCATGTCATTATGGACTATATATTTTTGGCTTTTGGTTAGTGAATGATGATAGGCATGGATCTTTATGTGAGTGATATTATCTATATTGGAGATGGGTATGAGATAAGATTTGTGACAAAAGACACCCAAACTCGAATTGGACAACTGTAGCAGAACTATCAGTCGAGCAGACTACCTTTTTACTAATTGGACCATAACTTTTTGTTGGAAAGTCCAAATTGTGCACTATTTTTTTTTTGTTAGAAGCTTAACTCGTATATCTTTCCAACTATATAAGTCAAAAATGCTAGAAATACCTAAGTTAAATCATTTTATTCTCTGAAGTTGATCAAAAATATGTACTGTGTTATTCCTTGGATAACAAAGTGTCGTGCTATCTTCTTAGAATCTGAAGGACTTATCCTTAAGCGAGTTTTCAGACTATTTAGGATTTGATTTAGAGACACCCCCATGTTGATTGAAGTATTTTGATGGATAACAATATAAAATTGGACTATGACTTGGTGCCTTGTCGACTCTAAGTATTCTATTATACGATTAGTATTGTTTATATTGTTGGAAGTGAAGGAGATGTGATAACCCAATTAGGATGTGTGGAGATAAGGTCAACTTAGATGTTTTTAAGTTGGACTAAGTTTTGAATAATAAGGTTATAGAAAGTTATTTGTGTTACTTAAAATGTCATAAAAATTGAAGGAATATGGTGAAGTAACATCGAATGAGAGCCTATTTTGGAATAACGATAGAAATTGTGATTATGGTTCTTAAATAGACAAGAGTTTGTTTCATAACCACGTACTTGAGGTTACTAATACTAGTTTGAAAATATTACGGAGAGTTGATTAAATTTACTTTTGAAGTATTAATGGTTTAGAAAGGTCATACATATGATACTCATTGAGGACGTTATATTTAGGAAATTGTATTTCGTTGTGGGATTAGTTCGCTACACTTTGACTCTCTAAAGTATTAACAATCGAGATTCTCTTGGTTAAGTGTAGATTTAACAGTTGACTTGTATTCACAAATTTTGATTGGAAATTTGAGGTCGAGTTATGGAAACAAACTTACAGACATATAAAAAAGAAAATCTAGGAAGCCTAATTAAGTGGTAGTAGTTACATTTGCCCCTCGATATTGTAAGATTAAAGATTATAGAGTTTAAAAGCTCGATGTCAGATATAGTAGACAATTATTGAAATAAGGATGATTTCAATGTTTGGTGTTGACTTCTATCGTTATGTGAGATCTTTTAAATGTTATTGGAGTTGTGTTGGGAGAATATGAAGTTCTTTTTCCTGTCTCTTTTAGTACATTATTAAGATAGGTTTGATTTGTTATACTTGAGTATTGTTGGTATGAGTATTGAAGATTCTAACTTGATAGTTAGTGGTGATAATTGGAAATATGTAATTTGAGGAATCAATGATGATACCTATGCAGATTGGCTTTGACATGGATGTAGAAACCTTATGTAATTTTTGGGATCAATGACTATGGTTATTCTAGTAATTAGCAGATCGTTATTATCTATGAGATTATGAATAATGATTAAGACTTTGATGAATAATGTGGGTAAATTGAGGAACATTAGTTTAATAATTGGGAGTCTTGTTTTAGTTTTGATTATATCATAACAAGTCTGGTGATAGGGAATTGAGAGATATTTTGGGATCCTTGACAGTCTATCTTCACATTTTGGTATATTACAAGATATATATTGTAATGGATTGAATCATAAGGGTTCGAAAGTATAGGTATCGTAAAAAGAGTTGTGATGTTAATGAAAGCCACTAAGAATTGATTACATGGTTATTAGTTCTAACTCAAGGTTAGAGATTGAGAATGAATACTTGGAAGATAGAAAATAATTGGCCTTAATCGATTTAGTGAACATGTAGAGATATTAAGATTGATCTAAAAGTATGAATCCGGATACAAATGAGTTATGAATGAGATTGTAAGGCTTATTGATTTGAGCTCAAGATTGGGGACTGAGAGCAAATATCTTGGAGATATAAATTAACACTTAGCCTAAGTATTAGAGTTAGTTAATTACTAAAATTCCATTTGAACGGATTAGATGGATCGTTAGTGTACACATTTTAGAAGCTATAATTGGAGGATAAATGTGGTTAGGTTTTAGTTGTACACTTTGGTGGAATTTGACATATCTTCTCAAAACTTTCAAACAATGGGAATTCTTATCTTGTGGCTAGTTTTGATTTGTGAATTGGTGGATGATAATTTATATCAGAGTGAGCAGCGAGCCAGTGGATTAGATTTAATATTAGTGGAATTAACCATTAGTTACGGTTACAGTGGTGAATGTAGAGAGTATAAGCTTGAAGAGTGAGATTCAATTTCTTGAAAAATTTGGTGTATAGTTTGATGGTTATAATTGTTGGGAATCTTGCGGTGTCCACCAAACTACAGAAATTGATAAGTGTCCACAGGATGTGAAGTAATTATTAGATTTTAAATATTGTGAGTTTCTTTAGTCTAGTGAGAAACAAAGTCATTAAGAATGATACATCTATTTAAGGAATCGTTGTAGATCTTGTAGTAATGGCATTACTAAGTTTTGGATTATAACATAATTTGGGTATATGAATGATGAGTAATCCCATTAGTGAAATTGAATTTGGTTGTTGTGAAATGCTTATGGATAAGCTAAATGTAAAAAGCAAACATGAGATTTTTAAAATGATTGGTACATTCAAAAGAGAAATGATATCCGATGAATAGGAAATAAGTTGAAGATCTAGCAATTATGCATAATATGGAATTAGTTTAGACAATCACATGGAATTATTGAGTATAAAGAATAATCAAAAGTAGTGAATGAAGGTAAACTTGAGGACTTCACTAACTGTAGTGACAGTATAAGTTGAAATGATGGATTTAAAATTAGGATATGATTTTCTATTTTAATCTTGGCTTTGATGTTTAAATGATGAATAGAAGTGGAGACATCAAGGCCAAATGAGAATTAGATAGACTAACTCGACGATTAAGTTTCGAGGACGAAACTTTCTTTTAGGGGGGTGGATTGTAAGACCCCGTATTAAAATTAAATAAGGATATTATTATCTTAAGAGTTCTCATAATATGAATAAAATTATGGTAGAAATTTAGAATCATTGTTGAAAGATTGATCATGAAGTTTGAGTTTCGAACGAATTGACTTTCGGGTTAATAAGCTTAATAAGGGTGATTAGGTAAGTTTCTAAATGTTTGTAGGTCAAAATACCACCTCCGTTGAATCCGGAAGGTCGAAAAATATTGGGAAAGGTAATATGAGGTGTATTAGAAGTTAGGAAACATTTTTGAGTTAAAACCTATTTTGGAGAGGATTTGGGTAAAAAGGAATTTGACATTACCTTAGTATTTTAGTCATAATTTTTACTCCTAACTCCTATTGATCTGATATTTGGAAAGTAGAAACAAGACTTCAAAGGCTACAAAAGTGTATTTCACAAAAATTTTCTGAATCGGCTTCTAAATAGGTCAAAATTGATCTGGAAGTTGAGGGTATGCTGTCACCCGCGTCCGGACGGGAATAGACATGCGTCTGGACGCGTTTGGCAGAAAATTGGACGAAGAAACACGCGTCCGGACAGTAAGAAACACGCGTCCGAACGCACCAAATCGGGGGATTCACGTCCCATACCTGTTTTGGGTGTTTTCTCCAAATTTTCACCCCATTTCATCAATTCTAACCACTAGAGAGCCTTGGAGAGTAAGAAGGAATGGGAGAAACACAAGATTGAAAGGAATTTTCGCATTGAATCGGATCAAAACCTCTAATTTTTCACACAACACTAAGGAATTAAAGTAGGGGTTCTTCCTATTCTTGTTCATTGAGGCTAGGGCATATATATATATATATATATGGTTTGACTCTCAATCTTATATATATGCTATGAAATCATTATTTCTTGATACTCTTGCAAATATTGCCATGCTTTGATGGAAGCTATGGTTGGATAGCCATGAAATCTCTTTTTCTTGTCTTGAAAACCCTAGTGTTCAAGAAAAATGGATTTTTCTCTCAATATTCCTTTGTTATTGATTTCAAAACTCTAGTACTTTGTATTGAACAATAAAATGGTATTTTTGATGATCTCTTGCATATCTTCTTAAATTGTTATGTTGGAATAATACATGTGAAATTTGGGGATTTTTGGATTTGTTTGTGACTTGAGGAAATGGGTTTGTATTCTATCTCTTGTGGATATTTGGATGACCATGGGTGGCCATTGGCCGGGTATCGTAGAGTGGATAGATGCGTTTCTTACTCTGTGCGGGTTTGAAGGTTCCCTACCACTCGTAGTGGGGTTGGTGTCTTGCGAGGATCAAACCATTATTCGCTCACGTGGTATTGAGGCTGAGGGTTAATATACTATTCTTGGGTTGGATTCGTCACTGCCAATGCGTTGGTATAGCCCTTCCTAAAGTTGGATATCCTTGCGAGGATTGGGTGTGTGTGTGTGTGGGCCAGGATATTCTCGATGTGTGTATTCATGCGATGTCATACATCATGCCTGAGATACATTGTGGGAAATTGTACAAATTGTGGGTTATTGTTTATTGTTTGAATTGGTTTATTGTTGGAAATGGTTTAATTTGGGAATGGTTTATTGTTGGAAATTGGTGTTACTTCTTCATTTACTTTCTTGCTACTGTATAAACTTGAGATCGGATGAACTGACACTGTTTTATTTCAAAAGTTATATATGATATTTGCGAAATGAGACCGACATATTTTATATGTTTTCTAAACCTTGTTCGAGTTTAAGAGGATTTTCCTACAGAGCTTAGTGCTCACCCCCTACAAACAATATTCTTTTCAGATTTTGGTTTAGAGTAAGAGCTCGGAGTTGACGAACATGTGTTTTGGGAAGCTCAAGTTGATGGGCATGTGGATCCGGAGGGGGATGTCTAGAATTGTTCTTTTTATGTTCTAGACTAGGAGATTCATTTTGAGACAATGTATGGATAATATTTTACCTATTCCATTGTGAGATAATAGTTTGACATATTCTTTTGGATGTAATGGCCATGGTTTGACATAATCTTTTGGAGGATGTTGTAGATATTATGGATGATGAATGAAATTTTCTTTATTTATGGATTTTATTAGTTGCTCTCATGATGTGAATGGCTTTTAAATAGTAATGCCGTCCAAGGGGGATTTTGGGGCGTTACACTCTATATTAATTTGTTCTTGGATACTTTTATCAATTTTTTTATTTAGTTGCAATCTTGTTTCTAATTCAATTCAAGTATTCATGTTAGTTATATGTTCATTAGTTATTTCATGATTTTTAAGCTTAACACCAATATTTCTCCAATCTTTTGTTCCTTCATTAGCTTGTTTACTTGTACAATGATTCATATTGAATAACTTGCAACAAAAATAAAATACTTTATCCAAATCTTTTGAATATACTAGTCATCTACTATCAAGTGTTTCCCCATTTGTTAATTTGCGAATATAATGTGTAGTGAAAAAATGTCTAGAGAGTTCATCCCAAGGAAAATCTAAATTATTACCTTGTAAAGACTTTGTCTTCTTGAGGTCAAGGGTTCAAGTCCTCCTCCCCCTCCCCCCCAAAAAATTAAAAAAAACATCTAATTGAACTATTTTCTACTAATAAATCTCTTAATTTTGTATCAATATTTTTCCATTGACTTGGATCATAAATATTTATATGACTATAATCACTTGTTTCATTAAGAGTTTGATTCTCTTCTATTTCATTATCTTTTATTTCACTATTTTCTTTTTCAATATTTTCTATTTCATTATCCTTTATTTTATTATCTTTTATTTCAATATTTTCTATTTCAATATTTTTTATTTCATTATTTTTTATTTCATTATCTTTTATTTCAATATTTTCTATTTCAATATTTTTTATTTTTGTAACGCCCCAAAATCCACATTGGAAGACATTACTATCTATAACCATTCATATCATGAGAGCAACTAATAAAATCCATAAATTAAGAAAATTTCATTCATCATATATAATATCTACATCATCATCCAAAAGAATATGTCAAACCATGACCATTACATCCAAAAATCAAGTTTTATCTTGCAGCGAAATAAACAAAATATTATCCATACATTGTCTCAAAATGCATCTCCTAGTCTAGGATATAAGGAGAACAACTCTAGGCATCCCCATCGGGATCCACGCTTCCATCTAATTGAGCTTCCCAAGCTATCTGCTCATCAACTCCGAGCTCCTCCTCTAAACCATAATCTGAAAAAATATATTGTTTGTAGGGGGTGAACACTAAGCTCTGTAGCAACATCCTCCCAAGCTCAAACAAGGTTTGAAAACATATATCAAACCAGTCAGTCTCATTTTATAAACTATCATATATAAATTTGAAATAAAACATGACAGTTCATCCGATCTCAAGTTTAGGTGGTAGCAATAATTTAAAAGAAGAAGTAAAACCAATTTCCAAACCATAAACCATCACCTATAATTTAATCATTTCCCACAATAAACCATTTCACCCACATTTGTATCTATATCATTATCCTCAATTGTATCATTAACCACATTATGTATCTCAGGTGGGAAGTAAGACTTCGCATGAATACACACATGAGAATATCCTGGCCCACACGCACACACCCAATCCTCGCAAGGATACTCAACTTTAGGAAGAGCGTATACCGACGCATCGACAGGGATGATCCAACCCAGGAATAGTATACTAACCCTCAGCCCAGATTCCATGTGAGCGAATAGTGGTTTGGTCCTCGCAAGGCACCAACCCCACTACGAGTGGTAGGGAACCTTCAAACCCGCACGGGGTAAGAAATGCATCAACACCACTCTACGATATCCGGTAAATAGTCACCCATGTTCATCCAAACAACCACACAAGAGATACAATACCAACCATTTTCTCAAATCACAAGTAAATCCAAAAACCCCCAATTTCATAGGTATTTTTCCAATGGAGAAATTCAAGAAAAATAAGCAAGAGATCATCAAAAGATAGAATTTTATTGTTTCAAACAAAGCACTAGAGTTTTAAAATCAAGAACAAAGGAATATCAAGAAGAAAAATCCATATTTCTCAAAAAACTAGGTTTTGACATCAAGAACATGAATTTCTATGGCTATCAAACCATAACTTCACTCAAAACATGGTAAGATTTGCAAGAACTTCAAGAAACAAGGATTCCAATACATATATATAAGGTTTAGAGTCAAAACATGTATATATATAAGCCCTAACATCAATGAACAAGAGTGAAAGAAAACCCTACCTTTCTTCTTCCTTGGTGTTGTGTGAAGAAGAAGAAGATTTGATCAAGTTCAATGTAAAAATCTCCCTTGATCTTGTGTTTTCCCCCTTCTTTCTTCCTCTCTAAGTCCTCCTAGGGTTATAAATGTTGATATGGGACAAAGGGAGGCTGCCTTATGTATTTATAGGGTGAGAAAAGATTTCAACTGACGTAAATCTGATACTCTAATTCGTTGATCACGTTCGAACGTCATTTGGCGTTCGAACGTCAGTAGTGCAAATTGCTGCTTCACGTTCGAACGTCATTTGGCGTTCAAATGTCACTTGCTCCCAGTATTTTTGCTTTTCCATCAGACAAGAGTACTGGAATGAACTGTCGTTCGAACGTACTTTCACGTTTGAACGTCATTCCATTTTCATCTGAACTTCCAATGAAGTTTTGACCCATTTAGAGGTAAATTTGGAAAATTTTCATGAGATCTACTTTTGTAGCCCTGGAAGTGTAGTATGTACTGTAAAAATTTCAAATCAAACGGACATCAGTATAAAAAGTTATGGTCAAATTACTAAGGCAGTGTCCAAAAATCCTTTTTACCCAAATTCTTTCTAAAGTGTGCTTTCACTCCGGAATACTTCCAAACTTCTACAACATACCCTATTACCTCAACTAAAATTTTTATTTCTACTCTTACAATCTACATAGTTCATGCTTACATCCTCACATATATTAGCATTTCAAAATAATAATTATGTTACTATATAACGATAAAAATGTGGGGGTTTACAATTTTATTCTCTTCTATTTCATCATCTACTTGTTCATTTTCAAAATTTTCATCTAATTTTTTTGTTACATTATTTTTGTTACTAGTAACAAATTTATCAAGAGATCCTTTTTGAGATTCTATTAGTTTGTGACGCCCCAATTTCCGGGGGTCCTATATTAACCGTTGACCATCCGTCAACCCGCGGAAATACCCGTGGATGTCACCCAACCTAACACCACGGCAGTAGCATCCCCTTATCCGGGATCTTAACTCACAATTGTTAACCGGATTTGATTATTCATTGGGTTCAACCAATATCCAAAATATTATAATTTATTCTCCACTTTGGTCCATTTAGATCATTGGAAGGAAGGGAAGACCCAGACCGAAAATAGGGCAAGGCAGTTTAAAATCTGAAAATTTTGGAGAGTGTACCGGTACCCAGTACCGGTACCATTCAGTACCGGTACCCGGTACCGGTACTGTCAACCCACTGGAAAGGGGGTACCGGTACACAGTACCGGTACCATACAGTACCGGTACCCAGTACCGGTACTCTCTGCCCAGTTTTGCCATTTTCAACCATTTTTCATTTCCAATCCATTCAAAACCCTTCCCAATTCATCAAATACATGTTTGACAAGGATTTCCATATAAAACATGGTTTGTACAAGTTCTATTACAATTGATTCCATACATTTACATATCAAAAATGGAATTCTTTCAAAAGCTTTACAAAA
This sequence comes from Ilex aquifolium, assembly GCA_951799425.1. NCBI lineage: Eukaryota > Viridiplantae > Streptophyta > Magnoliopsida > Aquifoliales > Aquifoliaceae > Ilex > Ilex aquifolium. The sequence goes on from OX637405.1 coordinate 25,972,985, forward strand.
TAACCATAAAAGCCACAAGTCGGCTTTCTTCAACTTTGGGGCTCGAAATGGGAGCCGTCCGCCGGTGTGAACCCCGCACCTGAAATGTTTTTCCCACAAAGGGTGAGCCACGCTCAATAGGGTATCTCCTAATGAGGCTACTCCCCAACCTATATGCATATGAAATGTTCACATGCCCAAAACAACAATTTATAACATTCCAAGCAAGGAATTATATTCAATGATGGAATTTGCAATGTCATGCTATGGAATGAGATGAGACCCATTCATGCATATCATCCGAGCCCCTCCCGGCTCCTCTACACATGCAAGTGCCAATGTGTACTAATCCGTCATTTATGTTGTACATCAAATGACATTTCATTCTAGGGTCTTTCTTGGGGTGGATATTTATGGACTTACACCAACGGCACCCAACCGACACGGAATTCATGGACTTCCACCAATGGTTCCGCGTACACCGACACACTTTATGGACTCTTATACCAACGGAGTGCGTATCCAATCACCGGGTCTCTCACCCGAGGGATAGTCTAGCCCTTCTTGCTACCCCAACCCTAACAACCGTGCAAACCGTGCGACTCAATTAGGTCATCGACCCATCTTACCCGAGCCCACTCGTCATCCATCAAGCGTGGTGAAGACAACCACCATGCACACACACCCACTAAGTGCAATGCTCCCGTGCATATGAAATGTGATGTCCCATTTCAATAATATTACAATGTTCAATATGGTATGAGTGACATATGAACATTTACAATACATTTCTCACACTTCATGACAAAATCATATCATAAGCATATAATTTCCATATTTCCTTACAATGTCAATATATCACAAGCATGTATATATATCAACATTTAATCTTAATCAACACCCAAGCATGTCATCACATTATCAAGAGATAACATACTTCAATTTCAAGCACAAGATAAACACATAGCATGCCCACACTTCATATAGCCCAAGAGTCACATTGGGTTAATTTCATATACTCAATCCTAGAAATTTCATTTAGAAACTTCTAATTACCCATCCAATTAGAATTGATTTCAACCCATTTCACCCAATTTCACAACCATAGGCAAATGACATATATATACATATCTATTTATTTACCCATTTCACCTAAGCATTCTAGGTGTGGAATAAACCTTGGTAGGAGGGAACCCTACCTCTTGAAGCGTGGAGAACAACGTTGGGAAGCCTCCAAGACCCGATTCAAGCTCCAAGCCCTAGCTTCCCAAAATCTCGTTCTTCGAATCACTCCAAAACTCGACTCCCTTGGTATGGTTTCGTAGCCCTCGGCGAGTAGAACAACCTTTGTTCTTGGCCCGAGTTGATTTGAGCCCCGTGGAGACGAGAATCTTAGAGAGAAGGTGGAGAAAAACCCTAGCTTCCCTCTCTTGTTTTCACGTTGGAATCGGCTGAGCAAAATGGGGAGAAAATCTGATTTTCTCCCCTTTAAATACCCTTTAAATACTTGGCCCACAACGCGCCACACGACCCTTATTTCCCGGGTCCGTTTTAACCCCGAAACGATTAAATTTCGCTCCGGTTCAAGTTCAAAATATTTTTATTTCAACTTGCCATCCTTTATTTCCCAAAATTTAAAATTTTATTCAGAATTTCGTTTTTGGGTCTCCCGAGGCTCGACCGCCTCGTAAAACGCGAAAAATCCGACTAACTCGGAATTTAATGAAATTTGACAGGGTAACTAGTTTTCGCGAGACGAATCCAACGATGAGGTTCGTTTCGTCATCCGAGTTCTAGAAAAATTCAGGTTTACAACTTGTACCGTAGTGGCAATTTACCGTTTTGCCCTTTTTCACAAAAGTTTAAATTTTCTCGGGTTTTACAAGTTGGTCCAATTTTCTTTTTATTTTTCTTTTTCTTTTTGTATCCACTTGGTTGTATTTTAGGTGTCATATTATTAATATATTATAACTATATAACAACCAAACAAACACAATATATAATATAGTCAAAATATATAACAAAAAAATTTAAAATTATGAAACAATAGAACCTTGAATGATCTCAATGTTGGCTTTTGGTTCTAAACAATGTCCCTTATGTTGCAATGAAAACTCGAGTCGATGATGGAGGATGGAGACTGTCTCACTGTCACCGAGTCACCGTCTCACCGTTAGTATGTTACTGTGAGTTGAGAGCACTGTGAGAGAAAGAGAGAGAAGAAGAAGAGTGTTTTTGGTTTTATTTTAATTAGAGAGAGAAAGAAAAAAAAAAGGATTGATTTTGTGTTGGTTTACCGGGAGAGAGAGAGAGAGAGAGGTAAAAGTAAGGCAATGATTTGACTTTCTGATTTCTTTTTAATTTGATGTGACCTTTGAGTTCAGGCTTTTTTTTTTTTTACTGTTAATTTTTTTTAGATATTTAATATTTGGATTGGGCTATGGGCTTAAATGATTGATTGGGCTTATATTTTTATAAGGCCTTTTTTACACGAGTTATTTATGGTATTTAAAAATTTGGGGCCTTCCTTTGAAATGGGGCATAAAGCCCAAGCTTTTTTAAATATGCTATTGGGTCGGCCCTGATAGCTTCACTTGAACTCCTTCACCACACTAGATCATTTAGGTGTCGAGAAATCTTCTCTTCCAAGATCCTCAGAATGCACATTCTCCAAAGTAGGTTTTGGTGATTCTGCGAACAAGGTCTTCTTCTCCAATGTGTAAAGTTGGATTAGAGTCTCAAGATGGATAGCCATTAGATTTAATGATCTAGGGTTGTTTAACGATTTCTTAAGGTATGACAGCCTGAATTTTGGCTTTCCAAAGAGATACCCTATATCTATAAGGGTTTTTCCTATTTGTAGGCTTGGAATTAGGTCAAGCTTGGAGGCCAAGGAAACCAAAATTCGTGAACGACCACTCACACATTGGGAGAGCGGTTGTCAGTGGAATGAGATTTTGGTAGGATAGAGACTCCTCAAGTGGCCTCCAGCGACCCAAAGGGAAGTCTCTATTGCCCAACTCGACGACCTTCATGATTCTATCCCTAAGTTATCAGAGACCGATCTAACCAAAGAAAAGCGAGCATAGGACAATCCCATTGGTTTTTAAGCCGAAAACCAAGCAAATAATTATCTTCTTGAGCATTAAATGACGTTGTTCAAGTAAGGTCTGATAAATGATTCAAACTATCTTTTTCAAACATATTTTGTAACATGTGTGAAACCAAACTCTGATAATGAAAACATAACCGGTTAGTGAGTGTCCTATATCCATTTTTTTTTTCCTTTTCTTTTTAGACCTCCCCCTGTTTTTTACATCCATTCTTCTCATAATGGCTTCAATTGACAAGATTGTGACTTTCATACCTTACAGTGTCTGCTTCTAAACATAAAGAAGCAATGACAACAAGCATATCGGACTCTAAAAAATACAAGTGCAATCAATACTAGTCATTCAACTTTTTTATGCCTCACTTTATATTTGGCCACATTGGGCTTTTTTCTCACAATTAGCTTTGACATCTTTTAAGTGATTTACTAACATTTAGCTATGTGTTCAACTATCACCGACACTTAGATTCATATAAGTTCATTAATCAATCAAGCTAGCTAAACTCCTAAGTATGAAGGTGAATGGTTAATGTGCACTTGATTTTTAAAATTGCTCAAAGAACACATTATCCAAGCACGCTCGGACAAAAGAGAATTGGTTCAAGAATCATGCACTATGACTTAAAATCATCAAGTTCTATATTCCCTAATATATCTCATAGCAATACACTTAACTTTGAATTAAATATGGATAAACTACAAATCAAATAAAAGTGTGATTATCATAATTAACAACGAAAAACAAACAAAAAATAAAGTAAGTACAATAAATCCTAAAAGACTTTCCAACTTGACATCGGAAATATTTTTAGATTTTCAATTTTCATTGTTCTATGTTTTTCATATATAAAAAAAATTAAGTAAACAAAGAAAAAGTATTTACAAATAACTTAGTCCCTTATACATTATATGTCATGTTATGCTCCTAGAGCTAAGTTCCTCAAGCACTCACTCAAGTGCAAAAACATCAATGGACTTCCTAGGACCCTTAAGTCTGGGCGCATCCAAGGGTTTTGTGAGAAGATTGACCAATTGATCTTGAGTTTGGACATATTCTAATGATATCACATTTTTCTCTACAAGCTCACGATATATCAATATGCTTAGTCCTAGAGTGCCAGACAAGATTCTTTGAGATATTTATTGCACGAGAATTATCACAATATACAATCAAAGTGGCATATGAGATCCCATAATCAAAGATCATTTGCTTTAACCAAAGCAACTGTGTGCAACAACTCCCTGCTGCAATGTACTCAGACTCGACAGTGGAAAGTGAAATGGAATTTTGCTTCTTACTTTGCCAAGATGCTAAGTTGTTACCAATGTAAAAACACCCACTAGAAGTGCTCTTACGATCATCCACATTTTCGACCCAATTGACATCGGAGTAGGCATCAATCTCAGCATTAGTCTCAAAGGTATACCAAATACCATACCCTAAAGTGCCACTCAGATATCTTATGAGTCTTTTGATAGCTAGTAAATGTGACCCTTTGGGACAAGACTGATACCTTGCACATACACCTACACTAAAAACAAGTTCAAGTCGACTAGCAGTCAATAGAGAACACTATCTATCATGCTACGATACAGTGTGTGATCAACATCTATACCTAGGGTGTCCTTACTCAACTTGGTGCTTGTACTCATAGGAGTACGCAAATGTTTGGCTGACTCTAACCCAAACTTCTTAACTAGGTATCTTGCATATTTCGATTGTGAGACAAATATCCCATTCTCCAATTGTTTAACTTGCAAGCTTAGAAAGAAAGTCAATTCACCATCTTGCTCATTTCAAATTCAGATTTCATCAATTCACTAAAATTGTGAGAAAGAGAATAAACTTGGGCAATCACAAGTTCACCATCAACACTCTTCACAAATAAGGTCTTATCCACACTACCCCTTGAAAACCCTTCTTTCAATTGATAAGTAGACAACCTTTCATACCAAGCTCTAGGAGCTTGTTTCAAATCATATAGTGCCTTTTTCAATTTAAACACATGCCTAGGATGATGTGGGTCTTCATTCTCTTTTGGTTGCTCCACATAGACCTCTTCTTAAAGGAATCCATTTAAAAATGCATTTGATATAATTTATTAAATTATTTCATGTGAGAAACTATGCCAAAGAGTAATCTCACAGATTCAAACCTAGCTATTTGTGCAAAAGTCTCATCAAAGTCAATTCCTTCAACTTGGGTGTGTCGTTGTGAAACTAACCCAGACTTGTTGCTCACAACTTTAGCATTTTCATCTGATTTATTCTTGAAAATCCATTTTGTTCCACTCACTTTGGTGTCTTTAGGCCTAGGTACCAAATTTCAAACATCACTACGTGTGAATTAGTTTAGCTCTTCTTGCATTGCTACAAGCCAATTATCATCCTCAAAGCCTTCCTCACATTCTTGGGTTCAAAGGAAGAGACATAGAAATTATGACCTAATTCATCCTCAAGTTATCTCCTAGTCCTCACCTCTTTGTTCGAGTCTTCTAGAATATCACTAGGTGTGTGCCTAGCCCGAACTCATGAAAATGTTGGTTTGGTGAGAAGATTATCATTCCTTAGAGGGGTGAAAGTCAGTTCTGGTTCAAGCTTATCATCTAATGAAGCACTCGCATCCCCTTCTTCTTCTTTCTCATGTGCAAGGTCTTCTCCTGAGTCATCAATGACTACATTAATGGACTCCATAATAGTAGATGTTCTCTACACCCTATATGCCCTATTGTTATTGGAGTATCCAAGGAAGATTCTTTCATCGCTTTGGGAGACAAACTTTCCTAAGTTCTCTCTATCTCTCAAGAAGTAACACTTGCTCCCCAAAACTCGAAAATACTTCATATTAGGCTTCTTGCCTTTTCAAATCTCATAAGGAGTTTGACGTGTATCAGGCCTAAGGTAGACTCTATTGATAGTGTAGCATGCAGTGTTTACAGCCTCAGCCCAAAACCTCTCAAGCAAACCCTTACTATGTAACATGACATGTGTCATTTCTTGTATGACTTTATTCTTTCTTTCAACCGTGTTATTTTGTTATGGGGGTCTTGGGTGCAGAAAACCTATGCATGATGCCATGTTTATCACAATATGCAAAGAAATCAGAATTATCAAATTCTCTACCATGATCACTCCTAATTCTTACAACTTTTTTCCTATGGCATGAACTTGTTCATTTTGAATTTTCTTGCAAATGCTTCTAAAGCTAGTGAAAGCCTCAGATTTATCTCTTAAGAATGCAACCCAAGTGTAACTTGAATAGTCATCTGCCATTACTAAGATGTATCTCTTCTCACCTATGCTCTCAATTTGAGTTGGACCCCATAATATCCATGTGAATGAACTCTAGGGGTTTCTTAGTTATGACGGTCTTCATTTTCTTATGAGGGACTCTTGATTGTTTCTCAAATTTACATGAATCACACATTTTGGAAGTTGATTTCCCTTACTTAGATACTCCCCTAACAAGCTCCTTGCTTGTAATTTGGTTAAGGTGTTTATAGTTCATGTGACCTAACTTCTGTTGCCAAAGTGTGACATCATCTATGCTTATCCTATG